>CM031244.1:548234084-549434084 GCA_018340775.1 Taxus wallichiana var. yunnanensis | reverse complement strand
TTGGTCCCCTGGAATAGTGTTTGGCCATTGTTTATGGTTTTTAGAGTTCTGTTTGGTTTTGATCTTTGGGTGAATGGAGAGTTATAAATAAGTGGCTTGTGCTCAAGCAAATGGTCTGATCTTTTGCTCTCATCTCCTCATTTCGATAGTTCGATCCTATTATCTTGTTTAGAATCCATAGTTTCAGTTCATTTGCAGGCTTAGTTAGTTTTGTTCAGTTGTTGGTAAGCCACATATCCAGCTTGTGCAAACAATGTTGTTGTTTTATCCATTCCATTGGAGTAGAATAGCTTAGGAAGCCATTAAAGTTGCAGGTTTTGCTCTTCAAACAGGATAGTTTCAGGTTCTGGTCACTTTACGTTGCATGACTCGCAATAAAATCCCGCTAGGAATTGCATAAGCCAAGCTCTGTACTCTTGCGCTATCCCTCTCCTACTCGCATTTTTCAGTCTGCATTCTGAGTTGTCCTTGTCCCAATATCTATTTTTGTCGATGCTAGCATTACACGCTTTTCTGGATCCACGTGAACACGAAAGAACGAGGAGATCACACTGAGGGGACAAGATCACACACACCATCGGATTCGCCACTGTTCTGCGGAATCCAGGTTCTAGCTTTCAAAGTTCTAGTTAGAATCATATCAAATAGAATAGTTAATTGCTTTATTTCGGTAGAATTTCTATTCTCGATATTGCCAGGGAAGCTGTGAGGATTGATAGTTTCTGAGAAACTATGATTCACTCCTCACTTCTGAGGTAGGATCGAGAATCTTGCAAGTAGATTAGGAAAGTTATTGCATTATTTAGAATAAATCTACAAATCACACAGGCAAATAACTACACTCGGTTATCTTGTTTGTTTTAAATTGTTATTTAGTTGTTATTTCTAGATACGTTTAAATAGCTTGCTTTCCTTAAATTCTTAAAAGGTTTCTCAGAAAAATAGAAGTTATATATGTTTTAGGTTTATTCTATGTAGTTAGAATTTGCTTTGTTATAAGTTAGATTTACATTTCGTTTCGTATGACAATCACGGGACCTCGGGAGCCCAGAGAATACATATTCGAGCCAATCGTGCCTCAACCAAACCTCGTCACAGCAATAGTTGACATAGACCAAAATCTCAGAATACAAGTGTTCTAAACAACAATGATTTGCAGAATCGATCGGTTCCCGGTTGAGAGGGTTAAACATAGAAGACGACCAGCGCACATGTTTTGGTCAAATCAACAAATTACAGATCGCCCTAGGCAAAAATTCACATGACTATAAAAGGGTTCGAAAGAGAACAAACCTTTGGTTGTGATCCTTTGGTCCCACAAACAGCGCAAGAGACACTCTCACGGTATATAGATACTAGTCTATGGATCCGGGTTGCATGAATGCTGTGAGATATTCTCGAGAAAATCACGTAATTGTTGGTCCTAAACATAGAAGCTGAGAAAGCATACGATTACTGGATACTAGGGATTAGGACTTGATTTTGTATATGACCATAATAGGACCGCAACAACCAAGGGTCTACGGTTGTGACCCACAAATTCCACGACCTAGTGAATCCACAAGTCAATCAGATATAAACACTGGCCTACGCACACTAGTATTCCAATCCACTCCACTTCCACCCATCATCATCAAACAATTGTCCTTACTAGATATAGCAGCTAACGAAGCTAGAGAATTCTGGACTAGGCCAGAGAATCGTCCGTAGAGTCAATTGTTTCCACCATCCACCATATGACCTTATCGGGGACGTACACGAAACTATCCCAGGTCATTTTCCACGTATTCCACAACCCATAGATCGAATCATGCCAGAGCTTGATATTGATTGGAGCCTTCGAGCAGTCATCCTTGTCGATCGATCTATCACACCAGTCCAAGTTAGAAGGGCCTTCTTTGCCTTAGATTCACAAATTCCATTAGTGCGTATCGAAGACATTAGATTGCCTAACTAGTTTGACTGCATCCCACGCATATTCCACCCCCACCGGTTGTCTCGGCACGACCTCGAGAGGTCGGGTACGCGAAAGAGTCACTTGTAGATTCCCACACTCGCCTGTCACTTTTTCGACATACAGGCCCCATAGGCCTTAACCCTTATACATGTCCCACGGGACCTGTCCCACCCCTACCTGTGAACTAGGCTCCTATCCCGATACCTATGGAGGTGTCATCAACCTCGCACCCTATGCCTGTACCTACACCTATAACACTGAATCTGCGCTGTGCCATGGTCAATCGGCCTTGTAGTCCTATAACCTATGCTTGTAGGGCAGCCACCTAACCATCATCACCATCCCCATCTCCACCTGGGCCATCTAGGCTGAAGACTGCCACCTATGCATGCAACTCGGCCACCTCCACCTCTGAATTGGCTAACTATCCCTGCACCATCCCTAAATGGGTAATTAGGGTCACCACCTACCCCTATAGGGCGTCTCTCTGCACCGTGTGATAATGGCTAAATCCGCTACCTGTGTCAGGTGGTACTGCTTATAAATGAGCCACCCACCACTGTCTATATCTATTTGTCACTCCAGCATCATCAATCCACCGGTCTACCACCTGCTCCTCCTGCTTTGTGGGCACTGTCGGCTATGGTAGAGGCAATGGCCTCTCCACATCATCTCTCATGTACTTGTAGGAAGGGTGGAGGTATGTCTCATGTGCAGCCAAATTTCTGCTTAACCTCATCAATCGGGATCATTTCATGCTCCCACGCACGGCACCCTCTATCCATCTCAGCATTGAAGGCCATCTAGCTCATCATGCATCCGTCTGTATGAGGGATAACCCACATACGGTCTCCATATGATGTCCACCCCAGACAACCCCTCCAATAGACACCTGTAATACGCTACATCATGTGTATCCTGTTTGATCGATGCTCTCCAATCACGGGCACCCATCACCTGTACCCCACCCAAACCAATCTTGACAGAAATGCATCTGCTCAGGGCATACCCACTGGCCGCACACAAACTATGTGCTCATAGGCCCAGCAGTGTAGAACAAATGTGTAACATAACATGAACTCTTATGAGACACCCATACACCCAAAAATCTTTGTATAATCGCACTGAATACTGGCTCTAGGAAAAGTAGGTCCAATCCATCACCATGTCATGTAAAACCCCCATCAGGGAGCGGGGAAATCTCCCACCCTCTGCATCCGGCAGTGTGAAATAGCACACTGCCTCCATCAATAAAACAACTAGCCTCGTCTCCTCTGGATGGGCTAGGTACATCCCCCGTAACTCAAGCTAGCACTATGGAATGTCATGTCTACCAGTCCCTCCCCAAACATCATTGTAGCATCAACTCCTATGAGGCCTCAGAGGAGATTGAGTACACCTGTGTCCCCAGTATTAGTAACTATAGGATCCTAAACATGTCCTCCAGGGTGACTGTCATCTCACTCATCGGTAGGTGGAATGTGTTGGTCACTAAATCCCATCTATCGATGAAGGTGACCATCGAGACTTAGGCTGTCGGATTTGCATGCCAATAGCATTGGACCCCAATCAAGCCCACCTCCTCCACGTACTGCCAATCCTCAATTGTTGTTGTGCCTCGCACTCTCAAGAGTAGGGGTGACACCCTATCTCTCATCCGCAGCTGATCTCTCCCCTGCATCCAACACAAACATCAAATTAATCTACCTTCATCATACCCACACTCAACACCTCACCTATACCTACTGCCCCATCTCATTCTTTCTTCCCCAACCTACCTTCGTATCACATTTCTATCTACCCACCCCCACTCTCACCCACTATCATCTACCCATGCCCGTTCACCCCCCATCTATGCCATATTTTGCACCAAAACACCTTCTTTTCCCCCTACCTCTCTCACCCACTCGACCTGGGGCCCTTTCAGCCCCTTTTTCTCCAAAACTCCATGGTGCTAGTTATCTCTAACCGACCCCGGTCACCCCTAAACCAACATGGGTCACCTATTTCGTGACTCGATACCGGTTTGATCCTACCAATGCCGGCTAACCCCGACCGATGTCGGTCACTGTCTCGGTGAAACCCAAGACCCCCAAACCCTCCCCTCCCAAAAAAACTCTCTCCCGATAGTTCTACCCACCCATTCTCCCCTACACTTCCCCTCAACCCCGTCCCAACCCTCATTCACCCACTTACCTCTCTCCTCGTTCCTATTCTACCCAATTTAACCTCCCACATTTCAAATTTCATTTTCCCCCCACACACCCAATATTTCAAAACCCGACCTATCACCTAATCTATCTCACAAAACATAGAAAGGGTTTGACGCTTACCTCATCATGCTACCATCGCCGTGGTGGCACGTCTAGCCACTACACCGGTGGCCCGCCCGATCCCTCTCTAGCCTCTACCATCACCAATCGGTCACCTCACCTCTAACCACCCTGAATCCAACAATCTGATCTCATGGACCCACCTCTCAACTACCAATCACCCATCGTTTGGCTCGCCAACTTAGCTTTTTGTCCCGTTCGAAACTTTCCAACTTTTCCTCTCTCTTGTGTCATTTTCCTCTATTTCGCATGGGACAAATGATTATGAAAAACACATAATTTTTTTTTTTATAACAACCCCGACCTAACGGCATCAGTTTACCATAACCAACATCGGTCCTATGCCCTAGTTTACCATGATCGGTCTAGCTTGACCGGCATCGGTTACATTAAACCGTCATCGGTTTCCCTGCTTAACCTTTTTCCCTACCCCCTACCCCCAATTTATGACCTGAATCCCTTTTTACCTCACCCATCCCTCCCTAGGACACTTCACTTTCTCATCTTGACCTTATCATTTACTACCTCCCTTCGTCCTCTTTCGGGACTCGTTATTTTACCCATACCTCGGCCCTACCCATGCCGTGACCTAGATACTTGGACTTGGACCATCACTAGTGACCTTTGACCCCATGTGTTCACTATACCTTGTGGCACTATTACCTATGTTGATTGCCATCCTGACCTTACCTTACCTCTTTTCATGACTATTTATCCCGACTGAACCTTTGGTGTAATAAAACACACAAAAATGTTCTTGCACTGACTGTTTCGTGTTTCGACCATATCCTATACCTTGGATATCGGAATCACCTCAACCTTGTTTGGATAAACCTATCAACCTTAGACAATGTAGAGTTTGCCTGCTCTTCAACTTGGTACCATGTTGTAGTTTATACATGTGCATGCGTTTGATTGTTCCTACCTTTGACCCTGACCCATTACCTGGATTACCCGATTGGACCTTTACCCCTTTACCCCGTTATCCACCTTCCTCTTCATCACATTCACCTTTTATCAAACCACTCACCGATTCTACCTTCTACCTCATCAATTCCTAGTTTGAGGGGATCACCTTCACCCACACATGGGGCAACCACACCTTATTTTTGTCAATGTCGCTTACAAATACAAGCTAAGCAACAAAAAGGGGCAAAATGTAGACACTAAAATTAGGTCACACTCCCTTTGGTCCTTCGTCAAATAAACACCTTGAACACATTCACCTAACCATGGCCCCTTTTATCCCACACTAATATTAATTTAATTAATTTAATTAAATTAATTCATTATCCTCACAATATTTATTATTTAAATATCCTAATTGAGATAATACCCACACATCCACCTCACTATCCACCTCACTTAGCCACCTCACCCTAAGACCTATTCTTAGTATATTGCCATAACTAACTAAGACCTACCCAAACCCTAGAAATCAAAGCCTACATTCCCTCTAACCACATTCCCGCATGTTAGAAGGAATCTTCCATTCTAATACGTGGGGTAAATGAATGAGATCCCAAAAAATCAAGGGGATCTGCCTAGTTTAGTAAACCTAGGAAATCCCACCCTAACCGATGTCGGTTACCCTAAACCACCGCCGGTTAAGCCAAAACCACCGTTGGTTACCATTTAACCCCAAAACAACCTTATTTCAAGGTTGGCACATTTCTAAGAGATAATCACATCTTTTGAGAATAAGTGACGAAACCAGAGCTACATGCAAGTAGAACCAATGTTAGTACACACATCAGAGCATCCATAGCCAGCACTGGAAGCAATCACATAGCCATTTACCTTCACAAGAGCATCTGGGGAAGCACTGCACCACACCAAGTTCCTTCCATTTGATCACCCACCATTGCCAACCATACATCAAGCTCTGTATAAGCAGTAAGTTTTGTTAACCAAAACTGGTTCATTATCATTTGAGTATATCTTTTTACTTTTGTTGTTAGTTTCTGCTCCCATTCCCATTCCCCACCATTTTACCTCCATGCAAACTTGACCATCCCTTTACCCACACCATTGAACTACCCATATCTAGACTTTCATCATTCCTGTGCATACCTAAGACCCACACGAACCTTGCCATTTCCCTTTCATTCTCATCTAGCACTAGATCTATCACCTTGCCAAGTTTTATTGAGTTTCCTATACCCCGACCATACCAACATTGGTTACCTACAACCGTCACCGGTTAACCTAAACCGACACCGGTCATACTAGACCGATGTTGGTCTCTGTGTCTTTACTAGAAACCAAGAATAGAGCTTCTAAACCTCCACCAAATACCCAAAACCACCCAGAATCTCACCCTGACCCATACCAGTACCCTAACCAAGACCTTGACCTTTAGATTCAGTCATAGCTTAGCCTATTGTGAATGAATTTTCTTATTGTAGACGAATGAGATACCTAAATCATTTTAACTATAGTAGGATTTCCTTTATTGTTAGCATTAAGTTGTTTTAAACAGTGGATTGATAGTCGTCTAGGAAGTATCACGCTTCCCGGATCTAGCACACACTAGGTAGTCCACTACATATATTGTTTAACTTTTATTTGGTGGTATTGTTTTCCATTTCAGGTAGTTCCTCCAAGCAAAAAGGAAGCTCTCACGATCACTGTGGATCCATAAATCATACGTGCACAACAACCTACAACCGACATCTTAATAGGTATTCCTCCTAGCCCATTACCCTTATCTATTTCATCAACATTCAAAGAAACACATATAGAATCAAGTGAAACACTGCGCACTCATCATAATAGTGATCATCATGGCAGGACCCCATGATCAATGGCCTCATGGATCTGATCAATAAGCCTACAATCCTTAGTATCATGGGTTGTAGAGGTGTAGATCTTACAAAGAGCATTCCAAATTACGCATTGTAATAAGGGGCATCTACTTACATCATGGTCCCCATGAAAAATCTCACAGATCTCTCATCACGTCACGCACGTACTTATCCTCCGGGAAAACTATCCTTGACATGCCCCTCTACTTTACAATCTATACACCATAAAGCACTGCGAGTCCCATGGGCTAAGTTCACAGATAAATTTTCTAGCCGCTTACCCATAAGCAACAATCTGAGCCTCCAAAATGGGCTAATACCAGTGTCAACACTGCTACAAAGATTCGGTGCGCGGATAAGCTTCTAGCACCTCGTGCAGTGTCTCGTGAAAGTTTTATGAGATAAGACCTTCTAAAAGGTGTGATCAAACCACCAAAAACCATTGAGCATGCTTTGTGAAGGGTGAATATCATATGATAATTTAGACAAGAGATTTTTAAGCGCACATCATACTCCTACACACTCTCTGCCATTCCCTGTTGAATCTCCTTCGGGCGCTGATGCTCTTCTTTTCAAACTTAGGGATGTCTAATTATACTAAAAAGGTGGTCTTTAAAGCGGATAATCCACCACCATTTGATGCGGGTCATATTTCCTATACCAAATGTATGTGCGTGCCGTCATGACGTTGTTGCTGGTGACTAGCCTTCCGCTTCAAGGTTATGATCTCCTTTGTGCACCATAGCAGCTCACACTTGTGAACATGTTCTACAACATATTCAATACCTATGTAATCTAGCAAATGTAAAGACATCTCAAAGAAGACTTAAGGGGGTGGCTAGGGCCCTTTTCCTCTTGAGCTAGAGCCTTGGTTCCTCCGGTGTTTCCTCCATCGCTAGATCCACTAGGTCCACCAAGTCTTGTGCCTCCTGAGCCACTAGATCCACTAGAACCACTAGGTCCACCAAGTCTTGTTCCTCCTGACCCACCAAATCCACCAGAACCACCAGGTCCTATAGTAGTCATGCCAAGTGTCCCCAAGGTTCCACTGAACTATGCACCGACAGTCTGTGATAATGCCCCACTACCACTATTATACCTCGTGCCACTCCCAAATATGAGACCGAAGGCTTGTATACTTGCTCCTTATCCAAAGACTCCTCTCGAATACTAGAATATGTGTAGCCATAGAAGTGGGAACTGAAAAATGTATCTCCTAGGTGCAGATCTGTCACTTCCACTAATACCAACTAGGTCAATGATACTCCTTCCTTGATCTAGAAAACCAAGCCTCATTGTTTGGTCAATGGGTGGGTTCAGATACGTGTCAACGAATCTTCTCTCTTCATGTGATGAACTCTCATCATAAGCCAAAGGGGTCTTTCTTACGTGCTTGCCAAGATGGGGTAGCACAGACTACTCAAGTTTCACGTCCTCTGCGTGAACCTCAACTCCTTCCCATAACATCTACCTCCATAGATCCATCACACTTGCAGCCTCATGTCGTCTAACAATCTCCCTTTCACGTGCTTCACTATACTTGAGTTGTCTCTCCTCCCTTTCTTTCTCTATCGTAATATCTGCCATCTTCCTCCACCCTAGCTTCCTCACCCAACACTCAAAATGGTTTAGTGGCCATTGGAAATGCCTCTAAACTCAAAGTAACAATCAAGATCTTCATTGCCAGAGGGATAACATGCAAAAATGATCCTCTGGCTCCCATAGAAATTCAAACTCAGCAACTTCTGGACAATAATATGTGGAAATAGTGTACTTCAAAGTGTAGCTATCCAACACACCCTTCCACCAATGATCCACAACACGAATCCATGTTAGATCTGCATCTTGCAACCTCTGATATTCTTCTTGGGTCCACGTGCCCGATCTATAATACCAGCTTGAACTAGATGCATATGTTGAGAGTCATTCATAGAGTTCTCTTGGGAAGCAACAGAAAAAAGTTTCATATAAATCATGGTATAGGTTCTCTTCTACCCACCTACGTGCATTAAATTCAGGTCCAATGTTGAATCTCTAAGAAAATTCATCCTCCGTGCTCTTGAACCATGATTCAACACTTTCTAGAGTTAAACATTCTGTCATTACTCATTACCAAGATCATGATGTATGTCATTTCCCACTACAACTTTGAAAAGAGGTCCTGAAACGGAACCAAGATGTAGTAATTTTTACCCCCATCACAAAGGAAAGAAATCCCATGCATGTCGACCTATCATCCAGTGAGTGTTGGGTGCTCACCCGAGGCATGCGCAGTGTCGAGTCTCTCTTTTATGTGAGTTTAATGGGAAACATCATCTATGATCTGAGTGTGAGATATTTTGAAAGGAAATAAGACATACAAGCACCATAGAGCTCAAAACAACTTCTAGATCCTTGCAGTTATTCCAGACATAAAGTACTTTAATAGATAAAAGAAATTACACCAATACAGAAAGGAAATCATACAAGCATTCATACTAGTTCATAAACATAAATGAGAAAGAACTATGAAGAAGGATGTATGTATCAAAACCATTAATGCTCATATTCATATCAACTGGTAACCTTATTACATTCATTAGGCCATTACAGAATGTCACGAAAGGCAGATCGTAGTCCTGCATTATAACTGGACTTATATAACTAGGCCCTCAAAAGAAAATTTATAATTCCCAACCCCTGATACATCCTTTCCTACCCTTATTTTCCCAAACTAGCAGAGTCCTTGCAGTATTTCTGCAGAGCTCCGCCCTTTCTCTATGTGTTTAGGTGTGTCTTTTACTTCTGCAGGCACTTGTATATATAGCCTCTTTGATCCACCAACTCATTCTCCTACAGCCCTCAGATCCGTTGCTAAGTGTCTGAATGTGGTCCTCCAGAGCACATGCTCCTCCATGCCTGAGCTCACCACTCCATGCCATGATGTCCTTCTAGAAGCCTCTACCGCAGGCATATTCCTTCCTAGGCCAACTGTTGTCAGGCGGGATGGCACCTTATCCACTCTGCATGCACAGTCAAGTCACATTTTCCTTGTATCCTACCCAAAATACCCAATATGGAAAAGTCCTGGAACCTTTTCTTTGTCCATGTGCGTGCCATGGGTTTCTTTAAACCCTTCCCTAAACCCTTTCCCGCACGCCTTCTCCTTGCGCCCTTTTGTACTTGGCCAATAATTTAGGGGCCCAACAAAGGCTCTTGGGAATTTTGATGGTGCTCTGGGCTTCTTCATATATCTACTGTTCATTATACCCACGTAATCTACTTTATTCTTTTCCTATTTGTCATAATCTTCCCGCATACCAATTTTGATCACCACGAGCCTTGTCGGGATCTTCGGAAAAAATCAATGAATTTCAGATCTAATCGATCACCATCTTTCCTATCGTATCCAGGATTTTCCTAGAAAGAGGATTATAAAACTTTGCACATTCCAGAACAAATTCAAGAAACTAGGCTATGTCCGAAAATGTTGCATGACTTGAATAATTTCACTACTCTTCATTGCCCGCATAAGAAATTATCTACTAATGGCTTTGGGTGCATTAATCAAATCGAGAGATAGGTACAAACCCTATATCGTATCACCGATCTCGACAAGCCTAGAAACTATGCATGATTCTACTAAACCCTCTCTTTCATCATGCTTGAAACAATCTTTGCCTAAGATCTTTTTCTTTTATTTTTGATAGAAGACCTTGCAATTGGATCAATTTGTGTAAAACCTATAATTCCTCCTGATTCAGAAGATATATTCAATGTATCTGACATTGACTTTTCTTTCTTTTCACCAATATGAGCACCTGTGAAGTATACCTACAAATGATTCAGACAAACATGGAATCCATGACATGAATGCCTAATTTCTTCACCAAAATCTGATTATAAAGCCTGCTGCCCTAAATTTTTAGACCTTGCTTGCATGCCAAGCAAGCTAAAAATATTATTTTATTCACTTGTGCACTCACATCAACATGCGAGATAGTCAAAACAACAAAAAGAAAGCACTTCCAACCTTGGGCGCCAAAACTAGTTGCTTCCCGACAATAAAAAATATTTATTTACTGCTCACAACTCCAACCTTGGGCACCAAAATCCTCCAAGGCAGCATGCTCCACCAAAAAAAATTAATTTCTCTCTCCTTATGACATCCATTGTTTATATAAGCAGCTGCATGCTAATTTTACCCATTACCTTTTCTTATTTTTAGCAATTCCTAATAATAGGATGTGCTTTTTCTCCTTATTTGGGAACCCAATTTTGTCTCGATTAGCTTGCTTTTCCACACAATTCTTTCCTTTATTTTTAACATGCTTCCTTTTCTTGTTTTTATATTTCCTTCTTGCTTTGACTTTCCTCCTATTTTTGTGCCAACCTTAGCTAGAAATAAATAAATAAAATCAGCTATTGGGAAATTGATAATGCAAGAATGGGTCACACTTTTTGGCTATAAGCCAAGGGAAAAATACAAGGAACAAACATGTAAGATTTTAACCTGCTTGTTGGGTACACTTTTCCATTTTTCACTTAAGTCATCATGTTAAATATTATCCTACTAGGAATCTTTCAAAAAGTGTGACTTGTATGGGTGAATTTGACTTGCTTTATGGGGAAAACATGGGGCAAGTAGGTAAGATTTTAACCTTCTTGTTGGGGTACACTTTTCTACTTTTCACTTAAGTTGCCATGTTAAATATTAGCCTACTAGGAAGCTTTCAAAAAGTGTGACTTGCATCGATGAAATTGACTTGCTTTAAGGGAAAAACATGGGGGGTCGGCAGGTAAATTTTTGACATGCCTGCTGGGGTACACTTTTCTGCTTTTCACTTAAGTAACCATGTTAAATGTTATCCTACCTACTAGGGTCCGATTTCCCATATTCCACTTAAGTTTTCATTGTGCCAAATATTCCAAATTTCTAGGCAAGCCAAAAAGTGTGACTTGATTTGGAGTTAAATAAGACCTTTGGGAAAAAAATCATGAGGGAGGCAAAAAAATTTTAACTTCCCTGCTGGGGTACACTTTTCCACTTTCCACTTTAGTCGTTGTGGCGAAATATTCCAAACTACTAGGCAACTTCAAAAATGTGACTTGCATTAATAAACCATCATTCCCAAAAAGTGTGACTTGCTTCCATACTTCGCTTCAAAATCAGCACTTCATAATGTTGACGATTATCCTCATGCGGATGAACCATCAGAGTCGTTGGATACCTTAGGTTAGTGGGACGTGTACCCTAAGGTAACCTATAGGTTTTAAAGTTGGCTCTTCTCTATGATGGGAGATGAGGGTCAAATAAAAAATTAAACATAGCACAAAACTAACGAAGTGATGCACCAAAAAAGGGGGAGAAGTTAATCAAGAATCCAACTGCTTAAAATGGGGAAAGGTGAGAAATGAAAAGGGTGGATGAAATGCACCACAAGTCAGAGATAGATTCACATAGAACACCACTTCAAACCCATTAATCACAAATTCTAAAACCATAGTGAACATTAAAAATATGCACAATATACCAACAATGAAATAAAGGCTATTAGAGATGATAAAAACATGCAAAGGATGGACGAAATGCATCACAAGACATATTATATTGCTCTAAAAATTGTGCACAATATAACAATCAGCAGGTAAGAGGGAAAATTCCATTATAAAGCTTCAGGAGAAGGCTTGGGTTGCCGGCTCATCCCCTAGCAAGGAAGAAATAGGAGTAGAGAAGAAACATGATTAACTCCATCTAATGAGACTCGATTACAATATATAGAATTAGAAAGAGAGAAGAGTTAAATATTGAATTTTTTTCCAACCACTTACAAGATGAAATAAATGAGTGCAACTAATTGTATCTTTCTTGCAAAATACTCCTCATGTTGTCCCATGACCTGCAACAGAGAAAATGATGGCCATACTCATTGAATGCATTCCCAACCACTTTCCAACTATCTCTTTGAACTGGGATCATTTTCTACAAAATACACCCTCAAATATTCATCAATCCCTAAATTTATTAGTTGTTGTACACTGGGCTCAATCATGATTCCAATGACACCAATTTTGTGTAATTTCGTTAAGAAATGCTCCAGTTATGGCCTTTTGAGTGTAGGTGGGTAATTTGAATCTCTCAGGCATTTGGTCTTCACGGGACTGAGAATTAATTCTTGGTGGAGAAAATACAATTTCAATATGTCTCTCTCCTTTCCCAATGTTTCTTGCAAATATTTAAAATATTTGGACATTTTAAAGTTGTGGGGCCCATCTTTTATTCTTATTATTGCTTAGATTGGGGGTTATGTGTTTTAAAATTTTGTATTGAACCTAGCCAGCCCAATCAAATCAGTTGATTTGGCTCCCTTATCTTCTTCACATCTTAACATTGACTCACTTTACCATTCTCTGAGTTGTCCCTGTTAGATTCCAAACTCTTCCTTTCTCCCTTCAATGTCGACCCAACTCCACGTTGCAACGCCTCTGCATTGTGTGTGGCGAGCTCTTCATCCTAAATGTCTAGTGTTTCTTGTTTCCACGCACCGAGTCATCACTCTTTTCTTTGGTCTCCAAGTGCACATGAACCTAGATCTGACTTGACCCCCATGCGACCAACTTAGGCTATTGACCATGCATTATATTGACTTGCGAGGTGCACGAGGTGCACGAGGTGCTTCATTCTACGTGGCAATCCCATGTTTCTCTAAGGATTCCTCCCTGCTTTGACTTCTTGGTGTTACGTCGATCCACCACATGGCAACCCCGCACTTTTCTTCATCATCTACAATGGGATCACTGAGCTACTCGTCCCATGGGATCGTCGATGGCTCTTTTAACTCACCTCTGCGACCCTTCAAAACGACTCAGCCTCTGGGATTGGCTCATGAACTTGTCCTTTTGAACTACTTGGAATATGCATGCATGGCATTAGCTTAACGCTAAACCTGGGACTCTGAACGGTTTACATAGCTCCCATCCTATTTGGTTATCCTAGTCTTGCGAGGAACTCCTTTACACATACACAACTTAATTGTGACAATTGAATTGATTCTATTTGAACTTTAACTCTAAGGAGTTTACGCAACTCTTATGAGAATGGCTCATCTAGGTTTGTGAGTTAGATCAAGGGGATGGATGGAGTAGCTTGATTTGAGGGCTGGAGTGGTTTGGTCTTTCACCTAGCTTCCACACTAATGCAGCTTGGTCCTCTTTGACATGGGAGCCTGACACCCTTTCACAACACATAGCTTGGTGATCATTGATTGGCTCGTTTTATGTTTATAGAGCTCGATTCCACTGAGCTCGGACTCGCAAATAATTGCAGAGCTAGGTTCATGAGAATAGATTTTTCCTTCATACCTTGGTTTGGTCTATGTGCTAAGTAGCTCGATTTTGTAAAAATAACTCACTTTTGAACTCAATGATTCCAAAATCACTTGAAAATGGGATATCCCTTTCTAGTTTGGTGGGAGTGCATGGTTTTGAGCACGGTAAAAGACCCAAAATGCAACCTTTCAAAAATCCATGTGATTTGGGATTCTTTATGCTTGGGATCCTATGCATTGGAGATTCTCCAAGACAAATAATTTCAGGTACCACCATCTCTTCCACATGGGCCAACTTAATTAACCATATCATAATTTGCTTATTATTTAATTTTGCCACGAGTAAAATTAGATAACACATAACTAACTTCAATTTTTAAAAGCCATGGATGACTTACGGAAACTTTGTGCAATTGAACTAGCTAGACAGAAAGAACGAAAGGTTACTGAGACACACTCACGAAGAAAAATCGAAAACAAACACAAAAGGGATAAATAATAATTAAAAAACACTCCTTAAGTTGCAGACAATTACTTTGAAAATAACCTGCCGAATAGTTGGTTAGTAAAAACTCTTCCTTGGTGAATACTCTATTGAGAGGTGGAAATACTGGCATGAAAATCCTCAGTAGGGTTTAATTGTAGCACAATTTATTTTAAACAAAACTTTATTTATTTAATAAATAAATAAATAAAATTCTCTCAGACAAAATTTGGGAAGAGATAAAATGAGTTTTAGCATGTGGGTATTTGTCAAAATTGGCTTATATGATTCTCTGGGAATACCTTAAAGCAATGGAGACAACTGTAGGCAATAAAAACACAAAACGACCCATTACTTTGAAAAGAACGAAATTTTTAAAAAAGGGGTAGTCCCAGATTTCAGGGTGAAATCTTAGGATACCACAATAGAAGGTGCAGGAACCATGTCCATTATATTGTGGAGCATGTAGGATGATTTCCTCCTTCACATCGGGAATCAAGAAATTCTAAGTGAGGCTTGGACGCATCTAGAATCAATGCATGAAGGTGCGCGATTATCAAAAATCATACAATGATTGTTTCTAGAACCGATGACGAATATCATGAAGGGAGATGAAAAAGTAGTTAAGTTTCTAGCAAAAATTAATGACATTAAATCTCAATTAGATGGATGTAACAATAAATTAATTCATGATAAATTAATGTATTTCATTATTCAAAAGAACGACGATGAAAGGTTTAGGGATTTCATTTCAATTCTAAATTCTAAATACCAAACTAGGCAAGACATTCTTGATATGTCTATTATGAGTGCTCTCCTGATCCAGGAAGAGCAAGTTATGACTAATTTTGATTCGAAAGAGAATGCCACTCAGGTACTTCTCGCTCAAAATCTAAAAACCTTCTAGACTTAACAATAATCAAAAACCAAACTTTAAACCACCTAGTAAAGAAAAGAAACCTATAAATTTGAGAGTTAGTTTTGATGGAAAATGTTATAACTGTGGTAAATTTGGTCACAAGAAATAAGACTGTAGAGTAAAAAACAAAACAAATTTCAAAAATCAAAACAAGAATGAAGAGAATAAGCATAAATCTAATATAGTTAGTTTGTAAATCCGCATCATCACTACCAATGAAAAACAAATGTTTTTTTGTGTTTTGTATTGAATTGAAAAAGAATTTTATTTCTTGTTCAGCAGCTAACTCGAGAATAATTATTTTTGGTTCAAACATAAATGAGTTAGGTTTTACTATAGTTGAGGGCATATAAAAGAATGAATTATGTGTTTAATTTTTTAACTTCGCTTCTTTGTTTGTTTACTCAAAAAATAGAAGTGATGTTCAATTGTGGCATGAAAGACTAGGTCATTTTTAGGAGCATGTATGACATGTCTCGGCTTAACCTAGTTTCTGTCCGCCACCTATCTCTCATGAAATGTGTGAAGGGTTCTTACGTGGTAAGATATCACCAAAAACCCTTCCTTGGTCATTTTTGAAGCAAACTTCACATAATCCATGGAATTTTTCCACAATATTGTTAGAGGATATTTTTCCTAAATGGTTCAGTGTATGTTGTGATTATTCTTGCATGATTTGGTCATTTTTTCAGATGTGTTATCTATCAATCTTATCACAAATTTAAAGGCTTAGAATAGATAATGAAGATATATATGTTGTTGATAAAACATTTCTAAATTCTAAATTAGTATGTGATTACTAAAAATATTATTATATGCATATCAAATGACACTTGGGGACACCTTTGTGTTTGTATTGGAGACATCCAATACTAATTACATCTAATATATATTTTACAAGATTAATATGTTGAAATTGTTCAACATATTGATAATATAACATGGTTAGTTGTTAAGCATATTGTTATTTAAGTTGTTATACAACTTGTGTTTAACCTATCAATGTAAGTTTTATAGATGGTTAAAAGTGAAATCAATAATGATTTATATTATGATTTCTATATGGATATTGTGACTCTAACCATGTTGATGTTGTGTTAGATATAAAATATACAATTGGATATGTGTTCAAGTTTTTGGTACAAGTGTCATTACTTGAAGCATTAAAAGCGGTTGACAATATTCATCTCTTCTATTGAGGTAGAGTATAAAAGTGTGATGGAAGTAGTGAAAGAAGCCATGTGGCTAAAGTGGTTGTTGGAAGATATACACATGGAAGCTAAATGAATTACTCCTCTTCTATGTGATAGCCAAATCTGCATTGCTCTTGCTAAGAATACGATTTCAACATCGGATAACGAAGTACATAGATATTCATATGCATTTTATCTAAGAGAAGGTTCTCTGTGGTGATATAGATCTCCAGTACTATCCGACTAAAGATCAAGTTGTAGATATGTTTACAAATTCGTGTGTTGTAAAATTCTGCAAGTTTTGTGTAATGCTTGTCCTTTTAGAGTTTCCATTGAGGGGAACGTGCATGGCAATGTCACATCCTAATGGTCGGTTGCATGTTATCTCCTTCTCCTATATACTTCTACTCCATTGTAAAACATCGTAAAAATATATTTTTGTGATCTTTGTAAACTTGTCACTCTAATTTTATGGTGTATAGTCCATTGTGTTGCATCTGTTATAAAGGATGTCCTTGTGTTATAAAAGGCTCCTAGAGATGCTGATTTAGATATTTTCCATGAGAAATTGTGAGAGGTAATCTCACAAATCATACTTAGCCTAAATCATTCACTACTAATTTATGGATTCCAAATCCTTTTGTACCAAAAGGTAAGATGAACATGGGGAAGGTGTATAAATCCTTCAAATGTAATATGCTAGCTTAAACCTTCACTACTAATTTATGGATTCCAAATCCTTATGTACCAAAAGGTAAGATGAGCATGATGAAGGTGTATAAATCCTTCAAATGTGATATGCTAACCTAAACCTTCACTATGATTTATGGATTTGTAAATCCTGTTATATAAATAGGTAATGTTGACATATGTTTCCCACTTAATATTAAGGGAGAGTGTTAGAACGTAATACTAAGTGCGTTATAAACCTTAGTTTATAATTAAATAATTAAGAATATTTATATTCTTAATTATTTAATATAAATTATGTTGTTTATGGTTAATTGGTCTACTTTGTAAAAAGTCACATCTCATCAATTAATATTTATATGACCCACGAGGTCAAATGATTCATATTGAATCATGGTAAAATCAATTCATGTGTGGTGAATTGTTGTGGAAAAAAGTGAGGAGAGGAGAATTGATTGCCTTTGTAAAAGTTTTGCATTAATGGGATTATCTTTTTCGTGGTTTTTACCCCTTGTGGGTTTTCCACGTTATATCATTGTTCAATGTGTTGTCTTATTTTATTTATTTCACAATATTTTAAATTGTGTTTGTGATGTTATTTAATTACTTATTTCATTTCCTATAAATTTGGTTAAATGTTGTTTAACCCCCTCGGACCTAATTCGAAATGATAGGCCCTCGTGCGAAACAACCAATAATGTTATGGCTTGAATTTTTAATGTCGGTAGAGGCACTATCGACAGTGATTACTCCACCGCTTTGAAGTTGGGAAACAACATTATTGTTGTTAAGGCGTCCTTTTTTCCTTGACGAGGGAACACTTTCACATGGATATCCTAGGATCCACTCCTTCACCGATCCGAGGACCCTACGTGCACCAAAAAGAGGGAATTTGTTTGTTGTAGGGTGAAAAACACTTAGTCTGAATTATATTATTCAAAATTTGTTATGGAAGATAGATTACACATTCTTCATGGTTGGTGTTGAATGTACCTTGCCACTATGAGTTTCGATGAAAAACTGTGAGAAATAAAGTAATCGTTCCAAATTTGCATTGAATATATATATAACTTAGAGCTTATATATCATTGCCTTTCCATTTAGTTAGATTTGTAAATGTTGCTTATTCACTTTGTAATTCCAAATTTATATGACACCATTAAAATCCCACTATTAGTCATCTATTCTTTCCATATACCATCAAACACACCATCATTGCAAATAATAGTAGAAAGCAAAAAAATGAGCATAAATTTGTCAAGAAATAGGACATGAAGCTCATCAAATCAACTTCAATAAGACCCACATCCAACTGATTTAGTTGTTTAGGTATGGATTTAGTTGTTTCGTTGGAATTGATTTTTGAGATTTGTTGGAATTGAATTTTGAGATTTGTTTTAACATTTTTAACACATTTGAACTCTAATTTAAATTTGAATATTATTAATAGATTGCATATTTTTAGTAACTAATTATTCCATGACTATAATTTGCAAGACATGAACTGCTTAAACATAGACTAAACACATTAGATCTTAAATTAAGAAAACAAACAACCTCTTTCCACCTGTACATTGCACGGTACACTTTGATGGTTTTATTAGTTCAAATCCCTCTTTTAAATGGAAAAAAATCACATTTCTCTCATTTGGCCAAATTCTTGAAGGACTTGAATATCGATGACTTTTTGTGTTGCGGTAGATTTTCCCTACATTTTAGTTTGGCTTTTTAAAGGGTGAATTGCATTCACGTAAATAATGCAAGTGAAATTGAGATGATAAATTATAGCACAAATAGAAAACATTGTTTGGGTGGGAACAATCTGAGCCATGGAATAGATGTGGGACATGCAAGTATTTAATTCCCATATTTTTTTCTCCAACTTTTCATTCATGACTTCATCTTACATAACAAATTAAATGACATCAAATCTAAAACTTTGACACAATAAGAAACAAAACAAAATATTAACAAAGCCCATTTTCCCCATATTTTTCAAATTATTTTATTTCTTTTTGTAGTGTTTGGGCCAACTATTAGTGCCCTACAATTGACAGACAATTTTATTGCATTGACTAAGTGAGCCCTCCATATGGCTTAACATAGATGCAATACAATGTTATTCTTAAGCTTGCTACTATTTTTGATATGGTCGACTCATGTTACTCAATACTTAATTCATCATGTCCCACACTTGTTCCATAGATCAAGAATAATGTTGATGAGGGGAAACCCTAATCACTATCTTATTAGCTAAAAATAAGCCCTACATCAAAGCATAAAGGATAGATGATTTTTTCGGATGTTGTTGTTGTGAATGCTTTGGTAGACATGTTTGCACAATGTCGAACCTTACGTTTGGATAAGAAACAAAAAAAAATAATAACAAAGCCCATTTCCCCATATTTTTCAAAATATTTTATTTTTTTGTAGTGTTCGTGTCATTTGTTACTACCCAACAACTGACATACAAGTTTATTGCATTGAGTGAGTGAGCCCTCCATATGGCTTAACATAAACACAACACAATGCTATTTTTAAACTCGCTATTAATTTTGATATAGTCACCTTACACCACTCAATACTTATTTCATCATCCACCACACTTGTTCCATACATCAATAGGATTGTTGATGAGGGGAAACCCTAATCACTATCTTATTATCTAAAAAGAAAACCTAAACACAAATGTGTATGAAATTGATGACATAAGAAACTCAAAATTGATTACATTTTCCTCTATATTTGGCCCATTTAAGTGAAAATTGCATTCACCTAAATAATGCAACCGAGATTGAGATGATACAGTGGAACACAAAAAAATATTATTTGGATGGGAACAATCTGAGTTGTGGAATAGGTGTGAGACATGCAAGAATTTAATTCCCATGGTTTTTATTTCCAACTTTCCATTCATGTTTTTTAGCTTATCTAACATATTAAATGTCGTCCAACCAAAAAAGTTAACACTTTAAAAGATAAAATAAATTAATAAAGAAAGCCCCCTTTTCCATTTTTTCTTCCGAAATATTCCATTTCATTCAATTGTGTACGATCGGTTTATGGTGTCATACAACTTATGGACAAGTTAATGACACTAATTGAGTGACCCCTCCATATGGCTTGAAATTAACACAATACACCACTATTCTTAAGGTCTATACTTGTTTTATTTTTTTTTGAATCATGATACTCATTACTTCTTTCAACATGTCCCACACCTATTCCCCCACTCAATACAAATTTTTATAAGGGGAACCTTAACACATTCTTAAAATATAAAGAGAAACCATAATCATAAATGAGCATGAAATCGACAACATAATGAACCCTCAATGCAAAATTGCGTTTTTAACATATGTTGACTTCGAGATTGAACAAAAAAATGTAAGTTTGCCTTTGAAGTATTCATTGACAACACCTTGCTTTCTAAGATATCTCTATACTATATTGCCATGATGCCCTGCACACCGTATCCCCTTTCTCCATCGAACAATTGACAAAATATACACATGTTACATATGTTCCTCCTTGTAAGAAAGATAGCTTCCTTAAAATGGTTCCACCCAATATTATCCTCTCCCAATTGCTTCTCCTCCCTCTAACCCCCTCTTCTACACCCCTCTTCCTCCTTTTATGTTTTGGTCCCTCAAAATCAACCTCATCTTAGAATGCACCTCTGGTGTTCACATCCCACATTTTACCTATGATTGCTAGTTGTAAAGGTCATACGATTTCTCAAATTTTCGGCTTTATTAATGTGGAAGGGTGCTATGGTATGCACGAGTTTGGAAACCCTAAGAGCATGGTCCCATGGAGGGGCTGTAACTCCTATTTTCTTGGAGTATGTTGTCCACTAAAAATTCCCCTGCTTTTAAGAAGTTGAAAATTAAATTTTGAGGTTAAGTGTCTTTTCTGTTGTCCTGGTGATGTGAAAAGTCAAGAAATTGGGAAAATCTGTGTTTTTTGGGTCATTTTGTGTGTTTTTCGGGACTGTCGACATTTTTGTCCCGCGTGTCCCAGGTTCATTTGGGCTCTCTGTTCCCCGATCGGCCGGTTTACCCAAAGTCTGTTCTTTTCGGGCCCGTCGAAACTTTTTGTCCCACATGTCCCAAGTTCGCCCGGACCCGTTGTTCCCTTTTCGTCCGATTCGGCCAAATCGCGTATTCCGCGTACTTTCGTCCCACATGTCCCAAGAACATTTGTGCGTCTTTTCCCCGCATCGCCCGAATCGGCCGAACCGCGTACTTCGCACTTTTGCGTCCCTCGTGTCCCAAATGAACCAAGTGCCATTCGTGCTAAATTTTCCCGCTCTACTCGAATATCTTGCTTTTCAATTTGGTAGATGTGTATTTAATGCACATTGATTGTCTTTCTCTCTCCTAAATGGCTATATAATGAACTACCCCCTATGCATTTTTACACACTGCTTTCATGCTATCTATTGCTCGAACCCTTGCAACCAAAATTTCTACACACATTTCCATTTCCCTTGCAATTCCATCCCAAGTCTAGCTTGCAACTTTGCTCTCCGAGTTACTATCAACATGAAGATCAAATTCCAGGGGCAGGAACAAGTTTCACCACTCGAGTTTGCCGTTCCCGATATCGGGGACAGTGAAGTTCACCACCTTGATTTTGGGGATTTTTGGGAAAGGATGACAGATGCAAACCCTTCAGCTATGGCACAGATGATTCATGACAGTGGCTTGGCGTTCACGGTGGCTTCCTATTTCAAAGATAATGTGCGGACATTGTACTCACTTGCGGAGCTCATTTCAGTCCCGACTCAAGCGAACTAACGAACGTGCATGGAGAACTCATTGCCAAGTTAGATGCCACCGCCATTAGCACTACCCTAAGGATTCCAGAAATGGACAATGCTATAGTTATCTCCCAGAATCAAGCACAGGCCCTTTTCGATCAAGACAGTGATAACTATAAGGCGCGGGTGGCGAAGTCCTGCTAAAAAACCTAAGAAGGGGGCATCTCGTCTGTCCAAGACTCTTTTTCGTGTGGATTTCAATGAAGAATTGTCAAATTTTATAATCCTGTTGGCTCGGGTCATGGGTTTACCCTCTACAAATGAGTTCCATTTCTGGATGTGCCCACTTATCAATATGGTGTGCGAGGGAACTCAGAATATCAACTGGTCAGAGATCATTAGTATGAACCTAGCAGAGCAACTGTCAAATGTGCAACAAACTAAGAAATTTTATATGACTTCATACCTGATGTATACTCTGGCAGCATCGAGGCAATGGTTTGGTTTCTCATACATCGATGCTCACAAGGATGACCCCGTGTATGCCTACTGCCCACAGTTCACCCTGGAAACCAGCAATCACAATTTCCGAAGGGTGAATGATGCTTTCACCATGTACATGGTCAGGCTACTAGAGAGCGACACCGCAAGGAGATTTTCTGATGAAGCTATGAATCTGATATCACACTACGGTGCCTACTTTATTCAATTCAGAAAATTTTCCTATATCAGGCTTGCCGGCTATGAAAGCACTCCCCTCAAGCTTCCTATGTTCTGCAATGACAAAATGGCCTTGATAGAAGTATGCAGGCAATTGGAAAAATTGCATAGAACCTGCAGGGATAAGAAAATTATTGGCTTGCATTTCCCCATCTCTTTGGGAAACTACACCTACAAAACAGCCCTGGATGCACAAAATATAGAAAGAGCCCTAGCTCCCATCACTGTCCATTTCTTCAAGCCAAGAAATTGTTTTGACTTGAAGAAGTTTATTGAGAAAAACATCAAGATCACCTATCATCATAGGGCGGATACACGAGAGGACTATTGGGCCGACTTGTCTTTGATGATTTTGAAGCCAGAAGGAGGCATTATGGCAGGTTTTCCCTCCAATTAATCCAAGAGCTTAACCTGTACCAAGTTCCTGAAGGGCTCCAGGATGACAACTCTGACCTGTACTCATATGAGTATGACAATGTGGTCAAACACACTCCCTTGGAGGACTTGGATTGGTTCAAGAAGGAGAAGGATGATTTGGCTGAAATCCTGGCTCCAGTCTTAGTCAGGACCAAGATCTGGTTTGATAGGAAAGTTCATGAGCTTAGGAGGCACTCAGGGGAATCCTCCTCCAAGGATGCTTCAACACCAAGGAGGGAAGCATCGACACCCAGATCAGAAACACCTGTGCAAACCCCTCCTGCCACGTCGGCTCAAGGACTCAGCTCTCTCCTTCCTCATCCACCCGTGTGTATCGGAAGAAATTCAAAGAAGTTAAGAAGAAGCTGTGGAAAAATACCCCAGAGGAAGCATGCATGAATTGCCTTCAGGACCAGAGAACATTATTGTTCTCAGTGAAAGTGAAGAAAGTGAAGTGTCAACTCCTGCAAGCACCCCTGAAGCCCCAATGGATAAGGATAAAGAAGTCCAGAGCACTGAACTTCCAAGCACTGTTGATTCCTCTGCACCAGGAGCCCCAAGCGCTCCACTCATATCTCAACTTGAGGCAACAGCTGTGCAAACCTTGGGTGCCATGAGTTCTCTGTCTCTTGGTCCTCTTGCCCCACCTGCTTCTTCCTCCTCCTCTTTCACATGGGTGCAGCCTCTTGTCGACAGTAGGAAGAGAAAGTCTTCCTCCCGGATCTCAGGACCAAATTTTGATGTTGTGGTGGCCTTGTTAGGCACTACTCCTCCTTCTCGCGCCAAAAAAGCTAGAACTACCTCCAGGATAGTGTCTGACGCTCAAGGCCAGCAATTCTTGGAGATAGCCAAGCCTAAGGTAGACAAACCTGAGCAGGATTTGCAGGCATCCAACCTTGAACTCTCAAGAATTCCCATGGGAGAATCTACCCCTGAAGGTGAGATTCACAATCTTCAGGAAACAGTCACCAGAGTCATTGGGAGGGTAGAGAAAGGGCAGCAAACCATAGAACAGTTGGAAGAACAAGCCCAGATTCTTACAAGTTTCATCAAATCTCTTTTGTCCAAGGACAAAGTTTTGGACCCTACCCCATTGACTACTCTTCCACCACCTGTAATTTTGAGCCAAGATGAAGTACAGAGTATCAAAGATATGCACAAGTATTCCGTCTATGGTAGAGCTATGGAGGCCATGGTGGATGATATGCTTGTTGCGAGGATTGAACTTCATTGATGAAGCTTTCAAACTCCATGGGAAGGTGAACAACTTGCAATAGAAGCTCTCCTCCACTATTGGGAGCATAGATAAAGAACTTAAACTTTGGAGCAGTTGCATAGTAGACCTCCGCCTCATGGGACAAACAGATGAAAACATTTTATTGGCAAGCAAGGTCTTTGAAGATACAAAGGATAATTTGTCAAAGTCCTGGGTCTACAGCGTGGAATGGAAGATCAAGGTCCTGGAGGAGGCTTTGGGAGAATTAAGAAATAGCTGGCAGAAGGGTGAGGCCTTCAAAACACTAGTTATATCTGCCTTCAAAGATATACATTGCCATCTTCATGATGAGACTTCCGGTGTGCCTCTCTCCTTACAAGAAATCAAAGCTCAATTCAGAGCTTTTTTCAAAGGTGATCTATTTAAGGAGAGTTCCATTTCCAAGGAAAAGATGAAGGAGATCTGCTCTCTTCAATCGGCTATAGAGGAAGCGAACAAGGATTATCATACTCATGTCGAATTTGATAAGGAAATGGAGAAGTGCCTCGATTTTGGACTCAGTCTACCGCCAACACATCAGTCCCACATGGCAGAGACATAGCCGAGGCATTGAAGAGATTCAGACAACGGATCCTTAAATCCATGGGTCCCTCCCAATCTTGAACGCTTGTCTTCTTCTCCTAATTCTTCTCCTTCTTCTCTTCTTCATCATGAATTTATTGTATTTAGTTGGGGTATTGCGATTTTCAACCCTTTAACTAATCATTAGTTAAAAGAAGTAGTTACCGAGTAACTAATTTGTAAACTATATAATGGCCTCTCCTCGCCATTTTGAAGAAGAGGAAGAACTTGGCTTATTTCTGAAAGTGTAAATAAATCATAAAGAAATCAATACAGAAGGATTTTTCATTCTTTGTCTATCTGGTTTCCTTTATTCTCAAGCTATTCATTTAATCTTGTTAGATCATTTGTCTGTATTATGCTAAGAAGCTTTGTATTCTTGCAGATGTTATTTACAGAACTTTGTGTCTTTTCAAATTTCATCTTATTAATGTGATACAAATGATCTTATTCCAATTCGTTGTACCCTCGCATGCATAAGGAATTACTCTGTCATCTATAATTCTGAATGGTGCCTTTCTGCTCATTCTCGCATTTTCATTCCTCAGTCCTTTTGTGATTGATGATCCTTATAGAAAACACTTTCATAATATCCAAGTTCCACAAGAAAATCATGCTTTGTATATGTGTAAATAGGTTCGTTTCTGAATAAGGGAACCTCTCCCATTAAAGAGGAGGGACTTCTTGTCCCCTGACTATTGCTCTTCTTGAAGTCCTTTTTGACGACCAACAGTTTTTGGCGACTCCGCTGGGGAATCATATTCCAGTTCTATAATCATTTATTGATCATCTTTTGATCTGGTGACTCCACGTTTTACTCGAGGGAGAAGGGCCCTTGGTTTTGAAGATTCTCAGTTTTGGAATAGCAGGGTTTTCCTTTCCCTTCAACAAGAAGAAATAGAAAGGCTCGTTCGACAAGCACTCCTCCTGTCAAAGATAGAATCCCTACGGGTGATATTCCTTCAGAACAAATCAGTCCTAATCTTCAAGCTCTGATTCTTGCTGGTGTTTCAGTTCCACTTCAAGCCATTTTTCCAAGAATGGCGGTACCATTGCCCTAGGGCCATCAGGTTGGGCCTCTTGCCCTTCCTCAGCCTTTGCATGAGTTACCCAAAGGTAATCAAAAGAACTTTCCTAAATTCAAGGGTGATGGTAAAGTACATCCTGATGAACACATCATAGCCTTCATAGTTGCATGCGAGTTCTGGGAGTTGAACATGAAGACTTCTCCATAAGACTTTTTGTTGAGACTTTACAAGATAATGTTGTTGATTGGTTCTATCACCTTCTAAATGGAGCTATCGTGCAAGAGTTTGGAACACAATGAGAACTAGGTTTGAAAACCGTTTCAAACCGGTGGAAAGACGTGCATGCTTTCATAGCCCAAATTTCTCAAATAAAGAAGGAATCACAAGATCCCATGAGTGAATTTGTGGCTCGATTCAACAAGTTGATTAACAAAATTCCACCAACTACTCAACTCGTAGATCAAATTCAAAAATGCTTCTTCCTAAACGCCCAATTGCTTGAAGTTAGTTATGTACTTGAGAAGGGCTAATCTCACAAAATTGGCCGAGGATCAAACTCTTGTTGTTAGTGTTGAAGATGATTTAATCATGTCGTGGAAGTTGAGGAGAGACCCTTCTAAATCTAAGTCCGCTTCTTCCTCCTCTTCCACTCCTGGACCCAATACTTTGATCCATTGGTATAAAAACTTGCAAATGATCTCATCGTCATTTAGAAATAATTGGCTTAGCATACTCCTATGCAGACGTTCCAAGGAGGAATTTTCAGCCCGAGAAATCGTTTGCTGCTTCTCGATACAAGGCTAGCGCTTGAAGGACCTCATATTAAAGTTCCTGTCAATGCAACCTGTGAAGTTGAGGAACTAGAGGATGAGGAGGTTAATGAAGATTGTGAGGAATTTGTTGAAGAGGTTGATGATGAAACAGATGAACTTGAGGGATCTCGAGTTAATTTCTTCACCACTGAAGGCATTGATGAAGGGGATGATTATGACGAAGTAGTAGCAGACATGAATAACGAATCATACGCTGTCATGACTCGAGAGTAGAAAAATCAGAGGGAGAAAGTGATGCAGCCCACCAAGAAATCTAAGGAGCAGCCAAAACTATCCCTATAATTACAAAAAGAGGATCTCCTATCCCCATTTCATCTACACCAAAGGTGAGTCCTGTCAATCCTGCTACTAAAGTTACTTCTTTTTCCCCTAAAATTGATAAAACTAGGATCTCAAGTGATGATAACTCGTCCACTTCTGGGTCTTTCGATATTATTGATCACCTAAAAAAGACCAAGGTTCAAATCTCAGAGGCTGAATATTATCAAACCCATCCCAAGGCTTTTGCTAAAATGATTCACTTTGTCAATTCCCATTCTAAAACTACCTCTAAAGGCCTTTTACCCCCTCCTTCTTCTGCACCACAGCCTAATCGGTAGCTACCGTCACCTCACCCAATGACAAAATCAAACCATTCTATGTAACACTCCTTATAGTTGGCCATAGTGTTATGTTTGTGGAGCCTATTTTCATGTTAGAGTGTGGTACACCTTCTATGTGTTACACTCGGGTATTTTTACGGCGGTCCCGCTCGCCGGTGAGCGGGTCAGGGGGGTTCGGGGTGAAGCCCCCGAAGCAAATTTTCATGGGTGGTTTATTAACCCATGGGTAATGGGTAACCGTTATGGGCTGTTTTTGGGCCCATGTTTTTTCGGTACCCATTGTTTTGTAAAACCGCCTCTTCGGTTACCCATAGGTTTATGGGACAGTTTTGTTTTTCCCCATGGTTTTGATACCCACGGTTTTGTAAAACTACTTAAGCAGTTGTCTATTTATATGGTCTTATGCATATGATAGATGTACAAGAAAATGTATTACAGATGTGTTTTGAATTCGGGTTTGAATTCTGTAGAGTTTGTTGAGCATAGCTCCAAACGGATCTGGGTATTGTATTGAGAGAGTGAAGGCTTGTAATAAAATCTGAGCAAGTGATTCTTGGTGGACGTAGCCCAAATTGGGTGAACCACGTTAAATATTGTCTCTCTGTGTTGTGTTATTTATTCTGCACTTTTATTTGAGATCTGTAATATTTTCTGCATATTAGTTTCTACTGTTGCGATTCTGTAAGAGATTATTCCGCATATTTTATCTCTTATTTCCTAACAATTGGTATCAGAGCCTGGTTTGGTTTGCTGAAGTGTTGAATCGCAGGGAAAGTTTTTAGCTTGAGTGGGAGCTATGGCAGATGAAGGAAGATCTAGGGTTGATAAATTCAACGGGCAGAATTTCAGTCTTTGGAAGATGCAGATGGAAGATTACCTTTATCGAAGGATCTTTATACTCCGCCGTGTGCGAGAAGGTGAACAAACCCTCGAGTATGACAAATGCGGAATGGGATTTGTTGGATCGTAAGGCACTTGAATGATCCGGGCCGTGTCTTGTATCTTCGGTATTATTTAATGTTTCAAGGAAAAGACTACAAAAGATCTAATGGATGCATTAGGGAAGTTGTATGAAAAACCCTCTCCCTCTAACAAGATATTTTTAATGAAAAAGTTGTTTAATATGAAGATGTCTGAGAATAATTCAATAGTAGATCATTTAAATGATTTCAATACGGTTGTGAATATGCTAGCTTTGGTTACAATAGAATTTGATGAAGAAGTTAGGGCTTTATTAATTTTGTGCTCTTTACCTGAGAGTTGGAATAGCCTGGTAATGGCGGTAAGCAACTCGGTTCCAAATAACTCAAGTTGAAGTTTGAGGATGTTGTAGGGGTGATTCTAAGTGAGGAAATGTGAAGAAAAAGCTCTGGGAATCTTCTACTTCAGGAATGCTTTGATGGTGGAAACTAGAGGGAGACAGAAGAATAGAGGAAACCATGGAAAATCAAAAGATCGGGCAAGGTCAAAATCCAAGAACAAGATTGTATGCTAGAATTGTGGAAAGCCTGGGCATGCAAAGAAGGATTGTTGGGAGCTTCGGGATAAGAAGAAACAACAGGAAGAAAACAAGGAGGAAAATGTGGCATCGGGTAATGTATGCCAGGATGCTTTGATTCTTTCTTTGCATAATATTACTGAATCTTGGGTTTTAGATTCAAGGGCTTCTTTTCATGCTACTCCACATAAGCATTATTTTGTTGATTATGTTCAAGGGGATTTTGGGCATGTTTTTCTTGGTGATGATGAGCCTTGCATAACATAGTTGGAAAAGGTTCTATTCAGGTTAAGATGCAGAATGGGAATACATGGCTATTGAAGGATGTCAGACATGTGCCTACATTAAGGAGAAATTTGATATCGGCAGGGCAATTGGGAAGTGATGGTTGTACTGTGATATTTACAGCTAACTCTTGGAAGGTTACCAAGGGTGCTCTTGTGGTGGCAAGAGGTAAGAAGGTTGGAACCTTGTATTTAACCACTGATAGTACTAATGATTGTAATCTTGTGGCTTCAGATGCAGATACAACATTATGGCACTATAGGCTTGGTCATATGAGCCATAAGGGCATGGACATCATAAAGAAGAATTTTCCTGGATATACAGAAACAGGTTTGGATTTCTGTGAGAACTGCATATATGGGAAACAAAAGCGAGTAAGGTTTCTCAAGGTTGGACCTACAAAGAAAGAGAGTAAGTTAGAGTTGGTGCATTCTGATGTGTGGGGGCCAGCTCAGGTATCATCTCTTGGGGTTCAAGTTATTATGTTACTTTTATTGATGATGCAACAAGGAAAGTTTGGGTTTATTGTATTAGAAATAAATCTGATGTATTTGACACTTTTGTTAAATGGAAAGCCTTGGTAGAGAATGAAACAGGTCTTAAGCTAAAATGTCTCAGGTCAGATAATGGAGGGGAGTATTGCAGCAATGAATTTAATGATTACTGTTCTAAGAATGGAATCCGCAGGCAAAAGACGGTTCTAGGAACTCCACAACATAATGGGGTATCAGAAAGGATGAACAGAACAATAATGGAATGTGCTAGGAGCATGAGGTTACATGCAGGACTGCCTCTTTCTTTTTGGGCAGAAGCGGTGAGCACAGCTGTGTACTTGATAAACAGAGGACCCTCAAGTGCCTTAAATGGAGGCATACCTGAGGAGGCTTGGTACGGTAAGAAAGTTGATTACTCATTTCTTAGAGTCTTTGGATGTGAGGTGTTTGTTCATATTGACAAGGATGATAGGACCAAGCTAGAGGCTAAATCAAAAAAATGCACTTTTATTGGTTATGGTGGTGATGACTTTGGATTTAAATGTTGGAGTATTAAAGACAAGAAAATCATTCGGTCTAGGGATGTGGTCTTTAATGAGAAAGTCATGTATAAGCAACAGTTGCAGGAAAACAGGAAGAATCCAAGAAAGAATATGCAGTGGTAGAGGATCTTCCAGATGGGAAAGTGACCCATGAATCAGTTCAGGAACCTACTCAACAGGAACCCCAAACTCCTACAGTGAGGAGGTCTTCTAGGGTAAGAAAAGAACCTGAACGTTTTTCTCCTTCTCTTTATTATTTATTACTCACTAATAGTGGAGAGCCAGAGAGCTTTGATGAAGCAATGCAGGTAGATGCCAATAAGAAGTGGGAGCAAGCCATGGATGAGGAGCATAAGTCTCTCATGGAGAACCAGACTTGGGATTTGGTGAAGCTACCGGAAGGCAAAAGAGCATTGCAGAACAAGTGGGTGTACAGAGTTAAAGATGAAGAAGGAGGAAAGAAAAGATATAAGGCCCGGTTGGTGGTCAAGGGGTTTGCATAGAAACAAGGTATAGATTTTGATGAGATTTTTTCTCCTGTAGTAAAAATGACTTCTATTAGAACTGTTCTTGGAATAGTGGCAGTAGAAGACTTGCACTTAGAACAGTTGGATGTAAAGACTGCATTTCTCCATGGTGATTTGGAGGAGGAGCTATATATGCAGAGCTTGAGAAGGATATGAAGTCAAAGGTAAAGAGGAGATGGTGTGAAAATCGAAGAAGAGCTTGTATGGCTCAAACAAGCTCCACGCCAATGGTATAAGAAGTTTGATAGCTTCATGATGGAGCAAGGTTATATCAGATGGCATTTTGACCATTGTGTGTATACAAAGAAATTTGAGGATGGAAGTTATATTATCTTGTGTTTGTATGTTGATGACATGCTAGTTGCAGGTAAAAACATGCAGGAAATAAAAGTACTCAAGAAACAACTAAGTGAATCCTTTGATATGAAGGATTTGGGGCAGCTAGACAAATCCTTGGTATGAGGATAACTCGGGATAGAAAGGAATGGAAGTTGACTTTATCTCAGGAAGAGTACATTAAGAAGGTATTGGATAGGTTTAACATGCAGGATGCTAAACCGGTTGGGACTCCTTTGGTAGGCCATTTCAAGTTATCAAAGGAGCAGTGTCCCATGACAGAGCAGGAAAGAAACCAGATGTCCAAGGTACCTTACTCATCAGCAGTTGGTAGTTTGATGTATGCTATGGTGTGCACTAGGCCTGATATTGCCCATGCAGTGGGAGTCTGTGAGTAGATTTATGAGTGATCTAGGTAAAGAGCATTGGCAAGCAGTAAAGTGGATCCTTCGGTATTTGAGAGGGACCATGGGGACAGTTTTGTGCTACAATGGATCAGACACCACTTTACGTGGTTATGTAGATTCAGATATGGCTGGAGATGTAGACAACAGGAGGAGCACGACAGTTATATTTACACTGTAGGTGGGACAACAAAGTGAGTCGGGATTTCACGACTACGTAAGCTGGTGGCTTTTTCAACCACGGAGGCTGAGTATGTTGCTGCCACAGAGGCAAGCAAAGAGATGATTTGGTTACAAAAATTGCTTGAGGAGTTGGGGCATAAGCAGGAAGAATGTAAGCTGCATAGTGATAGTCAGAGTGCTATACACCTAGCTAAGAACTCTGCTTTCCACTCCAGGACGAAGCATATATAGTTGAGATATCACTTCATCAAGACAACTTTGGAGGAAGATAAGTTGAAGTTGGAGAAGATTCATACCAGTCAGAATCCTGCAGACATGATGACCAAGGTGGTCACAAGGGATAAACTAAAGCTATGTTCAGCTTTGGTTGGCCTTCATGCGGATGACAGTGAAGGGTTGAGAAGCTTGCTCAGTGGAAATCAGTCTCCAAGTGGGAGATTGTTATGTTTGTGGAGCCTATTTTCATGTTAAAGTGTGGTACACCTTCTATGTGTTACACTCGGGTATTTTTACGGCGGTCCCGCTCGCCGGTGAGCGGGTCGGGGGTTCGGGGGGGTGAAGCCCCCGATGGAAGGGGGTTCGGGGTGAATCCTCGGCAAATTTTCATGGGTGGTTTATTAACCCAAATTTTCATGGGTGGTTTATTAACCCATGGGTAATGGGTAAATCACATGGGCTGTTTTTGGGCCCATGTTTTTCGGTACCCATTGTTTTGTAAAACCGCCTTCTTCGGTTACCCATAGGTTTATGGGACGGTTTTGTTTTTCCCATGGTTTTGATACCCACGGTTTTGTAAAACTGGCAGCAGCTTGTCTATTTATATGGTCTTATGCATATGATAGATGTACAAGCAAATGTATTACAGATGTGTTTTGAATTCGGGTTTGAATTCTGTAGAGTTTGTTGAGCATAGCTCCAAACGGATCTGAGTATTGTATTAAGAGAGTGAAGGCTTGTAATAAAATCTGAGCAAGTGATTCTTGGTGGACGTAGCCCAAATTGGGTGAACCACGTTAAATATTGTCTCTATGTGTTGTGTTATTTATTCTGCACTTTTATTTGAGATCTGTAATATTTTCTGCATATTAGTTTCTACTATTGCGATTCTGTAAGAGATTATTCCGCATATTTTATCTCTTATTTCCTAACACATAGGCTCAGATAATTGCGTCATAGACTGGGAGCATCGACAATGTAATGCACCGCCAAAGTAGCTCACGCCTTAGGCTTGACTCTCACACACACTTACGGATCTTGGTATTCCATGGAGAGTAAGGAAGTGCCCTTGGTCGAAAGAATTAAGGATGCACAAGTGGCTTTTTCCACTTTGCCGAGAGAAGAAAGTTTTGGCTACTATCCTAGTAGCGACATTCCCCCTTCATACGGGATTTTGCTAGCGGGAACTTCGTAAGGATGTGGGTGGAGAAATTCAAATGGATTGGTCACATGCCCTCATACCGTTAATGGGCAAATGAAGAAGTCTGCTTTGCTGAGAAGCGATCCTGAGTATATTGTACAAAAAAAGGATGATCCCAAAGCAAAAATACTCTATGAGGATATGGGGCATGGCAACTACATGATTATGTCTCCAAAAGAAATCCAACTCCCCAAAGTGTCACCTAAAGATCCTAATGGTGTTTGGATATTAGAGTTTGATGGAAGTTGTTCTTCAGCTGGTTCTGGAGCTGGTGTCATATTGGTGTCGCCTGAAGGAAGCATTCATCCTTTCTCATTCAAGTTGCAATTTGAAAATACCAATAATACAGCAGAGTATGAAGCTCTCATTCTTGGACTCCAGGTGGCAAAAGAACAGGGTGTGAAGAATCTTCTAGCTCGTGGGGATGCGGAATTGATTGTCAAGCAAGTTAGAAACCTCTTCCAGGTAAAGAATGGAAGGTTGAAACATTACAGGAATCAGGTTTGGGACTCCATTGAATTTCTTGACGCCTTCTCCATTGAAGTAGTGCCTAGGGAGAAGAATACCAGGGCTGATTCTCTAGCAGTCTCAGGGTCATTGCTTATTCCTCATCCTGACTTTTCTCAAGATAAGTTCACCATTGAAATGATTCATAGACCCAGTGTACCTGATAATACAAGTAACTGGCAAGTTTTCAATAACGATCAACACTTGCTTTCTTTCTTAGAACTCAAGGATAATTTTGAACAGTTGTACTTTGAAGGAAGCGATAATTTGCCTCGTGAAAGTGTGCCCTTTAATGAAGAAGCCGCCCAAGAAGAAGAAGCGGATCAGGATGGATGTATCAAACTCAAAGGAAACAAGATTCCAAAAGGATTGGTGAGTTTAGAAAAACTGTTTGACAAACACGACAGGTATGTAAAGTTTAGAGCTTCTACTGGACCCCAACAATCAGCCGAATATGACAAAATCAATATTGGGAGTTCTACTGATCCTAAACTCATGAACATTGGAAAATGTTGCACCCCAGAAGAAAAGAAGAAGGTAATTAGTCTGTTGAAAAAGTATAAAGATGTTCTTGCTTATTCCTATGAAGACTTAAAAGCTTTTCAACCAAAGGAGATGCAACATTTTATCCCTCTCAAACACCGGATTAAGCCTTTTAAATGCGGAACCGCAGGGCAATATAATCCTAAAATAGGCCGACACAATTTTTCAAGAAATACAGAAGTTATTGAAAGCCAAAATCATTTTTCCTATCCATCATTCAACATGGATTGCCAATATTGTGCCCGTTAGAAAGAAAAATGGTGAGATTCGTATCTGTGTTGACTTCAGGAATCTAAATCAAGCTTCCTTGAAAGATAATTATCCCTTACCTATGATGGATCAAGTCTTGCAAGCAGTAACGGGATCCAAAATGTTGTCTATGCTTGATGGATTCTCAGGATATAACCAGGTAGAAGTTAATACCACAGACCAACACAAAATGGCTTTCACTACCCCTTGGGGTACCTTTGCTTACAAAAGGATGCCTTTTGGGCTCATCAATGCCGGTGCCACTTTTCAGAGGGCTATGGATTTGGCCTTTGGAAGTTTGAAAGGAAAGTGTATCATCGTATACCTTGATGACTTGACTGTATTTTCTAAAACAAGGGCGGATCATTTCCAGCATCTAGAGACAGTTCTGCTAAGATGTAGAGAACATGGGATCTCTTTGAATCCTAAGAAATATATTTTTTGTGTCACGGAGGGGAAATTATTGGGGCACGTTGTCTCCAAAGATGGTATAAAAATCGATCCTGAGCGAGTTCAAGCTATTCAGAAAATTCCTCTTCCAACCAGCAAAAAGGGAGTGCACTCTTTCTTTGGTAAGATCAACTTTTTGAGAAGGTTCATCCCTGATTTTGCAGAGCTAACTTTGAATATCTCCCAAATGATGAAAGGAAAACAAATGTTTGGTTGGTCTCCTGAAGGGAAAGAAGCCTTTGAAGGTATTAAAAGGGCCATTGCTAAAACTCCTGTTTTAGCATGTCCAGATTTCAACAAAGATTTCATTATCTATTGCTACGCCACGGATAACACCTTGGCTACTGTTTTGACTCAGGAAGATTCTAATGAGCATGAAATCCCAATTGCATTTATGAGCTATATTCTAAAAAATCATGAGTTAAAATACACCATAATGGAAAAACATGCTTTTGCAGTGGTTAAAGTTGTCAAGCAGTTTCATTTTTACATTCTTAACTCTCACTCCACGGTGTTGGTACCAGATACAACTATCAAGTCAATTCTCACACAGCAAGAATTTGGATCCAAGAGAGGGAACTGGGTGGCCAAGGTTCAAGAATATGATATTGACATCAAACCGACCAAGCTCGTCCGTGGAAAAGGCCTGTGTGAACTCATCACTGAAGGAGCTAAACATGAGTTACTGGAGGATAAAGTTGGTCTTCCTACCGTTCTGTTTCTTAGCTCAGTTGATGAATGGTATGCTAATATCACTCAATTTCTCACCTATGGAGAATGCTCCTCTCATTTGACTGCCAAAGAGAAGAGAGTCGTTAAACTGAGATCAACCCAATATGTGTTGTGGGAAAATGCCTTGTTTAAACGTGGGTTAGATGGAAGGTTTTTGAAATGTGTGGACAAGAAGCAGCAGAAGAAGCTACTCTCAGCTTTTCATGATCAGGCATGTGGAGGGCATTACTCATCAACCGTCACTTTGCTCACACAAGATTCTTCGTGGGGGATATTACTGGCCTACCTTGTTCAAGGATGCATCAAAATGGGTTGATAAATGTGAGGCTTGTCAGACTTTCGTGGGTAGACCCAAATTGGCCTCCTTGCCCCTGAAACCAGTTGTGATCGAAGAACCTTTTCAGCAATGGGGTTTGGATTTCATTGGAACACTTAATCCTTCTTCTAGTGCTGGTCATACCCATGTATTAACCGCCATAGATTATTTCACCAAATGGGTAGAAGCCATTCCAGTAAAGAGTACTACTTCAGAAGTAGTATGCAGTTTTATCAAAGAAAACATCTTGATAAGGTATGGTGTGCCAAACAAGATTGTGACAGATAATGCTTCAAACTTTTCTTCAACTGAGATGATGGATTTTTGCTATGGATATGGCATCTCCTTGGCTCACTCCTCAGATTACTATCCTCAAGGAAATGGACAAGCAGAATCAACAAATAAAAATCTGGTGGCCATAATAAGGAAATTAGTCAATGAATCCCAACGGAACTGGCACAAGAAACTCTATGATGCTCTTTGGGTAGATAGGATCACACCTAAGAGAGCCATTGGGATGTCTCCTTTTCAGGTAGTATATGGAGTGGAGGCCCAATTTCCAGTTACAGTGGAGCTTCCAGCTCTGCATTTAATGAAGGCCATTGAAGATACCAGTTTCAATGATTCTTTGGATAAGAGAATCATGTATCTTCACAAATTGAATGAGGACAGATTGGAAGTTGCTGATAGGATATCTGCTCACCAACAAAAGTAAAAGTCTTATTTGATAAGAAAGACAAGTTCAGGGATTTCAAAATTGGAGACACTGTTTTGTTGTGGGATAAAAGGCATGAACCTCGTGGCAGCCATGACAAGTTTGATTCCCTTTGGCTCGGACCTTTCAAGATCAGGCACTTCACTGGTAAGAATTCTTTTTACCTTGATTATATGGATGGTTCTTCTCTCCCACTTCCTTATAGTGGGCAGTACCTAAAACTGTTTAAGTCTTAGGTGATTAGGAAGTCCTTTGTATATTTTGTATAGTGTGTGTCCTCCTTTCCTTCCCTTGTTTTTGTGTGTTGTTTGCGGTGTTGTCTTCTGTATTGGTTTGCTTTTTGTCTCCATGGCCCAATGGATAAGGTACTAGTCTACTTCCCCGAGTTTGTCTAAATTATTTCCTTGTCTCATTCTTTGAATTTATGCCAGTCATCCCCGAAGGAGCCAGTATCGTCCACTCAAAATTCCCTGCTTTTAAGAAGTTGAAAATTAAATTTTTGAGGTTAAGTGTCTTTTCTGTTGTCCTGGTGATGTGAAAAGTCAGAAAATTGGGAAAATCTGTGTTTTTTGGGTCATTTTGTGTGTTTTTCGGGCCTATCGGACATTTTTGTCCCACATGTCCCAGGTTCATTTGGGCTCTCTGTTCCCCGATCGGCCGATTTACCCAAAGTCCGTTCTTTTCGGGCCCGTCGGAACTTTTTGTCCCACATGTCCCAAGTTCACCCGAACCCGTTGTTCCATTTTCGTCCGATTCGGCCGAATCGCGTATTCCGCGTACTTTCGTCCCGCATGTCCCAAGAACATTTGTGCGTCTTTTCCCCGCATCGCCCGAATCGGCTGAACCGCGTACTTTACGCTTTCACGTCCCTCATGTCCCAAATAAACCAAGTGCCATTCATGCTAATTTTTCCCGCTCTACTCGAATATCTTGCTTTTCAATTTGGTAGATGTGTATTTAATGTGCATTGATTGTCTTTCTCTCTCCTAAACGGCTATATAATGAACTACCCCTATGCGTTTTTGCACACTACTTTCATGCTATCTATTGCTCGAACCCTTGCAACCAAAATTTTTGCATGCGTATCCATTTCCCTTGCGATTCCATCCCAAGTCTAGCTTGCAGCTTTGCTCTCTCGAGTTACTATCAACATGAAGATCAAATTCCAGGGGCAGGAACAAGTTTCACCACTCGAGTCTGCCGTTCCCGATATCGGGGACAGTGAAGTTCGCCACCTTGATTTTGGGGATTTTTGGGCAAGGATGATAGATGCAAACCCTTCAGCTATGGCACAGATGATTCATGACAGTGGCTTGGCGTTCGCCGGTGGCTTCCCAATTTCAGTACAATGTGCAGACACAGTACTCGCTTGCGGAGCTCATTTCAGTCCCGACTCAAGCGAACTAACGAATGTGCATGGAGAACTCATTGCCAAGTTAGATGCCACCGCCATTAGCACTTGCCCTAAGGATTCCGAGAAATGGACAATGCTATAGTTATCTCCTAGAATCAAGCACATGCCCTTTTCGATCAAGACAGTGATAACTATAAGGCGCAGGTGGCGAAGTCCTGGCTAAAAAACCCTAAGAAGGGGGCATCTCGTCTATCCAAGACTCTTTTCCGTGGATTTCAATGAAGAATTGTCAGATTTTATAATCCTACTTGGCTCGGGTCATGGGTTTACCCTCTACAAATGAGTTCCATTTCTGGATGTGCCCACTTATCAATATGGTGTGCGAGGGAACTCAGAATATCAACTGGGCAGAGATCATTAGTATGAACTCTAGCAGAGCAACTATCAAATGTGCAACAAACTAAGAAATTTTATATGACTTCATACCTGATGTATACTCTGGCAGCATCGAGGCAATGGTTTGGTTTCTCATACATCGATGCTCACAAGGATGACCCCGTGTATGCCTATTGCTTCATGCAGTTCACCCTGGAAACTAGCAATCGCAATTTCCGAAGGGTGAATGATGCTTTCACCATGTACATGGTCAGGCTACTAGAGAGCGACACCGCAAGGAGATTTTCTGATGAAGCTATGAATCTGATATCGCACTACGGTGCCTACTTTATTCAATTCAGAAAATTTTCCTATATCAGGCTTGCTGGCTATGAAAGCACTCCCCTCAAGCTTCCTATGTTCTGCAATGACAAAATGGCCTTGATAGAAGTGTGTAGGCAATTGGACAAATTGCATAGAACCTGCAGGGATAAGAAAATTACTGGCTTGCATTTCCCCATCTCTTTGGGAAACTACACCTGCAAAATAGCCCTGGATGCACAAAATATAGAAAGAGCCCTAGCTCCCATCACTGTCCATTTCTTCAAGCCAAGAACTTGTTTTGACTTGAAGAAGTTTATTGAGCAGAACATCAAGATCACCTATCATCATAGGGCAGACACAGAGGACTATTGGGCTGTCTGTGCTGATGATTTTGAAGCCAGAAGGAGGCATTATGGCAGGTTTTCCCTCTAATTAATCCAAGAGCTTAACCTGTACCAAGTTCCTGAAGGGCTCCAGGATGACAACTCTGACCTGTACTCATATGAGTATGACAATGTGGTCAAACACAATCCCTTGGAGGACTTGGATTGGTTCAAGAGGGAGAAGGATGATTTGGCTGAAATCCTGGCTCCAGTCTTAGTCAGGACTAAGATCTGGTTTGATAGGCAAGTCCGTGAGCTTAGGAGGCACTCAGGGGAATCATCCTCCAAGGATGCTTCAACACCAAGGAGGGAAGCATCGACACCCAGATCAGAAGCACCTGTGTAAACCCCTCCTGCCTCGTCAACTCAAGGACCTGCAGTCTCTACTCCTTCCTCATCCACCCAGGTGTATCAGAAGAAATTCAAAGAAGTTAAGAAGGAGCCTATGGAAAAGACCCCCTGAGGAAGCATGTAGAATTGCCTTCGGGACCAGAGAACATTATTGTTCTCAGTGAAAGTGAAGAAAGTGAAGTGCCAACTCCTGCAAGCGCCCCTGAAGCCCCAATGGATAAGGATAAAGAAGTCCAGAGCACTGAACTTCCAAGCACTATTGATTCCTCTGCACCAGGAGCCCCAAGCGCTCCACTCATATCTCAACTCGAGGCAACAGTGTGCAAACCTTGGGCACCATGAGTTCTCTGTCTCTTGGTCCTCTTGCCCCACCTGCTTCTTCCTCCTCCTCTTTCGCATGGGTGCAACCTCTTGTCGATAGTAGGAAGAGAAAGTCTTCCTCCCGGATCTCAGGACCAAATTTTGATGCTGTGGCGGCCTTGTTAGGCACTACTCCTCCTTCTCACGCCAAAAATCCGAACTACCTCCGGGATAGTGTCTCGACGCTCGGGGCCAACAATTCCTGGAGATAGCCAAGCCGAAGGTAGATAAACCTGAGCAGGATTTGCAGGCATCCGACCTTGAACTCTCAAGAATTCCCATGGGATAATCTACCCCTAAAGGCGAGATCCACAATCTTCAGGAAACAATCACCAGAGTCATTCGAGGGTAGAGAAAGGGCAACAAACCATAGAACAGTTGGAAGAACAAGCCCAGATTCTTACAAGTTTCATCAAATCTCTTTTGTCCAAGGACAAAGTTTTGGACCCTACCCCATTGACTACTCTTCCACCACCTGTAATTTTGAGCCAAGATGAAGTACAGAGTATCAAAGATATGCACAAGTATTCTGTCTATGGCAGAGCTATGGAGGCCATGGTGGATGATATGCTTGTTGCAGGATTGAACTTCATTGATGAAGCTTTCAAACTCCACGGGAAGGTGAACAACTTGCAACATAAGCTCTCCTCCACTATTGGGAGCATAGATAAAGAACTTAAACTTTGGAGCAGTTGCATAGTAGACCTCCGCCTCATGGGACAAACAGATGAAAACATTTTATTGGCAAGCAAGGTCTTTAAAGATACAAAGGATAATTTGTCAAAGTCCTGGGTCTACAGCGTGGAATGGAAGATCAAGGTCCTGGAGGAGGCTTTGGGAGAATTAAGAAATAGCTGGTAGAAGGGTGAGGCCTTCAAAACACTAGTTATATCTGCCTTCAAAGATATACATTGCCATCTTCATGATGAGACTTCCGGTGTGCCTCTCTCCTTACAAGAAATCAAAGCTCAATTCAGAGCTTTTGTCAAAGGTGATCTATTTAAGGAGAGTTCCATTTCCAAGGAAAAGATGAAGGAGATCTGCTCTCTTCAATCGGCTATAGAGGAAGCGAACAAGGATTATCATACTCATGTCGAATTCGATAGGAAATGGAGAAGTGCCTCGGATTTTGGACTCAGTCTACCGCCAACACATCAGTCCCACGTGGCAGAGACATAGCCGAGGCATTGAAGAGATTCAGACAACGGATCCTTAAATCAGTGGGTCCCTCCCAATCTTGAATGCTTGTCTTCTTCTCCTGATTCTTCTCCTTCTTCTCTTCTTCATCATGAATTTATTGTATTTAGTTGGGGTATTACGATTTGCAGCCCTTTAACTAATCATTAGTTAAAAGAAGTAGTTACTGGGAGTAACTAATTTGTAAACTATATAATGGCCTCTCCTCGCCATTTTGAAGAAGAGGAAGAACTTGGCTTATTTTTGAAAGTGTAAATAAATCATAAAGAAATCAATACAGAAGGATTTTTCATTCTTTGTCTATCTGGTTTCCTTTATTCTCAAGCTATTCATTTAATCTTGTTAGATCATTTGTCTGTATTATGCTGAGAAGCTTTGTATTCTTGCAGATGTTATTTACAGAACTTTGTGTCTTTTCAAATTTCATCTTATTAATGTGATACAAATGATCTTATTCCAATTCACTGTACCCTCACATGCATAAGGAATTACTCTGTCATCTATAATTCTGAATGGTGCCTTTCTACTCATTCTCGCATTTTCATTCCTCAGTCCTTTTGTGATTGATGATCCTTATAGAAAACACTTTCATAATATCCAAGTTCCACAAGAAAATCATGCTTTGTATATGTGTAAATAGGTTCGTTTCTGAATAAGGGAACCTCTCCCATTAAAGAGGAGGGACTTCTTGTCCCCTGACTATTGCTCTTCTTGAAGTCCTTTTGACGACCAACAGAGTAGAAGGTCCCATGATTATTTTTAAAGCTAGCTAAGGAAATAATAGAATCTAGGCCTAAAAATTAGGAGCTCCACTTTTTTGCCCCCTAAACTTAAGAGGTGGCTAGAGAGGAGGAGACAAGGAATTTCCGTATGCATTCCTACCATTATTTTTTTGGTGATTTTAGAGGGAATATGATTTTATTTACCTACAAATAATTACATTGAAGGCATTCCCCCTATGGGAAAGGCCCTTCCGGACGTTTCTACAACTATGTTAAAATTGACAATCGTTTTGACGTTTTTACTATTAATTTTGACGGTTTTGGAAATTTGTATTTTAATTTTACTATTTTTAGCATGTAAATGCAGCAGTTGCATGTTTTGAATTTAACAATTGTTGTGTTCCTTTAACAAAAATCATCGATTTATTTGCGCAAAACTAGATTCACGGTTTGGAAATTATAAATGCCGATGTAAACCCTAAATCCCTAAATCAGCCCAAATCAGCGGTCGTTAGACGGAGAAATGAGAGACAAGTGATGTGTTATGTCATTGAGGTTCTTTGTGGTAGTTTAAGGCTACTGGGCATTTGCTCCACTTGGGCTCGTGTTGGTGTTTTTTCTTTGTATATAAATTTTGATCAGGAATGAGGAGCATACGGCCACAATAGAGCTTCAAAACAAAGAGAAGAAAGTAGAATGGAGCTAAAAGGGGTAGAATTTCAGAGTTGAACAACTTTTGGCAAGGGCAACCTACCCAAAAATGGAAGGCTCTGGTCTCTAAGCCCACCTTCCAGCTTCATTTTGGTGAAATTGCATAGCATTCAGAGCTTGGACATGAGAGAACCAGAAGTTGAATGTTATTGGTGCATGTAGAAGAAAATGGTCAAGATAGAAAATTTATATATTTTTACATTAATGATAGAGTTTAGGGCTTCCTACGACAGCAGGGTGCGGCCAAACAGACATACCCCCACTCAAAAGCATTTACGTAGCAACAATTTGTTGAATATGAACAAATAAAACTAAAATGAAGTTTGCATTGTCAGGGGATGCATCCACACACCCATGTGATAAATAAAATCCCTCTCCTCTACGCTATGCAGGTGTCCCTAACTTGTTCAAGCGCTCTCTGATGGCCACATACATGGAGGATGCTGAAAAATAAAATGTGGGGTCCAACTTACACCTCCCATACACATTTTCTTGCAGGTTTTAAGGCCTTCTCAAAAGATCCATTTTTTTTGCTCCAACACTCATGTCATACCAGGTTGTAATGATTGAAGTCAACAAACCCGTTTCTTCTGATTTTTTATCCTCTTGTGCAGACAACACAAGATTTTGAGATGCCAGACCATCTCCTTGTGGTGGAAGTGTGGTAGCCACATTTTGCTCTTGGAGTTCAATGTTGCTAACTTGCTCAGGTAAATCTTGTAGCTCGTTGTTATTTTCTCCCTCCTCCCTTACAAGGATGTCTTTTGTATCATGACTGATAGTCATCCAAGGCTCTTCTACCCTATCCCAAGGTTCAGCCAAGCCATTAGATAGAAGCTCATATTCAATTTCATACTCGGAATCATCGTCAAAGAAGTTTGTGGTTCATATCCATTTGTCAGACATGATTATCATTCTTGAAATTAAAATGGTCAAACACTTTATGTTAATCAAACAATTAAAGATATAGGATAGTGATTTGAAAATTCTAAAATCGCAACCTACCATCTTTTTTTGGAGGCACAAATGTACCAGGAAATTTGTTTTGGGATTTCATTATCATCCCAGGCGACATATGAGCAAAAAGGAGCTTCCTGAATGCACTTAATTCTTTGGGAATCCCCATTGACTGATATATGTGTGTCATGTAGAGAGGAAGTATGTTTTCTATATGGCTAAGGGTTTGAATTTTTATTATTTCAGGTTTCATCCTTTGTAATCGAGTTCAAATGGTGTATTTGTGCATAATCTGTTCTATTTTCTACAATACTTTACATGCTCTCTTTTGGCTATTCTAATCTCATATTTGTGAAGGAAGGTGGTTAGCATTCATAATTCTTACATAATGGTGTAGCCATGCATTCAACTCTAGATAAATGTTATATGCATAGTTACTTGAATCTTGGAGATGGTGGGATGGGGATGGAGGGATGGGTTTCCAGGATAGATAAAAATTAATATTTAAATATTTGAACTTTATTCAATGAAATTCAAGGATTTAGAGAGGACTCGTGGGGATGCATTTTTTTCCAACACAACACCGTCCCAGTCTCATTCCAGTCAAACAACGTTTTGTGATATCACCTCACCAAATCTCACAAACAAATGCCCATTAGAAGTGTTGCTTGTGCTCCCTGTAACATCTTTGTGCTTACCATCTGTATATTCATCCAAATACCTCCTATAATTATTATTAGGGGTCATTTGGTTCATTCAGATAGTAGTTGCTGCCTCTTCCATGGAACCCTTACCTTTTAGATGGGTGTAAACCCAAGATTCAAATATTGTAGTTATTTTGTGAAGTGTGTAGGGATTTACAAATGTGATATAGTTAAGCCCTTGATTTGTGCATATCAATTACCATATATGCAGCCCAAAAAACTAACTAATAACTACCATTATAGATACTATGTGTTACATTACTATAATTCTTAGAACTATTTAATTTACTATATATGTAACCCAGAAAACTAATTAGCACTATGTACACCATTACATTACTATAAAAATCTGCAAATGTACGGAAGTCTTCATGTATTCATGTTTAGTTCAAATAAAATAGTTCACAAAACACTACCACTCATGATATAAGATTTGCAAATGTATATGTACGAATTTGTAACAAATTTGAAATGTAGAGATAGAACCTTTAAATGTATATTCCTACACTTACAAAATCAATCACACCCCTTATCAACATCAACTACAAAAGTAATAACTATCCCTCTAAATCAAATAACATATATTGTTTGGCATTCACATTGCATTGTGGATGATATGCAGAACATGGGTGCATGTTGGATTTCATTTAACAATCTCCATTGTAGCCCCTGCACTTCTGAGCTTTCCATTTGCCTTTGCCTCTCTTGGATGGGCTGCAGGAGTAATATGCCCCACTATTGGAGCAGAGATTGCCTTCTTTTCATATAACCTCCTCTCTCTTGTGCTTGAGAATTTGGAACTGTAGGGTAACAAACAACATGTGCGGAAGTTTGTTGAATGCTCGATCATGTATATTTTGTGTTGTTATCGATCATGTATATCATGATTATGGAAGGGTTATGTCAAGGACATTAAGCATGCATATATAATACACCCGTGGTCTAATGAGTCTAGCAATATTATGTTATTGCTTTTACAGGAATTTGTCGTCAAACACAATTAAGGGAGCAATTATGATAGAGTTGGGATATATTATAAATTTAGATACACTATGAGTTCAGTTATTTTTTCTTTTTTGGTTATACTTCCAATAGGCTATTAAGAATTGTGTTTGGAGAGAAATTTACTATCTAAATGACCATAGTGTGAAAGACTTCCAAATGTTTTGTTGATCTCTGATTTGGCATGAAATCCTAGGGACCTATGGGGGCTTTGGAACATCTTATGAAATTGTAAGTCTTGTCCATATAGGATTTTATAGAGCATAAACAAGAAGTCCAGTTTCTATGAATGAACATTATATTGACTTGACGATTCATCTCAATTATAAATTCAAGGAATTTGAGCAAAATAGATTGAATGGGTTTCTGCTAGATGAGTTTGGAAATCTGAGGAGTATAGTGGATATGTAAGTTCTTTATACTGAAAATATGATTATTTAACTCACAAGGTCATGTTTTTGGATCTATATGTTATGTATTTTCATTTCACGTACCAAATTTCATTTTTGGTTCCACTTGGTTGCCCTCCACAAGAATCCCCCACAAAAACTTGTAATATTGTTATGCATGGGCCATCATCTTTTGTTGCTTCCCCTTGATTTCCCTACAGGAATATCCCCAAAAATCACATGTGCAGGAAAGTTTTAACCGGGCCCTGTGCCATCATCTTTTTTTGTTGAATGTTGGATATGCAAACCAAGAAATGTTTGGAGATTACGTATAAATTGAAATTGTGGTTTTCCACATTGCTTTGAATTTTTTTTTTCTTTTCCATGGTGTTCAATTTTTTTAAAAAGATTTTTCATAAATTTACTCTGTTGTACATTGTGTTTTGTGTTAAATGTTGAAAACTCCTACTACCAACGATAATAACCCTTGCATGTCCGATACCCACAAGCTTGTTTTGGAGTTTCTCAAATTTAAGCAAATCATTTGACATGTTTATGTAAAGCCAAACTTGCTAGGTTTTTGTCGTCTATAGGACACAAATATGGCAGAGCAGAAAAGGAGATCCTTGCTGAAATTAGGTCTTGCCCTCGAAACCCACCACTTACCTTACCTCTCTTTGCATCCTTATGTGTTGTTTGTTGTCTATTTATATGGTGAAGAGCCTCTGCCTTACGTCTGATTATAGTGAACTTCATTGAAACAACAACAAATTTTTTTAATTATAATAATAATTATTTTTTTGGGGTCAATAAAGGTCAATAGATGGGATCATGTAAATGATTTAACTATGGTAAAACAAGGGCATTCACAGAAGTACCTAAAACAATGGCTGAAACCACAACAGTTGAGAATCTGAGATGAGTTTGGGTCATATAAGATCACAAAACGCAATGGTAGCATCTCCACTAGTAAGTAAGACTAATGCAGAATAATAAGAGAAACCCCACAAGAATAATATAGTATATTTTTTGGCCAATTTAAAATGGAATATAGAATGATGATATTGGAGTTCATGGTCAGATGAAAGATTGTCATGTTTGAAGCCGTAGCTTCTCAACACCTTATTGTCTGCAAAATTCAATGCCCTCTCCATCCCCTTCATGCAATTCTCTCTCTTGTAAATCTTGTTGTGATCTCCACTACAAGGTAGACACCCTGTCACAAATGGCCTCCTCTCCTTGTTTATCTCAGCTTCCTTGGCTGCATCAACTTTTCTATCAAACCCCATATAGGCCTTCCTCATCTCCGCATATTCCTTGCTCATTTTCTCTGCATGCGTCTGATTCAATATAGGATGCTCCTTCTCCACAGACTCATACTTTTTTGCAATGTCCTCGTAGGTCCCCACAAGCTCAATCCAATAACCGTTCATATTATATGAATGCTCCAAAAGTATCTTATCCTTCTCCTTGAGAAAAAAATACACAAGTGCAGACTGATCATCAAAATCCTTGAAGGCTCTATCTGAAAGGACATCTATAAGCAATTTACTAGATGCATCAAAGTGAGAGTTTGTGGGCCCATAATAGACCACCTCTTCATGAATTTAATAGACCACTCACAATTCTTGATAAAAAAATCCCTGCATTCAAGCTCACCCAACTCCTTTTCTCATACACCAAATGCTTCCACCCATGCATCACCATATCATAATTCTCATAGCTCTCAAGAGGCAACTCAAAATCCATGTTTGTAATGGCTGCATCAGAGTCCATCCACCAGATCCACTCTTCCTCGGGATGAGCCATCATGGATGCCCTAACAAAAGGAATCTTGGCCCAAAAAGTGTAAATGTGCTCTTCCAACAACTCTGTATTATAAAATATGTCAACCCCATGGATCCTGCAATAATCCACGTTGTTTTTGAAAAATCTCAATAACAAGTGATCTTCAATTGGATTCTTGCAGGGGGTCGAATTGAGAGCCAGACACCATCAAAATCTCAATAACAAGTGATCTCCAATTGGATTCTTGCAGGGGATTGACTGAGAGCCAGACACCATCAAAACTCTTGGCTTTCCAACAAAAAATCATGTTTATTGCTAATTTATGGGTTGACGTAGGCCTTGTAAATGGTGCTACAAGAACAATCACCGACATTGTTTACAATACAACAATACCTCCACCATACCACTCATGATATAAGATTTGCAAATGTATATGCCCGAATTTGTAACAAATTTGAAATGTAATGCTTCAGATTCTGGCGGAAGTTTTTTGAGGGTGTGATTTTACGCCTATTTCTCAGTGTTTGTCGCTCTCACAAGCAGGCTTCCTACATTAAACAGACCATTATTTTTTATTTTTTAAATCTTGAAACTTGTTCTAAAAAATTTAATAGTTTATTAAATTTCTTTGGGTGTTCTTTTGAAGAAAATTATCCACCTCATGCTTGTTTGCCTTTATTTCAGATTTTTAGCATGTAAACATATGACTGGGATCAGGTTTAATATCATTATTTGGTGGGGGTTTAGAAGAAAATCCTTCTTTCCTCAAATGGCTTGTTTCATTTTTTATTTTTGGTTTTTCCCTTTGAGCTGGGTTTGCAGAACAATGTGTCACAGACACAATGGCTTTTATGGAGGTTCTGGTAGAGCTTTACACCGAAATTGCCATTTATATATGGATTAAATTGCCTATATTTTGAAAGCATGTGTGTTTCGTAGGTAGGGGTTCGAGATTTTTTTAATGTATTGTGTCATCAGGTTTTGACCAGCAGATGTATTCAAAGGGTTTTCTTGCCTCATTTTATATTTTTCATATTAATATTTAGTAGTAGTAATTTTTTATTTTTTACTTTAAAATTATTCTATAATACATAGATTTCTTATTTTGGACCAAACGATTTTCTATATGCCTCTTGCAGGGTCACCAAGTACAGTGCAATCAATCTGATTTCCATTAATTTATTCCGAATTTTTGCAGTTTCTTCTACCCACCGTACAAAACGCCTTATATTTGAAGTCCACCTCTCTCAGTATGAAAGTTGGTACCTTAGCTTCTTGTCTGGTTTTTTGATTAGCCAAAAATATATCTAAATTAGTAACAAATTTTATTTGCATAAGGCTTTTGGAAAAACTGTGCTTTCCGATAACAATTTCCGATCCATCATCATGAAGAAGAGAAAGATTATGTTATTCCTCAGAACATTTATATTATACATTCAATTCTTATTTTCTAACCAAATGTTTCTCTATGTACAATGAGATGGTTTTTGATTGTATATTATATATTATAAAAGCTCATTTCCATACGACCTTAACCACTAGGTAAGGAGCTTTACTTTTGCTTATTCTGCAGATAAATTTTATTTATTTATGGAAGAAATTAAGAGTTAAATGTCCTTAGAATAGAACTTATTTTACAGAAGTCACAGTTTCTATGCACTGCATATTGCATTGTGGAAATCATGGAGGATATTAAAAGTCAAATGTCATTAGCATATAACTTATTATAAGTAGTTGAAGTTTGTATACACTACATATTGCATGCTGGAAATATTACATCTAAACTGTTGAATAATGAAATGTCATCTAAATCGGTGTCAGAATTTAAATGAATAAGGATTACATAAACAGTGTCCATCTTAAATGATTTATGGGGAAGATACCCTGATGGGTCTATGCATGGATTTGTTTTTTGGATATGGCTATTTGAGAGGAGGTGCTATCTTCGAGTCTGTGACGCCAATTTGCGCCAGCACCAGTAAACACCCTCTGCTTGCATATTCATGAATTTGTCTCAGCATTGTCCCCAACATATGTCTCACTTGATTTATACTTTTGGTATTCTGATATACATGTGCTTCTTAGACACCTATCTAGTATCTAGCATAACTGCTATTGTGATGGTGCAGGGAGGTCATATGGACTATATATGTTAGTAATCCCTTATTCTCGGCTAGGGTGGAAGGTTATATGGTGCAGCTTGTTGTTCTGTCTTGTAGGCCTAGTTCTTGTGTAAGGTCTGCAACGAGAATGGTTTCTGACAAAGTGAAAACATGGGATCCATTTCTGAGTCAAGTTTTCCCATTGGAATAACATCTCACATTCATTTGTTAGTTTTTATGTTCTGATCTTTCTATGCCCCTTGGGGTTTGTAAAGGAGACTTTTCTCAAGTTCTGTGCCTTGGGGTTTGGAAAGAAGTCTTCACTTTTCAAATTTTGTGACTTGGGTTGGATTTCATGGCCAAGCATGGGAGTAAACTGAGTCTTGCCAATCCACCTACTGAACGAGGAAGCTGTTTGTCTTTGGAAAACTGGCTGATCTGCAGGGTTCCTGATTTCCCATGTCTCTCTAATGGATCTGCCAAGCACTGTTATCCTTAGTAGGACTGATTTATTTTTATCAATTGCAAAGAATATTGTTGTCCATGCATCCAGTTTCACGCCCATTCTGCTTCAGAAAGGATTGAGATCTTGGAATCTAATCTGCAAGTTCAACACAATCCTTGTGATGAAAAACTGAAATAGTTGAAGAAAGACATTTTTGAGACTCGTGAGCTTGCAGGCTTAACTACTGGCACTCCCAATGACGAAGAATGCATGCCTTGATTCAGCAATTCAACGAAATTGGAATTGAAGGTAATTGAGTTTGTTGACGGATGCTATGTTTTTATTACATTTGTCATGCTAGTAATTCTATTTCACAAAGAGATCCATCTGCCCCACTGTTAACACCACAAATCCTTATGAGATTTTTGTATTGTCACTGCAAATAATTAAAGGAGTGTGTTGTTTTAAAGATGGCTTCTACCCTCGTCCAATTTTGACATTCTTTTTCAACTTTGTCATTAGTTTTCATGTAGTGGAGAAAACGTGTGCGTTGTGAAGTCTCACTCCCTTCCATAAAACATGTTTCTTATAAGCTTTTAACAAGGAAAATTGTCAAATCTAAAACAACCACCTTTGAAATTTAAAATCCAAAATTATACAGTATTGATTGGTATCTTTAATATTTTAAGACAAGCCTTTGGAAGGAAGAAAATGTGTTTGCGATTTTTTGTATATTGAAGCAATGCAACAAAGTCAAAACAACATAGGATAGTTACAAAGACAGGAGCTACATACCCCAGGAAAGAAGACCGGTGATAGATTGAGCAGCCACCAAACAAATTCAAATAAAACAGTATACAGGGCATGAAACACTAAACAAACCAGCCAGCACGAGCACAAGAAACCAGCCATAAATCAGCTGACATTAAGAGCAATTGCTGTTTACTGATATTTAACTGACATTTAGAATTTGATTTCGTCTGCTTTTGTTGCAAAGTTTTCTCGAGTCTTCATAAGGCATGCCGAATGTGAACTGATCTATTTCATTTGTGAAGTATGAAATACTGCTGACTGTGAAATAATGCTGTTATTGAAGCATGAATGATACCTATTTTTCCATATGCTTTCAATAATTATTTTCCTGAAAGTTTCTGAAATTATATTTGTGGATAACCCCACTGCAAATTCCATGACATCTTATAAGAGAGAGGAGCTGGTAGGTCCTGTTGAACTTTGCCCCAATTATCCTAACAGACTTGCAGGTCCAAAATGCATTCAAAACTGTCTCCTTAGATTTGCAGAATGCGCATGCTAGTTTGGTATTGTGCAGAAATTTAAGTGTTTTGGTTGTAGGAATCTTGCAATGGAGCAATCTCCAGGCCAGTAACTGTGTATTTGCTCCAAATGTTACTGTTGAGCTGAAGCCAGCTGTGTTTAGTGTAAGTCACAATTTTATTTTAAGTTCAAACTCTTCAAGATATGAATGACAGACACAAGGTGGAGGTACAAAACTCTAAGAGGAAATTGATCAAAACGAGTGCTGTTAGACCATCTTTAGTCTTTGATAAAATTGCAAGGTATTTCTGGGGACATCTTGATTAGAAGTTCATCATTAACCAGCGAAGATGATCTTGAAGATGACCAGTTTATCATTATTAGTAAGCTGGAAGGCATTTTTATAGCTGGCCTAGGATACCACTACATTGAAAGAGGATTCCAAAGATCTTTGAAAGAACGAATACTTTTGTTTGAAAAATATTAACCCAAGTAGAGCACCTACAAGAGCTAAGAGAAGATTATTAACTTTTAATCATTTCCATAAAATTGAGAAGTTTGGGAGCTTAAACCATATATGAGGGAGGTATCTTTCTAACTAAGAAGAAGCTCAACTACTACTTGCCATTCCTTTCAAAAGCTGCAAATATGGGGAGAACCTTCAACTTTGAAGGATGGATTTCAAGATCTATTGTGAATGTTAACCTTTTGCCATTTTCCTTTCATAGTAGTCATTTGAACTCGTTGCCAAAGGAATCTTCCATTGTTTGTTTCCAACTAAAGCTCTGATCATCCATTTGGCAACCAAGCATTTGCCTTGAGTCCATGGGTCAATGATACCAAGCCCTCCCTTGTGCTTGGGTTGGATGCTGAGAGTCCATGAAAGTTTGAAACAATTGGCATAATTCTACTACCAAACCCACTTAGCTCAGAGAAATTGTCTCAACTTTCTAAGCAGCTTGAGATAACATGTTTTGGAGGGAAGATAACATGAGGAAAAATAAAATTGAGTAGCTAGTAAGTTGTTAACAATTTGAACTCCACGGACCAAGGAAAGGAATTTACCTCCCAGCCGTCAGTTTTTCTATTAAACTTGTACAAAAAAATTCCCTTTAGTATCTCATTAATTTGGTCTTGCTTCCGCTGTTTCCATTGTTTGGGGACCCATTTTAGGGGATTTTTAGATCTAGTGAGGATGATTTCAGTTTATGTGGTGATAGTTTCCAATTGCCAATTGGCAATTGCATCCGCTTAAAAGTCCAAGGCCTTTTCAGAAAAACCATTTTGTGCATATCCTATAATCATCATAGTTCATCAGACCACATTTCTTTGAATCATTGCTTCAAAAAGTATTAAAGCTTTGCTTTGAAAAGCATTAAAGCCTCATCGAGAACACCATTTTGTACATTTATTATGTACATGAAACAACACTGTTTTGAGGTATTTTGTAATTTGCGTCTTATATATGCTTTGCACATTTTACATACATATCTATGAGGGCTCTCCCATTTTGGCACTAGTTGGGAGTGTGCTGGAAAAGGTTGTGGAGTCTAGCTTTACAACTTCTAATTGCATTTATTTAAAAATTCCAAGGCTTTTTCAACAGACCCATTGTGTGCATATCCGAGCATCATGATGTTTTCTGGTTTAGAGATCTGCAAGGCAGGGTCTCATATAATGAAAACAAACGGGAAGGCCCATGAGTAAGGTAAGTGTGACATGTTGGAGAATTTGGAATATTTAGGTGCGTTGAGGTATATTGCAAAAGGACGGCCTACAAATACATTATCCTAAAATCCACATCTCACAACCTTATCATGGATGTCCTTCCTCTATTGCAAAGCCCCTAGACCAATGCATGTTTTAGAACAATTGGAAAATTCATGTTATCTCGCACCATACCTGCATTCTAAATTTGGTTACAAATTTGAGTAGCTTCCTTTAACTAACTACGTGTTTGGATCATTTTATTCCATGACATTACAAGTTTTTGAGAAATTTGTCGAAGATTGTGAAATCGTCCATATAAGGGTAACGTAGTTAGCATAAACATTTAGAAGCTTGGATCCTTTTATGGTTGCCTTTGTCATGGCGTAGCTGGGAGGTTGCTGGCATAGGTATAAAAGGGTCGGATGGAATGATATTCATTTTCAAAAAGCGAGTATCTAACAGAGCCCATGTTGAGATGTCAAAATTTTGTTCTCGCACGACACATGGTTATGGAGGTGCAAGCAAAGGGAACACATTTTTAAATGTATCAACATTATTCTTAACCCAAGCTCTTTGTTGGCTACTACAGTAACAACATGGTTACATAATTTGCAGTCATCCAAAGAATAGTTTCCCCCTCTTTGTAGAAAAAATAGGCACAAACCCACAATTTGCAAAATGTTATGCAAGAACATGAAGGTTTTGTCAAACTTGTCTTTGAACTACAAGGATAGCTACTTGTCAACATTTCCATGGAAAGCAAAACTTGAATTTTGATGTCAATCTTTTGTTATGCACAAAGGAGAAGGTATGAAGGAGATTGCAAATGTGACACAATTTTGAAGCGTATTAGTTCCGTTCTCAGCTGAAGATCCTTACATGTACTATGAGACCACAACTAAATCATATGAAGAAATAGTTGTCTAAGATCAATTTCCTCCCTACAATTGTTTTTTTCATAGCTAAATTAGAGTTAGGCTCTTATTTATGCAAGAACAAGGCGACTTCCTTGAAATCAATTTGTAAGTGACGTTACCATTAAGTAAAGAAAGGGCATTTATTAATGAAATTGGAGGAGAAATCCAATCTAATACTTTTGATTTAAATGCCCCAACTTTACAAGTCATAGACAAGATCCTTCCACAAATGCATACCTAGGGGGAACTCACTCTTCGATTGTCAATCATTGGAGTGAGCTATTCACGACATCATACACTTATGTGGGATTGACTTGCGAAGCGGATTTCTCTCGTTAAATAACCTATCAACTAATAAAACCAGCAATCACACATGAGGTGTGCGATGATAACGCCGAAAGAGAAAGTGTAATCGCCACAACCTATTCAAATGAATATACCCGCTCACGGGAATGTGTTTGGGGACTTCATGTCACCACAATAGTTATTGTCGCCATCGCCATAGTATGGCTTCAAAAGTATTGTATCTCCCTATTTTTTCTCCATGTAGTTAACAAAAAAAAAAGTTGAACAGGGAAAATAGACACATGTCAATAAAATCAACCACCTCGGTCAAGCGCTCTTCGACCTAAGCAAACTTTTCGACTCACTCATCATTTTCCTTGCATAATAATAGAAGCACTTTATTTCAAATCATCGGATCAGTCACCACATCATCCAAGGGCAAGGACAAGTCGGATCAAAAGGACCATGAACTTGCATAATAGTTTTGGGCTCCCGCGCCTGTCACTGCTAAATCTTGGGCTGCCACGGACAATGTCAAAGATTACTATGCCAAATTTTTATGCGGAAATGTGTGTCATGTGTACGGCGGAGGAGTGTTCGTATTTCGACCAACCGCTCGTGATCGCGATGGTCTCGTCGCTTGTTAGACGGGGGGCTTTCTCACAATGAATACGGATTTTGACATAATGAACCACAACCGTGTACTATAGTCCATGGTGGGGTCCATCATTGTTCCTTTGACGACGTGGCCTATGGCCCCGTGATATGATTGGATTGTCTCGCAGAGTCGGGGCCCACCAATAGTGAAATTGAACAGTTACACCCATTCCCATTCCCATTTTTGCATGCAAAAGTGAACAATAAACCGACAACGCCAAACTGACAATATTGTATGCCTTATTCCTTCTCACTAAACACTCTCTAACTTTGTAATCATGACATTGACACGAACATGAATGAAAATGACACGAAACCTTTTTTGACACGCTCAATTTCCCCGATCTCCTACCCTCACCACCTCCTCCTCTTCTTGCTTGCCGATTAAGTACTTACAATCAAATTCCTCATGAATTATATATTTCCAGCCCACTTATTCCATGCTTGTGCATGCATTCAACAAGGGCGTATTTGTGCATTGCATTTGCAACACGACCATGCCCCCTCGGGTTAATTGTTGATTTTATGGGAAGGCACAATGTTGGCCATGGTGGCCCAAATATCGAGAGCAGAGACTAAGCGGTCTGTCAGACTCTCCTTCCCTCTTCTATTTTTGCATGTGCTTTAGTTAGTTGGAACTGCCTCTTCTTTCCTTGTGCATGAAGGCACATCCCAACCCAATTCTTATATATTCCATGTTTGTGTTCAAGCAAAAGGCCTGAGAATTTTGTGTATCTTGCATAGTATTGCTGCCACAATCCTACTAGGAATTGCATAGCCAAGCTCAGATCTCTTGTTATCTCTCTTCTACTTGCATTGCAACTAGACTGCCTTCAAGCTACCATTGCTCAAGCATTTTCTTCTACTTTGTTGTTCTTGCATTCCCAATTCCTTGGACTCATATGAACACACAAAGAAAGAAAGGAACAAACTAGGGGACAAACACATATACAACCTAGATTTTCCAAAGCTCTTGCTTATCCAAGGTTGGAATTACTTGTTTGTTTGCTTCATTTTCCAAATTGTCAATTTTGAATCATTAGTTTCAATTGCATATCAAATAGAGTAGTAAAATTGTTCATTTCAATTGATTAGGAAATTACAAGTAGATCAAATCATTAGAAAGTTTTCTCTTTGACATTACTAGGGAAGTTGTGGGGAACAATAGCTCTTTTAGGGTCATGATTTGTTCTTCACCTCTTGAGGTAGGGTTTGAAGGGTTTTGATTAGATTAGGTTATTTGTTTTAGATTTAGATTCACATATTCACACAAGTAACCAACTACATCCAGCTGATTACTTGTCTTTAGTTTGTTTATTAGATTAGAACACATTGCTTAAAAACTAGAAAAGATCAAAAACATTTACTTTTATTAGATTAGTTTGCTTTCATTGTTTTTCTCTGATATATTGTGAAAAATGCACAAAAACATAGATTAGATTTCCTTTTATAGTTAGTTTGTTTTATCAAGATCATTTCAATTTCATTCTGCATGACCATCAATGGCCCACAACAAGAAAAGACGTATAATTGTGATCCTTTGGTCCCACAACCCAACGGGCCGGAGTTGATAACAAATATTGATACAAGTTTACGTTTGATAGTCTTACACACACCTACTACATTCTCTGAGAAAATAGAACAACTAAACATGCTAAACATCACTTGCTAATCAAGCCTACGATTATTGGACTACTCCTAGAAACAGGTTTGATTACGCACATGACCATAATAGGACCACAACCTCCACAGTTTTTGTTGTGATCCTCAGGTCCCGTAACCCATGGGCCTGCTAACCAATTAGATATCAACACTGGTTTACATGCATCAATATTTAGATCATCACCACTTCCACCTGATATCATTGCACAACTTTCATTATTGAACATAATCCGATCAGGCTAAGACTTTCTGACTAGACCAAAAAATCATCCATAGTCCCTGTGGCTTCATTACACCTCTCGTTCTTACTTCCATGACCTTGTCTTGGAAATCTATACGAGGGCCCAGGTCACTTTCCACGTGTTCAACAACTAGTGAATAGAATCTCGAGCAGAGCTCGATATTGACTAGAGTCTCCGAGCAACTATCATATCGATCGATCATCAATCACACCACTTCAAGTTAGGAGAGCATTCTTTTCCTTAGATTCACAAATCCCATTATTGCATGTGTCAAATATATAAGGTTACCTCATTAGATTATCCATCATCACCACACATACACATCCATTTCTATTCTACACCGGTTGTCTCTCATGACCTCGGGAAGTCGGGTGTGAAGAAGGTCACGTGTTGATTTTCTTTCATATAAATTGGTGAACCCAACGTGAAGAGCTAGTCTCTAAGCATTTCCACTTTCTTTGTCCATCCTTTATTCTATGGGGGTATTCTTATACCCCCAAATATGTCGGGATATGATGAGTACGGTCGACCCATCCCGGTTTTGACATGTACAACTACCAAACAGTATACCACAACAATCACCTTCACTCTCAACATGGGCAGATAACCACTCAACTGCTCAAAATCCTCTTCTTTAGGGAACCAATGTTGGTTCCTCTATGCGTATTGAGGAACTTGACCAGATCACATAGACATATCCTCACAAACAATCAAGTTCAAACAACATGAATTTCACTGGGGAAGCAAGTTCATCTCCTCGGGTATTGTTTCAACAACCCATTAGCATGCAATCGGACCAACTCCCACATCTAGATGAGGAATACTTATCACGATATGCTAGGAGTGAACAACACTTCTAGAATATGAACCGAGATTTTGATAGGTTGCAAGGACAAGTGATGTTCTTCTCCAAAACAATAACACTACCCCTCCACCAACCAAAAATATTGCCAATGAGGGGTGGCAACATAGTGAACAATTCATAGCAGGATACCACACTCCTCAACAACCTCCAAGAGTTCAACAACAAGCACCTAAAAAAGCACCACCCCATCAATGGGTGACATCATCTCAGCATTAGTTAGTAGAAAAATCAAAGAGTTAGAGCTTTCCCAAAATGCTCAAAGTTCATACGCAGGGAAAGCAAGAACTTCTCCCTATCCACAAAATTATGGAAAAATACCTACTATGCAAAATCCTCCAGTTTATATGGGTGCTCCAAACCCTAGAGATTTTTTCTACTAGGGATGGGCACCTTGGGTATGCCCCCTCATGCCACATATGGATATCTACAACAGGCACCAACCGGAAGTGCATTCTCAAATGCCATACCAAGCTGGAAATGCAAATGTAATGTTCCCTAGCTTCGTGCCTTTGATTCCATATCAAAGTAATCAACCCCCTACGTACACATGTATTCTAAATCACCACAGGGGATATGTACACTTACCTAGGTCCATATGGGACAGCCACAGGGGATGCCATATGCCCCAAAAAATGTTTACGTTGTGCCATTTCAAAGCAACCGATGCAACCTCCACCTCCCCAACAAGGATCTTCAATGGTGGAAACATACACAATGGGGACCTATTCTGAATATCTTAAGGAGCCTCTAGACTTCTCCATCCGATAAATCATGCTCCCAAGACCCTTTCCCAATCTTCCAAAATTCAAAGGGGAGGGTGATCCTAACACTCACATCAAAGCTTACACAATGGCCATTCGAGAGCTTCTCCCATGGGACGACAATTGTTGCAAAGATTTTCCCTAAGATGCTAGAAGGTATTGCTCTCGATTGGTACTATAGGATACCGAGGCTTCAATACACTCCTTCAAGAACTCATATCATAATTTATTAAGGATTTTGATATGAACAAACTTTTGAGAACAGAATCAAGAGAATTCCTTCATATCAAACAAGAGCACAAATGAGTCCATAACCCACTTCATTCAAAGGTGGCGATAGTTCTCTACTCCTCTGCAAGCGCTCCAAATATGGATCAGATGGAGCTTTGTGATTTTTCCTCCATTCCCTCAATAGGGAGACAAAGGAAGAAGTTCAAAAGTTCCCACTAAGGAGCTATGAAGAGGTGCTAGAGGGTGCTCTTCAATTGACCAAGCCATTGATAATGGTCATAAGACTTATGGAGAAAATGGAAGGTTAGTCACTCCTAACCAAAATAACCCCGGTTACTCCAACAACACAAAAAATAATCAAGGGCCGAAGGTCCTTAATAAGAACCATGGGGTCACGATGGATGGTGTTACTGACCAGCCCAAGAAGCCTAATGTTGTTAGTCCTCCCAATACAAATACTACCAATAACAACAACAATGGAAATAATCAGAGAAACAATAACTTCTCACCCTCAAATCATAGATTTTAATCATCAAACAACAACAACAACAAAACCAACAACAACAATCAAGACAAGAAAACAAAACCCAAGGCCCTAACCAATACCTAGGTGGGTATCCTAAACCAATTCCAAAACCAAGGGCAAGGGTTCCCAAATTTTAACTATAACAATCAACAACTAAACAATAATCATAATTTCGGACCACAACAAGGTGCAAACCAAAGGCCTCGAGATTATGATCCTGATTTATATTGTGGTTTCCATAGGGTTCATGGGCATGACACAAGAACATGCCGATTGTAACAAGTTTCTACAACATTTTCTAGAGGATCAAAGACAATTATTTGTTGACATGTTTTTGGAAAACCCAACAACACCAACTCAAACACCTACATGGGACCGGTATCCCCACAAACACACCACTCAAAATCTTTAACGATCCTCTCCCCACACATCCCAAAGGATGGTAGAATAGATCCCAATGGTTCAAACAAAGGTATTGTAATAGGGACCCATGATCATGAAGCCTCAACTTCATCAAACCCACAAGTGGCACCTCCTTTGATGGTCACAACAAACAAAAATTGTGGGGTTGGTGGAGTTGGACATTGAACCTCAGATTAACGCTGCTTGCCACTAGAACCAAAGATTATTCTTCATAGCCAATCCCGATCTACCCAACTATATCGATGACATTCATGATACGTTAGGCAAGCCAATAGGAGCTTATGACTTGATCAATGATCTAACCAAGACCTTCTCTCACATTTCCTTCTTGATCTATTAAGAATTCCCTACTCACAGAGCCACTCTATTAGAAGCACTAGGTCTTGGCCATTTGATTAACGTCACCCCTCCTCCAGAGGCACAGATAAACCACATGGACTTTGATGTCTATCCTCTCAGGGCAGCCTAAAAGAGATGTTGGATTCATATTTGACATCAACAAGATGCCCACGATGCTGAAAATAGCTCATAGAGGTGATCCAACATTGTTTTTACAAGTCTGGATTTACAACAACTATGTAAAGTGTGTGATGATTGATGATGGGGAGATGTTAACATAGTCCCCTTCTCTTTCCTTCAAAATTTAGGTTACGGAGAGACCAATTGCTCTCTTCAACGTGAAATACATGTTTGAGAGGCTATGATAGCCTCAAGGCAACATCGATCGAAACTATAGTGTTTCAGTCACCCTTCGGGCCTAAGATGGTTCTAACCAAGTTTTATATTATAGATCGGAAACCAACTATAATATGATCCTTGGTCATCCTTGGATTCATCGCATGAAGGTGATTCCCTCCACTTTGTTTCAGAAGTCAGGTTCCTACATTTAGGGAAGGTCTTTGTGGCACAGGTGATCCAAAACCCTTCGACATACATCTAGCTAACTTGAAAAAGAGGCCAGGGGTCCACTCTGAGTTTGAGCTTCCTACAAATCAGTTAAATAAACCTACAAGCTCAATACCAGAGGAAAAGTTGGTTCCTACAATGGAATTAGAAGTCACGGGTTTGATCAAGGCATTCCGAAGTCAAAGATGAAACCATCATCATAGAGACAATGTCATTAGGAACCACAACAAAAGATTGTCAAGCTATTGGAGAAGGATTTACCTATCCTCCTTCCTTTCGATTCTATGGGTATGGGACATACCTTAGGACTCGATTCTCTTCCAACAGATGAAGTTTGTATGGTTGAAGTAACTGAGGTAAAAGAAGAGGACACAAAGGATGATCCAACATCCATTTTTCCAAGTAACTATTGGACTCTCCATTTTGATGGAGCCAAGTGTCATTTTGGTGTCGTGGGGTGTGTAATTCTTACCTCTCCCGGGAAGGATTTTTCCTTTTTCCTTCAAGTTAAACTTTGAATGTACAAATAATGGGGCTGAATACAAAGCCCTTCTACTTGGTCTCATTATAGCCAAAAGAATGGGTGCTCTTAATATTAGGGTGTTGGGTGATTCACAACTTGTTGCAAAAATCAGATATCTGAGGTATATGAGACTAGAGATGAGCATTTACAACTCTACAAAACAACAATGCTAAATCTAACAAAGGGGTTTGACTTCATATCGATTGAAGCAATTCCACGAGAGTAGAACCTCCTCACAGACTCAATAGAAACTTCCACTTCTTCTCACTTTACTCCAAGCAAGTGAGTTGGAAGATACAAACTTCATGGTCTCGGTTCATGTTGAACCTTTGGTTCATAAAACACCGATAACTCCAATGTTGACATACATAGAAACCGAGAGTGAGTCTGTCATTTCAGATCACATTGACATTGATAAAGAAACTCTAGGATATCTAAACACTCTTTAGAATTACATCTTACTCATCACGAGGTTGATCTTTCCCTAATTCCACACTCTTCTTCCTATTTTGGAAATCCCATGATAGAATCTTCCCCAGGAAGGAACTCAAAATTTATGAGGTAGGAGAAGAGGGGGATTTAGAGTTACCTCTATCCCCACCTAAGTTTGAGGAAGGAAATGCCTCCTTAATCAAGGGAATGATCGATATAAACATCGGGACGAGGAGGAACCAAAAATATTGAAACTAGGATCCTCTTTAACTCCTGAGGAAGTTGAAATACATACCCGTATCCTCAAGGAGCATCAAAAAGATTTCACATTTAGCTACAAGGAAATGATGGGAATTACACCACACATTGCAGTTCACAACCTCATCACCAAGCCATATGCTAAGCCAATTAAGAAAAATTCAAGGCCCATGAAGCCAAAGGTGGCCCTCATGGTGAAGGAAGAAGTGATGAAACTCCTCAGGTAGGGTTCATCAAGCCAGTTGACTACTCACAATGGGTGTCTAATATCATCCCCATTCTCAAGAAGAATGGAAAGATCCATATTTGCATAGACTTTCGGGATATCAACAAGGCTTGTCCCAAAGATGATTTCCCATTACCATCCATCGATGTTATTGTCGACGCAACAACTAGTTTTGAGTTGTTGTCTCTCATGGATGGGTTTTTTGGGTACAATCAAATCAGAATCTCTGAGGAGGATCAAGCCAAAACTACATTCATAACTCCTTGGGAACCTATTGTTATGTTGTCATGTCATTTGGCTTAAGAACATTGGTGCCACGTACCAACGGGTGATGACTTATATATTTCATGATCTTATACATAAGATTGTGGAATCCTACATGGATGACCTTCTAGCTAAGGCCAAAAATGTTGCGATCACCCAGAGGTGCTTCATATCATCCTTTCTCACTTAATCGAATACGACATCATGTTGAATCTAGAAAAATGTGTGTTCGGTGTAACAGAGGCAAGATTTTTGGATACATCATATCTTCATGAGGGATTGATGTAGACCCAACCAAAATCCGAGTATACTGGAAATGACTCCACCATCAGATGAGTCTAGCATCGATATATTTTTGGAAAAATCGTGCAAATCCAAAGGTTTATCCTTGATTTGACCTTTTTTATTCACCCAATCAACAATTTGTTGAAAAATTTACATTGCATTGATTAGATGAAAGAATGCAATGAGGCATTTGAGTCGGTTAAATGGTTCTTGTTGTCTCCTCCCACACTCATGCCACCTAGGTCAGATCACCCCTTGATCCTGTATTCACGAGCTACAGATGTCTCATTAGCCTTGCATGTTGGCTCAAGAAGATGATGATAAAAGAGAACATGTAGTCTATTTCATTAGTCAGACATTGCTTGATTATGAGACACATTATACACAAGTAGAGAAGGAATGCCTTGCTATAGTCTTCATGACAAAATGCTTAAGACATTACATGCTAAACCAAGAAACAAGGGTTATTGTTAAATCAAATCACCTATGATGTTTCTCACACAAGGATCCTTATCTAAGAAGGTTGGATGCTTCATAACTCTGATGGGTGAGTTTGAGTTAACATTTTTAATCAAAAATCCATCAAAGGAAAAATCATTGTGGACTGGTTGGTTGACAACCCATTGATGGAGGTGATCTAGTAAATTTAGACTTTCCCGATGAGTGTGTGTATTTTTGTTGAAACTAAGCCTCCCATTTCTACGTGTCCATGGTACACTGATATCATTAATTTCATAGTGGACCATACATATCTAGAAGGGGAAACCTCACAAAAAAGAAGATGGTTACATATAATAACCACCAAGTATGTCATCTTGGAACAAGTGCTCTATCATAGAGCCTTTGATGGAATGTTGCTAAGATGTGTTGATGAAGAAGAATCTGAAAAATATTTTTATGAATCACATAGTGGAGTATGTGGAGGTCACTTCGCGGCCACACCACTACTCAAAATACATCGATGGGCTATTTCTAGCCCACGCTAGAGCATGATGTGGTAGAGTTTGTGCACAAATGCCATAAATGTCAAGAGTTCTCCCATGAGATCCACATACCGCACAGGCTCTACAACCAATTGCAACACCATGGCCCTTTTCCACATGGGGCCTAGATTTGATAGGGAAATTCTCTCCCTCATCAATGATGGTCATAACTTCATAATCACGGCCACAAAGTACTTTACTAAGTGGGTAGAAGCCATGCCTCTTACCACCGTGCCTAGATCAATAATCACAAAGTTCATTCTAAACCAAATTATTTGTAGGTACGGGGTCCCACAAGTCATTATCTCGATAATGGCACATCCTTTAAAAATGATGAAGTACGTGAACTGTGTGAAAAATTCAAAATAAGTCACCACACGACTTCTCTCTATTATCCTCAAGCCAATGGATAGGCTGAGGCTACAACAAGACATTGAAATCTATTCTCCTTAAGACCATCAAGGAGAACAAATGAGATTGGCATTTAAATATTTTTCCGCCTTGTGGGCCTATCGGACATCAGTAAGAATGCCGATAGGGGAAACCCCTTTTCTTTGGTATTTGGTGTAGAAGTGGTTTTACCACTCAAGTCGAGATACCTAGTCTCTATATCATTCACAAGGAATTCTAGGAGAAGAAGGCTATCGAGAAGCATGAATCTCTCAGCTAGAAAGTCTTGATGAGGCTAGACTCAATGTTGAACAATGACATAATTTACGCTGACTGGATGGCTCGAAAATACAACAAGAAAGTCTATGAGCAATATATGAGGGAGATTTGGTTCTAAGACTTGACAATCCAAATAGACAAAAAAACCAAACGAAGGAAGGAAATTCAGACCCAGGTGGTTGGGTCCATATCGAGTAATAAAAGACTACAAAAATGGGGCATTTCACCTGTGTACACTAGAGGGTGAGGAGTTTAATGAATCTGTGAACTCTCTTCACCTGAAGAGGTATTACACATGATCCATTAGCATTTTCATATGTACATTACTACATCTGCATTGCATTTTCATCTTCCAGTTCATTTTGTAAAATTTGTGATCAAGGGACTTATTCTTATAGCAATTCCTAAAAACTTCTAAAAATATTGGCAAAAACATTCAAATCATACCTCTACAAATCTCCACAGTGTCATCAATTGTTTCCAAATCATTTCATCAATTCAAACAAGATAAGACAAAGTTTTGATAATAACCATACCAAGGCCTACATACTTGGTTCTACTTATAGTCTCTTTCTAGATTAGGTGTCTTTTCCTATAGTCTGTTCTAGAAGCTTCATGGTGTCACATCTATCCCATAAACATCTCTTTGGAAATAAGAACATTCTAGCCATTTTTCCTAGATAAATAAGTCAAATGCAAATCCACAAAAAATTTTATTTTACACATTTCTTTTCCCTACCAACCTTCGGTGTTGAGCCTACGTGTCTCTTACTAGTGATGTAGGGTTGGGAAAGGAGAGAAATGCCCTTACTCACCTATGCCTTGTCCATGGTGATAAGCCCATACTTCCTACTAGTAGCATGGGGCAAGGTGTAGGGGGTCTCTTTGACAAACTTGAAAGTTAGAAATAGTTCATTCAAATATTGTGAAATCATAAATCAAAACAAAGTGAGTTAGATGTCCAAAATTCCAAAAGAGCTTAAAACCTCAAAACCATATTTTTCAACCAAGTGGCCATCTACGGATCTAAGTCTAGATAAACTGGAAAGCAATTCACATTCTAAACTATGAAGCAAACTTGAGTAGAGTGAGGTTGTAGTGTCCCAATTTGGTTTTGTCAAAACCTTGTCTTTCTCTCATCATTACCATTCAACAAATTTCATAACTTGTGCCCTTTTTGGATCTTGGTGTTGAGCCCTCACATCTTACTAGTTGTGGGGTTAGGAGTGGGGAAAGTTCATTCACTTATCATATCATTATATAACCAAGTTTTTCCAAAACAATACGAAGTACCAAAGGTTGTTTAAAGAAACTAAAGTTCAACATTACAATGTGTTTGCATTATCATATATCAACATTATAAAATACAAAAAAAATCATTTTGTTATCATTCACATCCACTTGCATACATTCTGAAAAGCATAGAAAAGTGGAAATTCTAAACATCTAGAGTACACATGTGAGATGAGCCAAAAGGAAGTCAACTCGGATACAAAGATTATCAAACCAAAAGAAGAGTTTGTATATATCATGGTGAGTCAAGTTTGTATACAATGCCATCACACTAGGCATGGTCAAAATGCTCTCAATGAGCCCAAAATATACAAAAAATCATATAATGATCGACAAAATCATGAAAAAGCAATAAAAGGCCCAATGGCCTGTCAATCCCTCTGGATCCCTCGATGGTGCACGGCCACATCCGGGACTCCTGTTGCGGCTATGATGATGATGGGAATGAACCGAAGTGGTGTGAGTGCTCATGGTGGTGGTGGCCATTGGCCATGGTCTCTGGTCTCTCTACGAGAGAGTGGCTCCACCTCATCATTCACTCAGTTGTTCCTCATACCCAACCACCTAAGTACGAAGGAGGTCATCACCTCCTACTCTCCAGATAAGTGCAAACACATCAGTATGTCTGTATCGGTTCTTACTAGCTGGCTGGCTTCAATCCTCAATCAACTCATCTCGGGTCTTCCCCAGGGGATCAACAGGTGTCCATGCACACCCATCAAATAAGCTCTCGCCACTCCTGTGCAGTCACTACAAGCAAGAAAAAAAGAAGAAACGACGAGTTAGAAAATTACAAAAAAAAAAAAAAAAAAATACCAACTAACATTTCCAACTAAAAAAGTCAAGAGAAGAGTGTCAACATACTCGGATCTCTAGGCATCCAGTCGGATCAGTGGTTTGTGCACTAGGTGGTGGCTGCAGGGGCCTCCCAAAGCTAGAGGTGAGATGTTGTCCTATCACAGACTCATCATCTCCCTCTCCATCTCGAGGAAGTGGTGTCTCCGAGACCAAGGTCTCTCTCTCTCACTCACCTCCTCATGTGCCACTCTCAATATATCCTGAGTGTCATGCCACTCAGGATCACTCTCCTCCTCCTCCATGTGGGCCTGCCCCACTAGCCTCACTTCCTAACCCTCATCCCTCATCCTCCTCTCTCTCCGAATCCTCCTCGTCTCATCTCTCTATGTGTACTCCTCAAAACTCGAGAGTCTACATCTATAGGCTCATCCTCCTCTCCATTGTGAGTGGGAGTGACCACAATCTAAAGTAAAGGTGCTCGAGGAGCACCAACTTCCCATCGGGTGACAACACACCTAACTAATAATGGGCACACCTAGGGTAGTAACTATCCATCCAGGGTCCCCTCTAGGGCCCTTCTTTCGGGCCTCCTGAATAGTCCTATATACTAGTACCACTGGAGGAAGCATAACAACATAAGGGAGGCCAAAATGCTGAGGAACCCGGTCAAATGGATGAATCTCAACTCTCCTTCCTCAACTCAACTAACTGCCTGTGGTAGAGAAAGCTACCACTATGGTCACCTCCTACCCCCATAACCCTGCATGTCCTGGTAGGGTGTGGCAACCATGTCTACCATAGTCAAAGAGGCCACTAGCTGATGTGGGGTCCAAAGAACCGACATCCCTATCCACCTCTGCCCCAAACAACCCCTGGATCCAACACTAGTATTCCCCTTCCATAAGGGGTGATGCGCTCATACACCCAACTCATAACTAAGGTAGGGTGGCTCAATGATTTACCCTATAGCCTGACTACCCTGTATAGGTCATGATATAGTCCCCAGATGTCTACTCTCCCGGTGTATATATATGGCCATGCCCTCAATCTAAGTAATAATGGGAGCCCAACAATAGAGTAGTAGTGTGTCACCTCCCTTGTCCCCGATCAATCGAGAGGAAAATGCCCATGATGGCTCTTACGGATGATAGGATATAGAGAGAGAGTGGAAATGGATCGAACCTAATCCCCTTCTTTTCAACCAAAAGAGACCGCATGACATCCCCCATGTATGTGGCCCATTGAGTGATCTCATGGATCTGGATCCTGTTGTCTTCAGGGTCAATCTCCTCCCAAGTATCGGAGCCAAGAATGTGGTATACATCCTCCAGGGTGATGGTCCACTCACCCCTGACACCTGAAACCAAAAAGTGTTCTGGTCTCATCCCAATAAGAAAACAAGTCACACAAGTATGTGACTAGCAGGAGTGACATGGGGCACCCATGCAATCCTCCAAATCCCCTCCCTCTGAGAGTGTCCATCTCATCCTGAGTCAACTGATCCAAAATCCCCGGGAGCCAATCACACTCTCTCATGACTCCAACGGATGTACTCCTCCTCTTCGCATTCACCAAAACATAAAAAAGAGCAAGTTAGTAACGTATATCAAAAGATAAGCTCACCAAAAACATGAAAAAACATCAAAAATCCAAAAAAATCAAGTTAACACACATTTTGGTCATTCTGTCCAAAACCGCCACCCCAAGGTGTGGGGTTAGGCCACCTCCCGGGTGGTGGTCCCCATGACCACCGCCCTACTTAGGGGCGGCGGTCTTGACCCAAATTTTCCAAATACGTCTTTAACCCTAAAAATGCTCAAAAACACAAAAAGACCATTTTGAATGAAATAAAAGACTACCCCATGGGCACCCCCCTAGAGACTCATTTAAGACAATAAATTTTGAAAATAATCCCCTAGGTAAAATTTTTAACATTTTTACATTTTAGGTTTGAAAACGTAAAAGTGAAAAAAAAACCTTAGAACGCATTGGTCGATCTCTCGCTCATGGAGGCATGATCACGATCTCGTAATGGTCATTTTTTCTATACTCTCATCGAAAATGGTCACCGTGGGTCCAGAGCTCCAAAATCAACAAATCAATAAGCAAATGAATTGGAAAATGAGTTTGTTTTGATATATATATATATATATATTATTTTAACCTCATTTTGAGTGTATGTTTTCATTTTGGTGGTGGAGTTCAGCGTGTTGGCGTATATATCTCTATATCCCCACACAAATGGTAAGTCCTCTTGTCATTTTGATTTAGTGTTTATTTTTTGATATTTTATCTATCTCACTTTGAGTCTTCTTTCCCTCTTGCAGGTATCGGGAGCTTGGATGATGACATTTCAACACACAGGGTGTCAGGTATAGCTTCTAACTCCCCATTTCAGAACACCCATACTCAGACTCTACATTTTTACGCCTTTTCATGGCTAAGATGCTTCTCCGAGGGGGAAATATGTACACACCCAAAATTACATGTGCTACATTGTCGAAAAAATGGTTACAAAAGTCCCCAATGATGATTCACATCCTTTCAGAAGATGTTCGAGCTCCAAAACCCATTTGTAGTGTATATTTGTAGCCTAGACATCCTTACTTAGCTTTTCCATGCTTTTTCCAAGTTTCCCACTTCATTTTGTGCATGTTTTGGCCTTTAGTGCCAGGATTTTGCCACCTTCCTAGGTGGTTCTTTTAAACCACCACCCAGTGCAGGCAGGTCCTGTGTGATTTTTTTTTTTCTAGATTCCATCATGCATGTTTTTAACATGCGATGATTCACTTAACTTCACTTTTAGGATGCGTTTGTGAACCGATTTGTCTAAAAATAGTTTTGATTGCTTGGTTCTCCTTCCCTCTTCTATTTTTGCATGTGCTTTAGTTAGTTGGAACTACCTCTTCTTGCCTTGTGCATGAAGGCACATCCCAACCCCAATTCTTATATATTCCATGCTTGTGTTCAAGAAAAAGGCCTAGAGAATTTTTGTATCTTGCATAGTATTGCTGCCACAATCTTGCTAGGAATTACATAGCCAAGCTCAGATCTCTTGTGTTATCTCTCTTCTACTTGCATTGCAACTAGACTGCCTTCAAGCTACCATTGCTCAAGCATCTTCTTCTTCATGTTGTTCTTGCATTCCCAATTCCTTGGACTCATATGAACACACAAAGAAAGAAAGGAAAAAACTGAGGGGACAAGACACATATATACAACTAGATTTTCCAAAGCTCTTGCTTATCCAGGTTGGAATTACTTGTTTGTTTGCTTCATTTGCCAAATTGTCAATTTTGAATCATTAGTTTCAATTGCATATCAAATAGAGTAGTAAAATTGTTCATTTCAATTGATTAGGCAATTACAAGTAGATCAAATCATTAGAAAGTTTTCTCTTTGACATTACTAGGGAAGTTGTGGGGAACAATAGCTCTTTTAGGGTCATGATTTGTTCTTCACCTCTGAGGTAGGGTTTGAAGGGTTTTGATTAGATTAGGTTATTTGTTTTAGATTTAGATTCACATATTCACACAAGTAACCAGCTACATCCGGATGATTACTTGTCTTTAGTTTGTTTATTAGATTAGAACACATTGCTTAAAAACTAGAAAAGATCAAAAACATTTACTTTTATTAGATTAGTTTTCTTTTATTTTTTTCTCTGATATATTGTGAAAATGCCAAAAACATAGATTAGATTTCCTTTTATAGTTAGTTTGTTTTATCAAGATCATTTCAATTTCATTCTTGCATGACCATCAATGGCCCACAACAAGAAAAAATACGTACAGGTGTGATCCTTTGGTCCCACAACCCAACGGGCCGGAGTTGATAATAGATATTGATACAAGTTTACGTTTGATAGTCTTACACACACCTACATTACATTTCTGAGAAAATAGAACAACTAAACATGCTAAACATCATGCTAATCAAGCCTACGATTATTGGACTACTCCTGGAAACAAGGTTTGATTACGCACATGACCATAACAGGACCACAACCTCCACGAGTTTGGTTGTGATCCTCAGGTCCCGTAACCCAATGGGCCTGCTAACCAATTAGATATCAACACTGGTTTTGTGCATCATTATATTTAGATCATCACCACTTCCACCCGATATCATTGCACAACTTTCATTATTGAACATAACAACTGATCAAGCTAAGACCTTCTGACTAGACCAAAAATCATCCATAGTCCCTGTGGCTTCATTACGCCTCTCGTTCTTACTTCCATGACCTTGTCTGGAAATCTATACGAGGTGCCCACAAGTCACTTTCCGCGTGTTCAACAACCAGTGAATAGAATCTCGGCAGAGCTCGATATTGATTGGAGTCTCCGAGAAGCTATCATATCATATCGATCCATCACACCACTTCAAGTTAGGAGAGCATTCTTTTCCTTAGATTCATAGATCCCGTTATTACATGTCAAAGATATAAGGTTACCTCATTAGATTATCCATCATAGCACGACCTCGGGAAGTTTGGGTGTGCAAAGGTCACGTGTTGATTTTCTTTAACACATTCAATATAAATATAAGTGGAGCATTTGTTATATATTTAAATAACATATTTTTATGAAAATGTGTTTATATGGAGTGTACAACTTTAGTGAATAAGTAAAATACATCTCTGATTCGTTGTTGACGAAGCTGAAGTCGTAAACATAGTTCGTTGTCATTTCCGGCAACCCACTAAATAACTACATGTTCCCGATCCCTCTTTCCCAATACCAAACAATCCCCTTCCACAGCAGAACGAACTGCCCGACTTTGGACGGGTTGAGCTCTAATGTTAACGGTCTGAGCACCGGGTCAAAGGAGCTCTTCCCGAGATTAATTTTTTCCCCATTCGGATCTTCAGCCCGGGCAAGAGGGTATTTGACGGCTATTCGGATCTTTATTTTTCTAACCCATTTCGTTTTCATTTCTGGCAGCCCACTAATGAGTTGTTTGTTCCAGATCCCTCTTTCCCAGTACCGAATAGCCCCCTCCCACAACAGAATGAACTTCCCGACTCTAGACGGGTCGAGCTCTAGCGTGGACGGTCCGAGTGTCGGGTCAAAGGAGCTCTTCCCGAGATCAGTTTTTGCCCCATTCGGATCTTCATCCCAGACAATAAGGTATTTGACGGTTGTTCGGATATTTATTTTTCTGACCCATGCTATTTAGTCTTGCAAATTGAAAGCCACAACAATAATTGAAAGGTAATTGTGCAAATTTTCATATGGAAACAATTGGATTTGCTCAAAGTGGGACTTCAACGGTGGGGTTAGGTGCTGGAATACAACATGCTTCCCTCTCAGATGATGGCCTGATTGGATTTCTGGAGAAAATGAAAAAATTATGGGCAACCCCGTTCCACAATAGAATGATGATCACTTAGAAATAAAAGCGCTGGTTTTGAACGGTAAAAGTTACGTCGTAGCAGAGAAAGATTCGGAAATGGAAAACTTCGTGGAAGTTCGCAAATTTGTATCCGAGATGGCAGCTAAGGAGAAAGTTAATGAAGAAGGGAAGTCAACAAAGGATGTTTTTACTGAGATGACAGGGGATGGAAAGATAGATATTTTCCACACCCTCCCTCCACAGGTACCTTATGTAAATTTTTCCCATTTTAGAAAAATCAATTATACTGAAAGGGTAGGGGATGAAAAGGAAATGAAAATTAGCTAAAAACAGGGGAATTGCGGCTCGATTATGGGTGCAGATTATACCGCTTTGGCTTCTTTTGAAAGAAGAGATGGGGCACTTGGTGAAGTTGGCTGAACCTTAAATCCTAAACCCTTTAAAAAATAATTTAAGAATCATACTATTTTCAAGTGAGCAAGGGTGTTGAAGTTGGGAGGGAGGACATTGCAGACTGAGAGCACTTCTTCCCGAGCTTGAGTTTTCCACTTTGGATGGAGGGTGAGCGAGATCGTGATCCACATCTGTAGAGTCGAGGCAATGTCCTAGCCAACAAAGAAGAAATTCTTGCATTCATCTATGAGTTCCTGCATAGTGAACTTGGTGGGCCCCTTTTCAAAGTCGATGAGCATGCCCTAGTCCATATTCCTTATGACCCCATGTACCATGTCCCATGTCCGATGTCCCCCAATTATAAGCAATTATCCAAACTTTAATGTTCAAATGCACCTAGTTAATAAGTTAGCCAAATTAATGGGATTGCAGTTAGACCTTTTTCTCGCAAGCAACGGACCCACTCACATGGAAATTGTTCTCTGAAACTGATAGCTTACTTTACCGATTGGAAACGTGTGATATTTTAATGCGGAATTGGATGGCATAATCACTAGTCCATGATTTATATATGCCGTGTAGACTATTCTAATTTTTTTCTCTTCGGTCAGGCTTCAAAAACAAATCTGATAGGTAGTAAAAACTCTTTGCAACTTTGGCACAAAACTAGAGTCGGCTTTTCTAGGGTTTCACATTCCCAACCGCCATACCGCAACCTTTTTGGGCTCTCTGAAATTTATTGCTATAGTTTCTCCTAGGGTTTCTCACCCTCTGGGCGTTCCCTATATAATGTCCTCGCCATCTTCAAACCCAATTGTTTCAACCGTGGCAGGAGATAGTGGAGCGAACAATGGCACTTCGTTGGCAAAAGCGACCCAAGAAATTCATCCCAAAGGTCTTCCATGAGGTAATATTTCTCCTCCTGATGTAGTTCTGCCCATTCCTAAATTTAATGTTGCTTGTCAATGGTTAGAGCATTTTTTCCTCATTGGGTATTTTGTGGGTCGAATCCCCTCGAAAGCATGCTCAAATCCTGGGTTAACACAATCTGGACTCGCATGGAGTCTGCCTGGATAACGCTTCAAAACATGACCAAGGGTTTCTTTATTTTTCATTTTTCGACCTGCTAATGCGCCCAATATTCTAGCTAAGCAAACCACTTGGTATGTCTGCAACTCGTTGCTTGTATTAACACCATGGCACAAGGACTTTGTGGTATCTGAATATACCACCCTTAAAGTGTCTTGTATGGGTTGAATTTCCTGGTCTTCCTCTACCATGTGTGCCCTTTCTGCCACAAATTGCTACTTCGCTTGGGCAGGTAGTCTTCCTGGAAGCCGATAAGTTTTACCATGCTCAGTTGTAGAAGCGAGTATGTGTTGAGATTGATCTCTCGCAGGATCTCAAGGAATTTGTGGATATCCAGATGGGAGATAAACACTATTCCCAGTGGGTCATGTATATCAATTTACCTAACACTTGCTTCCGTTGCCAGGCATCTGATCACAAGATCAAGGACTGCCCGCTCTATGTACCCTACAACCGCCCTGTGGCCAAAACAACTCCCGAGCCCGTCAGACCCCATCAGGAGGAAGGTTGGCAAGTTTCCGGAGGCTGGAAAAACAAGAACAAAGCCCAATAATCCAAATCCTCTAGCTCCCATGTTCATTAGGAGCCGGTTGTTAAGGAGAAATCTCTCAGTATCCCCGCTAAGGAGCCTACAACTGCTGCTAAAGAACCAATTGTTGCTGCAATCTCGGTTTCTCAGTTGCCAAAGTACTCCAATGCACACCCCTTGTTGTGTCGGTTCTCATTGACCAGAAAATATGTTTCTCATGCTTCCATCCAACATTGAGTACCACTACTACACGCTAAAAAGTTCACAAGGGCCGTCTAAATGGCCCCAAATTCCTTCCCCGCATCTCTCAGACCATAGCCCAAATAGCCGCGCAACGTGGATTTCATCAAGCGGAATACAACATTGAGTACGCCAACCGGAAACAAGTTGATCTATAAGACTTTTTACATCATAATGTTGCTCATTTCCTACACAATCAATATGATGCCCTTGATGGCTTGGAGGATGGGGATATGGCTCTGGACCAACGTTTCCCATGAATTGTCTATCTTGGAATGTTCGGGGTCTTACAGACTCTGTCGTAAGTATGTTGTGTGTGAAACTCGACAACGATGTGCAAACTTGGACATTTTGTTTTTGCAGGAAGTAAAAATTACAGGTTTTTTCGCTGATGGTTTGCAAATCCATCTGGCCTAACAGCTTGGCTTTCTGATAGCAATCATGAAGCAAGGCGTGGGGGATTAATTTCGCTTTTGCTCCCAAGTGGCGGCCCTTATTAATTGACCATGGTATCGACCCCACCAACCATGTCATATGGGTCCTCTTTAATATTGATGGCCGCCCTTTTGGGCTCATAAATATTTATGCCTTGAATGATGCGGCCGAAAGGGCCGATCTGTGGCGGTGGATAGCCAAATCCATTCCCGATGCCTACTGGGTAATAAGTGGAGATTTTAATATGGTTGAATCCCCTAATGATAAATGTGGCCACTTGCCTATGAGGTGGACACTTGGTGAAAGGGAAGCGTGGTACTTCATGCATAATAAATTCGAGATTTTTTGATCCTAACACATCTCACTTTCCCACCTCTACAGCTTGGTACACATGGACCAATATTTGTGGAGGGACATATCACATTCTTAAATGGCTTGACAGGGCCATGTTGTCAGCTCAAAATTTATTTGAGTTCGATAGCATTTATTCTATGCTAGTGGAGGTCATGCCTGACTTTGTCCTTTCGACCACTCTCCTATACAATTTCATATCTGTTGGCATGATGCGCGCCCTTTTTCATAAAGGCCAATTATTTCTTAATAATGCCTTGATGCAACATGGCCCCACTATCAATCATATCAAATGGGTTTGGAATTTAATTCCACAACCCAGTCACTGTCAATGGTTTCATCCACCTATGCAAGCTAGCTAGATACAATGGTGGGAAGATGCGTTGACTCAAACTACTAGATTTATTAGAATCTACGGTGATAATTGGCAAAAATTCTTCTCTGCTCATACACCGCTAACACCTCAGCTCTTAGCCAGGTGATGGTGGCACTTCAAGGCGATCCCTTCTCTGCGCTCTGTAATTATAAGTTATAATGCTCTGACATCAAATACAAATTGTGGATAACTATAATGCCAAAGGCGCTCGATGCATTAGCTCAAGATCGAGATCGAGGTTTTGAAAGAATTCTTTCTTTCTCTCTGAGCCGTAAATAATTCTCAACAAATCCGAGATATCATGGACAACGGAGCTCAGACATCGACCCACAACTTATGTTGTAAGCCTTTGTGTGCCATTACAAGCTCAGATTTCAAGCTCAACCACCCTCTGCTGAACCCGTTGATCGGTTCTTGATCAATGTTTGGGTGTTGTGCCGTCTGAAACTATCAAAGACTCGAAGGTGATCAACAAAAGAATTCTCACCATTGAAGACATCCATGAAGCCACTCTACAAATGGCTAATGATAAAGCGTCGGAATGTGATGGATTCCCTTATGAATTTTATAAAGCTCTTTGGGATTCTGTCTGGAAAGACCTTTTTCAGGTCTATCTTGAAGTATTTCATAACCAATCCATAGGGCCATGAATTAATAAGGGAAACATCAAATTTATCCCTAAGCAAGGAGATCCTGAGAAAATCAGTTGTTGGAGGATGATTACACTGTTGAATATCTCCTACAAAATCATTGCCAAAGCATTTGCTTTTTGTAAGTTATCATGGTGATTACTTTTCATAATGTTGTAACTGCTGAAATGAAGACAAACATGTTAAGATATATTTTTGATCTTAAAGGAATGTGTTGCTAATCAGGACCCTTGTATGCTGTAATTTGTTTACTTGGGACAACAATTATTATTGCTTGTATGTTGCTGATGTGACAATAGATTTGTCGTATGCTTGATGAACTCTATTCGCTGATTGACAACACACCTTGAATCAATTCCATTGATCCAAGGTATGTTGTGGCCTTCTTGTAATCGCTTTGTCGATTTACTTTTAAACCAGACTGAAGGTTGATATAAATGTTGCAGCACCTGATTTCAGGTATGAATATCTGGCACGTAGATGCCAATGAAAAAGGTTCGATTCTCGAACCATACACTGTTGTAACGCTAGACCACGTAAGGCGATAAAGGCCTGGATGCGGGTGGCTCAGGTATGTGGAACGTGGGACGAAATGTCCTGCTTAATGTTAATATAACTGTCAGGCGGAAAGATTTGATATGGAAATTGATTAATTAAGTATTAGGGGACTAAGACCCTAACCTACCCCTAAGTTCTACCTTATACCCTAACTACTATCCTATATGGATTTTTAAATTTTATAAGGGTGAAAATAGATCTAAATCCTATTAACCTATGAACTAGGCGAATGACCTAGATTTGGACACTATTATAAATCCTAAACTAATCCTAACCTAAGGAAGGGGACGCTTGCACAGACCCATGTGGATGGAAAGGATAAGGAGGGAAGGTAAGAATTTAATGGGACAAGATAAATGAGGTCCTTGCTTGGACAGCGCCAAGTTTGGCGGAACAGGGAAAAGTTAGAGGCATCCAGATTAGCCATGAGACTAAATTTTGATTTCATGCAAAATTTGAAATTTGGAACTCACCAACCCGAGTCGGCGGTGGCGTGAGGAAAAAGGAAAAAGGCAAGTGCCTTGAATGCATTAATTGCCTTGGTCTTCACGACCACTCACCTTGGAAAGAGGATAGAGGAAAAGGAAAGTTGTTGTTCTTTGTGCGCATTTGGATTTTGTTGCTCTGCATTTGGTTTCTTCACGGTTCATGTCGAACCAGCCGTGTTTGATTATTATCTCTGTTTCTTTGGAAAAACTAAGGCTATTCTTGAGCTTTGTGGAAGTGTGTGGCTAGTTGGAAAGCTCGGCCGAGGGACGTCGTGGAAGGAAACAATTCCGGTAGGCACGGTTTTCTTCGAGCTTCAAGGAAGATTAACGAGCATGTTAAGCCCTTCTCTTTAAACTACTTGCTTTTGCTTAATCGTCTCATTAAAACAACCCTGCTCTTCTGATGAGGGGTTTTGGTTTATTCGATTTTGCTGTCATGATTGAGGTGATTTTGGGTTGAGTCGTTTTCTTTGCTGTATGCGACTTGGGTATTTCTTTGCCAATGGGTAAGTTGAATAAATATGTTCTTGCTGTACGAGTTTGCATTTGATAGTATTGAGTAATTGTTTCTATTACCCATATGGATTCGAGTTGGTGAATGTACCAACGATGTGAATGTTGTTTTCTGGGTTCTGCGCATCCTTGTGAAATAGGAGAATGAGATTTTCGGGTTGAAATGTCTGTTGAGAAAGAACTCAAACTGGGTATTTCTTTGCAAATGGGTACATTGAATGAAATTGTACATGCTGTGTGAGTTTGTTTTGACATTGTTGAACAATCGTTCTATTGCCAATATGGGTTTGAGTGGTGGAACGTAATAGCTATGCGTGTAATATTTCTGAGTGTTGTACTTTTCTTTTTTTTGTAAAAATGGAAGGATGAAATGATTCGTATGATTTCTACGATATGTTTGCTTTCTAAAACGAACTCGACTTGAGTAATTCTTATTGTGTTTTGAAGAAAATGGATGTTTTCTTATTGAAATAATTTAAGGAACGAATTTTTCTCTTCCTGTTGCTTGAACTCTGGAAATATTAGCAATAGAGCTTCACTGTACATTACGGATTGGACTTGCTTTGTAGGTAACAGTAAAGTGCAAATTGTTATTTATGAACTGTGTGCGTTAATGGGTTTAGAAGGCCGTGCAAATATTTGTCAAAGCGGCTGTATAACTGTTCCTCTGGTTATAATACAGTGTAAGAAGTATGAATTCTTCTAGTACAGTAAGAGCATAGTATGCATCTTTACATTGTTTGCTCTATGGTGGATACGATGTTTTACCTACTTGTTTTTGGTATTCGTATGTGCCTGATTGAAAGGAAGTATTGATATGGATGATAAATTCTTCCTTGTTTTCATTAAAAGCAGAATATGAATGGATTTATTCCTTGCTGTTGAAAAGTGAATTCTCTCATTATTAGGATGAAAATGTGACTTGTTGTGGTTGTTGTACACTCTATAAGTTGTAAAGACGTAAATGTCATAGAATGAATTATTTAAAAGAATTATAATAATCAGAATGAGTCATACTATTGGATTGTGTCTGTTCTAAATAGCGGATATTTGGTTAGACAATGAGAAGAGGTAATATGATCCATCTTCCTTGTATTCGGTTATTGATTTCTTAAGTTTCACTCTGAATCACATTATCATTGATTGGTGTCTCGTTTGGATTAAATTTTCAGTACAGTCATGAGGAAAGGAAAAGGAGTGTGGATGGATAACTTGGAATAATGATCATTTCTTCTCTCCTACAGTTGGAAATCTGTAATCGTTAAGGAACGAATTTTGTATTGCTTTGGTTTAAGCATCTACATTTTATTGTTGTTCACTTTTCTCATCAGTATTTGATTGCTTGGAATCAAATGAGTTGCATGAACTGAAAGGAAAGTAATTCGGTTTATATTTCAGTCAAATTTTATCCTTGAAAATTATAACTAATGAAAGGGAATGAAATTGATAGCATTTATGTTATTACAGCAGTATACATACTTGTGTTCCTAGTTCTTACTGATGTTGTAATCTGGAACTGTTGAAGGAAATTACTTCTTGTAATGATTATTTGGGAAAGAGGGCAGTAATCCTTTGACTGATTGGGATGGTAATTAGATGATTCAGTTGTTATGTTGTTCATTCTTTTTGATACTTAATTCTTGAATGATGTTCATAGTAACGTTTCATAAAAGCAGGGTTCTTTTATTGAGACAGTTAATTAAAAGCACCTCATTTTAATGATAAGTGCTTAATATGCTCAATTCATGAACTGACCCGTGCAAATAATAATTTTGCAGATGGAACTTGAGTTTAAACGAAGACATGGTTGTTTTCTGATACTTCTTTTGATTGACTGAAGATGGATTGTAATTGATAGTTATTACTCCTCTACGAGGAATTGAGAAAAGAAGAAATTACATTCTTCTATCTTATGTGTTGTAATGTTGTTTAATATAAACAAAGTCCAGTCATTTGGACTGGCAAATGTATAGATTATAAAACGGATGGATGAATACAAATACAAGTGTGATATTTTAATGACTGTATCAGTTTGATATTGTTGAATAAGTTGGGAATATAACATTATTCCTTGATTTGGAATTATTCAAATGATCATGGATGGATTTAAAAGGAAATGACATCTATTCTTACCTAAATGCAACTTTTACGTTGAAATGTGCAATTAGTTCATACTTGGGTTAAGATGAATTTTTAATTGACATTAAAAAGGATTTAGGAAAAACATGATCTCTTAATTGAAAGGTATTCGGGATTAGCTTGAAAGCTAAGGAATATCAAATAATTTAGGAACAACCGAACCTCGTATTCGGACTCCGTTAATAGTCTCGAATGTTAAAAATTCAGAAAATAAGGATATGGGGAAAACATATCTATGGTTAATAGACCTTAACTATGTAAGGTTAAGGAGGATAAATGAATAAATTCATTTAGAATTAGACCTCGTTTAAATGACGTCTAATAAGATGGAATTCTGAATTTTGTTTACAGTTGTGGAAAAACTTGGTGAAGTTTAATAGGTTAAACTGATTAAGCTTATCGGTAATGGGCTGCTTAGTCCAAGGATTAAGAAGAGAACCAAGTAGAGAAAATGCAACCCTTCGGTATGAAGGAGGAGATGCGTAGTAAGCTAGAAGATGGATTAAGTCTCTCTTAGCTACATACAACTATAACAAGAATGAGGATAAAGGATCAACATGGCTGCTGAAAGTTGATCTTAAATATTAAGATCATAACCAAATCACACTTGAGCTGGATGTGTACTCTCGATGGGAGGATTCCATAGGACATTGACATACGCCAGCTACAACATGGTGTCTTCATGAAGGCGGGGCCTTCATGATGACACAATGTTATAGCTGACATATTACAATGCCCTCCCGAATTAAATCATCAAGATTACATAAGCTGGATACTAAGTTCTTGGCTGGGGATAGGAATGTGATCACGTATACGGAGTGACTCCGGAGGACTAAAGGTAACTAGACACACGGAGTCGTCTAGGGACGACACCGTATGTCTGCGTATCTTTAGTTACCATGAGTAACTTCCTATACTCGTTCATATTGCTAGTTGGGGTTAGAGTTTGACCTTAATGGGAAGGACTGGTAGAGACCAGGAAAGACCATTCTAGATAACAGATGAAGTGAGGTGAAGGACGTATTCCATTGGTGTGTATCACATCCAGGAATATGATCATGCAAAGCATGTGAAAATCTTTGGCCAAAGTATCGCAAGTGTTGGTTGCGTTGTCCTAATCACCTAGTTTAAGATGTAGGATGTCAGATGAATATCAGTAATAGATATTCAGATAGGCTTCTTAAATGGATCACTTCGATAACCGGAAATGGTAAGAGAACCTTGTATATACATTATACTATGCATGAATTAACATGAAGGATCGGTAAGTCGCCGAGTCATGAAATGAGAGATCGCTGAAACTCCGAGCCATAAAATGGGAGATCGGTAGTTCTTCGAGTCATTTACAATGAGATATATGGAATCATTATATGATTGAATGGCACTTGAATGTGTGTTCCATATTACAAATATGTGAATAGAGAACATTAGTTTTAAAAGGAAATTGTGTGATCCAAACTGCATTATTTGGATAGAGAACAATTATTAAAACTTGAACGTGTGTTTGAATTATATAATTCATAACAGGGAACGTTGTATAAAAAAAAAAAAAAATTCCCTTGTTCTAGTATCTTAAAATGGGGATGTTACATCTTGGTATCAGAGCTGAAGGTTGCAGCTCTTGGACCTAATGAGTCCACAATATTAATAAGGTTTACATTTTCTTATTGAACAGAAAATGGTCAGAACAAGAGGGAATGCTGCGAACAACCCGTTACTGGGTGGAGAAGCAGCTACTGCTCAAAAGCTGGATGAAATCCTTGCTGCCCTACTAGATACGAGAGATCGTTTGACTGTTTTGGAACAGCAGTCAATGGGCAATGAAGAGGAGGAAGAAGAAGCTGATATAAATGATCAGCCACCTCCTATGGACAACACCAATGGAGGGAATCCGGGTGTTGATAATAGTAATGTGAATGCTCCTAATCATCCTGAAAATAAAAGGGCAAGATTAGCAGCTGAACTTACAAATGACATAAAGAGAATAAGTCCTCCAAAGTTTGATGGAACAACCCTTGGGGACGGAGCTGAGAATTGGCTCAGTGAAATGGAGAAATACTTTGCAATAAGAAACTTCTCCGAGGAGACCAAAGCGATATGGGGAGCATATCAGCTTTCTCATGAAGCATCATCATGGTGGGACAACCGTAAGGTTGAGCTGAATATTGTCGAATCAGACATAACTTGGGATCAATTTAAGGGTTACTTTAGGCAACGATGGCTGCCTCAACTCTATTTTGATAGGAAAATGACTGAATTTCAGAACTGGTCACAAGGAAGGCTGACGGTGACAGAATACTGGGAAGGGTTTACTAAACTCCTTAAGTATGTGCCGCAGTACCAAGCTGACGAGAAGTTCAGAATACGGAAGTTCATAATGGGACTGAATCCCATCATTGGTGGCGAAGTGGATGTCCACGGCCCAACCACCATGGAAGGAGTTGTCGAAAAGGCAATAAGACAGGAACAAAAATTGAGCAATTTCTGCTCATAGGGAAGAGATAAGGAAGAAGATTCCCAATTCTTCTTCATCTCTCGCACCCAAAAGGGGGCCTTGGAAAAGGTTTGGTGTGAAAAACAAAATTGTTGTAGATAACAACAAGAAATCTGTAATGAACAAACCTATAAATAGTGTGTGGAACAGCTTCGCAAAAGTTAGTGGCAATGGACAAAAGTCCTATGGAAGCCAAAATGATAACTTCAAAGCTGGTAACAAATTTGAGCCTAGGAAAGGGCCAGTTGGAGGATGCTTCAACTGTGGAAAGGACCACTACGCGAGTCACTATCCTCTGAAGAAAGATGACCGCGATCAGCAACATAGGATACACGCTGCGGTGGCTAATAGACAAGCTGAAAAGCAAGTTACGCCTATAGAAGTTCCTGGGTAAGTTATTCGGTACACTTGTAGTCATACTTTTTGATACTGGAGCTACTGAATGCTTTATTTCTACTAAACTTGCATTGAAATTAAAAAGAAAGGTTGAACGAATGGATAAAACATGGACAGTGCATTATGGGAATAATGTTGTCCATACAGTCAAAATGTGCCTTTTTGGGGCAATTCTTGACTTGCCCAGTTTCTCCACCGAAGTTGACCTGTATGTCACTCCTTTAGGATCATATGATATCATTATTGGAGTTAACTAGTTGGCAGAACATAAGGCAAAGGTCGACTGTTATGAAAAACAAATTTGTTGTTTTGATGACCTGCAGAAAGCAGCAGTCATTCAAGGTGTAAAACGTGAAGTTGCAGTTAGGAAACTGACAGCTATGCAACTAAAAAGGGCTAAAAATAGAGGCTGCACCTTGTATGCAGTAAAAATGATAGAAAATGCTGAGGAAGATAATGATTTTATGGAAAGATATCCATTGTTAAGGGGTTTCAGTGATGTGTTTCCTGGAGGAATTACCAGGTCTTCCACCCAAATGAGAGTTTGACTTTGCAATAGAAATCAAGCCAGGAACTGAACCCATATCTAAGGCACCTTATAGAATGACCACCCTCGAGTTGGTAGAGCTAAAGGCTCAATTACAGGAACTTTTGACTAAGGGGCTGATAAGACCGAGCGTCTCACCATGGGGAGCGCCGGTAATTTTTGTAAAGAAAAAGGATGGCACATTGAGGCTGTGCATTGATTACAGAATGTTGAACAAGGCAACTATTAAGAATCGATACCCACTTCCTAGGATTGATGATCATTCACCAGATGCGAGGAGCATCAGTCTATTCAAAAATAGATCTTCGATCTGGGTATCATCAGCTGAGAATAAAGGAAGAAGATATTCATAAAACAACTTTTAGAACAAGGTACGGGCATTATGAATTCACGGTGTTACCTTTTGGGTTGACCAATGCACCTGCCGCCTTCATGAATCTGATGAACAATATTTTTCAAGAATACCTAGACAAGTTTGTGCTTGTATTCTTAGACGACATTCTTATATACTCTAAAAATGTCGAAGAGCACCAAGAACATTTAAGGATAGTGCTGGAAGTTTTAAGAAAGAGGAAGTTGTATGGTAAACTGTCTAAATGTTCCTTTTATGATGCAGAGGTGCATTATTTGGGACACGTTATAAGCAAGAATGGAATAGTTGTAGACCCTTCAAAGATTACAGCTATAACCGAGTGGCCTGCGCCTAAGAACGTGCACGAAGTGAGAAGCTTCATGGGCTTGGCAGGATATTATAGAAAGTTCGTTAAGGACTTTTCAAAAATTGCTGCCCCAATCACTTCGCTGCAAAAGAAGGATAAGAAATTTGTCTGGATGGACAAATGTGAATCTGCCTTTAAAAATTTAAAGGAACAGTTAACTACAGCACCTATTTTAACTGTACCTGATCCAAATGGAAATTTTATGGTTGTAACGGATGCATCAGGAGAAGGCCTTGGAGGTATTACTTTTACAGAATAACCATGTCATAGCTTATGAAAGCAGAAAGCTTAAGTTACATGAACAAAATTATGCTCCACACGACCTAGAGCTCGCTGCCATTGTTCATGCACTTCAAATGTGGAGGCATTACCTTTTAGGCAAACCTTTTGAGTTAAAAACTGACCATCTGGGGTTGAAGTATATTTTTACTCAGCCAAATCTGAATGCAAGGCAGCGAAGATGGTTAGAATTTCTGTCTCAGTATGATTTTGATATAAGCTACATCAAAGGCAAGGAAAATAGAGTGGCAGATGCTCTGAGTCGAAGGAAGCATATCTCTGCTCTTATAACGTTAAGAACTCAGTTTAAGGATGAGGTGAAAGATGCCTTGGAATCAGATCCTTATTTCCAGCAAGTCAAAACAGCACTTGCTGCAGATCCAAAGGATGTCAGGTATAAAGGATTTCATTTCGACAATGAAGGAATTATGAGGTTCGAAAACAGGGTATATATACCTTTGGCAAATGACTTAAGAAGGAAATTGTTAACTGAATTTCATAATTCACCTTTTTCTGGACACCCTGGCATTACGAAAATGCTTGCTGATCTTAAGCAGCAATACTTCTGGAAGGGAATGAAAAAGGATGTGGTGGAATTTGTAACACACTGCTTAGAATGTCAGCGTGTTAAGGCGGAACATATGCATCCCGCTGGATTATTGTATCCCCACAGCATTCCACAGTACAAATGGCAAGTGATAATGATGGATTTCATTCAAGGATTGCCTATGTCAAGAAATAAGCATGATATTATCCTGGTTGTCATCGACAAAAATTAACCAAAGTGGCACACTTCATTGTTGGTAATTTGAAAGACGATGCACCAGTGTTAGCAAGAAGATTTGTACATGAAATTTTCAGATTGCATGGAATACCTGAATTAATCATATCGGACAGAGATCCGAGGATGACATCAAGGTTTTGGCAAACACTTAATGCGGCCTTGGGAACTAAATTAAACTTCAGCTCTGCATATCATCCGGAGATGGATGGACAGACCGAGAGAGTTAATCAAGTTTTAGAGGACATGTTAAGAATGTATTGCATGGACCAGCAGTATAAATGGGAGGAATACCTTCCATTGGTAGAATTTGCCTATAATAATACATACCATGCCTCTTTAAAAATGGCACCCTTTGAAGCATTGTATGGAAGAAAATGCAGAACCCCTGTCAGCTGGGACAACGTAGAGGACAGAGAGGTAATTGGGCCAGAAATCCTTACGGAAATGGAACAACAAATCAAAATGATTCGGGAACATCTTAAGGAGGCTGCCAATAGGCAAAAGAGTTATGCAGACTTAAAGTGGGTTGATAGGAATTATAAACTGGGAGAGAAGGTCTTTCTTCGGGTTAAGCCAAAAAAGAGCTCAATAACTTTTGGCAAGGCTGCCAAGTTGTCGCCACGATACGTGGGACCTTTTGAAATTGTTGAAATAATCAACCCTGTAGCTTATCGTCTAGCATTACCTCCTACTTTATCACAAATGCATGATGTTTTTCATATTTCTTTGCTTAAGAAATACGTAACAGATTTATCACATGTGCTGAATTGGAATTCCTTGCAGGTCCAAGACCCAGGAATAATCGTGGTTAAGCCCATTCGAGTGCTGGGAACTCACCAGTTGTACTTAAGAAATCGCGAAGTGAATCAATGTAAGGTCCAGTGGGACCAGTTTAGCGAAGAAAGTGCAACTTGGGAAAATCTCAAAGAAATGAGATCTACTTTTCCATACTTGTTTGATCGAAATTGAAATTCAAAAAACTGATAATTCTACCAAATTTAGACAATTATTGGTCTATTTTACAGTTGTCTTAAAACACTGTTTTAAAGAGTGAATCTGTTTTTGGTATGAAATTGTGAATGGAAGGACAATAACTAAATTTTGTCCTAGAAACTCCTTGAATTGGTTAATTTGATCATCGGGACGATGATTCTTTAAGAAGGGAGGAATGTAACGCCTTGATTTTTGTAAGTTATCATGGTGATTACTTTTCATAATGTTGTAACTGCTGAAATGAAGACAAACATGTTAAGATATATTTTTGATCTTAAAGGAATGTGTTGCTAATCAGGACCCTTGTATGCTGTAATTTGTTTACTTGGGACAGCAGTTATTATTGCTTGTATGTTGTTGATGTGACAACAGATTTGTCGTATGCTTGATGAACTCTATTCGCTGATTGATAGCACACCTTGAATCAATTCCATTGATCCAAGGAATGTTGTGGCCTTCTTGTAATCGCTTTGTCGATTTACTTTTAAACCAGACTGAAGGTTGATATAAATGTTGCAGCACACCTGATTTCAGGTATGAATATCTGGCACGTAGATGCCAATGAAAAAGGTTTGATTCTCGAACCATACACTGTTTAAATGCTAGAATACGTAAGGCGATAAAGGCCTAGGATGCGGGTGGCTCGGTATGTGGAACGTGGGACGAAATGTCTGCTTAATGTTAATATAACTGTCAGGCTGGAAAGATTTGATATGGAAATTGATTAATTAAGTATTAGGGGACTAAGACCCTAACCTACCCCTAAGTTCTACCTTATACCCTAACTACTATCCTATATGGATTTTTAAATTTTATAAGGGTGAAAATAGATCTAAATCCTATTAACCTATGAACTAGGCGAATGACCTAGATATGGACACTATTAAAAATCCTAAACTAATCCTAACCTAAGGAAGGGGACGCACAGACCCATGTGGATGGAAAGGATAAGGAGGGAAGGTAAGAATTTAATGGGACAGTAAATGAGGTCCTTGCTTGGACAACGCCAAGTTTGGCGGGAACAGGGAAAAGTTAGAGGCATCCAGTTAGCCATGAGACTAAATTTTGATTTCATGCAAAATTTGAAATTTGGAACTCACCAACCCGAGTCGGCGGTGGCGTGAGGAAAAAGGGAAAAAGGCGTGCCTTCAATGCATTAATTGCCTTGGTCTTCACGACCAGCTCGCCTTGGAAAGAGGATAGAGGAAAAGGAAAGTTGTTGTTGCTGTGCGCATTTGGATTTTGTTGCTCTGCATTTGGTTTCTTCACGGTTCTGTTGAACCAGCTGTGTTTGATTATTATCTCTGTTTCTTTGGAAAAACTAAGGCTATTCTTGAGCTGTGGAAGTGTGTGGCTAGTTGGAAAGCCCGGCCGAGGACGTCGTGGAAGGAAACAATTCCAGTAGGCGCGTTTTCTTGAGCTTGAGGAAGATTAACGGCATGTTAAGCCCTTCTCTTTAAACTCGCTTGCTTTTGCTTAATCGTCTCATTAAAACAACCTGCTCTTACGATGAGGGGTTTTGGTTTATTCGATTTTGCTTTGTCATGATTGAGGTGATTTTGGGTTGAGTCATTTTCTTTGTTGTATGCGACTTGGGTATTTCTTTGCCAATGGGTAAGTTGAATAAATTTGTTCTTGCAGTACAAGTTTGCATTGATAGTATTGAGTAATTGTTTCTATTACCCATATGGATTCGAGTTGGTGAATGTACCAATGATGTGAATGTTGTTTTAAGGTTCTGCGCATCCTTGTGAAATAGGAGAATGAGATTTTCGGGTTGAAATGTCTGTTGAGAAAGAACTCGAACTGGGTATTTCTTTGCAAATGGGTACATTGAATGAAATTGTACATGTTGTGTGAGTTTGTTTTGACATTGTTGAACAATCGTTCTATTGCCAATATGGGTTTGAGTGGTGGAACATAAATAGCTATGCGTGTAATATTTTTAGATTGTCTTTGTACTTTTCTTTTTGTAAAAAAAAATGGAAGGATGAAATGATTCGTATGATTTCTGGTATGCGTTGTCTTTCTAAAATGAACTCGACTTGAGTAATTCTTATTGTGTTTTGAAGAAAATGGATGTTTTCTTATGAAATAATTTAAGGAACGAATTTTTCTCTTCTGTTGCTTGAACTCGAAATATTAGCAATAGAGCTTCACTTTGTACATTACGGATTGGACTTGTTTTGTAGGTAACAAAAGTGCAAATTGTTATTATATGAACTGTGTGCGTTAATGGGTTTAGAAGGCCGTGCAAATATTTGTCAAAGCGGTGTATAAACTGTTCCTCTGGTTATAATACGATGTAAGAAGTATGAATTCTTCTAGTACAAAGTAAGAGCATAGTATGCATCTTTACATTGTTTGCTCTATGGTGGATACGATGTTTTACCTACTTGTTTTTGGTATTCGTATGTGCCTGATTGAAAGGAAGTATTGATATGGATGATAAATTCTTCCTTGTTTTCATTAAAAGCAGAATATGAATGGATTTATTCCTTGCTGTTGGAAAGTGAATTCTCTCATTATTAGGATGAAAATGTGACTTGTTGTGGTTGTTGTACATTCTATATGTTGTAAAGACGTAAATGTCTATAGAATGAATTATTTAAAAGAGAATTATAATAATTAGAATGAGTCATACTATTGGATTGTGTCTGTTCTAAATAGCGGATATTTGGTTAGACAATGAGAAGAGGTAATATGATCCATCTTCCTTGTATTCGGTTATTGATTTCTTAAGTTTCACTCTGAACTGTTATCATTGATTGGTGTCTCGTTTGGATTAAATTTTCAGTACAGTCATGAGGAAAGGAAAAGGAGTGTGGATGGATAACTTGGAATAATGATCATTTCTTCTCTCCTACAGTTGGAAATCTGTAATCGTTAAGGAACGAATTTTGTATTGCTTTGGTTTAAGCATCTACATTTTATTGTTGTTCACTTTTCTCATCAGTATTTGATTGCTTGGAATCAAATGAGTTGCATGAACTGAAAGGAAAGTAATTCGGTTTATATTTCAGTCAAATTTTATCCTTGAAAATTATAACTAATGAAAGGGAATGAAATTGATAGCATTTATGTTATTACAGCAGTATACATACTTGTGTTCCTAGTTCTTACAGATGTTGTAATCTGGAACTGTTTGAAGGAAATTACTTCTTGTAATGATTATTTGGGAAAGAGGGCAGTAATCCTTTGACTGATTGGGATGGTAATTAGATGATTCAGTTGTTATGTTGTTCATTCTTTTTGATACTTAATTCTTGAATGATGTTCATAGTAACGTTTCATAAAAGCAGGGTTCTTTTATTGAGACAGTTAATTAAAAGCACCTCATTTTAATGATAAGTGCTTAATATGCTCAGTTCAATGAACTGACCCATGCAAGTAATTTTGCAGATGGAACTTGAGTATAAACGAAGACATGGTTGTTTTCTGATACTTCTTTTGATTGACTGAAGATGGATTGTAATTGATAGTTATTACTCCTCTACGAGGAATTGAGAAAAGAAGAAATTACATTCTTCTATCTTATGTGTTGTAATGTTGTTTAATATAAACAAAGTCCAGTCATTTGGATTGGAAATGTATAGATTATAAAACGGATGGATGAATACAAATACAAGTGTGATATTTTAATGACTGTATCAGTTTGATATTGTTGAATAAGTTGGGAATATAACATTATTCCTTGATTTGGAATTATTCAAATGATCATGGATGGATTTAAAAGGAAATGACATCTATTCTTACCTAAATGCAACTTTTACGTTGAAATGTGCAATTAGTTCATACTTGGGTTAAGATGAATTTTTAATTGACATTAAAAAGGATTTAGGAAAAACATGATCTCTTAATTGAAAGGTATTCGGGATTAGCTTGAAAGCTAAGGAATATCAAATAATTTAGGAACAACCGAACCTCGTATTCGGACTCCATTAATAGTCTCGAATGTTAAAAATTTAGAAAATAAGGATATGGGGAAAACATATCTATGGTTAATAGACCTTAACTATGTAAGGTTAAGGAGGATAAATGAATAAATTCATTTAGAATTAGACCTCATTTAAATGACGTCTAATAAGATGGAATTCTGAATTTTGTTTACAGTTGTGGAAAAACTTGGTGAAGTTTAATAGGTTAAACTGATTAAGCTTATCGGTAATGGGCTGCTTAGTCCAAGGATTAAGAAGAGAACCAAGTAGAGAAAATGCAACCCTTCGCGAAGGAGGAGATGCGTAGTAAGCTAGAAGACGGATTAAGTCTCTCTCTTAGCTACATACTGGCTGTAACAAGAACGAGGATAAAGGATCGGCATGGCTCTTTGAAAGTTGATCTTAAATATTAAGATCATAACCAAATCACACTTGAGCTGGATGTGTACTCTCGATGGGAGGATTCCGTAGGACATTGACATACGCCAGCTACAACATGGTGTCTTCATGAAGGCGGGGCCTTCATGACGACACAATGTTATAGCTGACATATTACAATGCCCTCCCGAATTAAATCATCAAGATTACATAAGCTGGATACTAAGTTCTTGGTGGGGATAGGAATGTGATCACGTATACGGAGTGACTCCGGAGGACTAAAGGTAACTAGACACACGGAGTCGTCTAGGGATGACACCGTATGTCTGCGTATCTTTAGTTACCATGAGTAACTTCCTATACTCGTTCATATTGCTAGTTGGGGTTAGAGTTTGACCTTAATTGGAAGGACTGGTAGAGACCAGGAAAGACCATTCTAGATAACAGACGAAGTGAGGTGAAGGATGTATTCCATTGGTGTGTATCACATCCAGGAATATGATCATGCAAAGCATGTGAAAATCTTTGGCCAAAGTATCGCAAGTGCTGGTTGCGTTGTCCTAATCACCTAGTTTAAGATGCAGGATGTCAGATGAATATCAGTAACAGATATTCAGATAGGCTTCTTAAATGGATCACTTCGATAACCGAAACGGTAAGAGAACCTTGTATATACATTATACTATGCATGAATTAACATGAAGGATCGGTAAGTCACCGAGTCATGAAATGAGAGATCGCTGAAACTCCGAGCCATAAAATGGGAGATCGGTAGTTCTTCGAGTCATTTACAACAGCATATGGAATCTGTTATATGATTGAATGGCACTGAATGTGTGTTCCATATTACAAATATGTGAACAGAGAACATTAGTTTTAAAAGGAAATTGTGTGATCCAAACTGCATTATTTGGATAGAGAACAATTATTAAAACTTGAACGTGTGTTTGAATTATATAATTCATAACAGGGAATGTTGTATAAAAAAAATAAAAAATAAAAAAATTTCCCTTGTTCTGGTATCTTAAAATTGTCTTGTGACGGCCAAAGGATTTGATCATCTCTTAGCTCATGCCAAAGCGCATGATCTTGTTCGTGGAATCTCATTTCTGATGAGCCCAATTCCAACTTCTCAATGGGCATTTTATGGGCGATTCCTTCCTTACGCTTATTGAGTATGAAATAAACATTTGCAATATTATGCAATGTTTGGATACTTTCTACCTAGATTCTGGTTCATCCATTCAATGGCGAAAAACCCAATGTTACCAAAGAATATTTCCTTCCCACACCAGAATGGCTTGCCACCTTCGATTGGAAAATTCTGCAACATGGTGAGATTTTCAAAAATTTAGGTATTCCTTTTTCTTTTCAAGCCTCCCTGGTTGAGCTATGACATTATGTCATTCAACGGGTGGTGAAAAAGTTGGAATATTGGATCACCAAGCCTTTATTTGTGGCTGGAAAATTCCAAATCTGCTCTAAAGTTCTTGCAGACCACCCATATTTACTATTTGTCTTGTTGGGTTCCTTCCAAATCCTCCATTCAAAAGTTGGAAAAACTGCTAAAAGATTTCTTATGGGCTAATGCTTCTGAAAAGGTTTTCATCAGGTAGCCTAGGATATATGTTGTTTGCCTCGCAATTCTGGAGGCCTTGGGCTTATTCACATTCAACGTCAAGGGCAAGCTCTTTGTGTTAAGTGGATTATCAAAAGCATTACTAGCCAAGAAGCTTGGAAAGTTCTCATACAACATGGCATTGCGAAGGTTCTCCTTATGGCCGCCCTACGTGGAAAGGCTTAGGGTTTGTCAATTTGCTCATCACTCTTGTGCTGGCAAAATTGTTGGCACCTTTGTGCTTAAGAGTATTTGGAAAGCATGGGAATGTGTCAAACCCTAGATTTTGTGGAAGGGGATGGATTTCGTAATGGGCTTTCTCTCAATCAACAATCTCTCTAGTGGTCGCCGATTTTTCAATCCCAAGATAAATGCTTAGTAGAGGTCTTAGGAATCTCTGTGCTCAAATTCTTTAAGCACAGAATTTGCACCATCGAGGACTTCTTCTACAAAAACGCTCAATCCTGGTTCTCTTGGCGAATTTTAAAGCTCTGTTTCAACTTTCCAACCAAGATCAAGATACTTTCACTACTATGATCAATTTGGTTCCTGATCACATGTTGCATAAGATTGTTGTGCATTCCTCTCGCCCATGGTGGACAAACTGGAAGTGGTATGCCGCTTTACTCCTTTTGTAACTACTGAGCTAATAAAGGATATTCTTGGATCTCGCCCCATTTGCCCATGGCAGAAAAACTTAATACTCGTTGGGGAACTCACTCCACTCTGTCTACCTGGGGTAGGCGATTTGAAACTGTTTGGACTATATGTGTGGAGCCCAAAATTTCTCATTTCCTTTGGTGTATTCTACACCAAGGCCTTCTAGGAGGCTCGTCTTGTTCAAATTGGGATCCCGACTCCCAAATGCCCCTTCTGTGGACATTTGGAAACGCTTTTGCATGTCTTCTGGTTCTGTCCCAAAGCTCAAATTTCCTGGAACTGGATCCATTCATTTTTTCCTTCACGACCCCACTATTTCACTTGCAACATATCCTCTTGGGAGATAATCCCAAACTATTTGCCTATGTTCACCCAAATTTGACATGTTTTCGAGGGGAGATTTTTTTTTTTAGATATGGAAAGAAAGAAATGTTTTTTTCTTTGCTAATTCTACAGTTGATCAATATTTCTTGATTTATAATAAATCTATGGTGATCTCCAATGTGCTTCTACAGATTCAAGTTCAGGAAAACAAGGTGGCGCTAGAGGTGGATCACCTCCGGACCTTGCTTTATGCCACCGTGGGAAATCCCCTGTGCAATGTTTCCCAAGTGCCTTCGTCTCCCACCGGATGCTCCTTGCTTTCCACCCGTGGCGGACAATGCAGTTGGTCTCAACGTTGTGCTTTTAGCCACACCTGCCACTCCCTGAGGCCGTTACATTAGCATAGTTACTTGCAGCTTTCGCCCCGCCGCCGTGGCCGGGCTCTCCACCGCATTCGTCAACTCACTTTAAGGTGGGCTCGCCACCTCGCCAGCATGGGTGGGGCTCTCTACTTCTGCCACTACTTCGCAACAGGACGTTTGGCACCCACTGCCACCTCTGCCACCATTAGACAAATTCCCTCGCCTCAACCTCACCATTCCTACGCATGGGGAAGCAGACCCAGAGGAAGAAATTACTGCTGGTTGGGAGCTTCCGAGATCTTTGTGAGGAATTTCTGGTTTGGGGTGGTCGGATGATCGAGATCCGCCTTCCTCGGGCATGTTTGTTCTTCTTGCTTGATAATGTTTTTTTATGTTTTTAGGTGATGCCTTTTTGTTGTACTCTCCTAGGCTCGACCTAGTTTGACTCTTGTTGTTCTAGGCTCAACCTAGATTTGTTTGTGGTTTTGGGGCGTGCTCTCATACCGCCCGCTTTTTTGTTGAAATCTATCTTGTATCATATTGCATTAATATAATATAAGATCCCTTTTCATCAATTTTTTCTCTCTTCCTCCAAGTCTTCGACCACACTTTACGATATGTCGTTATTGACATATACACACTATATATACCTCCACTACTATTCATTCTTTTATTCATTTTGGCACTGTCCTTCAAAATTTATGTTCTTAAAAATACGTTCGTAAACTATTTTTAGTGAGAGTTGTTTTCACCTACATATCAATCATAATGTCTGGATTGCTGAAGAAACGCAACCGCAAAGTCGAGTCTTTGCTGAATTATCCCAAAAAATTTCACGGAGAAAGTCAGCAACATATCCTCCACCTATTCGATGAATTATCCCAAAAAATTTCACGGAGAAAGTCAGCAACATATCCTCCACCTATTCGAAGATATTGAATGTGTAGATAAAATACAACAAGAGGAAGTTAGTTAGCGGTGTTACGAGAAGTCTCAAGGAAGAAATCGACACAAGTTCCTCTTCAACATCCGCCTACGTAAGTACATATGATGTGATTGATCTTGATTACCTGTTGTGGGCCTATGATGACCTTGGGTTATCGCCTAGCCCAGTTGTCAATTTAGAGCGCCAGGCTGAGGCAATCTCATGATCATCTCTAAAGGAAAATGGCTGTGATTCTTCTTTAGGTTTTGGCGAAAGTACAGAGATAAACGTGTATGCTGACAACTGGCGGTTTGAGGACGATTTTCTAGATGACAGGGCATGCATGATTCAGACAGTTTATAGCGGGGCAGGCTGGAGTTGAATGTTGCACTTGACAGGACACCTCAGCACAATTTTAATCTTGGTTGTTCACGTCTTGTTCAGACATCAACACGAAAAAAGTTGACCGTCAAATGTCTGACATGTCTCAGAACTGAAATTATTTTCAACTGTAGGATGGTCGACTATGGAACAAATCTCCACCATCAGATTTTGTCACAAGGGGTTGGGATTTCTACCAGAGAACACGCCTTTCAGCGTAAAGAGACGCAACCATTTCAAATGTGTCACAATGATGACATTTGTTTTTGATAAATGTCTTTTTACGAGTACTAGGTGATCCCATGGAAAGAAATTTCATTGATCCTAAAATTTGGGTGTTTAAATTTTTCCGGTTAGAAATAGTAGGATAGTTTAATGGCAGTAATTTATTAATGAGTTTTTGTTATTTTAAAAATATTTTATTGGTTAATGTGCAACCATAAAAATTTATATTTTAGCACAAATAAAAATATTGCCATGGAATAATAAAACTTCAAATAACTCTTAAATTTAATGAGGAACTAATGAAAATACATTTTAAGATTCAAACCTTATTTCATTTGGATTGACAATGAAAATAGAAAACGGATCTCCATTAACTCTCACTTTGTCTCGTGGTCACATGTTATTTAATGTCCGAATGAACCCCTTGGATTAGTTTCCCGTTTAGAGACTTCGGACTCTTTAATAAGGGGATTCATATAATTCATGATCTTTTTGTAAAGAAACTAGAGGTCAATTTGGTTACTTTGGGTTAGCATCAAGCAAGAAAAAGCGCTTGATAATGATGATAATGCCATCCCAAGTCCTAAAATCTAAAATGTAATCCAAAATGAACATCTCCTTAAAATTGGGATTTCGTCTCATATTCCTTGGTGGAGAGATTGAAATTGGTCAATGCCACTCCTTCTATTAGTACAAGCCCCATATTGGTTAGAATGTGTTTGTGCCTCATGAAATTCCTATGGATTCATTAAATCACCGGTGGAATCTTACATCATCCCATCAAGTATAAGCGAGAATATTTGACAAGATTTGGAAAATTTCCACTAAGCCTAAGAAAGCTCAATTCCTTTGGTGCATTCTTCACCAAGGCCTACCAGGTTGGGAATGTCTACATCATATGAGAATTACAAACCCCATCCGCCATACTTTCCATCAACTCAAACCATTAAGCACTTGTTTTGGTTTTCCTTTTGCTTCCTCTATATGGTTCTCGATTCATCCTTGTTTCAACCTTTTCTTCCAAAGCCTTTTTCCGGAACATGGTCCTACTTGGGTACTCGACCATACTTCATGTAAAATAAAAAAATTTGGCAATTGTTTATAGCTTATATTATTTTTCAAATATGGAAAGATAATGTTTCGTGATTTTGGTTAAATCGATTATAATGAGAAATACCAAAAATCAAAAGACAACAATGTTTAATGATATCACGTGCCTCTGATGCAATGTCGGGATGGATGGTTGTACCACGAACACATGGCTTCTCTTTCCGGCAAATGAATGAGAGAACTCGTGATGTGAAGAAAATTAAACAAGGTATATATTAGACAAGGAGATGACGAGTTTCTCAACGAAGGCCGATCCTAGGAACCAATGGGTTTCCTCAAAGGGTGTTAACTCGTTTCTGATTAAGTCATAATGATACGAAAGTAAATTAACAAGAAAGGAATGACTAGAATGCTAGAGGGATAGAGAGATCCTACTTCATTTGATATGCGGCCCAAGTAAGGGCTACAACAATCTCGAACTCCTTGAAGTAACCGAACCATAACTGTTCAACAACGTCCCATTCTTCTTGTATGACTTTGAGTTGATCTTCATGTCTTCAACATCCGGTGTCAAGGTGATAGCACAAAGGCTGAATTCATGCGCAATGTCAAATTTCTCCCAAACAAAGGGTTTTGGATGATGGGAAGGTCATATATGCTTGTAATTGGATGTGCCTAACCTGGTACAGTCATCTACAAAGAGAAACAACTTGAAAACAAGCGGGTTAGATAGAAAATAGATTGGTATTTGGTGTCGATGAGAGAAATATGATTCAAATGCTAAAATGATAGAAATTATTGGTTATTTAGGGTAATCACTAGTGATTTCAATAAATCACCGAGGATTATTGTGAAGGTTCATTGTAACACCTTTAAATATCATTCCTCTGGAAGAAGAAGGAACAAAAAAAAAGAGGAAGAAATAGAAGAACCTCAACCACATGTTCCATGGGGAAGGATTCTTGGACTACCTACTCTTACACCACCTCTCCATGAATTGCCAAAGGGATCCCACAAGAATTTTCCCAAATTCAAAGGTGATGGCACTCAACTTCTGAAGAACATATTGTAGCTTTCATCATTGCATGTGGAGTTCTTGGAGTTGAACATGAAGATGTTTCAGTAAGGTTGTTCATGGAGTCACTTCAAGAGAAATCAGTTGAATGGTTCTACCTCTTTCCCTCTCGTTCCATCACAATTTGGGTGATATCAAAACTAGGTTTGAAGAAAGATTTAAATCAGTTGAAGACTCTCAAGATCTCCTTGTTCAACTAGCTCAGATAAAGAAGGGATCAAATGAACTCATGAGAGAATTTATGACACAATAAGATAGACTACTTGAAAAGAATATCTATAGAATATTTACCATCCACTGATAATCAAAAGAGATTCTTCATAAATGCACAATTTCCCAAAGTTGGTTTTATCCTATGGAGAGATAAACCTTAGGCTATTGAGAATGCTCAAGATTATGTAATTAAAATAGAAGATGATCTGATTTTTTTGGGAAAGTAAAGAATCCAAATGGTAAGATAAAAGGTCAAAGCTCCAATAAGGTGCTACATATTCTCTTGCTCCAAGTTAGCAAATGATGTGCTTTCATTGAAAAATTAACTAGCACAAGCCACCATTGCATACAAAGAAGTTCCAAGGAGAGGATACCCGAATCAAAATCAAAATCAGAATAGAAATAGAATAATGGGAGGAGAAAGGAGACTGACGCTTGAGGCACCTTTTGTTAACGCCATTTGTGATGCAAGACCAAGAGGATATTGTGACAGGTTGAATTTGATGAAAATAATGGAGTATTGGCTATTGAAGAAATTGATTTTGTTAGAAACATTGGTTTTGTGAATATGCCTCTTTTGATGAGGATGAATTTGATGATACCATTGTTGATATGAACAGTCGCTCTTGTCTGGTTTCACTCGTTCAAATCTCAAGAGAAGGAGAAGTCTTCCAATAACATGAAGGATAAATTCAAAGATCCTCAAGTGGTGACTCTACAATAAAACACAATAATTGATAGAGGATCCCCTTTTCCTCCTTCCATGGAATTTTCCAGGAAGATTTCTGAAGTAATTGCACCTAACTTTACATCTCCTAGCATGGGTAAGTCTACTCCTCATCAAATTTCTATTTCCATTTCTGTACTCAAATGCAATAATGCAAATAAGAATACCACCAGTGTCATTCCAATAAGTAGATAGTCTATTGTTGCCTCATCCATTCCTTTATCATCCTCATACGAGGCTCATTTTGATATAATTGACCATGTGAAGAAATCTAAAGTTCAAATCTCTGAGGTTGAATATTTGTAAACCCATCCTAAACAATTTGATAAGCTCATAAAATTCATAAAAGGAAACAATTATAAGTTTTATCCTACCCCCCACCATTTCTCCTAGTTCAAAAGGCTTATTAGGGTAAGTGCAACAAGTTGAGGGACAAAAAGGGGTCATAAGTGGACGTCATATTGCAAATAACAACATAATATCAACTTGTAGGGATTATTATCAATGCATACACTCAAAATTAGAAAAACTTATATGAATATGAATCGTGGCATCCGGAATATAGTTTCTAAACTACTTTTTTAAAAAATGGACAAGTTTAGCTATATTAAACACTCAAAATTCAATGACTTGGTTTTTTTTAAAACGCCTATAAGATTGTAGTCCGTTTGCCCGCGATTTGGATGATCAAAAATTGATATATATATTTTTCCTTTAGTGAGAAGTTAGATATCGCTATCTATCTTGGGATAGATTTTATTTTGTATTTTTGAGTAATATTTTATTTTTTATGATTTTTTCGTGAAAGTAGTCCAAAACATAAATAAAATAGAGCACTTTCCTTTTGCCTTTCGCCATAACTTCATTGAAAAATATTAAAATCAAATAATTTTTTTTGAACATGTATATAATTTCACCACGGTTGGGATGGTATAAGTTTTATCACATTCTGACAAGTGAAACAAAATTTGCAGTCTTAAATGTAGACATAAACATTCACGGGAAAAAGTGTCTTAAAGACCTACTATTAGTAAAAAATTATAAAATGATATTTATCCTATTCTATTCACTTTAAAATCAATATTTCTACAAAGTTAACAGTCTCCCCTATATGATGGTACCATTTTTATGACATATTTTTGACTTTTTGGCATGGTTCAAGTCCGTGGAAGACTAAATTTGATGTTTTGCTATTTTTGATGTAAAATTCAGGATTTGATGTCCACTTAATTGTCCCCCAACTTACTACACTTACCCATTACCCACTTCTAATGAGCATTAGAACCAAAAATTCCTTACCTATTCTCCATCCTCCTCTAGAAAAATTGACCCTTTCTATGTCTTTCTGCTGATTGGTGGTTTTAAATTGAATAACTGTATAATAGACTCGGAGCCTCAAACAATTTCATGCTTGCAAAGGTTTCTAATGCCCTTGGCCTAAACATCACTCAAGACTTTGGCCATTGTTACTCTATGGAAATGAAAGAAGCTCCTTGGTAGGGAGAATCAAATATGCTCAAGTTGCATTCGTAGCTTATCCTGATAAGAGAGTCAAGGTCACCATTCTTGTTGTTGACATGCCTGCCACATATGGGATGCTCCTCAATAGAAGCTTTTGTAGAGACATAGCAGAGAAATAAAATTGGACTTGATCCAGAGGAAATTTTGAAGGACATAAGTTCCCTAAACCTCACGCGAATGTCATAGTACGGAAGTAGACTCCACGAGATTTCACAATTATAAGAACACAAAAATGGGAGCCTCGTACGAAAAAGTTGTGGTTGGTCAAACTTTAGTCATAGTTCGAATTGGTGAGTCAGAGTCAACTGCCAATCGAACAATGACGTGGAAAAAGTAGATCCGCACGAAAAGGTGAAAAATTGAGTTCATTTTTTAGGCGTATGGTCTTCAACGCTCAATATCATCATCTTTGTCTCGGTAGAAAAAAATATTGCCAACATGATGGGTCTTGAGCCACCACGTGGTCACGCCACCACATTGCCACATCACTAACTTGGTGAGTCACAAGACGATCTATGGGCGAGTTGTGCAACCAAGTTATCGAAGTAGTTCATTATTGAGCTAACACCGAGCTGCGTTGACGGATTGAGTTCACCGTGAGCCAACATTATCAACTCGGTGATATGAGCTATGGACGAGCCAAGTTGGCGAGTGGACCAAGCTATAAATGTCGAGCCATATCCTTAGCAACAAAGGGGCGAAGATGTGACCGAAGCCACGATCTCCATACCAACCATGGGCTATAATTAGCCTTTCTATCCTCCCAACCCCACGAATGTGGGATAAACACCTCACCGCCTCAAACTCACGTGGCCAACTCGGCGAATGGGTCACGACGGATCTTTACTGACGAACATGGGCATGACCTAGCGTGGTATAAGGCATGAGATCGGCAAGGAAGCAGTCACGGTGACATAGCGGAGAGCTCAAGGTGATATGGGAGGATGTGGCATGACGTAGTGAGGCGGGTACATGTGCATGTGACATCGGGCATCGGTTGGATGGCTCGGTTGGATGGCTCAAAGAAAAATCGATCAATAGAGTGAAGGGATAAGAGATTTGACCCGTGACTTCTCCATTGGCATTGCATGCGGCCCAACCAGCTCAACCAACCGAGTTATTTGGTGTATAGTTGGATGATAAGGTATTTAAGCCCGATATGCGGCCCGCCCAAGGCTATAAAATCCCTCTCCACTCCTCATTTCAAAACAAGCTCCTTAGTACAAGTCTTGAGAGCCAAGAGGAGAAATGTGAAGGCCTTAAGGAGTTTGAAGGCCATTTTAGAGTAAACTAATGGAGTCCGATTTATTTTTATAGGACATTATTTTAGAGGAGAAAAATATGTAAGTCCTATATTGTATTATTATAGGCATTATTTATTGAAGAATATGTAGAGGAATCTTAGGAAATGGATAAGGCCCTATTTGCATATCAAAGGCCTATATTAATTGTTATAAGAAAGATGAAATTAAGTCATATTATTTAATAGGAACATTGTACAAGAATTTGGGGGTTATTATTTGTTAACTCACCGAACCGTAGTATTCTCATGCTAAAGTCCGGAGGCGCCGAGAAGCCGAGGAACATGAAGGAGCATTAGAGAAGCATATACTTATCCTATAGCTTAGATCCTTACTACATTGGGCGCATCGTCAATATCATTTGCTATGGATGAGGGTCATAGTTACTCATTGAGCTTGTTGGTGACACTGGATCAAATTAACTCTACGTAGAGGTTCTTTTTCCATGCAACAGAGTGAAAGGAGGTCATCGTCAACACCAAACATCATATCGGTTTTAGCTCTGCACGAGGCTTATTTTTGTCTTGCAATAAAGTGAAGGAGGATCATTGTTGTCTGATGAAATCTAGAGACTTAGCACCATGCAAAGGTTAGTTTTCTGTGCAACAAATGCATTGAGGTCTTCTTGAGGTTTCAAATACGGAAGCTATCTTTAGAGCACCAAGCTTTGCAGAGGACCGCTTTGGATTATAGGGAATCAACTCGAGGCCAAGAGCTATGTTGGAACATCGTACTTTCCTAGATTAGTTTGAATTCATATAATCAACTGATATAAGATTCATTATTTCTTCTTTTGTGAGTTTGTATTAGCTTTACAATTAATGAATCTCAATATTTGAACTGGAGACATAGGAATTCTACCAAACTCCATTATCAACCCTTTTGCATTGTGGTTCTTATTCTTGCATTACATTTGATAAAGTTGATTATAATGGGGTAAATTTGGTTAAAAATTAATTTCCTATAAGGGTCTATGGTCGAAGGAATTTTTTTGGTCACTTGGATCATGTTTGGTAGCATCGTAGGTTGTTTCTGTAATCTTTCCATCTCCGAAGTAAGTTTGATATCGAGAATCGGGTTGTAACCTATGGTAACAGATGATATAGACTTGTACCAACTCATACTATGGCCCGTTGTACTCACTTTGATGGATCTTGTTATCACAAAAAAAAACACCCCCGATATGTCATGGACCATAGATGAGCATTTAGTGTTTTAGGGTAACATATGATTGTCTCAAGGTGTGGGAGCCCCGCAAATGAGACAAACCTCCGGATATGGGTGGTTCCTTTACCTAAATTTGATGCTAAAACTACTCATATTGTTGGAAATGAAGCTATCTGGTCCTACACTAGCATTCCAAGGGATCAAGATCAAAAGGAGATGTAGAAAGGGAAATCATAAGCTAAGGAGGCGATATCACCAAGAACAAGGTTGGAGATATTCCAAGTGAGTGAAAAAAAAACAAAGTAGGAGAGGGAAAACAAATGTGCCATAGCCCAAACAACATTCATATCTCCATTTTTGTAGAGCACAATAGATTTGAGTCCTACAATAAGAACAAAGTATACACAATATACCTGTAAATGCACTGGAAGGAAAGAAATGCAATATAACACAAGATAGGACAAGAAAGACACAAAGCATGAATTTTATTGCTCAAAAGGATGCATAATCCATTACAAAGTAGAAATAAGAAAAGAATCATTTACAAAATCCCCAAATTCGAGGCCACAACTCACAAAAGTTCTAGAACAATTTTGACAGATTTTCTTTACATTTCAGAATGTCTTTCCCTCACAAATGAGGAGAATTTACATATATAGAGAAGTAATTCTACCAATTGATAACCTACATTAACTCTCTAAAGAGAGGTATGGAAAACCATATAAATTCACTTCTAAAGGGTACTTTTCTTTCAGGAGGAGACATAAACACCATGCCTCATTAAATTGGTTGTTGAACTACTTTGTACCATGTTCATTAATGCCCTGCTAGTCGTTGATATTCTTGTATTCATTCGGTTGCATGCATTTTTCCCTCAGATGGTAGCATTTCTTCCTTGTAGACCGCTTGCATAATCTTCATGGTGTCGGTCGGGAGAATGTATTCTCTTGTCGGCCTGGTTGCATATTCATGCAACCACTTGGAAGGGACCGTAACACCACCTTTTTCATTTCCTTGACTGCTCCACCTTTACAAATGACCGGTAACATACTTTTTTTGTCAATGGTAACATAAATTTGCTACGACCGTAACATCCGTGCGTGATACCGATGTCTATCTTATCGCCGCCTAACCGGTTGTTGCCTCTCCTCCATCATCTTTACCGACCGGTAGCACCAAACATGCTATCATGCTGTTAGTAGCATCCACACATGCTTTGATGCTACTTGGTTCCCCTATGCCATTTCTCACCTTCGACCTTCCGATCCTTCATCACTCGCTTTCTCTAGCTATCGGTGGTAGAAAGCTAAAATGTTGTCAATCGGTAGCATGTGAAATGCTACCTCTGGTAGTAACTTTTCTACCTTCCCATTTTCTCAACCTCAACTAGCTCAAAAGCCACAACTCGGTTGAACCATCCATGAGCTACCCCGGTTTTGAAATATATTACACTCTAATTGATTTCCAACGCCTAGGCTCACAAAGGTTAGTCCATTTCACAATGGGTGCAAAAATGGATAAAAATTTGGCGATTCATGGGTGTAAAAATGGATAATAATTTGGTGATTCATGAGGTGATCTAACTCGCTAGATTGTAAAGATCAATAGACCTAAAGCATCCATTAGGCATGGAGTTATCCTGAAAACCCGAAAGTGATATGATATTTGAAAATTCACACCAATCCATCCGAGGCACTTGATGGATTTGTTTTGATCGAAAATGCTTGAGTTGGTAATTGATTATTCCCATCATAAGATCTCGCCTAAAACTGAAAGTGCAACCACAAAAAGGCACAACTTTGTACAAACATGAAAATCATACATGTCCCAAGTGGAACATGCAGAGTGTACACTACACTTATACAAAAACAATCATAAACTAGCAACAGAAAATGTGTTGCAAGCACTTGGAGGAATTGAAATAATCTACTATGTACAAATGAAATTTCGATTCAATAACAATTCTTTAGATAGATTTCATTGATCGCAATCTAAAATTCTTCTCCATCCAATTTTGACAACTAGAAAGCATTGTTTACCTTCTGCAACTTGAAATCATGTAAGGGCCACTCCACATTGCATCAAACTTGGAATGTCTTCCTAGTTTGGCCCTCTCTAGCATCCCATTTCGTAACCAAGTCTCCTTCTTGGAAGCTTCTACTTTTGAACTTTCTCATGTGAAAACTCATTTTGATATGAGCTTGGTCTTTCTCTATTGTTTGCATGGCTTTGCTCCTCATCTCCTCTAGCTCCATGAGCTGTACATATATGACCTCCATAGCTTGAAACTCAAATAACTTCAGTTGTTTAATGAGCTTTGTTCTTTGTAATTAAAGGGATATTGACAGTTTGCTTCTCTGCTATAAACTAGCCTATAAGGAGAATTACCGGTTGACTTCTTAGGAGTGAATCTATTAGACCACAAGACTGATTTTAGTTTTTGTGCCATGTTCTCTGGTTCTCATCTAGAGTCCTCCTTATGATCCTTAACTGTGTTCTTTTTGGTGGATTTAGCTTGAGCATTACCATAAGGGTAATAGTTTGAAGATGTGCTCAAATATACTTCGTTCTCATAGCCCAATCAGATATCTTCAATCCAAGAAAAGACAAATTATTATAAGAAATAATTGTGGAAGGAACACCAAACCTTACCACAATACCTTCATAAAAGTCCAAAAATTTGGCCTCATTTTCATCCTTTAGTGCAACCGCATATGTCCACTTGGTGAAGTAATTTGTGGTCGTGAGGATTCACTTATGTCCCATGCTTAAATTTGGGTTGGTTACCCTAATGAAATCAAACCCCATTACATGAATGGTTCATTTATAGAGATGGGGTGGAGTGGGAGAGCTACTAGTCTCTTTTTACCCGTGAAGAAGACACACTTATTGCATTTTTAATCCATGTATAACAGCTTACTAAAAATATTAGGCCGTAATACCCAACCTTCATGATTTTGAGAATCGTGACTCGAGGGAAAAGTGACCACCTACTTCCCCATCATGGAATTCATGTAACATTCTCTCTATTTGATCTATTTTAATGTACCTTAGGACACCATTTACATCTTTCTTGAATAGAATACCATCCATAAACACATATGGAATGGATTGGATCCAAAATTACCTTCTCTTATCTTTACTCAATGCTTGAGGAAATTGACTGTTTGGATGAAGTGTACTATATCGTGAGTCCAACAAGAGTTGGGAAAGGTATTGTCATATTATACTTGGTCATCTTGAAATACTAACGTGGTTTCTGATCAATATGTTGGTTTGAATAAAAATGATCACACAAACCTTTACCTCTAACCAGCTTGGTCATGTTAATATTAATGTCATATTCCATGACCTTGGTTATCTAGCCAACTCTTTTCTCATTAAGATCCTTGTTTAAAAGAAAATATTTTACACCAACATGTAAAACTACTAGATGAACTTTGTTATTTAACACTAGATGTTTGAATTTAGTTAAAATTATTATCACAAAAAGACATGTTTTTCAATGAATGAATATCTTACCTCATAATATTCAAGGCCTTGGATGAAGAATGCAACAGGTTACTCTAGCCCTTCTTGATTCAATTGCACTAGCATAGTTGAGATTGTCTCAACACCTCTAAAGGCATAAAAACTGAAATCCTTTGAGAAATATTGATTAACAAGAGTTGGGGCCTACACCATAGCCTACTTTATGGATTCAAAACCCTCTTTTCCTTCAGTAGTCCACTTGAAAGACATGTTTTTCTTCAGCATTAATGTCAGTGGCTTGACAAGGTTGGAAAATTTAGGGACAAATCTCCTAACAAAGTTGATCTTCCCTAAGAATATTTGAAGGGCCTTTTTATGACTAGGAAGTGGTAGTGCAAGAATGAAAATAATTCTCTCTAGATCAATGATTAATCCATCCTTAGAAACAATATGGCATATAATTTTACCTTCACGAGAAAAGAATATGCACTTCTTGGGATTAAGAGAGACTTCGAATTGCTCGCAACTTTCAAGACTTTCCTAAGGTGAAGGAGGTGATCGATTGCATATTTGGAGAGTATCGTGATGTCATCAAGATAGACAAGAAAAAACTTGTTAATCAACCCTTAGAATTCCATGTCCATAGCACTTTTGAATGTTGCACCCATGTTGGAAAGACCAAATGACATTTTCATATAAGCATAGGTTCCCCATTTTTTGGTGAAGGATGTCTTAAATTAATCCTCCCCTTTTACCATGATTTGATTATACCCTAAGTACCCATCAAGGAGGGAAAGCCTTCCTGAACCTACTACCAATTACATAATGTTTTCCATTGAAGGCAATGGGTTATGATCCTTCAGGAAGACTTGTTCAAGTCTCTAAAATCCACACACAACCTGATCTCTATTCTTCTTCCGAATTGGAACAAGGTTGGCAACCCAAGATTAATGTTTGATAGGAAAAATTATTCTTGCTTTGATCATCTTGTTCAAATCCTTATTCATCAAGGGCTCAATATGTGGGTTTATGGCATAGTTACAGGGACGGGGGGACGGGACGGGGTTTCCGGATGGCAAAAATTTCTAAATTTTGGGGACGAGCGGGGGACGATGATTAAAAAATATATAAATATTTAAAATAAAAAGATATAATGACTAAATTATATAAATAAGCTGAAATAAAACCATTTGAGATTTAAATAAGGTGAAACTTGAACTCATAAACATCAAATACACTATAAACTTAAAGTCTAATATCAATATGTTAATGTCATAAATTGAAAATTCATAATACATATTTGAATTTTGAATATGAGACAAGCTGAAATTTGAAATTTCAAATATATTAATATTACAAAATATAAAAGTAAAACCATTCTAAAATACGATTGATCAAGTGACAATAGCTAATATTCATATCATTAATCTCATAGCCAAATACACCAACAATTGTCTATTGTCAATATTACAAAAAAAGAGGACAACTACAAGTATCAGCCTAAAAATCAGAATCTGCATCTGAAGCAATATCCATGAACTCCTCGTTGGTACTAGCATCCTCGTCCTCAAAGGTAAGCCCAATCAATCCTCGCTGCACAATGTTGTCCTCTTCAACCTGCCTCGGCTCCTCGGGATCTACATCCCACCGTAATGCTTGGAGTCTGTTTGTACTCAGGTGTCTTGCGATCTATAAGACGCAAAGAACGCGTATGCAGTACAAGCTTCTCCGCTCTCGCAGAGGTAAGCCTATTCCTCTTAACAGAGTGTATCCAACCATACGTAGACCAGTTCCTCTCAGAGGCAGAGGAGCTAGAAACCTGGGAAAGGAGGCGAATGGCAAGTGGTCGCAACAATCCTGGAAGCCCATATAGTCGCCACCAACTCACTGGTTTCTCCTGTGCTAATGTTACCCTGTCTGTCTTTGCTGATGTTTTGTACCCATCGAGTTCAGTGAAGTCAAGCCACTCCATTCTGATCTGTGAAGCCTCTTGTGGAGTGTACATTTTTTTAAAAGCCTTCATAAGGCCCTTCTTCACCTCATCATCATCCAATGGGACAACTCTGCCTGGCCTCTCCACATACCATTTGGGATTTAGTGCATACGCAACCATATGAAGAGGAGTGTTCAACTTCTCCCATCTCCGCTGAATAATGGGCTGTATATGTTCATTATAGAACTCCAAAGTGGGGTCCCTCACCCGAATAGCTGCCTTCATTTGCCCAAGCATGCTATCAATGCACTCGTAGATCTCACCAAGATTGGGGCTGTTAGAATCCCCATATTTGATGACACTAAAATCTGGAGCTATAATTGATATGATGTATTTCATATCAACCCAAAATGTTTCCCATGCAACACCACTTCCTTCACTCTTTTCCTTGATCTGTCTTGACTCACGCCACCTAGTCCAATCCTCGTGTCATAATCATAATTTGCAGGGGCTTCTACAACACAGACATCCTCTCCAACAAAATAAAATAGGATGCAAAGTGGGTGTCAACTGGTTTCAAAATTCCTTCTTCAAAAATTTCGAAAAAGTGCCAATGATGTGTGGTGATTGCATATGAACTTCTACACATCTCTCGGCATCGATCCACTATCTGATTAACCCACTTGAATCTTCCCTATGTCTTTCAAGATGCATTGTTCATGGCATGCACACAACATGGAGTCTAATAAATATGCCTATATTCCCGCTCCACTAGCTTGCTCTTTCTCCGCACACATAAGCCGCATCTGTGATAACCTCTACAACATTTAAAGGTCCAACCTCCTCAATGGCATCCTTCAAAATCTGAAACTGAAACTCAACATCTTTTCACTTCCCAGAACAATCAATTGCTCTCAAGAAGTATGGTCCATTTTTGCAAGAGACAATGATATTGATGAGAGGACGGTGTCTAATATTTGTCCACCCATCCATGATAATGCTGCATCCATGTGACACCCATGTCACCTTCATCTCCTCCATCAATACATTAACCTTGGAATAGTTTCTATCCAAGATTGTTGTCCTGAGTTTTGTGTCTCCAGGAGGCACATAACTTGTACCTGCTTTTGCAACCTTAGCCATAGCCTCCTTGTAATAAGGAGAGCGAGCAACATTAAATGGAATCCCAGCAGCATAGAAAAATTTCCCAATAGCATCATCTGCCTCTTCCCTTGCCTTTGAATCAAACATGTCAATAACTGAATTTGGGGCTGCCCCCACGGCCTTTCTCTTCCCTCTGCTTTCCACTTCTGACACTTCAAAACTAGAACCAGCCAGAGTATTAGTAAGTTTGCCAGTCCTATGAGCGCTCAATGGAGTATTAGCCGTAGAACCACGAACTTCTGGCACTTTGTCCGTGGTATTTCCATTGAAGATTCTCACCATCTCAGCTCTCTGCTCTAGTGAAAGACCCTTACAAGTGCCAACCCCCCTTCCTGTAAGATGCAACAAGTGTGCATTGGTCCTAGTGATACTACCATGCCAAGTCAGTGCACATATGTTGCACTTCCATACTTTGCTCCCCCCTCCAGACTTGGGGTTATCAATTATTTGGGAAAATTGTTGCAATGGCTTCTTCTTATCAAATGGTCCAATGGCAAATTTGGACAACATTTGAGAGGGGCAATTGGTAGCACTACCAACTGAACTACCAGTTGTCGTTGCCACTACATTTTGTGTCCCTTCTTCACTCTCCCCCATTGTGGCATCACCAACTCTTCCATGGCCACCTATCTCAACTTCCCGTTCAACCCTCTCCTGCTTTGATTCATGCTCTGATTCATACTCATACTCAGTCTCAGTAGAAGAACTCATGGTGATGATTGCTGCAATGAATTAAAAACAACCATAACTATATGATTGATTGATTATGTAATGAATTAATTTAAAAAAAAACGTAGCCATTTAAATTTTAAATTTTACAACCAAACCCTAGGGCCTATGCAAGATGCATTTTTTTAAATCCCACAAACTATATGCATGATTGCATTATGAATGTAGATGCAAATGCTAAAAAACAACCCCTAAAAAATGCAAAAATAATATAAATTTTAAACTAGAAATAAAAATGTAATTAAAAAAAAAAAAAACGTAACCATTTACATTGTAGTTTGTATAACCAAACCCTATGCAATATGCATTTTTAAAAATCCTACAAACTATATGCATGATTACATTGTGAATGTAGATGCAAATGCTAAAAAACAGCCCCTAACAAATGCAAATATAATCTAAATTTAAATTTAAAAAAAAAAACTTTAACATGTATTGTAAGCAAATAAAATTATAAATACCTCTTGCTCCCTCTTGTTCTTGCTCTTGCTCTTGCTCTTCCTCTTCCTCTTGCCCTTGCTCTCACTCTTGCTCTTCCTCTTCCTCTTCCTCTTGCTCTTGCTCTCACTCTTGCTCTTGCTCTTGCTTGGTGTGAATATGAAATGAGCCCATATTGTAAATTTATAACATAAAATAGCACTTTTAGGGTTAGGGTTAGGTTAGGAATGTTACTTTTATGCTATTAGTCATATACAATAAAAAAAAATGTGTTTTTGTCTATTAAAAGTCTGTTTTTTTTTTTAAAAGGCGCAGCGGCCATAGGGGATGGCGGGGACGTCTGGACATCCCGAGAAGTTCCCGGGGGCGTCCGACATCCCCGCCCCCTCACCGTCCCAAACATCCCCTGGACGTTTCGCGCCTCCAGGCCGTCCCCAGGGCGTTTCGCCCCATTTTTCAAAAGAAGGAAACGTGGGGGAAACGTTTCCCCCACGTCCCCGCGTCCCCAGGACGTCCGGGACGTCCCGACGTGTTGAAAATGGGGGACGTGTCCCCGCGTAACACTAGTTTATGGGCTTCGTTTTTGTCTGACAGGCTTGGCTACATGGTCCAACTCAATAGTGTGATGAGCTAAGCTAGGATCAAAACCATTAAGATCTTCATAGCTCCATGTAAAAAAAATCTACAAAATTTTGACAAAGTTTCACAAAATCATGTTTCTCTTGAGGAGTGCTTACCTTGTCAATCTGAAGAGATTTACCTTGACCCACTGAGATAGGTTTTGCATCACCACCCTTGACCTTTATATTTTCTTTTTATTTCCTTAATTGATCATTGAGATTGAAGATGTACTCTAAGGTCACTAGGACCTTAAGCAACTTATTTCTTCTAAGTCGTATAATCTAGTCTCAATACCACTCTTCCAATTTGTCCCGATTTTTTAAGGAAAACTCAACTTTTTCTTGAATGAAATTGATAATTTGTTGGTCATTCTCGAACAATTTCCAATTTGTTCCATTGTTTAGTACAAAAGGTCTCACTATCATCCTGATATGAGGCTGAAATTTGTTTCTCCTAACATCGAATCTTGCTCCAATTGTAACAAGTTTGTCAAGAGTCTCATTCTCTTTTCTTGGAATGGCCTCAATATTGAAGGCTTCAAAATACTCCATGATATCCCACACTCTATGATTTTAGGCCTTAAGTAAATGATTTTTGGCTGCATTAGAACCTATGACTTGGTTCAAGATTCACTTCATTCACATCCCTAAAGGCACATAAATTTTTAATGTTCTTCTTTCTTTACCATTACAGTCCATGGATAAGGGATTCATACACGGTTGTGTTGTTAGATAAACTGAACTGAAATTTGAAAGAAGAGTAAAAATTTATACCTTTAGGGGACACAAGCACTACCCCTCCTCCCACACCTTGCATGTTCCTTGATCCATCAAAAAAATCTGCCAGATGCCCTTCTCTTCTTCATCATTTGGCTTGGTCACACTAGGTAGGGCGCATTCTCTTCATGTAGGAAATAGATCCCAAGACCAACTTATTCAATTTTATGGTTCCTTGAAGAGATTTCATCTTCTTCAAGATCCTTGTATGGATTATATCTATGCCACCTATGTTATCATTAATCAAGTATTAGGTCAGGATCCCTCCAATCTAAGTGTCATCTTCTCGAGTACTAGGAAAATCATCTTCATCAAATATTATGCAATTTGCATTGATAGGACTAGGGGTGTACAGTTCTACATGGTATAAAGAAATGGGTTCAGACTTAATAGTAACCTTAGTGCCATACTTGGTCTTGAAGAGCATGTGAGACCAATCTATTGATAAGTAGCCTCCAATTTTAGTAGTGAAATATCTAGATAGGCATAAAGCAAAAAGTGGAGGTAAGTCAATTATAGACACATCTTGAGAGACTGAAACATTGGGACATGCATGTAGTGTGAGGCTTAGACCTCTGATAGCCCTAATAGTTCCTACTATTGTTCCATCCAACTGCACTACACCTTTTGAAAGGGGATCATATTTGAGGCCTAATTGGTCTGCAATCTGCTTTGGCATCACTGAGTTGCTTACCCTAGAGTCAATCATGAAATTATGTACCAAGTTGTTCTATATGATTAATGACACATAGAAAGGCAGAGGCTTCATTTTCATGCTTGGTTGACCTTCCTTTTGTTGCATTTCATTGGTAAAAACCTTATCTTGTTCCTTTGGTGACTCATTTTTGGTAGAAAATTTATCCATGACTACTTGCAATAGGTCCCTTTGGTTTATAACTGCTAATGAATCCCACATAGATATGATCACATTTGTTTTCTTTATCTGCTCCAGGATATTGAATGGAGTTGAGGTATCCTTATGCTGCACCCTACCTGCAATAGCCTTTTCTTTCACTTGAGTTGATGTAGAAGGGCCATTGGGTCGATTTTGCACATTTGAAACCATTTTTGGATGGTTATCACCTTGGATCATCAAATAATAATGGGATGGTCCTACATTTACTACATGTCCCTCTTCTATTGCTCTCTTCTTGGATCTAGTGTTTGCATCCACCCCTTGAGGAAGAGTTTGATTCATTCCACAAAAATATTCCGCTTTCCAATTCACAAGTGAAGTGTCACTTTGAGAGGTACCTCTTGGGAAACAAATGCACTTTGCACCATCAAATAGTGGTTCAAAATGCCATAGGGGCATGTTGCTTGGTTATGTGGAAGATTACAAGGGAAACACCACTCATAATCTTGCACAAGATTGTTTTGAACAGGAACCAAGGCTTGGGATGAGCTAGCTACATTAGGATTATATGATCATAATGGCCTAGTAGAAGGAAATTGGTTTTTCTTTTTGTTTGTAGCTTGGGCTGGAGGCCTGTTTGACTAGTAAGGGGTTTTATTTTTTTGGTATGGAGGTTGATAAGGCCTAAAATTTTGGCCTTACTACCTCTTAATGGATACCAACTCATTCCCAAAACTTTTCAATTGTTTCATTACTTCATGTAATTCAGTTGAAGTACTTGAGGAGGTGGATGCTTCACTAGAGCTCTGGTTTCTTGGGGTTGGGATAGGTGCTAACTTAGGTGCTCGATTAGGGTTTTCAATTTCTCGGTAAATAGGCATGAGAGGCCCGAGAGCAAGTTTCCAAGCCTGATTTAAAAAAATTTCATACCTAATGGCCATGTCATCATCACTGGGAAATGTTACACCCCATATATTGAATCATTACAACAATATCAAAATTTAAAGCTCTTAACAATTAAAGAAAAACACCTTATGCAGTTGGTCTTACAAGGGCTAGAATTCTCTCCCAGGTCTTTTGAAATCTGAAATTGAAGTCTGCCATGAGCTCATTGGGAGCCTTTTTATGGTTGTCAATTGTTCAAGAAAGGAGAGGTTATCTGCCTTTTTCTCAAAGCTGGTTATAAAGGGCTATAACTAGATGATTCCAATTGGTGATTGACCCTGTTGTCAAGCTTCTAAACCATTGAAGAGCTATCTCTTTGAATGAAGAAGCTAAAATCCTAATAGCCACATCTTGTTCAAAAATTTAATGGATAACATAGACATTGGCAATGTCTTAAATATGGTCTAATGGAGTGGTCTGATTCTCCCTAGTGAAGAAATGGATGCTATTAAGTGCATATGTTGGAATGGGATTCTTGGCATTAAGAGCAAGAGGACTACTACTAGTAAAATTAACAAACCCTATATTTGCTTGTGTTGCCATAATGATAGGCCTTAGGAATCTAGTAGATCGAAGAAAGGCCTACCAGGAGGTGGCATGGATAACATCCTATTAGGAGGTGAAGGTGACCTATGAACCTTCCTTGCTCTTGTTCACCTCCTAGGTAATAATTGTAGGTACTCAAACACTCCTGTTATTCTGGATCTTGTTTGAATCCTTCTCATGAACTTGAGCATGAACACTACCTGGAACCAATAGATTTTTTGTTCGAGTTTCGCAGAGCCTCAAAAGGATGAGATTCTACCAAGATACACACCCAAACTTAGAAAAATGGAAAAATTAACTTCTTGTCCCACCGGGCATGCTAAAATTGTTATCACCAAAAAACAACACCCTCTGATATGTCATGGACCGTGGATGAGAATTTGGTGTTTTTGGGTAACATGGGACTATATTAAGGTGTGAGACACCTATAAATGATATGAACCTCTAGAGAATGTTGGTTCCTTTACCTATGTCTAATGATAAAACTACTCCTATTGTTGGAAATGAAGCTATCCGATCCTACACTAACATTCCAAGGGACCAAGGTTAGAAGGATATGCAAAAAGGGAAATTTTAAGCTAATGGAGGTGATAACACCAATAAAATAGGTGGAGATATTCCAAGTGAGTAAAAATAAGAAGAAAACAAAGTTGGAGAGGGCAGATATATGTGCCACAATCCAAACAACATTCATATCTCCATTTTTGTGGATCACAACAGATTTGAGTCTTGTAAGAAGAACAGTATGCATAATATACCTACAAATGCACTTTGAAGGCATGAAATGCAATATAACACAAGATAGGGTAGGAGAGCCACAAAGCATGAATTTTATTGCTCAAAATGATGCACAATACATTACAACGTAGAAATAAGGAAATAATCCTTTACAAAATGCCCAAATTTGAGGCCTGTAACTCACAAAAGTTATAAAATGATTTTGATAGAGTTCCTTTACGTTTCCAAATGTCTCTCCTCAAAAATGAGGAGAATTTAAATATATAAAGAAGTAATTCCACCAACCAAAAACCTGCATTAAATATCTAAAGAGAGGTATGGGTAGCCATACACATTCGCTTCCCAAGGATACTTTTCCTATGAAGGAGATACAAACATCATGCCTCATTAAACTGGTTATTGAATTACTCAGACTTGTGTTCATGAATGCCCAACTCGTCATTGATATTATTGTATCCAGTTGGTTGCATGCATTTTTTCCTCAAACGATAGCATTTCTTCCTTGTAAAATGGTTGCATAATCTTCATGGTGTCGATTGGGTGCATGTATTCTCTTGTCGGCCGGTTGTATATTCACACCTCCGGTTGGTAGTAACCATACCACTATCTTCTTCATTGCCTTGACCTAATCCACCTATACAACCAGCCAATAACATACTTTTTTTGTCGAGGGTAGCATCCATACGTGTTCTGACATCCATCATATCACTTCCTAATCGGCCGCCGCCTCCTCCCCATCATTCTACCAAGGTAGCACCAAACATGCTACCAACCGGTAGTATTTTATATGCTACCGATGCGGTAGCATCTCAGTACATGCTACCATCCTACACCATCTAAATATGCTTCCTGGTGCCCCTACGCCATTTATCACTTACAACTTGTCGATCCTTTCTCACCCACTTGCTCCTACTACCGCCAAGAATGTTAGCTAAAATGTTGTCGTTCGATAGCCCGTGAAATGCTACCGGCTGGTAACAACTTATCTACCTTCTCATTTTTCAACCTCAACCAACTCGCCACAAATCATCCAAGCCTTACACGAGCTACCTTAGTCTTTGAAATATATTACACTCTATTTGATTGTGAACGCCTGTGTTCACGAGGTTAGTCCATTTTGCATGGGGTGGAAAAATGGATAATAGGTAATATAATGCACATGGTGAATCTACATCGACGAGATTAGACATGTTATATTGTTGAATTGAGGAAGATCGGGGACTCAAGTATCCCAAATGTGCCCCCTGCTCATTTTGTGGCTAACTCCTTTACATCTTTCCTTCTCTTGTGCCTCAGTCAGAATATTTTGTTTTCTAGGCACTCAAAACCTTCTAGAAATGGCACCATTGGATAGAGCTCTCTCTCAGCTTTCCATAAAGGTAAAGTTTTCCTCCTAACTCCTCATATTTTTCAAGTTATGGCTCGGCGGAGTTTTTGTGGGAAATTTTCCCTTAGAGGGCCCACAGCCAATCAGAACATGCCATGTGGCACCTGGAGTGGTGGAGCATGGGGAAAATTTAAATTTTTTTCCAAAGACCAAACGGGTAAAAATTCAAACTTTTTGCCCGCCGATCCGATTTTGGCCTGTTTTTGCCCTAAATTTTCAAATCGCCATATCTTTCGATCCAGAGCTCGATTTTCGCGTTCTTTATATCAATGGAAAGCTGGTGAAATTATCTACATGATTCCAGGGTCAATTTTTCATTTTGGTTCATTTTGGAGAGATAAAATCAAGAAACGTCTCTGGCACGTGGTAATGGCCAGAAATGACATTTCAACAACCAGTTTTAATGCAAAATGGGTCGCATTCTTCTTCAACATGGCCAAAAATGTCAGGGCATGGGTTTGTAAGGACGCCCATGTTGTTTTAATGCATCTTCATTCAATGGGGAATGGCTCCCATGTTTTTTACATGTTTTCTCTCTCCTGGGCTCGACCCATGCGTTGTAAAAGCCAGATTTGGCTCATTTTTTGTTGGTTGAACATTTTTTTGGGACAACAAGCTTCTTCTTTCACCTTCAACAAGTGATTTTTGCAAGTATCAGACCTTCTTCATGATTGTAACAGGTTTCTGCCTCTTTGATGTTGCAAATGCAAGGATTTTGACAGTGAAAATGACAGTGCAGACTTTGTGATCAATTTTCAGTCCTTTGTTTGTATTGTCTTGTTTCATTTCGCACTCTAATTGCATCTTATCACCGTGTATGATGTTTCATGTTGCATTTTATGAAATTGTGTCAATTTGCATGAACAAGAATTGTTCACCACTCCTTTGGTGTATCACCTATTAGTTTAGTTTCAATTTTTGCACTTTCTATCTCTGTCTCCTTGGAATTTAGAGTAGGATTAGGATTCAAACCTCTGTAATTGTGCAAATAACAGATCCGATCGCAGGAGTTTGAGGAACCAGCCTCTAACTGGAGATTCCTCTCTCATTTTACAAGTCCCACACTTGGAGAGAGGTTTCAATGTTGTGCAATCACACCGGATGCCCGAAACATCAACTTAGAAACCCGATTTGCATCCGGGGTGTCTTTGCTGATTTGCAACAATAGGACCTCATATAGTTTGTGTTGTAAGAAGAGCGTCATCACCAAGGGAACAAAGACGAATGGGTTTTTCCTCATGTATTTTCACATTGCTCATTATAGGGAACATAAAATAAAAATGTTGGTATTTATTCCCGGACATTAGGGTAAATATTAGCTTTGCACATCAAGGTGGAGGATGAACGTCATTGTAAACATAATATATTGGGAGACTCAAAGCACCATGTAGAGGAAATTTTTCCATGTAGCGGAGGTGTTGAGGTATTTTGGAGATATCAAAATTCAGGAGTTGTGTTGAAGCATCAAGCTTTGCAAGGATCAATTTAGATTATGCGGAATCAACTCAGAGCCGAGCTAGCTTTGAAGCACCAAGATTTCCAACACTAGTTCTAATTCAATTGAATCAACTAGTAGTAAATTTCATTATGTGTAGAGGTGTAAGCCAAACAACATAATGGAGGTCAATCAATGTGGCGCAACATAAGGCAGTGAGCCCAAGTGCCACAGTCTCGTGGCTTGAACCAAATATCTAATTAGAGAAGTAGGTACAAAGACCATGGTATCAATTGTAGAGATATATTCACAGAGATAGTAATGGGGTTATGATCCAGGAGCGGAAAAAAAATCTTTTTGGGACAAAAATCCTCCTTAGTGGGGAGGTATGATCCAGAGGATATTTGTGAGGATAGAAATTCCCTAAACCTCCTAGGAACATCACGGTGCGTAATTACCATGAGATTTCACGACTACTACAGAATGTGGAAAATTGAACCCGTACGTAAAATTTGTGGGCTGGTCAAAGTTTTCTCACGCTTCAAACTCGACATAGTCATCTGGATAATCAAACTATGACATGGAAATAATAGATTCGAAGGAAAGGTGAAAATCGAGTTCATGTTTTGGACCTCCGGTCTTCAACGCTTGATATTTTATCTTCGTCTCGATCAAAAAGATTGCCAATGGTGGGTCCTCGTGCCACCATTGCATCACACAACACTAACTCGGCAAGTGACTACACAAGCTATGGGCAAGTTGTGTAACCGAATTATCGACGATTTCATTTCTTAGCTAGCACCGAGTTGCATTAACGAATCGAGTTCATAAAGCGAGCCAACATTATCAACTTGGTGAATTGAGCTATAGATGAGCCACATTGGCGAGTGGACCGAGCTATACATGCAAGCATAGTCTACCTACCAACCATAGTCTACATACCAACCACATACTATATTGAGCCATCCTAACCTCCTAACCCCATGAATGTGGGATAAACATCTCACCGCCCAAAACTCACGTTGCCAACTTGACGGAATGGGTCACGATGGACTTAGCAAGACACATAGGCATGACCTAACGCAATGATAAGGCATCATCTTGGTGAGAAAGTAATTAACAATGAAACAATTGAGAGCTCGAGGTCGATACAATGAGGTGGGTACACGTGGACGTGGCAATGGGCAATGGTGGGACGGGTCGAAAAAATGACTAAACAGAGTGCGGGCGGGGAGTCAACCCCGTGACATCCCCATCATCATTGCAGAAGAGCCCAACCAACTCGAAACCAATTTGGTTGTTGTATATTTAGATGATAAGGCATTTAGGCCCGATATGTGGCCCACCCAAGGCTATAAAATCCCTCTCCACTACTCATTTCAAAACAAGCTCTTCAATACAAAACTCGAAAGCCAAGAGGAGAAATGTGAAGGACTTAAGAAGTTCAAGGCTATTTTGGAGAAAAATAATGGAGTCCTATTTATTTTTATAGGCCATTATTTTGGAGGAGAAAATATTTAAGTCCTATATTATATTATTATAGGCATTATTTATTAAAGAATATGTAGAGGAGTCTTAGGAAATGGATAAGGCCCTATTTGCATATTGAAGGCCTACATTAATATTTATAGGCAAGATGAAATTAAGTCCTATTATTTAATATGCACATTGTAAAATAATTTGGGGGTGTTTATTTGTTAACTCACCAAGCCAAAGTATTTTCATGTTGGAGCCTAGAAACGTTGAGAATTTGAGGGACGTGAAGAATGAATTGAAACAACTACTCCTAGAGCCTAAAATGAAGTATACGATACAAAAGACTGATAATCCATGAGCCAACATTCTCTATCAAGATAGAGGTGATGGAAACTACTTCATGACATATGAAGGGAGTGAAACATTGTCTTTTCTTGATGAAAGGATAACTGAGCTGGGAAGCCATGAGGTATGGAAAATGGAGTTTGATGGAAGTTGTTCATCCACTGGTTCTGGAGTAGGTATTGTAATCATATCTCCTTAGGGTGATTTATTTCCATTGTCATATGACGAGCTTACGATACTCGTATTTAATTATTTAATAATTTTCAATAACATGGTTGTGTTTAAGGCTATTTGCAACAAAGCATGGTTGAAATTGTATTAAGCATGTATCTAAATTAATTAAAATATTTAATCACTACTATCTTAAGAACCTGTTATACCTGATCAAAGCTTGATGAAATAAACAAAGATTCCTAAATCTATGAATTAAAAGACTTAAAGTGTATTGAAACAGACTGACAATCTTAAATGTTGTAAATATTTTAATTCATGAAAGTAATCAACTGATAAAAATCTAAAAATTAAAAAAACATCTAATAATTCCCTTCACATTGGGGAGGAGTGGTCCTTTCTCCTTCCCTTTGATCCGGTTTCGTGGTTTTAATTACAAAAAAATTGAGCTTAGAATCATGCCCTTTTATTGATCAATAATATTTTGATATATTCCTCCTTGTTCTCAAGAAATGCTAAATTTTTCTAATCCTAATACATGCGCCTTCTAGAATAGGAAAATCCAAGTTCCTCTTCTATAGAACTTGTTATTTTAATAATAATACAAAAGTTATCTAAACAATTAACTAAAAATTCTACACATGAACAACATCATGACCACATGGTCGAAGTAATGATTGCATGTAGCTTATTAAAAATTTTAACCTTTTAAGTACGAGTGGAGTCCTTGTTAACAATGCCCATCCGATTTCTTGAGATAGATAGAGTTGAAACAACCAATTACTTTTGTTCTTCACATAGTGGTGGCTGTCAGTTTACTCTTGTTTGGAAAATAATCTGTTTGTTTACAAAGACAATTGCCAACAAAAAAATCTGATTTTCCAATTGAACTGATGCTAATTAGGTGTTCCACTAATTGTGCAAGTTAAGTGCTAACTGGGTATTGATAAAAATTAGGTGCTCCTTGAATTATGCAACTCATATTTTGACTAGATTATTTTCTTATTGAGCTATGTGAGTCATGCGCCCATAATGCGAGTCCTATGATTCATAATGTGAGTCCTACACTCCTTGAGAGTCATGCGTTGGGTTTTAGGTGAGTCATGCATTATGATTTATGTGAGATATGCGCTAATATTTATGTGAGTCATGCACCATAATTATAAAAGGTATTTCATTCACACTTGTCGCAGTGTGAAAAATCAATCTATATAAACCCATATGAAGAATCATATGAAAGATTAAAATCAACAAGATTTATGGACACACACTTCTCTTTATGTATATAAGAGTATTATTTACAAAAAACCTAATATTATTTTAAGATAAAAGGATGATACAAAAACGGGTTTGTACTACGATTTATCGAGGCTCATCACTCCCCATACTTAGGGATTAACATGTCCTCCTCGTTATAGATTCAACCATTCCTATTGTTGGAAAGAAAATTTGTTAGATGGACAAATATGTGGACTTATTGCCAACGACCTAGGAATCTAAGTCCCTCTAGTTGAAAGGTGTAGCTCCATGTTTACATGCACGTGTGAAAAGTGGTTTCTATTGTGGCCTTGCAAATCGAAGATCCAACACGGGCACTCCACTCGACCCTCAAACAAAATCTAGCAATTTTTTGCTAGAGAGGACTTTGATTAGAGAGCGGGAAAGGGAGTGAGAAAAGGGAGAGGAATTAATGTTGTAGGCATAAAATCAAAGTCCTACATCCATTAATCAGGAAATTCCAACACACGTAATTTTAGAAGAAACGATTAAGCAAATAAAAACATGACTAGTCAAGATTTGAGAGCACAAAGTATCACAAAATACCCTAGTAAAAAAAGGCAGAAACTCCTTATTTTATTGATGTTTGAGAAAAATTGTACATGGCAAGAGTGGGAAGAATGTAGAGATGAGAAGCGAAAGAAATGATATCTATTTGTTCTTCACAAAGAATACTCTCTCATGAACTCAAAAAAAATGACAACCCTTTGAAAGAGGGCGTCTTTACAATTTGTTGAGTTGTGGAGCTAAATTACTTCGGATTAGCATGCAATGTGAAACTTGCTGGATAACACAAAGTAACCATCATCAGCTATGGAGGGACCAACATCACCACCTATGACCGGCATCAGCTAGGTAAGAAGGAATTGACATCGCTTACTCCGTGCAGGAGTGTTTTATTTAACTCTAGGGAAATTATATCTATTTTTAGTATTAAAGTAGATCTATTGATTGTAATTGTATGGATAAGTGCCCTAAGTTTTTATACACCTATATAAGTATGAAAGCTATGGTTTAGAAGTAATAATTAAGAAGAACTTGCAAAAGTTGATGGCTATTGTGAGAATAATTGTGTGAGTGAGAATTCCTAAAGAAGAAGCAAAAGCTTGAGAGAAAGAAAGTATTTTACATCTCGAGAGGTGTGGAAGATTGTAAATCTTCAATTGTATATCTTGTCAAAGCTTTGGATAATAGATTGGATTGTTTCTTGGTGGACGTAGCCCACACTAGGTGAACCACATTAAATCGGTGTTTATTTATGTCTCTTGTTCTCGTATATTTCTTCCGTAGAATATCCGCTTTTATTTTCATGTATGCTTAGATATGATATATTATCTGCATACAACTAGTGTGCTAACCCTAACAAAATTAATAGAATTTTGGAAATCTCTTCATCTACCCCCCACATGACCTTTCATATGCCTTCACACAACTTATGACCTTTTTTCATTCTTAGGAAAATATTAAGCCCCCTTTTATAAATTAAGGGTGACTTATTACATTGAAAAATAAAGTCATTTTTAATTATAAGGCATTATGAAAAGTGCAACCCCAATACAGAATTAGAACGTGGTGGAGAGAGAAAGTGGGGGAGAGAAGAGAGAGAAAGGAGAGAGAGATAGAGAATGATGTCAATGAAGAAACCGCCTCACCGATCCGCCTCACCGATCTCGCCTCACTACTTGACCGATCCGATGCAATGCTCCAATGCAAGAACTCGATCCTCGAATGTCTTACACCATGAGAAACTTCCTTTGGATGACGCACGAACACCCCGAATTAAGTGTTTAAAAACACTATTGAATGACTTCATTGGTGACCATGAGCGCCACTCATGAAGATCCCTCCGAAGAGACAAGATTGAAGATGACCCTACTACGACCTTTCGCAACATGGCCACATTGCTATATTGATTGGAAATCTCTGGTGAAGTGCATTTGAACATCGAAGAATGATGACCACAAATTCCTCGCACACCATTCACTTGACAATTTGTACACACCGATAAGGTGAGCCCCGAACAATGAAGGAGACTCTATGGATAATAGTGAAGAATGCCCACCTGCGAATAACCAATCCAAGCCATGAAAAACCACCATTACTTTGATATTCTGATTGCACACATGAATGGGAAACTAGAACAATTTATGAACTTGAACTTCATGCTTCTTGGGACACTTCACTGTATTGGAAAAAACAACTTACTATTTTTAGTAAGTGTCAAATTTCAACTTTCCCGACCCCACCGAGTGAAGTTAGCTCTTTTGGATTACCCCTATGCACACCTCTTCCGCCAAAACTGTTCTTTGAGATGAATTACTAATTATAGCAAGTGCCCATAGAGGAAACTTACTATTTTTAGTAAGTGACAATTTTTGACCTTTTTCGGCTCTACCCACTGAGATTGTTCCTCTAGACCACTTTCGTGCACCCCACTTATGTCAAAACCACTTTCTGCATAAGCTTGCCAAAAATAACAAGTGCTTATGTAGGAGGCTGACTATTTTTGGAAAGGGGGAGTTCCGGGCCTCGGTTTATGATGAAAATAACTTTTTTGATATGGTTTTTTTCCCTTTAGTGCACCTCTAAAATTTCAGCTCGATCCAGTGTCTAGAAAATGATATTTTAAAAATTCAATTTTTATTACGAGGAAACTAGGGTTTGTCCACTATAAACATATTGGGCATGCATGCAAAAATTTCTTTTGGGTCCTCAGGGTTCCTAGAAAACTAGAAGAATGCAAAATATGAAATGTCGATTCATTTTTCAGTTTGTGAGATACGAGTGATTCTTCTTCATGGACTTTGGGTTTCTTTAGGCAAAAATCTTATTTTTGTTCATTTAAAATATGGATTTTTTTGCGTTTCTTAATCTCTAAGATCATGGAAGCCTTCATGAGATTATTCATTGATAAAAATGGTGGATTTAAGCTCTAGAAATTTTTTTCTAGCATTCCGGCAACATACAAAGGGTGTGGGGGATGAAAATGTGAAAATGGCTAATTCCTTTGGTATTTATAGCTTGGAATGTGAAGGGAGAGGGTGGGGAAATTTGTTTTACACCTCATGTACCTTTGGAAAGGTGAAATAGGGACATAAAATTGTGCTTTTACCCTATCATGAAAAGTGGCGATGTTGGTTCGTTGAGGAAAGTGGAGGAGGGGGCTAGAATGAAGCACTTGGGGGACAAGAGATGGTCGTATGAGTGACCAAAAGGTTAAATGGGGGTAGGGTGCAATTTTTGCACCTCACATCCCTTTGTAAGGTGTAATGGGGACATGAAATTTTCATCATCCCGGTGATGCCACATGTCCCTTTGAAATTATGGTTAAGTACTCGAAGGGCGTACTTTGAGAGCTGAATTAAAAGGTCATACCTTGAGCGCCCATATGAATTTTTGGGCACTTATTTATATGATTTTGCATGAAAAAGACATGTTATCCAAATAACTTCCCTAGTTATTTGGACAACTTGTATTCACATTCTATCTCTATGGTTCTACATTACAGATTGCGAGCACTTTGATCATCTCTTTGGCACATTATCTTGGTTGAAGTTTCCTCGCGCCCTTATGCGCTCCCCCCTTTTTCCATTGTGCCTTGACCATATGTTTCTTCCTTGGGAACCTCTTCCATTCCACCCGTACATGCTACCTTTGTGTGCAACCTTCTTATGTTTTCCTCCCGTGCCTCTTCTCTCGTGCACATGGCTTTGTGCCTTCTTCTCTATTCTCTCGTGTCATGTGGAAATTTGTCGACTTTGAGTGTGCTACACAAAACTAGGCAAAGCATGCCAACAGGCGTTGAATCCTTATAAAAACTAGTGGATGAAACATGGAAAAAAAACAAAAAAAGATCTATAGTTGGCCAAATTTTCAGTCAATCAACGCACGCCATGTGTCTTGCGTGCCTAGTTTGCACTATGGATCTTCTGACAACCATAACTTTTGTGTTAGTGCTCAGATCCTTATGTGCCTAGAATTTTTGGAATGATGTTTACGTGGGCTATATTCTGGGACATTCAAATTCAAGTAGCAATGGGATTTTGTAGGTAAGGAGCTAAAAATGTATTTCATGCCATTAATATGTGATCCGATTGCTTCAACCACCCATATTTGATTCGATCTACATTCCTTCCTTCTCCAACACACGAAACGGACATGGAGAACCACACTTGAAAATTTGCAAGTGGATTAATAAGAATTAATGGTTGGTGGTTGAGTTTTCAAATCTTATTTCCCTCCTTCTCTCCTTTTCTTATCACTTCATCTATAAATGTAAGAGCCTAGCTCATTGTAAAGGGTTGGAAATTTTGCATCCTTAAGCTCTTTGTTAAGGACTTCATATATTTGTATTTTGAGTTGTAGACCTCTAGATCCGGCTCTTGCTTGTAAATATCAGCCTCTCTCACCATTGTAACAGTATGTACATTTATGGAAGTAATGGAAACATTGTTTTGTGGTTATTCCGTCCTAAAGTGTTTACATTCCTTCTTCTTGCCTTCCTTTTGCATTGTGTGTTTGTTGTGTCACCTCACGTCCCTTGCAGCTCCATTTTTGGTTGTGTTTCGTGGAACTGATTGTGTAAATGCATGTTGGTTTGTGCTACGCATGCCTAGCCTTCCCTCATGCTTTCTCTTTCATTTTCGCTCATAATAGATAGTGTTCATCCCTCTTTTCTTGGTGCTATCGCCTCCCTTAGTTTAGTTTTCCATTTTGTTATCCTTCTATCCTTGGTCCCTTGGAATTTTATCTTAGTTTTCCCTTCCAACATTAGGAGTAGTAGTAGCGGTGAGAAATACATATAGGAACCGGTCTTCTCTCAAGATCCGTCTCAAGTGCACAAGGTCCCACAACTTGGAAACGGTGCCATTGTTGTCTCTAACAAATTGGCTCTCCTAGATCACGTACATGAGTGCACATTTGAACGAACAAAAAGAACTTTTGAGAAGAATAGTAAGAGTCCTAAGGCTTGATTCTGATTGAAAACTCTCAAAAAATTCATTTTTCTCGTGATATCTTATTGTGCATGGAAATAATGAGTTGACTAAAAATGCATGGTATCTAAAGATAATAATTTTTCTCCACCATGTAGGGGATTGAAAATTCTTTCCAATGATATCTTTTTGGCTCATAAACCATTATGGAGATCCCGAATCGCTCTCTAAAGTCCAAGTACTCTTCCACGGTAAAAGCTCCTTTGGCCTAAAAACCCACTTTTTAAAAATTAGATCCAAAACCTCCAAAGATTCTCATAATCTTCCTAAATTAGTTAAATGATGGTTTTATCTCCTAGATACATTTACATGATGAAAATGAGTCACTTGTACTACTCCGGTGATGACACACTTGGCTTATAAAGGCTGATGAAAGCCCTTTCTAAGTATGTTGAATACTTGCCTTGAAAACCGTTGCTCCAACATACTTAATTGATTTTACTTATCCTAAATCACCTAGGGGTACATATGAATTCCACAAATGGACTATTAAAGGACAAGACTGGACTTGACACTAAGGGGTAGGTTAACTGGGGGTGTCTTAGAAAGGTATGACATGAAATTTTTTGACACTAGGGTATAGTTGTCCTATTTTTGGGTGAATTTTTCCCATGCAAAAACATAGGACAATATATGGATCTATCATGGGGACATGTTATGGATTGAGTACAACAAGGACATGACATGAGAAATCCTAGAATCACAATTTTAGACTTGATCAGTGCCTTATTCATTGGGCTACACAGAGTTACTCAAACATATAAATAGAAGGAGTACACACACAAAAGACAAAATGAAACACACACCACATGGAAAGGAAGGAAAGTACATAATAGGAAAGGAAAACACATACCTAAAAATAACCTACGGTACAAAATGCAGGGATAACCCAATTTTTTTGAAGCACTTTTCTCTCTTCGCAGGTCACCCCGAGTGGAGAAAATTGAGTGATGATGTTACGTGAAGCCATTGACTGGTTCAAGAAAGTAGCCTCCTCTCCTCAATTTCTTATGAAATCCATATTCTTTCACACTTTCCTGTACACTTTGGAGGAGTGAGCCTACATGAGCTTCTGGATGCTCAGGGCTTCACTCAGAAATTTCATTGCTTTTATTGTCTTCAAAATCCATTTTGTAATTTCAATGGTCTTCCATGTTCATCCCTACTACCGATTTCTTTCCTATCATCTCATTACTACCACATGGATGTTTTTGTTTTAATAACTTGAGTATATTGAGTTTCCTCTTTCCACCCATTCATGCTCATTGAACAATTTTTCATGAGGGGCCTTGAATTCCTTGTATCGTTCTACTACACTATAAGGTGCTTGAAAAGAGAGTGAAGAGTTAGGCATAACTTCACACCTTTCTTGCATGACCATGGCTTGAATAAAGAGGTTGAGACTTAGCTCAAGATTTTTGTACCTTCTATTGCATCCAAGATCACCTCTACCCAAAAATCACCTCTATGTTTTCTAAAAGAGTCTTAATTTTGAAATTTAGGGAAACCATCTGGGGAGCATTGCTTCATTATCTTGAGGATCATGAAATTCTACCGCTCCTTTGTCTAGATGATTCTTGACTTTAGAACTCTTTGGTTTAATCATTTCATCACAGAAGCAATATTCTTCTTCGAAAGGAAATGAAAAGGTTTCAATTTCATCAACACATTCGTCACTCATTGGTTCACAAGGGGCCTCGATTCTTCACCTTGCTTTACTTAGTCACGACTGACCTCTAAATTGATCGAGGATTCCGATTGGATTATTGCTTGTCTTGTATATCCATAACTTTCATTAGGAGTGCAAAACGAAGTTCATGATCTTCTATTTCTTCTCCGACTCTCGGAGTTCTTGCATAGATTTTTCTTTCAAACCAATCGAGGGCTCATCGCAAATTATCTTTGTCTCTTCATATGATCAATAGTGTCTTCATCCCTAAATGGTAATGAGAGTATCTCCTCATCCCGGGTAAGTGCACAAGTTAATTTTTCCACTTGAAAATCATCGAGAGCCACTTCTTCTTCTTGGAATGCATCATCTAGCAACTCAGGTCTATCATTTTGTAAATCAAATTTCCTTAATGCTTCTTCAATATCGATACCCCTTTGGGAAGAGATACTTGGTCCTATCAATATGGGAGTCTAGTCCTCTTTCTTAGTTACAAATTGATTCATCCTCCTACTATCTTGATACAAGATGTTGGCTCTTGGGCTTCCTGAATTTCACACCGTATATCTCATCTTCTTCATAGGAAGAAACTTCTCCATATCTCATTTGACTGGTATGGTTACAGAAGAGAAATTCATCTAAATTTTTCCTCCCAAGTCTTGGAAGAATCTTTGACCTAACAACATTACAAAAGTTACCAGGATGTCAACTTCTAAAATTGTCATCGACATATTTTTATCTAGAAATTCAGCAAGAGCCATTTGTGCATCTTTGATATTCCCTACAAGTGGGACTTCTTTTGAATCCATGGAGTAACAAGAGCCACTAGGTGGAGTCATGGTGAGTTTGAGAGCTTTGATGACATTCATAGGCACTACATTGTTAGAGGAACCCGAATCTATTATGTAATTGTTCAATACATATTCTCCAACGAGGAGGGAGACATATAAAGGGTCGACCTTATCAATATTTGATGCACTCATAGAAAACATGTTTTATGATGGAGGTACATGCAGGTTTGGTAGTATTCCTTTTGAACTAGGGGTCACAACATTGGGTTTTGAACTATTACTCTTGATATATCATACAAATATCTCAAATTGTTTGGGGTGAGTCCGTAAATATTTGGTTTCAATAATCTACGCTTTTGTTATATTCGCAAATTAAATGTAATAAAAAGATCAGATGTGGAAAAGGGGGATGAAGAAACTTCTTTGGAAGTCAAGGAAGGTTTGGGAATAGGGGTAGATGTTTGGGGAATGAAGGGTATTTTTAAAGGCACACTAGGAACTTTTGAAGCACTATATTTTACAGGAGTAGATTTAGATTTAGAATTGGAAGAAGCATTGGAAGACTTACTTGGAATAGTGGGTGACCTCCCGTTGGTCACAGGATCAAGTTTCTCTAATGCGGGCTCTATGCAAGGTGGAAAAGGAGATCCTCAACTAATTATTTTGTTTTATGGAGTCGCCACAGAAAGATCTTCAATATTTTTGTTTTTGCAGGTAGTTGAGGAAGAGGATCCCTTTTCAGACTGAGAATGAGTGAACACCACACATGAGAAACTAGGTGTATATTTTTTTGTAATCTTTATCACATCCGTAATACTTATATAATCTAATTTGTGTCTTGTTCTCCACTCCTTCAATCTATGGGAAATCACCCCTTCATTTTCTTTTTCAAGCTCCTCTTCATCTTCTTGAGTTCTACAATTTGCATTGACGATTGAATCCTCTAAGGAAATCCTTCAGGGTGCTCCTGCAATCTGATTTCTTTTATTTCTTTGAGGATATACTCATTCAAAAATTTCCCTCTTCAATGATGCCATTTCATTTGCCAATTTCTGTAGAAATGGATTAGTTCTCTCATCTCTAGGATGTTGAGCCTTTCCCTTTGAGGGGTTCTTTATCTTTCCAGATAGGATGAGATCATCATCAAATTCAATGACCATCCTTTATGCTTATGCTAGATTCCTTGGTTGGACCCTTCATAGGAATAATCCTACCTCAGTGATTGGGCATTAATAAAGAATCTTCTCACGTTATTTTCGGATGGCGAATCATCATCTGGTATTCTCTTGAGTAACCTATCGAATTGGGCCATGAAGTCTCTCATAGTATCCTTTTGCCTCTTTCTTCATTTGTACCAATTGAATGAGAATATATTGACATTATTAAGTAGATTTGAATATTTCTTTGAACTTGGATTTGATGTCCTCCCAACAAGTGATTGATCTGGTGGGGGAGGTAGAACCATTTTGCTAATTTTTCTTGGAGAGATTCCACCAAAATATTATGGTAACATCGTCATGTTCAATTCAAATAATTCCATGTGATGTGGTGAAGGTGGAGACATGTTCTTCAGGATTTTTGTGCCGTCACCTTTGAACTTTGCAAATTTTTTTATAGCGAGAGTCTTGTCGGTAGATCATGAAGAGGTGGTGTGAGAGAAAGAGGGCATGTATTCATTCCCATGGAAGAATGGGTTGGGTATTTCTACTTTTTCCACCATTTTTGTTTCTATTTCTTCTCAGCTCTTGCTTCTATAAATTCTTCTTCAAATCCTTCTTCAAATCCTTCTTCGGTTCTCATTCTTCTTCTCCTCACCAGGAGTTCAATGTTCAACAAAGGTAATAAAGATGGGAGAATTTGTGGGGGAGTATCAACAAGTTTTTTAATGGGATTACCAGAGTACCACTTGATGAAACATATGGGTACGAGGCTTGAGAAAATTAGTATGTATTATCTCTAATTTGATTTTATGGATTTCGCAAATCCTGGAAAATAGGATCAACAATTCCTCTCAACCTATTCAACTTGATATACCTTTTTCAGCCATTTTTAGGAAATGTGCAATGGGAATACGAAAGGACACTGCAAAATATGAAGGGTCACTTCACGGGAATGTAAAGGATCTTTCAAGAATGGACTCCAATCAATTCTCCTTTTTTTTAATTTTATTTTTGGATTTTTAAGAATATTTGAATTTTTTTGTATTCTCTTGAGGTCATATTCTGCAGGTACAGATGCTTTGCCAAGTCTGTCCCACGATGGGTACCATAATTTGTTGGCAAGAAAAATTTTCGGTGGGAAAATTTGTGGACTTCTTGCCAACGCTATGGGAATCTAATTCCCTCTACTTTAACAATGTAGCTCTGTGTTTACATGTACGTGTGAAAAGTGGTTTATGTGGTGGCCTTGTAGCTGGGGATCCAACTACGTCACTCCACTAACCATGTAGTAAAAGCTAGTAATTTATTGCTAGAGAGGAATTTTCTTAGAGAGCGGGAAAGGGAGTGAGAAAAAGGGAGAGGGATTAATGTTATAGGTAGAAAATCGAGTCTTATAACCATTAATTGGAAAATTCCAACACATGTAATTTTAGAAGAAATAATTAAGCAAATGAAAACAAGACCAATTAAGATTTGTGAGCACAAAGTATCAATAAATCCCCTAGTCAAAAAAGGCGAAAACTTCTTCTTTTATTGATGTTTGAGAAAAATTGTACATGGAAAGAGTGGGAAGAATGTGGAGATGAGAAGTAGAAGAAATGTTATCTCTTTGTTCTTCATAAGGAATACTCTCTCATGAATTCAAAAAAATGAAAACCCTTTGGAAAGAGGATGTCTTTACAATTTATAGAATTTTGGAAATCTCTTCGTCTACCCCCCACATGAGTTTTCATATGTCTTGACATAAATTATGACCTTTTTTCATTCTTAGGAAAATATTAAGCCCTTTTTGTAACTTAAGGGTGACTTATTACATTGAAAAATAAAGTCATTTTTAATTAAGGCATTATAAAAAAGTGTAACCCCAACGTAGAATTAGAACATGGAGGAGAGAGAAAGTGGGGAGAGAGAAGAGAGAGAAATGAGAGAGAGAGAGAGAATGATGTCGGTGAAGAAAATGCCTCCCGATCCGCCTCACTACCCGACCGATCTAATGCGATGCTCCAATGTAATGAACTTTGATCCTCAAATGTCTTACATCACGAGAAACTTCCTTTGGATGACGCATGAACACCCCAAACTAAGTGTTTAAAAACATTGTTGAATGAATTCACTGGTGACCACGAGCACCACTCATGAAGATCCCCTCTGAAGAGATAGAAGCTTGAAGCCAACCTCTCTATGACCTTTTGCAACATGGCCACACTACTATACCGATTGAAAGCTCGTGGAGTGCATTTAAACACTAAAGAATGATGACCACAAACTCCTCACACATAGTTAATGAAAAATTATTACACACCAAGAAGGTGAAATCCGAACACTGATGGAGAGTCTATGGATAACTGTGAAGAATTCCCACCACGTGAACAACCAATCCAAGCCATGAAAAACCACAATTGCTTTGATCTTATGATTGCACACATGAATGGGAAACTGGAACAATCTCAGTGAACTTGAACTTCATGCTTCCCGGGACACTTCACTATACTAGAAAAAAACTTACCATTTTCAGTAAGTGTCAAATTTTAACTTTCCTAAGCCCACCGAGTGATTTTATCTATTTGGATTACCCCATGCACACCTCTTTTCCAAAAACTATTATTTGAGATGAATTACTACTTATAGCAAGTTCCCATACAGAAAATTACTATTTTTAGTAAGTGATAATTTTTGACCTTTTTAGCTCTTCCCACTTATATTATTCCTCTAGACCACTTTTGTGCACCCCACTTCTATATGGAACCATTTTCTCGCACAATCTTGCCAAAAATAGCAAGTTGATTAACTAAAATTTAACTAGACTAATGTAGTGAAAGATAGTTAATCTAATCTAAGAGGACATATAACACTATAAATAACTAGGTAAATGTAGTAAATAAATATGTAAATGATCTAGAACAATGTATGAAATGAAATACTAAAACCCTAATTTGCAAAAGAGAAATGTAAATGACTTAGTTGGTAAGAAATGACTCTCGCAGAGTGTCGCAGGTCTAGCTAGAAAATATGAGAGTGGGAACGAATACATAGAGGTATAAAAAGGATGGATATGACATATCTAAGTGGACTGGGGTGTCTGGAACAGGATCGAGAGGCAACCATGGGCGCTCTAGTTTACAATCTAGGCACCCTGGTATGTGAAAAAGCTACGGAACTGGTTCTTACAGGGTCGGAAGATGAGTCAGAACCTTCACCGCTTGTCCTATTAATTTCTCTATACTGCTCTCCAAATATTCCAAGAGGAAGAAATAAATTGCAAAGGACTAAAAGGAAGTATCAAATCCTACAAAAATAAAGATGCAGAATGAATTTGTCGGTGATCGACCTCAACCGCCACAACAAAGTGGGCTTACTAGTTTGAGTGATGCACTACATTTCGACACAAATGTAGTTTTGGTGAGTGTGTGCATTTCAATCCCTAGGTGCTCTTGTGTCGGTTGCACTATGTGAAGTATCGACAAATGAATAAATTTAGAAAATGTAATAACATGTGTGCATGGAATAGAATAGAATCACCCCCTATGAAGTGTGATGCAAAATTCCTAGCTTGTGCCTTGATGATGGAGCTATGTGGATGAAAATTCAATAGATGGATGCACCTAAGGTGAGTGATAGTAGTAGAATTATGTTAGGTCCCTCATTATGGTCTCATAAATTTATATTTATAGGGTTCTCTTGGTCTAATTTCATAATTAACCCCGAAAAGGCCAACCATATAAAGATAAGAATGAAAAATGACTAGAAAAGACCCAAAAATGGTGGGAAAGTGGAAAATAGACTAGGGTGCCCCCAAGTGGGAACAAGGTGCCCATGGGTGCCTCAGTATCAAATATGGGTGCCCCAATTAAGGTTAAGACGACACGTGATCTTCGAAAATGACTAGGTAAATAGGTGCAATAGGTCACAAAATATGAAATAAAATAAATAAGATGGCCAAAAGGATGGGGGTTAATTAATACTTTCTTCCCTTGAGAACCTTCTAAATAGTAGTATGAGACCGGGATAAATAAATGTCTAAAGTGCATGATTTTGTGACTACATTTTTTCCCCACTTTATGTTGGTGAGTGGAAAGATTGATAACATAAAGTAGATAGAGATGCGTACTGATGTCATTGTAGAGTGATGAAGAAGGCATGCCAAGGACTAGACAAAGCATGGAATGACAAAAAGATGGAGGAGTATAGTGAAAGATGTATAAAAAAAGTTTGAACCTATATGCTATAGTGGTATGTTACCATAGTAAAGCATTTTGTTGTCAATCGTTGTTGTTGTTTCCCCATTTGATTACTTGTTTCTCATATGATCGGACATGTAAGGAGAAAATGATCAAGTTTTCAAGTATATATGTATATAAGTGTAAAATAAATGCTATGTTAAAGACATGTGTGTGTAAAAATGCAAATGTAAATGGGAAATGTAAATGTAAATGTAAATGGAACATGTGTGCCTGATCCATGTCAGAGAAAGTGTAGAAGGATATCATGTACTACGAGTTTTTGGGTGATCTCATGCCACCACAGGCGAAGAAGAATGTAGGGAGGAAATGATGTGTCCTCCAAGCTCTTAGTGCTTTTTCTGAAATGTGTGTGAAGAGATATTTTTATTGTCTTGGTTTTTTGGGTGATCTAAAGTCACTTGGAAGAAGAATGTAGGGATGAACACTCTCTGTCCTCTAAGCTCTAATTACTTCCCAGAAATGCTAAGGATGCCATGTCCTATAAAATCCATTGTGTATGGGGTTCATAGAATGGTCTGAACCCAATCACTGAATATAATTGAACCGAAAATGTGTAGAATCTTTGTGTTAGTATGTAGAAATACCCAAATGATGCCCCCCTCTTTGGGGGCACATGCGATGTTGTTGATAGGAGACATGTGGCCCCAAAAGAGGACCAACCACATGTAAGTTGGAAAGTGCTTGGTAAAAACCAAGGCACACACAAATAAGAATGCTATCCAAAGACAAGTGTAACATCAATGTATATAAAAGCAATGCATAATCTACGTAAACAGTGTAAAATCTACCAAGCAATGTAGTAAACATGCAAGAAGAAAATTAGACCACACAAATTGAGTTGCAAACATGGGACATCACTCACGATGTTGCAAGACATGCAAGGTCGTCATGGATGCCAAAAATAAAACAAGTGTGTAAACCAAAATAGGGCAAGGCCCGCATACAATAACAAAAAAGAGTAGAAAATAGAAAACAATGTAAATAAAAAAGTATGGAAACCAATATCCTTGTATAACAAATGTTGCACATGAAGTACCCGTTAGCATGTTAGAAAGATAGCTAGTATGTCAAAAGCATGTATAAGAAGTAATGTAAGGTGCTAAGTATGTAATGAAATAATAGCACTGGAAGAGACGGATGTGGATGCCCCAACGACTAGTATAGTAAGGGTAGAAGGTGAACATCCATGTCGTGTGTAAGAGACATTTATTTGCGATCACAACAAGAAATATGATGTGAACGTGCATATGTGTATGATATAGATAAATGACATACAATTAATCAAACTAGAATGTGTAATAAAGTGACCATGAACAAGCAAAAGTAAGAAAGAATATAAGAAACCATAATATGTGGTATGATGTGGATGGATGGAATGGAATGCAAGATAAAATAATAGGATCCATGTGCCCCCAAGTGGATGGAATTTTATGCAGTGAGGTTCATTTTATTTTCCCCCTCGATGATCAAGAATGAACCGTAAATGAGAGTGCGTCATCGGAAATAGTCAAGTAGTGTGTGTATCGTGTTCTAGCACAGCGTTGTGACAAATGTGTATATGTAGTGGTGATGATATGCAACATGTAGAAAAGATGTACATATACCTTATAGCCAAAGCTTATACCACAAGGAGATGAAATATGGAGTGATGATTTATACCTAAGCATATATCACTCTAAGATGAATGGATGAGTGATGATTTAACACTAAGTGTATATCACTATAGAATGTAAGGAGGGTGTGGTGATGTAACCTAAGGTATAGACCACTATAAAATGATAGAATGGGTGACAATTTAGCCTAAAGCGTATGTCACTAAAAGATGAATAATAGGGAGTAGTGATGTAACCTAAGGAGTATACCACTATTAAAGGATTGAATATGTGACGATTTAGCCTAAAGTATATGTCACTAAACTAGTATTGTTGCATGATGAAAGTTGGAATAGGAAATGTGTGATGAGTGTAGGGTCCATTTTATTCCTCAGTAGTCGAGTATGGACTGATGAACTAAAGTATGTCATCGCATAGTGATCTCAATGCATTGAAAACAATGTGCTATATGAAAAGACAAAATACAACCATGTGATGAGTAGAATGTGTAAAGACGCAATGTGTGAAATGCAATGTGACAAGAGTATAATATGTAAAATGTATATGCATAGTAATAGGAATGTAATGCTAGAATCTTATGTGATGAAGACTAGGATGATAAGTGTAGATGTGCATGTCTAAATATTGTAGTCTAAATATAGAATGTGTGGTGTATGTCACGTAATGTGTAAGGAAACACAATTTGTAAGACCTATAGTGCAAGTGTGTGGGGTTTAGTGTAGTAGTAATCCCTCAATAGTCAAGTGTGAACCGAAGCACAAGAGTGTGTCATCGGGTTATGACGCGATATAATATATGATGATTATGACTAACAAATGTGTGCAAATGTAGTAATGGTGCTAAAATGAGGTGGAGGGAGGATGTGAATTTATATTCCCACAAGTGCATGTAAATGAATGAGCTATCCAATTATGGTGAAGGTCGAAGGTCCTTCATTTGACACAGAGGCGATAATGTATGATCATGCTATAATAAGGGAGGTATAGTAGACAAACACTGTAATGGGGAATGAAGCCTATGTGTATGTGAGGGGTGAATGTATGAAGAAGGTCATGGCATTACAAAATGCATTGGTGATGGAGGTCTATGTGATAAAGGTGAAGAATACCCATGTGGTATAAAATGAGGTGGGGATCTATGCCGAGATGGAGTAATCTGTGCAAGGAATAGGCTTATACTTATGTGTAGGGCTAGTGGAATGATGTGGTCATGTAGATGGTACACAAGTAGGAAAACTAGGAGTAGATTGTGCTTTGAGTAACATAAAATGTGGTGAGGTAGATGAAGGACTGGGATGTGCTTTGGTACTGTGTGTGATGACATGATGGCCATGAAGTAGATGGAGGAAAACCATCGATAGAGATGACTTGATTATTATAGATAAATTTTAGGCGTAGATGATTCATAGAAATAATAGATTGTGAAAGATGAATCTAATTAAGACGTAGAAGCATGTTGCATACCTAAACTTTATTTACAACGAGGAAATGTACTAAAGATAGCAAGAGGGTCAACTCAGTAAATATGCAACTTAAGAACTCCAAAAGTTTTATCAAAAGGGTACTCAACCTCGAGATAAAGGATAACGGATGGCCCTAAGGAGTGACATAGAACATGCACTAATGGGCCATGATGGGTCAACCTTAGTGTTATTGATGGGGGTGGAGCTAATAGATGCACAAATGTGCAAATGGTTAGATGTAAAATTGGTGTGATAATCAACATTGGAGAAGGAGATGATAGGTGGTGAAACTTTGGTGTTAGCTACTAAGAAATCTATAGATCTATACTTAGGAGGTGATACTATGTCATACACATGATTAACATAAGAGTTTTTGTCTTCTTGTCATGTTGTTGAGAGTCACTGCTAAAAATCTTGAGTTTACCCTTGTCATTGTTGTTTGTGTTAGGGCTAGTAGATTATGGGAACTTGAGTTTTTTGTTGTCAATTAGATCTTGGATGATGGTGCAGAGTTTGAGGCATCTATTTGTAGAATTTCCTACGTGTTGGTGATAATCACAATGGAATATTTCATTATAGTTCCTACCTTTTGGTTGTGATGGGTCTAACTCGAGGGGAGGGGGAAGTGTGATAAGGTTACTATCAAGAATTTGTCTCAATATAAGATGCAGGCCATGGGAAGGGTGCTAAATGTGCATTGAGGTTGTTGTGGGTGAGCCTCCTTAGAAGGAGTAACAATGTTGATAATAACTTTAGTGTCGGTTGGTTTTGTTGTAGATGGTTTAAATGGCGTCTTGTTAGGAAAATGAGTGGAAGATGAAGTATGTTCTTGATACTTAAGCTTTCCAATGGATAGGATTTTAGTCTCATGAAGCTTGAGAGTGTGACAAAGTTGATCAAATGAAGGAAGGGATTCAAGATAATCTTCTCTTGTAGAGGTGGTAATAGAATATATATATATATATATATATATATATATATATATATATATATATATATATCTTCTTCAAGGTCGAGTCAACAAGTATATTTTTCATATTAGCTAAATTATTCTTATATCTTAAAAATAGTTAGCAAGATGTTCACGTCGGGTTCACCAAAATGATTAACTAAAATTGAACTAGACTAAGGTAGTGCAAGATAGTTAATCTAATCTAGGAGGACATATAACATTGTAAATAACTAAGTAAATGCAATAAATAAAGATGTAAATGATCTAGAAAAATGTATGAAAGGAAATATTAAAACCCTAATGTGCAAAAGAGAAAGGTAAATGACTTAGTTGGTAACATATGAGTGTCACATAGTTTTGCGGTTCGGTAACACGGAAAATATGGGAGCATGAATGAATACACATTGGTCTTGAAGAGGTTGGATCTGGAAAATATGAGTGACCCGGGGTGCCCGGAATAGGACTAGGAGACCATGAGTGCCTGGTCTACAACTGGGTGCCCCGGTATGTGAAAAAGCCCCAAAACTAGTTCTTACAGGGTCGAAGATGGGTTGTAACCTTCACTACTTGTCGCATTAATTTCTTTGTGTATGCGCACTAATGCTCAAAATATTCCAAGAGGAAGAAGTAACTCCGAAAAGGACCAAAAGGAAGTATCAAAACCCTAAAAAAATAAAGATGTAGAATGAATGGGTTATATTGAATTCATCTTGCCACAACAATGTGAGCTTACTACTTTGAGCGTTGCACTACATTTCAGACTCCAATTGTTGTTATGGCGAGTTTGTGCATGTCGTGCCCTAGGTGTTCTTGTGCTAGTCACATTATGTGATGTAACAAACAATAACTAAATGTAGAAAATGTAATAGCATCTTTGCATAGAATATAATAGAATCTCTCCTCCTATAAAGTGTGATGTAGAATTCCTAGCTTGTGCCTTGATGATGGAGCTATGTGGATGCAAATGCAATAGATGGATGCACCTTAGGTGAGTGATAGTAGTAGAATGATGCTAGGTCCCTCATTATGGTATCATAACTTTATATTTATAGGGTTATCTTATTCTAATTTTTTAATTAACCTCAAAAAGTCTAACCACATAAAAGATAAGAATGAAAAATGGCTAGAAAAGACCCAAAAAATGGTGAAAAAGTGGAAAATAGACTAGGAACCCATGGGCCCAAGTATTAAATCTGGGTGCCCCAATTAGGGTTAAGATGACACGAGATCTTAAGAAATGACTGGGTAAATAGGTGTAATAGGTCAAAAATATGAAATAAAATAAATAATATGGCAAAAAGGATGGAGGTTAATTAATACTTTCTTCCCTTGAGAACCTTCTAAATAGTAGTATGAGACCAAGATAAATCAATGTCTAAAGTGTATGATTTTGTGACTACACAAATGTTCATGTAGGAGGCTTACTATTTTTGGAAAGGGGTGTTTTCAGCCTTGGTTTCTGATGAAAATAATTTTTTTGATATGGGTTTTTTCCTTCAAAGGTGTACCTCTAAAATTTTAGTTCGATCCGGTTTTAGAAAATGAGAATTTAAAAATTCAATTTTTATCACTTGGGAAACGGGATTTGTCTCTGTCAAAAATCTAGAGCGTTTATGCAAAAAGCTCCTTTTGTATCCTCAAGGTGCTTAGAAAAATAGAAGAATGTAAAAGACATTACGTTGATCCATTTTTTGGTTTGTGAGATATGGGGATTCTTCTTCACAAACTTCGGGGTTTCTTTAGGCAAAAATATCATTTTTTGTTCATTTAAAATATGGAATTTTTCATGTTTATTTCTCTTTCATATCATGGAATCCTTCATGATATTATTCAAGGACAAAAATAGCTGATTTAATCTCTAGAAAATTTCTCCAAAGATTCCAAGCAACATACAAAGGGTGTGGGGGATGAAAATGCCTAAGTCCTTTGGTATTTATAGATTGGAATGTGAAGGGAAAGGGTGGAGAATTTTTTTCAGCACCAAATGTTCTTGGGAAAATGTGTAATAGGGACATAAAATTTCACCTTTACCCTAGCATGACAAGTGGGGAATGTTGGTTCGTTGAGGAAAGTGGAGGAAGGGGCTAGAATAAAGCACCTAAGGGCCGAGAGATGGTCGTATGAGTGACCAAAAGGTTAAATGGGGGGAGGGTACAATTTTTTACACCTCATTTCCATTTGGGAAGGTGCAACGGGGACATGAAATTTAGCCTCAGCCTGGTGATGCCACTTTTCCCTTTGAAAATTTGGTTAAGTACCGAAGAGCATACCTTGAGAGCCGACTTGAAAACGTCATAACTTGAGCTACCAAATGATTTTTCGTACGATTATTTATATGATTTTTCATGAAAAATACATTTTGAAAATAATAGTGGGAGTACGAATTTATTATGACCAAAACACCCTAAAAATATCCTTTTTTAGGGATCACCTATCAGGCATGGAAAGAATGAGTTGGCCTGAAAAATGCATGGTGCTTGAAGATGATATTTTTCTCCACCATGTAGGAGATTGATTTTTTTTTCAGTGATATATTTTTGGCTCATAACTCATTCCAAATCTCCCGAATCACTATCTCAATCTTAGGTACTCTTCCATGGTGAAAGTTCCTTCGGCCTCAAAACCCACTTTTGGTGAATTGGATCCAAACCCTCCAAAGCTTTTAGGAATCTTCATAAATTAGTTACATGATGTTTTTAGCTCCTAGATACATATCCATGATGAAAATGAGCCACCGTAATGCTCTAGTGATGATGCACTTGGATTAGAAAGGTGATGAAATCCCTTTCTAAGTTTGTTGAATACTTGCTTTGAAAACTGTTGATCCAACATAATTGAATGCTTTTTCTTATCCTAAATCACCTAGTGGGACTGATGACTCCCACTGATGGAATATTGAAGGATAAGACTGGAATTGACACCAAGGGGTAGGTTGATCAGGGGGTTTCTTAGAAAGCTATGACATGATTTTTTTGACACTAGGGTATAGTTATCATGTTTTCAATTGAATTTTTCCCATGTAAAAACATAGACAACAACTATTTGGAGATTCCACTTTGTACAATTATATTTGTTAGTAAAATTACTATGTTTCTACTGGATTGTTGAATCCAAAAATTTATTCACTATGACTTTCCATTTAGTATAACTCACAACTAATCTTGATTATTATTCCATCTTGGAACCGATGTTATTATCGGGGTGGTCTTAGCCTCGTGTCTACCTAATTCTCCTTCATCTCCAACATGATTATGCATATCTCTTTGGATATTCTCATTGACCACTAGAGGTTAGTTGGAGACATAACCTCTTTCTTTTTGTATATTTCTGGGAGTAATTCATATATCTTTGGAAAGTAAAGAATTCCATATTAAAATTTGGTAACACATAGGCCCTAAAATATGATATATGTGGAAATGTTGTTTTTATATCTGTCCACCATCTAAAGACAATGTATTTAGGTAATATATCTTCATAAGAACCTCTCAAGAGATGGAATATCATGCCTCGTTAGGAGGATTGCATTGGTTTCTTCCCTTGTGAAATCTCTTTGATCCCTCCAGATTATTTGGTATCTCAGTGTGGAGAAAATGACCTTATTTGTACCTCCCCTACATACAATTTGATTGGGATCTCTACTTGCTTAGGTTACATAAATTTGTGAACTTATAATGAAAACAATAGATTCTTCCTAATTGTATCTGATACTAAATATGTGGCCATAAATTTTTATCAGTTTCAAACTCTAAAAAATTAGTGGAGAAAACTATAGAGACTTTCCATTTGTAAAATTGTTCTTTCAAAAATAAGGCATAAAAGTTTGAAGGTGGTCTACAAGCAAGAGATTTCTCATATAAATGGTAGAGTACTGCCATATTATCTTAGAGGACCTTCTTTTCTTCCTTCAATACTTTATTTTCATATGTCACTTTCCTCAGTTCATAACAATGTTGCATCCACTTGACCATTCCTTTTAATATGAAAATTTGAGGAAACATAAAATTTATTTGAGACATTTGGTTTGTGGTGGTTATGGGCTTTGTTTTCTCCTTTTCATCTTTTAACATTGAAAGTTCAACAGCTAGGGTATCAATTGTGTGTTGTATTTCCTGAATTTTCTAATCTTTTCCCTCCAATGACTATTGGAGTTGTTGAATTATCTGATCTTTATCTTCCACTGTTTGTTGGAGTTGTTGAATCATTTGATCCTTCTCTACTTTTAATTGGGAGATACATTCATCCTTCCCTTGAAGGAAAAGTTGTAAAATTTGTAGCATCTCTTTTGTTTGTTGCAGTTCATATTCTACTTTAGAAATTTCCAAAACTTGAGGGGTAAGATTTTCTTCATCAATGGGTGAGCTAGGATCACCTTCAATCATATGAATTTTTACTTTATCATCCTATAAGGGGTCCTCAGTAATGGGCATGGTTCCCATAACCTCCTCCTCTAAAATAGGGTCTGGATGCGGTGAATAGGTAGATGGAGAAGCTTGATATGTCCGGATTAGTTCCCTATTTGTGGTTACGACCTGTTGGTATTCTAGTGAGGGGACATCCTCAACTTGATGTTTAACTATAGACTAGGTTGGATGGGAGGACTTGAGTTTCTTCTTTGGAATTTCTTCAATCAATGGATTTTTTCTTGTGGTTTTGCATTTTTCCACACTTCATGCTCCATGGCATATTTATTTTGGAACTCAAGCCATTTTTAGTCCATTGTGTTTCTTGATGAAATGATGTTTGCAAATGAGGTGGATTAACCCCTAAATTTCAAATATGTAGAACCCCAACAAAAAAATAGTAGAGAGAAGAAACAAAGTCATACAAGAATTGGGGGAGGTTGATTTTTTTCTTCTCTTTGGCATCTCCATGGTGCAAGTGGATGAGAATTCTTAGAACATGGCCAAGGATAATCTCACACTAGCCTTCATAGGTAAAATACCTAATAACCCATTTTGCAATAACGGCCCATGGCTCAGGAAAACTTGCTCATTTTATGTCTTTTACATTTCCATTGTTATCAAAACTATTTCTAATTTCTCCTTTCTTCCCATGGAAAATATCTTAATTATTTCAAAATAAGGAGTTCTAGAATTTACCAATTTTCATGTCTGTGAAATACCAGAAATTTCACTGATAATGGAAGAATTGAATAGAATTTGTTTACCTTACATTACCAAATACTCTTCAACAAGGTTTGTGGCTAAATCATCTATCATCTTTGGGTTTAATTTCTCATATAAAATTATAAAATATATTCATCCCTCCTTTTCAAATATTGCCATGGACTTGGAGTATGTTAGTAATTCAACAGAGCTTGTTGGTTCATGGCAGAGCTCGATATCCATTTTGGTGTAGAAACCAAATTGAAAATGGAATAGTAATGGGAAAACTGAAGGTGCAAGAATTAAAATGACAAGGGTGCTAAAATTAAAATGAAAAGGGTGCAGGAATGAAAATGACAAGGGCATGAAAATGACAATGTTGAAGGTGTAGAGCTTTGTGGTTTGCAAAGGCTAAAATGGAAGGCAAAGTGAATGGGTTAGGGGTAACTAACTTGATGGAGTGATAAAGGAAATGGAGAAGTAATGGGGAACATGTGAGTAATTAGTGGGAAGTGTGCAAAGTGTGGAAAGTGTGGGAAGCGTGTGAGAGGTCATGAAAAGTGGGTAATCATCACTTTGAAAAAGACTAACAATTAACATCATCATAATTAAACCTTTAATACTTGAAAAGAAGTGATGGCACATACCTTGTCACTTATCACATGTCTCACATTCCATCAACATTATATTTTATGCTTGTTGTTCTGCACAATTCTTCATGTGAGGTGATCACCATTTCAGTTTTTCAGCCACCTTTGTTTTATTTCTAACAATATTTTTCTTTTTTTCTTCTTTTTGGAAGGAATGGTCGCGTTTCTAGTTTTCAACCACTCCTTCATAAGAATATGGCTTCCATTTATAGTTTTCAACCATCCCTTATTTATTCATTTTTGTTAATGATCAATTTAACTTTGAATTAACTTGAACAAGGATACCTCATCCAAGCAACTCAAAGTTGAATTGGCTTGTAACATCCTCTTGAATTCTTATTTGGATGTTGGTTTCTAGTATAAATGTATTCTATGACCATTAACCAACATCACTCTTCTTTCACCATCAATTGGGACAAGCTGCACAGTACCATTATTGTAGACTTCCTCAATTTGATATGGGCCCGTCCATTTTTAATAACTTTCCCTTAAAGTCTTTATATTTTGAGTAAAAAAGTAGAGCCCATTATCATTTTTGAAACTTCCTCTATTTAATATGTTGGTCATTCCAAAACTTCCTTTGATTTTGGATTGCCTCATTTTGATGTAATGCTTCTAATCTTATCTCACATAATTCATTCAATTGGGTAATTCTTTACTTTTGTGCCTTAGACAATTCAATTCATATTTCAGCAGGTTGTCCTCAATGTCTCGAATCTCATACTTAATGGGACATATAAGCTTCTTCCCATTTACCATCTCATATGGAGTAAATATTGTGGCTGATTTCCAAGTTGTATTGTAAGCCCAAAATTCTTTAGGTATTTTTACACCCAATTCTTCCTTAAAACATCTACTGTTTTGGTCAATATGTTTTCTAGTTCTCTATTAGTAACTTCAACTTGACCATTATATCGAGGGTGACAAGGAGATGAATCCTTGTGCCTTAGATGATATGTTTCTCAAAATAACTGATAAAATTTGACATGAGTTGAGGTCCTTGATCTAAAATAATTGACCTTGGTGCTCCAAATCTTTGAAAAATATGCTCATACAAGAAATCTGCCACCTTTTCATTTCGATATATTGGAGAGATTTTATTTCAGCCCACTTTGGTACATAATCTATGCATACCAAGATATATTCCTTCACTTGATAAGGTGGGTCAATTGGTCCTATGAAGTCCAATCCCTACTTCTCAAACGGTTCCAAAAATATCTGATTTTGAAGAGGCATCTCTATTGCCGTGTTGGTTTTCCTATACATTGGCGCTATCACATTGCCACACATTTTCTTAACATCTTTGTGCACTGAAGGCCAGTAGTATCTAGCCCCTAGAACTTTAAGGATTGTTATTTTGACTGAATAATTTCCTCATGATGGTTCATCATGGCATGCTTTGAGTATATATCAAATATTTTATCTTCATCTACACACTGTATAATACATAATCAGGTTTACATTTTAAAAGCATTCCATCTAACCACTTATACATCACACTTTGCTTAATTAACTATTTTATTTTTTTATGTGTGAGAAAAGATGGAAAATTCCCTGTAGCTGAATAATTATCCATATCAACAAACCAAGGAGAGCTAGTGGAAATAGAAAATAAATGCTCATTTGGGAAATCATCGCTCACTTTTTCATCTCGTACATGAAACTACTAATATTGAAAGAAAGTTGGCTACCAAATTTTTGTATGAAGTTTATCAACAATCTTAATATTGAATTCTTGTAATAACAAGATCCATCAAAATTTTTTCCCATGAACCAAGGGTTTATTCATTAAATATATAATAGCATAATAATATGTATGATTACTTCATACCCTGTGATGTAATGGTGAATTTTTTTGATTGCATATGTTGGTGTGTGTGACTTGCATCATCATCACTTGGGGTATTGTCTACCTCACATGGTGGTTCATCTCACTTAGGTGAGATCATAGGTCATAGGAATTATATGACAAATGGCGAATTATATCATAGAATATGTCATTTTTGTATGCATCGGTGGCGTCATAGGAGTTACATTCCCTTTTGGAATCATAAATCCTCTTTCCCTCATGGAGGGAATGATTGTCTAGGCACTGGAGGTATACACAAATCCCATATGTACCCTCTTATTTTGATCTATGAGAATGAGTAGACCTATTCTTTCCTTCATGATTTTCCTTTTTTGTTTGATTACGCTTCTTCGATTACTTAGAGATTTCATACCATCATTGGAGTGCAACCTCTTTGATGTGTATGGGGTTCCGTCTTGATCCTCACAAAAAAATATCGCATGGTATCGAGTAGTTTTTCGGTAAACATGCACTCATTTTATTTTGGTTGTTAATTACTTCCAGTTTCATTTTTTGTGTTTCTCATGCAAGTCTTTGATCATCTTTGGAATATTGCTAACTAGTTTAACAAAAAAATGGAGTTTGTGTTGTCTTGGGTTTCGCATGTGCATTTTTCATGTTTTTATGTGCTAGATTTAGCTAGATGTAGCAAACTTTGGAGGGAAAGTTAATTTGGAGGTATTTTCATTTCTAGTTTATCATATTTATTTTTCATTAAAAATTGTAGTTTTCTTAGAAAATATAAGTTTGAGACCATTTTTACGACCTCTCTTGTTGTTTCTTGCAACCCTATTTTTTTCCTTATCCTAGCTTGATTGAGCTTCTACGAGCTTGAAAGCTCCCCGACAAGCCGGTTCACCCAACGAATTGGCTTTCCTACCCGGTTTTCTTCTACACCGATTCAGGTTACATTTTGTCTCTCACGAGTCGGGTTGGTTGTTTGTGTTGGATCTCCCAAGAGAGTTGTGTGTTGCATAGATTTTCTATCTACCTCCCTACATTCTTTCCTTATTTTTTTCCTCATCCCTCTGTAGCGTCCCTAACCCGCTCGAATCTAGCTCCTTGTGCTATGTGGAACCTAAAGTGGAACAAACAAATTTAGAAAGGGAAAATTATCTTCGTTCTATTCAACTTCTCATTCAATCATATGGGATACAATACAAATATATAGAGATATGCAACTCCTATAAATTAGGAATTTTCTCTAACAACACCAACAATAATTTTGGTATCTCCTATATTACTGTGATTATTACTCAGGTAACAATACACACTCTAAATAATCAGATTTTATAACCCCATAAATATGAGTTGTATATTTACACCAAACAACGTAACTATAAGTAAATGACATTTATCATACGGTAAACTCAAACCATGTGAGTATTACATATTCTGAAAATCCCCCCTTAGTGCTAACATGGGAGAAAAAAAATTACACTTCTTTTGTAGCTTGTTGCTCGTGTATGCTCATGATCTTGGCTCACTAATGGTTTTGTAAAAGATGACCAACAACCTTGGTATGAGCCCCTGTTCATCCGGTACAGACCCATGTTCATCAAATATAGACCCTTGTCCAAGGTATGAACCCATGTTCATCCTCTTCAAGTACCATGATGTTGTTTTTTGCTCATGTTTTTGTTCTTCACTATGTTGGTACATCGGTGGAAGTACATAGGAACATGTTCACTTATCAAAAAATTAAAAATGAATAGTATCAATAGAATGGAAATGGAACAATGGTAGACATGTTCCCCCATAATGTGAAATTTCCATTTATTGAAAACGATAACACTTGAAATACTTGCACACAACCGGAAATCAAACACCGAATCAAAAAACTTATGCCGCAACTTCATTATGCAGCCCCATCACTTGCAGCTAGTGAGAGGATGTTGATTGTCCTCCATCCTCCTATGCCTCCTTCCTCTAGTGCAATCTTTTTAACTCAAGTAGAATGTGATCATGTTTCTTAATTATTTCCACATTGTTTATTATTCTTTTCTCCCCGCAATGGGAAATCGTTTATTTTCTAGACATTGGGTAACACCGAAAATGCGTCTCGTGAGGCAATAATTTTTGAACTTTTGACTTCAACTCACAATGAAAATAATTTTACAAAGGAATTGAAAATGAATCAATTTGATGACAAAGACCCATGATAAAAATTTAGCAATACAATGACATAATGACAATAACTCTATATTTTGACAATTTTTGCTAAATTTCACAAGAACCCTAATACACTAAACCATTTAGTGAATAAACAAAATCTTCAACATATATTAAATGGACTCAATATCACAATTAATAATACTTGGACTAAATAATTAGACTCCTGAAAATATTTATGCAAAGCATTAACTATAAATACTTGCCTACAAACGATATAATCATATGAGACACAAATTGATTAAAAATGACTACATAGACATATAATGACATGAATTTGTCTTTTGACCAATGGCGTAGAATAAAAGAAACTACATGCTCAAAATATTAATAAAAATGTGGATCAAATTAAATAAAACAAGACTAAAAATACTTTGATTTAAATAAATTTACTATGGGCCCTTTGTTTCATGGCTTGAGGAAATCGATGGTTGGTTTGAGGAGCTGCAAATACTTATTCTTGGAGAGAGCTATTTGCATAAGAAAGAAACTTGTAAAAATGTATGCCACTCTCATTTTGTCCTCAATGCATTTCCTCTAGGTTGAATAGACTTAAAGCATATTCACTTACTTAAATTAGGCACAATACATGAATGCAACCTTATTGCTTTCCAACAAAATATATTTGTGAATCCTTCAAAAGTGGCGATGCACGTGGAAGGGAATAACAAATCAAATATATTTGTACATGCATATGTGAATAGTTCTTTTCACTCCTTGATATTAGAAGACATGTCATAAGATGATCGAAACTCCCCTCCAACACTCTTCTCTAAATTGTTATCATGTTGTATCGTAAAAACTCGTGATGAAAAAAAAACAAAATGAATACTCAAATATTTCCAATGTAAGAGGACTCAATGTTCGAGAGATTTTTTGAACTTTTGACTTCAACTCATAATGACAATAATTTTACAAAGGAATTGAAAATGAATTAATTTGATGTGACCCATGATACAAAATTAACAATACAATGACATAATGACAATAACTCTAGATTTTGACATTTTTTGCTAAATTTTACAATAACCCTAATGCACTAAACCATTTAGTGAATAAACAATATCTTCAACATATATTAAATGGACTAAATATCACAATTAATAATACTTGGACTAAATAATAAGACTCCTAAAAATATTTAAGTAGCATTAACTATAAAGACTCGATTCATAAACGATTTAATCATATGAGACACAAATTGATTAAAAATGACTACATAGACATATAATGACATGAATTTGTCTTTTGACCAATGGCACGATAAAAGAAACTACACGCTCCAAATATTAATCAAAATGTGGATCAAATTAAATAAAACAAGACTAAAAATACTTTGACTTAAATAAATTTACCGTGGGCCCTTTGTTTCATGGCTTGAGGAACTCGATGGCTGGTTTGAAGAACTGCAAATACTTGTTCTCGGAGAGAGCTATTTACATAAGAAACAAACTTGTCAAAAAAATGTATGCCACTCGCATTTTTTCCTCAACGCATTTCCTCCAGGTTGAATAGACTTGAAACATCTTCACTTACTTAAATTAGGCACAATACATGAATGCAACCTTATTGCTTTCAAGAAAAATATATTTCCGAATCCTTCAAATGTGGCAATGTACGTGGAAGGGAATAACATATCAAATATAGTTGTACATGTAGATGGGAATGGTTCTTTGCACTCCTTGATATTAGAAGTCATGTCATAAGATGATCAAAACTCCTCTCGACACTCTTCTCTAAATTATTATCACGTTGTATCAAGTAAGAACTTTGTGATGAAAAAAAAAACAAAATGAATACTCAAATATTTCCAATGTAAGTGGACTGAATGTTTAGAGATTGACCACCATATGTCAAGATCTATTTGATGTGGGTTTGATACGGCTTTGCATGCATAGATCCTTTGCATGGAATCCACAGGCTTTGTGGTGTAATTGAAGTGGTTTGGCATTGATCCAATGTTGTATTCTACTCAAATATGTAGTAAACACTCAAACTTGTAATTCTCAATCATGTTTGTTGTCACTTACCCGAAAATGTGCACATTTTCAACTTTTTTTTTTTTAGGTAAGTATTCTCTTTCAAGATCTTTGTTTTCCTTTATGAAGCATGAAGGAAAGAAATTGTCTTCAACAGTTAGTCATTTTCTTTCATATTTTCAAGTTTGGGAAATTTTCTTTATACTCGTAGGTATTTTGAATTTTTGTGTCCCATGTGTCCCATGTTCCTTTAGGATTCTCGTTCTTTGATTTTCCTCCTTCTCCGCATTGAACTAGTCTTATTTGTGTGGAATTTTCATTCTTTTTGTGAACTCTTGGACTATGTGCTCTCGGGTCATTAGTTCTCCGCACCCCCTAGAGTACTCGCATCTCTCTAAATTTTTAAGTCTTTCTTGTTGTGTGATGTTTCACTTCGGTGAACTCGTGTCTCGTGTCCCAAGGACCCTTTGTGTACCTTTTGTCTGATCTACTTGATTTTTGCTAAGTATTAATGTATTGCGGAGATGATGTCGGTTTTCCCTCCCAAGTGTCATCATCACGACCAGCGGTTCTCCACAAACCCGCCTTTACTACATTGGGCTAGTCTTCTTTGTATTGCGGATATTTCGGCTCTTGGTGTCCCAAATGTTCCATGGGCCTTTTGTGCTCAATTTTTTTCCATATCTACATTCTAAAGGTTAAAGCTAGCATCTTGTGTCCCAAACATTCCCATTTCCCATAATACATTGAATTCTTCATTTAATGCACTCGCATAATATCTTTTATAATGGGATATATATATATATATATATATAATACCTGCCTCATTTTTACCATAAGAGTTTGCAGTTTGTTTTCCATTTCTCATTCCCACACCTTCTCCACTATTTCTAGCCATAACAAAGCTTTCCTTAACCATTTTTAAAAATTCCAAGTGTGTCTTGCTCCTGAGAAGGTCATCATTCCTCTGGAAGTGAAAATTTGAGTTTTAGGAAGCCCCCTATGAAGATTCGAAGTGGAATTCATTTTTTCCCTATTGCTTGCTTGTTTTCATGAAGCTTCATTTTCTCCCACTTGAGTGTTGGTTCTTCATCCCATTTTCTATCATGAAGATTCATTACAAGGGGCATGAGCATCTTTCCTCCCTAGAAACTGTTATACCCAATATTGGAGACAATGACACACAACATCTTGATCTCAATGATTTTTGGGCACGACTCAATTGTGAAAATCCTTCTCCCATTTCTCAGTTGATCAAATAATGTGGGATAGCATGTTGGAGGTTTTCTTGTCTCTGTCTAGTGTGCCGATACCATTCTGGCTTATGGCTCCTACTTTGACCCAAGCACAAAGGAAATCAAATATCCTCAAGGTCAGGTAATTGCTCAGTTGAATGTTCAATGCATCATACTACTTTTTGGGATTCTGTGATAGAAGACTCAAATATTCTCTCCAAATCTCAGGCTCAATTCTTGTTTGATCAAGAAAGTGAAAAACAAGCATATGGTAACCAAGTCTTGGTTTAAAGTCCCAAAGAAAGGAGCCTCCAGGTTTCCCAAAACTATGTATAGAAGTGATTTCAAGGAGGATCTTTCAGATATCATTACTCTTCTTGCTAGAATAATGGGTCTTCCTTCAACCAATGAATTTCATTTCTGGATGTGCCCATATTTGAATATTATCTGTGAAGGAAAGAAGAGTTTAAATTGGGGAAATCATTTGTGACAACCTCAGTGAACAACTTGTTGAGGTGCAGAGGACTAAATATTTTTATATGACTTCTTATTTGATGTACACCATTAGCAGCATACAAATGGTTGGGTCTTTCTCCTAATGAGGATAAAAAGGGTGCTCCAATATATGAATACTACCCCCAGTTAACTTTAAAGAATAAAAATCATCATTTCAAAAGAGTTAATGATGCCTTCACCATGTATATTGTCAGATTGTTGGAAGGCAACACAATTGAGAGGTTCTCTGATGAGGCCAAGCAACTGATTTCTATTTATGGTAGCTACTTCATTCAATTTAGGAATTTTTCTTACATCAGGCTAGTAGGATTCAAGGGATCACCCCTTAAACTTCCAATGTTTTGTAGTGATAAGATTTCCCTGGTTGAAATTTGTAGACAACTTGACAAGCTTGCATAGAACTTACAAGGACAAGAAAATAGTGGCATTCAGTTCCCAATTACTTTGGGTAACTACACCTGTAGAACTTCTTGGATGCACAAAACATTGAGAGGACCATTGCTTTGATTTTAATCTCTACACTTTTTAGAAAAGATCCTGCTTTGATATCAAAGGTTTCATTTCAGATAATTTCATGATGTCCTTCTATCACCTTCATGACATAGAAGACTATTGGGCTGATTGTTCAAATGACTATGAAGTAAGAAGAAGATACTATGGTAGGCTATCCTTGCAAAAAATCAAGGATTTTGGAATTTACAAGGTACTGATGAGCTACAGGATGATGATGAAGACCTACAATCTCTTGAATTTGACAAATCTATCAAGAACTCCTCTTGAAACCATTGAATGGTTCAAGAAAGAAAGGGATAACTTACAAGAGATCATAAATCCAATCTTAGTCAGACTAAAATTTGGTTTGATAAGAAAATGAAGGTCTATAGAGCAGGAAGATCAAGATCCTCTTCTCAAGGAGCATCCACTCCTCATAGAGAAAATACTATAGCAGTACCTAAAGCTCATACACAATCAGCTCCCTCCCCTCTTGAGTCTTCAACCTTGGTGTATATTAAGAAGGGAAAGATAAAAAATTGAGAACACATAAAGAGGTAATCGAGGAAGAAAGTAAGCAGTTTCCTTCTCCAAAGCAATATGAAGTAGTACCAAACATTGAGAAAATTGTTGATCTTTGTGGAGATGATGAGGAAGAAAAAAAAGAACATGAAGAAAGCAATCTTGAAGGAAGAAACACATAAAAATAATAATAAGGAGATAAAAACAAGAAGATCTCACATCAGAAACTAGACAAGTGGTTATTTTGGAGTCACCTGTCATAGAGACCCTTGCTAAGGAAATGCATGTTTCTAGTATTGGAACATCTATGTATTGGAAGTGTCAGCTGCACAAACTTTAGGTTCAATGAGATACACTTGCATTAGGGCCTCTTGTTCCTCCTCCTTCTAGTACTTCTTTTACTTGGGTCCAACCATTTATTGATAGTAAGAAAAGAAAGCCTTCATCTCAAATTGTTGCTCCAAAATTTGATGTTGTGGCTGCTCTTTTAGGAACAACTCTTGCTCCTTCCACAAAGAAAGCTAAAATCACCTCAAGGTTGGTATCTGATTCTAGAGGACAATTTTTTTGGAAGTTTCCAAACCAAGAATGGAAAAATTAGAGGAAGATTTGGCTTTGAATGATTTGGAACTAACAAGGATACCATTGGGTGAATCCACTCCTGAGAGTGAGGTTCATAACCTAAAGGAGACAATATCAAAAGTGATTGAAAGGGTTGAGAAGGGTAAGCAAACATAGAACAATTGAGGAGAAAATTCAAATCCTTTCAAATTTCATTCGGTCTCTATTGGAAAAAGACAAAGTGCTTGATCCAACCCCACTGCCTCAATTCCACCACCTACTATTTTGACTAGTGATGAAGTTCAAACTATCAAGGATATCCATAAGCATGTTGCCTATGGAAAAACAATAGAAGAAATGGTGGATGATATGCTAATTTTAGGTCTAAATTTTATGGATGAAGCATACAAAGTATATGATAATGTTTTCTCAATTCAAAAAGATTCACCCAGTCATTGTTAGTCTCGAAAAAGAGCTCAAACTATGGGTAGATTGTATACAAGATCTCAGAAAATAAGTACAACTGATGAACAAACCCTCATTGCAAGTAAAGTCTTTGATGATTCAAAGAACAATATTTCCAAGAAGTGGGTGCATAGTGTGGACTGGAAGATAAAGGTCTGGAAGAGGCAATTGATGAGTTGAAGAATATGTTCCAAAAGGGTGAAGCTTTCAAGGCTTGTGTGCAAGATGAATTCAAGAGACCTTCGCTACCAGTTCTTCAAGGAAGACTCTGTCAGTAGAAACACATTGCAAGATATCAAGATAGAATTCAAAAACCTCATCAAAGAAATATTGTTCAAGTTTGATATTATAACCAAAGAAAAGGTGAAGGAAATATTGTGCACTACGGACCATAATCATTGAACAATTAAAGGTTTTTCAACAAAATGGAGACTTTTGGGAAGAAATGGAAGGTTGCTTAAACTTCTTGGACAAACGCCACTACCAACACCACTATTCTATGAGGCATGGAAATAGATAGAACATTGGTAAGATTCAGAAATCAAATATTGAAGAAAAAGACTGTAGTTGCTTCCTCTTCAGATGTTCCTTCAGCTAGTACTTGAGTCTTTCTTTTAATTTTTCTTATATTCTCAAAAGTTGGCACTATTTCAAAAGATGTAATTTGTAATCAAGCCAACTTAAGGTTGAATACTTTTAGTTAAAAGAAAGAAAACTGAATATTTTTCTTTTTGTAACTGTCGGAGCGGCTATATAAGGAGACTTATTTTCTTTAAAAGGGGTTGGATTTTGATATTTGGGATGTAAGTAAATACAGAACTATCAAGAATCAATACAAAATAAGTTATTTCTCTCCTTTTCCTGTGTTTTCTTCTATTTCTTGTTCTTTCCTTGTAAATGTGGATTTGATATATTTGAGTATGAAACTTTGAGTTCTTCCAGTTGATGTTGTGCTTAGAACTTTGTGTCTATTGCATATATGTCTTGTATTCATATATAAATGGATTCACATGTTTCTTGAAATTTCATGCATACATAAGTAGGATATTACTTTGCCATCTATATATCTGAAAGTGTAGCCATCATACATTCTTGAAATCATTGTTTCTTCCATATCCTCTTTCTTCTGTATTGCAAATCATTAAATATGAATACTCTTCAAGAAGTTCCAACATCAAAATCCTCATCTAATATTGATAGCTTGTAAATTTATAAATAAGTAGTTTCCTTGCTTGTGTGTGGAATAAGGGAACCTCTCCCATAAAGAGGAGGGATTGTTGTCCCCTGAACTGTTGCTTGTTTTAAGATTCAATTTTCCAAAGTGTAAAAATAGATTTACACAGAGAAAATGATCTTTGTTTTATTTATCTTCTCATTCAATCATATGGGATACAATACAAATACATAGAAATATGTAACTCCTATAAATTATGAAGTTTCTCTAACAACACCAACAATAATCTCAAGATCTCCTATATTAGTGTGATTATTACTCACATAACAATACACACTCTAAATAATAAGATATTATAACAACCCATAAATATGATTTGTATATTTACATCAAACAATGTAACCGTAAGTAAATGCTATTTATCATACGGTAAACTCAAACCATGTGAGTAATACATATTCCCAATAGAACCTTGTCGTGGTAATTTGAAACTTGGTCAAACTCGTCTGCACCATGTGGACTCAAGATCTCACTCATCTCTATCCACCTTGGCTCATTCAAGTCTTTGCCCTTGTTTATCTTATTGTCGTTGCAACCCATCATCCACCGAGAGTTCCCTACTCTAAAATGCATTTAACCCTTGTCTTGACTCGACCAACGATCTGCTTGTTTAAAATCCTTCTCGATATAACCTTCTCAAGATCACTTTGACATTATCTCGGTGTTACCTCTTGCAATATAATGTTTAGTCAAGCTCCCACATGACTTGTTGTCTACTCGCCTTCTCCTCGAGCTCAACGCTCGAACTCACGCCTCCATGTGGAGCCTATTACCTCCCTATTGACCCTTTGACCCTTTGACCCGAGTCTTCCCTCCTTGTCTTTTTAAAATTCTTGCTTTCCTTTTTAACCTTGATTTGTTTTTGTAGTTTCATTTTTTTGGTTTTAATAATCTAAAGTGGGGTTTTAAATTAAAAGGAAGGTTATTAATATTATTAGGTCTTATTTTTTTAAAATTAGGCTCTAGTATTTATTTTAAAAAGTTGGTCATTATTCAAGATCTTATTAATTAAGGTAAGGTATTAACATTATTTAATTAGGAGGATTTTTAAGTATGGTATGTTTGGAAAACAAGATGGCATGAGAGCACATGAGATGGAAAATGAACTGTTAGGATTAACTCCTAGTAACTTCGATAACCTACATGCCTTCTTCTCAAATTTTATCCATAATAGATGATCTTACAGAATATTAAGTTGAGAAAAAATATGCCCAATTGATCTTGTTGATTCTTTCTAAGCTAGGTCCCAAATACTCTATCTCATTTTGAATTTGCATGCCATGGAAGAAGATCTAGGAAGTACTTGGAAAATTCCCTCATTTGATAGTTTTTCTTCCCAACTCATTCGAGAACATGAAAAATTCATTCAAATGGGGACTCTCAAATCTAAGTCACATGATTTTGTAGTAAGTAACAGTAAGGGAAATGATAATAAAATTGAAAATAAGAAAGAGAAAAAGGACCAACCGAAGAAGGAAACCATGACTACCAAACCCAAACCAAATCCAACAAGAACACTTTGAATTCTAAGCATAAAGAAGAGAAAGAAAATTATAAGTGATCCTATTACAAGAATAATATATATGAAGGGCATCAATCTTTGAGAAAATAAATCGATCACCTAACTCATTTACTTGAGAAGAATAATATAGGTGTTCCTGAGTTTATAAAAAAATGCTCAAGTCTGATTCTTCCAAAGAAAATGAGTCTAAATATGAGAAGAAGAAAGGAAAGCCTCGTATAATTAGCTTAAATCCTTCATTAACATGGATCATTGATTTTGGTGCCTTGCACCACATGGCCTGTTTGCATGTTGAGTTCTCCAACATCGAACCACGTGGCATGTCCCAAATCATGTTAGATGATGATACTACGATGTCATCTTCCGGTAGTGGATTGATAGAGATGGATGGTGGAAAATTTAACCAAGATTTTAGTGTTCCCAATCTATTTACTAATCTCCTATCGCTTTACCAAATCACTCACCTTAGTGAAGGAATGCGAGTGGAATTCGAGTTCTATTTTGGTGATTATTTGTGAGCTTCACTTTGACTCCACTTGTGGGTGAGGGAAAGGTAGATCACCATTTAAAGTTGTATACCTTCTCCTAATTTACTTCGATTTGACGACCACTTCCTTGTTCACTCATGTAATCGAGGTCAACAAGCTATGGCATGAGTGTTTCAGTTGTATTAACTATTGTTACCTTAAACAATTAATCCAAAATGAAATGGTCAAAGGGTTACCCTGCATCAAATTTTCTAAGGGTCTTTATGAGGGTTGTGCCATCAGGAATCACCCCAAAAAAAAATTTAGCAAAGGAAAATCCCGAAGAGCTACTTGTCTTTTGGATCTTGTTTATAGTGACAATTCTAGCCCTTTCCCATCTCCTTCATTTAATAGATCTTTTTCTATACTTACCTTCATTGAAAAAAAAATGTGTTACACTTGGGTGTTTTTTCTCAAATATAAATATGAATTTTTTGATCTCTTTCAAGATTTCAAGGCTCTTGTTGAGAAATAAGGTGAAAGGTCTATCAAGGTTCATCAAACCAAAAATGGAAGTGAGTATGTGAGTAATAGGTTCTAAGATTTCTGTACCTCTAAAGGGTTTTATTTGCATGTGTATAGTTGCTTACAACCCTTCACAAAATGGAGTTACGAAATAAAGAAGCAAACTATTAAGGAGATGACCATTTCTATGGTTCACTCTAAATCCCTTCCTGCATAGTATTGGGATGAAGTTTTGAAATGATTTTGTTACATTCATAGTTGTATTCCACACAAGATAGTAATAGGGATGACACCCTATGAATCCTGGTTTGGATGCAAACCGATGTCGAGCACTTTCATGTCTTCGATCCAATGTTATTGTTAAGAGTTAGTATTTACATTGTGTAGATAATAATTACATTTAGTAATTATTATTATATTAGTAATTTGTTATTTAGTTGTTATATAAAACAACTAATGAAAAATGTGCGTTGAGTTGTTTGGTTGTTACAAACAACTCACGAGATTAGTATTTGATAGTAGAGTAGTTTCCTAATTTATAGGAAACTATGTGCCTATATATTTGTAATTGCATCATATGTAATTTATCCGAATGAATGTAATAGAATATCATTATTCTGTGTATTAATCTAAACAGTTTTATTGTGCAGATCTGTGGCATTTATTTCATTTGGCATCAGAGCAAAATAATAGTTACGGTTATACCCATATACAAGGTGATCTGCATACATGTGAAGGTGCAACTTGAGTCTTTATTTCCTTGTGAAGCGGTAAAGATACTGTCAAGTCACCTGTGGGTAGATTTCGAGCCCACTGAGGAATAAGATTATTGTGTTCGAAATAAGAAAGAGATTGGGAGCATTCACTGCAAATAATATTTCAAGTTTTTTGAAAAAGTCTTGTCAGTTATTCAATGGTGTTTGGTGAACGCCACATTCACAGACTTTTGTTTTGATCTTGGTGGAACGTAATACCTCGAACTCACCTTATTTTCTTGTTGTAGCAAACAAGATCTGTGCATACGTTGGAAAAGAGAAGAAACACAGTTTTTCAGTCATGGATCTGACGCCTCAACCATAGTTCAGGGATTATCCGCATTCAATTCCCAGTCTACTCATAAATGTTAGACGATTTGATTTGATCCTCCAATGCATACTGCCAGTCCTCATACAACAAATTCTCATGAAAATTCTCTGATTTCACCAAAGGTAGTTTGTCATCGATTCATTGGCGTGGTTCATGTCAGTCTTATCTTGCCAAGCGGTCGCAAGTGGAAACCAAGTCCGAGTAGACTGAGTGCGCACAACAGGTTGTGTATATCCTCATTTTATAAAGCTGAATTAATATAGAAAAGTGCAGATTACTTTTGTATATATTAGTGCGTCGACTTATATATAAGTCAATTTATTAATATAGATCAATATTAGGTGGTCCGTAGTATCAGTGGTAAGTTTCATCATTCTATTGTATTAAAAAGTAATCTTTAATTACTTTTAACAAGTTATTGCATGGATGCATTCTCGGTAGAATCTGACGTCCAAATTGTGTGAAAATTCATAATGAATAAGTTGAGTCACATTGAAAAATTTGAAGGCAAATATTTTCATACTTGGCAAGTGCGGACTCAATTATTCCTAATCAACAAATACTTATGGGATATTGTTGATGGAAAATAAAAAAACCAACAAATGTAGATGAAGCAGTAAAATGGGATAGCAGAGATCGAAAGGCTACAATGATTATTGGATTGGGTCTATCAGATGCTTATCTACATCATATAGACTTTAAAAAGTCCTCTCATACAATCTGGGTGACATTAAACAAATTTATTGGATCAAAAATGGGAAGCGCAGTGATATCTTTGAAGCAAAGATTGTTCGGTCTCAAGATGGAAGAAGGTGAGAGCATGGTGGAGCATATCAGTAAGTTTCATTCTATTTGTAATCAACTTGCTGGTATAAAAGTAGATGTACCTGATGATGATGCTAAAGCAATATTACTTAATAACATGCCTTCATGTTATTCTAATATGGTCTTTACATTAAGCAAAATAAATCTAAGTCTAGAAGAACTTATTTCTTCTTTGTTAGATGAAGAAAAATAATTATGGTTGTTGAACCAGAGGAGACTACAATGTTTGGTAGAAACAAGAAAGAATTTGGTAAGAAAAATCCCAAATATGGTTCAACCTCTAAAGGACTCAAGAAACAATTTACATGTACTACTATTGTAAACAACTGGTCATATATCTAACAATTCTAGAAAAAGAGCACAAGACTTACTCGATGGGGAACTACAAGATAATGCCATGATTGTTGATGAAGAAGGAGGAAATGAAGGTGAAGAAAATACCCACATCAAAGTGATGAAGATTTTCTCTTCTAGATGATTTTTTAATGGAGGATGGAGGTCATTCAATGACCTCTCATCAGTCACCAACGACGGGGCTGCATGAAGTTGTGGTGACAATGTGTGTGTGATTTTTCTTTCATTTCAGAATTGCAGTTTGTTGTGTGCAGTATGATTTCAGTGTTCCTGGTTGAATAAGTGAAATGTTCACATTGAGGGGGGGAACATGGTCTCATTGTTCCATTTCCATTATGTTTTATTGTTTAGTTTTGAAAGTAGTATTTCCTACATGATTCCCTTTTGTAGTGACATTGTATAATATTGATCAAAAAGTATTGTAGCAATCATGATGTGAAGGTTTTTGGTAAACCAGGAAAACCAATTGAAAGGTTTTTGGTAAACCTGTAAAACCAATTGTGTAAGGTTTTTGGTAAACCTGTAAAACCAATTGTGTAAGGTTTTTTGTGAACCTGTAAAAACCAATTGTGAAAGGTTTTTGGTACACCTACAAAACCAATTTGGTAAGGTTGTTGGTAGAAGCCGGAGAAAACCATCAGTGGAAGAAATGTGCATTGGCACATGTTCGAGTTTTGTGCAAGCCCGATGCTGCACATTTGTGGAGTTGATCATGAGCACACAGAGGTGGCACGCTACAAGAAAAGAACGAGATATATTGAACCATGTAAACACTAAGGGGGGGAATGTTAGGAATTAGTATTTACATTGTGTAGATAATAATTACATTTGGTAATTATTATTATATTAGTAATTTGTTATTTAGTTGTTATATAAAACAACTAATAACAAATGTGTGTTGAGTTGTTTGGTTGTTACAAACAACTCACGAGATTAGTATTTGTTAGTAGAGTAGTTTCCTAATTTATAGGAAACTATGTGCCTATATATTTGTAATTGCATCATATGTAATTTATCCGGAATGAATGTAATAGAATATCATTATTCCGTGTATTAATCTAAACAATTTTATTGATGCACGGATATGTGGCATTTATGTCGAGTTATGGCCCGATTCCCAAAAATAAATGCAAGGCCTTAGAACCATAGTACATATTTTGTATTTTTATAGTGTATCCTGATGGCATGAAGGGCTATAGATTTTGAACCATACTACTCATCAACTTTATATTGAGATAAGTGTGAATTTTTACAAGTCATCTTTGACTTCCACTTCTCCACCTTCTAGAGTCCTACTCTCGATTTTTTATTTTGAATCTCTAGATGATGATTTTGTTGAGCATGCTCCTCCTCCACCTGATCTTCCCGATCCTCTTACTCCTCCCAACCCCCATGATTTAGTGTCTTCCGATTCCGACAAATGATTGATGATGAGGACTTTTTCCCTTCTCACTCGAGTGAAAAATCTATATATTTTGAGTCTGTCTCGAGCCTCTGCTCCTTGTTGGGATAGGAAGACTTTGCATAATGCTTTGAGAGTGGCTTGGGATCCTTTGGATGAGAGAAAAATCATTTAGATTTCACTATACCCCAATCATTCTTCCCCTTCTCTTCGACCCTTGGTATTTATAGGAGGCTTATCAAATTCCTAATTTGGATTCTACCATGGATGAGGATTATTCCTCACTCATGAAGAATGATAATTGGGATCTCACCCCTCTTCCAAAAGAAAGAAAAATCAACAAGTTTAAGTGGGTGTATTAAAAAAGTATGGTTCCGATGGAGATGTCGAGAAGTTTAAAATGTGACTTATAGCTAAGGGTTTCTCCCAAGTTGTTGGGGTTGATTATTCATAGACCTTTGCTCTTATTGAAAATATGACTTCCATTTGAATGAACCTCTCCATCACTACCACAAATAGATGGGAAGTCCACCGATGGACATTAAGAGTGTCTTCCTTTATGGGGACCTAGAGGAAGAGATTTACATACAACAACCTTTGGTTTATGTCCATGATTTCTCCTCATTTGTAATTTAAATAAGTCTCTCTATTATATTAAAAATCCCTTAAGATTGGTATGTTATGCAGCCTAGAATTTACTGTAGATAACACCCTAGTTGCAGACTTTGCACATCACTCACCTTAGACTCGAGCACTCACCCGAAGCACGCAAAGGTACCAGGTTCCTCTTTAGGGTTGTTGTCGCAGATGTTAGCACGATGAAGGAGGAAACATATATATTCATAACTAATCCATAATTCTAAAATGCATGCTACCCTCGGATCTATGAAAGAACAAGCTTAAACAATAATCATGATTGAATTAATAACATGCACTACTAAGTTACACATAGAATGACACTTAGATTCGCACAATATCTTCCATCTATTAGTAAATACAAAATCTCCTTACAATATTTTCAATCTATACCAATGTTCATATGGATCTAATAAAATGATTCAGTCATATACATATACTCTCATTAAACACACATACATCTAGCTCTCGATCTATATATATATATATATATATAAATATATATATATATATATATATATGCACCTAGCATCATATATATAGGGTGGGGACTTTCCCTTCACCGCTTAACTATTCCGAAATAGACGCATGTTATTGATAGCCACATGTTGTTTATAATCATATCCACACATGCAAGTGCGCTATCTATAGTCCTCTTGCAGCTTCTTGAAGTGTTAATTCTATTCTCGGCTCATCTCCATACACAAACGCTTGAATTTCTTCTCTAAAGATAGACAATGTATGGCGCACACATCTCTACATCGTTGGTGTTTTCCACATGCTATCTTCCAAAAAAAGATCTTCATACTCAAAATCAGCTAAGTCTTGAAATCTGAAATTTCCTTCCACGTGTGGGTCCTTCTTGTCTTTCCGTGCCTTTGATCCTGGCCTTCTATCCCACAGACTCCTTGTGTGATCTTTGACAAGTATTCTTTGATCAACACTACCCCACACTAATCTCATTGTCATCCCGACAATGTGTATCTCCAAAAAAATTTAAGGAAAGAATAAGAATGAAAGAATGTGGATAAATAAAGATATGCTATGTAGTTATGAGGTAGCCTCCTCTCAGTATCAGGTCAAGAGTATCATCTCTGGATACTCCTCTTTTATTGCAACCTCCAAAACCTACAATTTAGTGAGTGCCCGCTCTACTTTCTCTCGGGATGTCCACGAAATGGATTCCAACTCATCCCATGTAATCTCTCCTTTCTCATTCTCAGTAGAACCAACACAACACCGGACATTGATGTCATCTTTCCAAGCTCTTCTAGATGTGTCTTGTGTTGTTTCCAGTCCTCATGCTTCGTTTAACCATTGACAACCACTATGCACGGCCCAATGTTTCATCTTTCATTGCCTTCGACCTCATTATTCTCTTCTAAGTTCTTGATGTTGATGAGCACCTATGGATCTATGCATATATTTAAATCCTATTCTGCTTTCTTCAATACTTCTTGTAATGCTTGCAAAATCCATTCATAAGATGTGATTTTTCTCATCACAGATGCTTTCTCCCATTCGACATCTTGTTATGACCTTTTTAGCACTTGCATACGCAGAGTTTCATCTTCAAGAACCAAGTCCACCAACTTTCCCACGTAGTGTATCACTGAAGGAAATGTCTCTGGTACCTTGGCCTCCAAGTGTGGCCTTGCTTTGATTACATTTTCCCTAATCTCCTCTGCGATGCTTTGATGAAAACCTCATTCTTCTTTTGCGTGAATTCCCTCTCTTGTGTTATGCGTGCTATCTCGGCATCCTTTGTCTTCACTCCTTGCGCAACACTCCGATCGTGGAAGCTTTGTCCATGTTTCTTCTAACCACCTCAAGATTCTTTCACCAATGCATTACTTGACTGCTCATCCGACATGACAAAGTAGGCTTTACTTGTTATGTGTCTATCATGAGGTTCCTTATTCATTGTGTAAAAATGCATGACTCTTCACACACATCAAAGTCAGGTTCATCCATGTGGGTGTGCATTGACCACGATAGTTTCTTTCATGTGCACACAGTCACCATATCCTCATCCATCAACTCCCAACTGAATAAATATTTCTACATGATCTTTCCCAGGAAGAAGGCACAAAATTTTTTCCCCGCATCCTCTACATACCCCAAGGCTGGTGGAATGTGCTCTCCACTTGTCCCTTTATACCTTTTTTGTTTAGGAACTTTAGCCTCCAAATTTGGGACTTGCGTCTTGATTTCCTAAACATCCTCTGCAGCTATCTCCTCTGGTCTTTTCTTTTCCTTTTATTTTTCCTTTGATGCCTCACCTTGTTCTTCTGTGTCCTCTAGAAGTGTAGGAGAGTTAGGCATGCTTTCCTCTGAATCTTCTGCCTCCTCATTCAACTTCATCTTCCTCCTTCTCTGCGCAGTCACCTCCTTCTATGGAGAGAGTCTCGGGAGAATTACGCAAAGTGGTTAGAGTAGTACCTTGGGTCCTTGTTCTCCTAAATACCCTTTTAAACATGTGCTCCCCTTGGACTGCATTCAATTCCTCATCATCCCCCTCTTGTGGCTGAGGTGGTGTAACGGCATGCTCAGCTTCACCTTATTTGTAGGATGTCTCCCCCCTATGCTCCAAACCACCACTATCTTCACACTCCTCCTCATCCCGCACTTCAACCGGCTCTGTTGGATTAGGCGCTAGGATGTTCTCCATCGTATTATTCCCCTTTGGCGGTGCTAGAAGTGTGAAATCACCTTCCACATATTTGTTATTCTCCATCTTTGGCTTCAACTGGAGATACACCAATGTTTCCCCCACATCTACTATAGCCAAACTTATTGGTTTGATATTCAATACCTTTGAAATAATCCTCTCTGTATAGGTGCTTCTGCCAGGATACACATACTTCTTCCTCAGCATATGGTAATCACATTCTACCTTATCTGCATTGAAGATCAGTCTGCATGTGTCTGTAAATATATGAACATATGCTTGGAAATACCTTGCAGTGAATGTGTAAGGAAACTTGCACCAAGGGCTCTAGACTCCATCTTTCATTGGGAAGCGCATGATGTAGAAATGCTGATATACAACAAACTGAACTTGTTTCCCTACCACTATTGGTAGGTCCTTTGGGATGTGCCACTCTTCCCCAAATTCCACATGGATCCTATCATACCACTTCTCCACCCTTTGCTTTACTTCATCTGTCATGGTCCCCTTGCATAGGTACTTGCTGAATCTTTCAGCTGGGGACTTGTTCTCCATGGGGTATTCCCATATTTTCTCCTTTAGTCTCTGCATCGGTACTAATCTCCATGAAGACCAAGTGATAGTAGAACATCCCCAAAGCTGATCTTTCCTCCTGTGCGTGCTTCTTCGACTATTTGATCTACAATATAGCCTACAATGTTGTAGATTGTCCCTTCTGAAATCTTACGCACCACATGTAACCACATAGTATTCACATGTGACCACCACTCTTGATCATTCAACTTAGTAAGTAGGCATCTTTGCAGCTTGTACATTTGGACAGCTTCTTTAATTTATCTATGTCCATTCCATGTGGACCCGTCAAGTATCCCAACTCCTTTGGTCTTTTAAATCATAGCTTTATCTCGTAAGGTCACCTCTTATATCTTCTCCTATGGACTTCAGACCTATAATTGATGAGACCAGCTCGGATGTGATTCTAACTCTACATCCCGAAAAGTAGATGAAGTCTTTGTGTACCCTACTCATGAGCCACTGATACAAGGGCTCATACTTCCCAAAATACAAAAGCTCATACAACTGATAGACCCCAATTCTCTTCAAAATATTTTCACTTGCATCGTCATATACTGGCATGTAATCGCTTACGCATTTGTTCATTTTAGTAGTGAGTAAGGAATCGAGCTCCTTCTTGTTCTCTGAAGTCCTGTGATTATATTCACTCACTTTGCTCTTTTTAATGGGTGAATCCCATTCTTGGATGACGATGACTCCTTCTGGGATATTTCATCTCTGAAAAATGGATTTTGGGTGCCATCTCTTCCTCCTCGACGACCGCTTTATTCTTCCCTTTTACTACTCACTGTAGAATCCTTCATCGGTGTAATTTTTACCTTGCAAATGTCTCCCCTTTAACTCTATAACTCTGCGAATCAAACCCTAGCTCGATTCAATTATGCCCCGGTGGAAACTTTGTAACCTAAATCTTTTCTGTTTCCTACTTTGCTCAAATGCTTCACCATCGGGGACACAAGATTCTTGTCACACATATCTAGTTGTCACGCTTGGTTTCACACCCTTCACACCTTAACTCGATCACTCGGCTCTTCGCACTTGGATCTTCTCTCAAATACTCTTAGTTGTAACGATAAAAATGAATCTATATCCCATCCTTATATAATTTTTCAAATTTTGATGCATTTATTACTCCTTCACCTACCAAATATCCCCTCATTCATTGACCAAATCCATTCGTTCCACGGTACATCTTCGTGCCCAGCTATAACCTTCTAGCACACCTTCCTACCCTCTGGTCACAGACTTCTCTTCAATGCGCGCTCCTGTACCCAAGTACCTCATCATTGTACCTTATCCTAGTAACTAGCATGTCCTCTCGATTACCTCGTGTTATACTATTCTTTCATTCATCTCCATACTTGGTCACCTTTGAGAAGCAATCTTCTTTTGACTTAAAGCACACCCGCAATGACTTTATTCCTTTCACCTTTCAATTCCCACGTTGTTTTTCTTGTGAGGAATGTTATACGCACAAGCGCACTTATTACACACAAAAAAATGAAATGGAAAAAGCATAGAGACAATGAAGTAAATACATTAAGGAAATTCATAATTGAAAACCTAAACTAAATGAAAATACCGCCTTATTACAAACACCAAAAATACTTATTTATACTAGGGCTTCATCCTACTCCCGTTAAAGTAATCGGGTAGCAATGTTCCATCAAGTGCTTCTAATGAAAGCACTGATTCAAGTATAGAAGTGATAACATATGGCCCCAACTAATACACCTTGAGCTTGCTTGGATGGCGTAAGAACTTTCACCATAAAGAAGTACCATTTGTCCAATCTCAAACTTCTTATCCCTTATGTTTCGTCATGCCATGCCTTCTACCTAGCCTTTTCCTACTTGACTCCATCGTGCTATGGCTCGTGCTCATCTAGTTGAATCAAATTTTGATACACTCTTCTAAATCCTATTCATCAGCTAGACCTCTAGCGTGCACAATGTGCAAATAAGGTAGCATAAATTATATAGGAAGAATAAACTGCGCTGCGCAAACACCAATTGAAATGGTGTGGCTTTGTTCAATCTATTGTAAGTTTTTTTATATGCCCAAAGCACAACCGACACTTTTTCATCCTAATCCTCTCTTCCAACATCACAAATTTTTGTCAATTTCTGGCCCAAAATTTTGTTGAAAGCCTCAGCAGTTCCATTTTCCTGAGGACGGTAAGGTGTAGTTTTATGGTGTACAACCATAAAATCATCTAATAGGATCCTGATTGTGTCATTCAAAAATTATGTACCTCTATCACTTGTCAAGCTTAAAGGACATCCATATTGTGTAAGAACATTCTCCCATAGAAACCTAGCTATTGTAGCTACTATACAGTCCTTCGTAGGTGCTACTTTTGCCCATCGTGTGAGATAATCTATGTAAGTAATGATATAGCATGATCCATTCCTACGCACGGTTGGTGAAATAGGTCCTACAAAGTCAATGGCCCATTTCTCAAATGGTTCGGCACTAGTAATCGGTCTCAAAGGCATCTCATCTCTTTTTCCTAGTTTTCCTAGGTGCTGACAATGATCACATGCCTTATAATAGTCTTTACAGTCTTTATATAGTGTATCCCCCCATAATCCAACAATTAGGATCTTTCAGACAGTCGCATCACCTGCATAATGGCCTCTTGTAATACCACCATGAGCTTCTTCCATGATATCCTTGTGCTCATGCTCTAATACACAATGGCGTAACACTTCATCTCTGCCCAACTTGTAAAGGTCACCACTGATTAACATAAATGGCACCGTGCATATAGCAAGATGCTTCTTTTCTAATGCTTTCATTCCTTCTAGTGCCATACCTATTTGTAGAAAGATAGTAATGTCTTCTAATTCCGTGGCTGCATGTTATAGCCTATATAATCATGCATCGACATTGTTTCTTCAATTGTCTATGCATCCTCTCCTGAATTGATTCTAGATAAATGGTCTAGTCTAGAATTGATTTTCCCTAGCTTCACCACAACTGTGAAGTCAAACTCTTGAAATAGGATCACCCATCTGCATATGCACCCTTGTAATATGGGCTTGTTTACCAAGTACTTCAATGCCATGTGATCTATATAAAACACAAATGGTGTTGCTAACAAGTATTGTCGAAACTTGTGCAATGCATAGATCATTGACAAAGCTTCACACTCTATAGTTGTATAATTCCATTCAACAGGAGTCAGCTTCCTACTAGAAAAAAATTGGATGATCTATAATACCTTCACCAGGTTGAGCTAACACAATGCCAATGGCCATACTAGAAGCATCCACATGCACATGAAATGGTTTATCCCATGAGGAAAGCATAGAATGGGCACGGTAATAAGTTTCTCTTTTAATATCTCAAATGCGCGCTCTTTGCGTGGTTCTCCCCAATAAAATGTACCTTTCCCCTTCAGTAATTCTTCCAAGGGTGCAACAATTTTGGCATACCCTTTTATGAATTTTCTATAATATCCTGTATGACCTAAAAATTCGTGCACCTCACTTTGACTGGTAGGCACTTCCAAGCCTAAAATGATTGCAACCTTGGCTGGATCAACAAGCAAACCTTCCTTGCAGATTATATGTCCTAACAATATCCCAAATGGCATAGAAAATATGCACTTCTTGATGTTCAAAGAGATACTCAATTGTCTGCATCGTTCAAACATTAAGTGTAGATTGTCACAATGATCTTTCAAGAGCCCATATATTGTCCAATCATCTAGGTAGACCTGTAAGAAGTTGTGAATATAATCCTTGAATGCCTAAACAACTATGCGCGAGAATACAACAGTGCATTTTTCAATCCAAAAGCATCACAAAGATAGGAAAAACTGCCCCATTCGGTAGTAAATGGTGTCATCTCTTGATCCTCCCGAGTGATCCTAACCTCGATGATACCCAGAAAATCCGTTAGTGAAAGAATATATTTCATACCACTGGAATTCCTTCTAGTATTTCCTCGGTGAATGGCGTAGGAATGGATCATGACACATGCAGCATTTAGCTCCCTATAGTCCACACATATCCTAATCCATCTGTCCTTCTTGATACCGATCACCATTAGGCTAACCCATTCGACTCATCGAGAGGCTTGATAATTCTTGATTTCAACATTTTATCAATTTCTTCTTTTACCTTTTCGTGAAAATTAGGATTCATTCTATAAAGTCTCTTTCTAACTATTCATGCACCATCCTTAAGTTTGATCTTCATTGCCCCTAGTGATTCATGCATGCCCTTAAGTTCATGATATCCTCGAGGGAATAAGTCCTTATAATCCCTGAGTAACTCAATGATTCTTGCTACCTCTGAATCTAACCAGTAATCTCCAATTATGGCCTTCTTAGGCTTAGCCTCCAAACCTATATTAACCTTCTTTATCTTCATGGGTTCGTGGTAGGCACGCGTATCCTTTTATGCACTATCCAAGACCTCGTTCACCCCTTGTGAATGTTCAATATCTAGGTTCTTAACTTCCTTGTCATCCACGATGTAGACCATCTTTCCTTTCTCTTTCTCAAGGAAAGTGAATTCAAGTAGTTTGGATCCCATTTATTCTTCCTTTCAAAACATGCCCCGAACTCTACCTCACCAAATAATTCCCGAATATGATCTTCTACTTTTGCACTATCTCCCATATTTAAGCGCTTGAAAAATTTAATGCCTCTTCTACAAGAGGTTTAGTCGAAAGTAGTCAAAAGTCCGGATCATTCTTGTAGTCAAATCTTACTAGTTCCTAGTTTCTCAATGTAGTTTTACATATACATACCAAGAACGTGTGCATCCTCGTAGCATAGAATACAATCTATGCACCTAGAGTGAAGGTGGTAATGCTTCTGTCCTATTATCTAGAGTCTCTCACACTGTTGAATGTGATGTTGAACAACTTGATCACCATGATTAGTATAGATTGACGTAGGTGCATTATTTCTTATAAACCTAGTAGAAAAAGAAACTCCAATATCTTCCCAGTTTATAAGATTATCTCTATGGACTACCCACCAGCGTGTTTTTACATCTCGCACAGTGTGTATACTAACATATCTCTCCTTTTAATTTGGTCTGTCCACTGTGTTTTTATGGCCTTAAAAAATGTAGGTAGATATTTTTCCCCTGTATACTAAGGTACTATGCCACCTATCCATTCAACCGAATGAAGTCCATTCTTACGCACAACCATGCTTTTCACCTCGCATCCTACTAATTCATATGTATCATGAGCCCAATTGTCACAAGCAATACTCATAGTATCACTAATATAATGAGAATCCTCCCACTATAGGATGCCTTCTTTTGATGGCTCGTTGACCTCTGGGTCCTGAATAACGTGTACATAGACTTTGTTTAAATCCTCCTCACTTAGAGGCTCAACATATGGCGTATAATTTCCATCTATGATAATAAGATAATACTTGGAAAAGATCACATAAGGAGTCCATGTGGAATAGAAGGCCATGATCAAAGGTGGGGAAGGACAAGAAGGACCCACACATGGAAGGCAATTTTATATTTTTAGGACTTAGCCGATTTTGGGCATGAAGATATATATTTAGAAGATGGTATGTGAAACACACCAATGAAGCAGAGACATGTGTGCCATGCATTGTCTATATTTGGAGAAGCGGTTCAAAGTGTCTATGCATGGAGACAAGATAAGAATAGAGTTGGCACTTCAGTTAACTGCAAGAGAACTATAGATAGTGCACTTGGATGTGTGGCTATAATTGTAAACTACGTGTGGATATCGATAGCATGTGATCTATTTACGGAATAGTTAAGCGGTGAAGGGAAAGTCCCCACCCTATATATATTATGTTAGGTGCATATTAGAATCGGGATATATAGAGAGGGATAGAGAAATATAGAGAGATCATAGAGATTGGTGTATGTGTATATCAAATCCATATGCACCTTGATATAAATTGACAAGATCTTGTAAGGAGCTTCTATACTTATTAATGGATGGAAGATATTGGCTGAATCTAAGTATCATTCTGTGTAATTAAGTAGTGCATGTTATTTATTCAATGATGATCACTGTGTAAGCTTGTCCTTTCATAGATATGTGGATAGCATATACTATAGAATGATGGATTAGTTATGAATCTATATGTTTATGTCTTCATCATGCTAACATCCTGTTATAGCAACCTTAAAGAGGGGTAAGTGCACCAAGTTGGGGGACAATTAAGTGGACATCAAATCCTGAATTTTACATAAAAAACAGCAAAAAATCAAATTTAGTCTTACATGGACTTGAACCATGCGGAAAAGTAAAAACTTTGTCATAAAAATGGTACCATTGCGTAGGGGAGACTATTAGCTTTGTAGAAATACTAATTTTAAAGTGAATAGAAGAGGATAAATATCATTTTATAATTTTTTACTAATAGTAGGTCTTTAAGACACTTTTTCCTGTGAATGTTTATGTCTACATTTAAGACTGCAAAATTTGTTTCACTTATCAGAATGTGATAAAAATTATACCATGCCAACCGTGGTGAAATTATATACATGTTCAAAATTTTTTTATTTGATTTCAATATTTTTTGATGAAGTTATGGCGGGAAAATGGAAAGTGCTATGTTTTCTTTATGTTTTCATACCACTTTCACGGAAAAAATCATAAAAAATAAAATATTACTCAAAAAAATACAAAATAAAATCCATCCCAAGATAGATAGTGGCATATAACTTCTCACCAAAGGAAAAATATATATATCAATTTTTGGTCATCCAAATTGTGGGCAAACGGACTATAATCTTATCGGCATTTTAAAAAAAAAAAACCAAGTCATTGAATTTTGAGTGTTTAATATAGCTAATCTTGTCCATTTTTTACAAAAATTAGTATTTTAGAAACTAGATTCCAGATGCTATGATTCATATTAATATAATTTTGTCTAATTTTGAGTGTATGTATTGCTAATAATCACTACAACCTGATATTATGTTGTTATTTACAATATGATGTCCATGGATGACCTTATATTTGTCCATCAACTTCCCGCACTTACCCGAGAGAGACCTAGTACCTTTGCACACTTTGGGTGAGCACTCAGTCTAGGATGAGTAATGTGCCAGTGTGACTAGGGTGTTATCTTACAAATTCTAGGTTGCATCATTGGTTCGATTCTGAGGAGAGATATGTTCGTGTATACACTGTGCAGGAAAACAATGCACTAGTGGGTAGTCCATAGAGATAATCTTATAAACTAGGGAGAGATTGGAATAGCTTTGTCTACCAATTTTATAAGGAACAATGCACCTACGTAAATTTGCACTTATCATGGTGATCGATCTATTCAACATCACATTCAGTAGTGTGAGAGACTCTGGATAGCAGTCTAATAAGCATTACCACCTTCACTCTGGGTGCATAGATTATATTCCATGCTCCAAGGATGTGCACGCGCTTGGTACATATATGTAGAATTACAGATATAAACTAGGAACTGGCAAGAGTTGGTTGTAGGTATGATCCAGACATTTGACTATTTCTCGACTCAACCTTGTATAGCAGAGGCATTAAAATTTATCAAGCGCTTAACTATGGGAGATAGTGCAAAAGTAGAAGAGCATATTCAGGAATTATTTGGCGAGGTAAAGTTTGGTGCATGTTTTGAAAAGGAAGAAGAAATAGACTCCAAACTACTTGAGCACGCTTGCCTTGAGAAAGAGAAAGGAAAGATGGTCTACATCATGGATGATGAGGAAGTTGAGAACCTGGATATTGAACATTCACATGGGGTGCGCGAGGTTTTGGATAGTGCAGACAAGGATACACATGCCTACCATGAACCCATGAAGACAAAGAAGGTGAATATAGGTTTGGAGGCTGATCTAAGGAGGCCATAATTGGGGAATATTGGGCGAGACTCGAGGTAGAAAAGATCATCAAGTTACTCAAGGATTTTCAGGACTTATTCCCTCGGGGATATCATGAACATAAAGGCGTACATGAATCACTTGGAGAAATGAAGATCAAACTTAACGATAGTACATGGCCGATTAGGAAGAGGCCTTATCCTAATTTACGTGAAAAGGTGAAAGAGGAAATTGATAAAATGTTGAAATCTGGAATTATCAAGCCCCTTGATGAGTCAGAATGGGTTAGCCCAATGGTGATCAATATCAAGAAGGACGAACAGATTAGGATATGTGTGGACTATAGGGAGTTGAATGCTACATGTGTCACAGATCCTTTCCCTACGCCATTCACTGAGGAAATACTAGGAGTTGTAGGGCATGAAATATATTCTTTCACAGATGGATTTTCCGGGTATCATCAGGTTCGGATCGCTCAGGAGGATCAAGAAAAGACAACATTTACTACTGAATGGGGAAAAATTTCCTGTACTGTCATGCCCTTTGGATTGAAAAACATGCTGCTTTGTATTTTTGCGCATAGTTGTTCAGGCATTCAAATATTTTATTCATAACTTCTTACAGGTCTATCTAGATGATTGGACAATATATGGGCTTTTGAAAGATCATTGTGACAATCTGCGCTTAATGTTTGAACGATGTAGAAAATTGAGTATCTCCTTGAATATCAAGAAGTGCATATTTTCTATGCCATTTGGGATACTGTTAGGACATATAATGTAAGGAAGGTTTGCTAGTTGATCCAACCAAGGTTGCAGTCATTTTAGGCCTGGAAGCACCTACTAGTCAAAGTGAGGTGCATGGATTTTTGGGTCATACAGGATATTATAGAAAATTCATAAAAGGGTATGCCAAAATTGTTGCACCCTTGGAAGAATTGTTAAAGGGGAAAGGTACATTTTATTGGGGAGAACCGCAGATGGCACGCGTTTGAGGTATTAAAGAGAAACCGACTCATCGCACCCATTCTGCACTTCCCCTCATGGGATAAACCATTTCATGGGCATGTGAATGCTTCGTATGGCCATTGGCACTTGCTTCTCAACTCGACAAAGGTATTATAGATCATCCAATCTATTTTTCTAGTAGGAAGTTGACTCCTACTGAAAGGAATTATATAACTACAGAGCGCAAAGCTTTGTCAATGATTTACACATTGTACAAGTTTCAATAAGACTTGTTAAGCAACACCATTTGTGTTTTATACGATCATATGGTATTGAAGTACTTGGTAAACAAGCCCATCTTACGAGGGGCATATACAAATGGGTGCTCCTATTTCAAGAGTTTGACTTCACAAATTGCGGTGAAGCCGGGAAAAGTAATTTTGGACTAGACCATCTATCTAGAATCAATTAGACAATTGAAGAAACAATGCTTGATGCATAGTTATACATGTTACAACGCGCACCCATGGAATTAGAAGATGATGTTTTCTTCCTATGAACAAATATGGCACCGGAGGAATGAAAGCACTAGAAAAGAAGCATCTTGCTATACGTGTGGCACTATTTATGTTAATCGGTGATGACCACAAGCTAGGCAAAGATGAAGTATTATACCGTTGTGTGTTAGAGCTTGAGCGTAAGGATATCATGGAAGAGGCTCATGGTGGTATTACAGGGAGGCCATTATGTAGGTGATGCAACTACCCGGAATATCTTAATTGTTGGATTATGGTGGGAGACATTATATAAGGACCGCCAAATATTTTGTAAGGTGTGTGATCATTGTCGGCACTTCTAGGAAAACCAGGCAACGTGATGAGATGCCTTTAATACCAATTATTAGTGCGAGAACCATTTGAGAAATGGGCCATTGATTTTGTAGGACCTATTTTTCCAGGCCCACAGATCGGATCACACTATATAATTACTTGCACGCATTATCTTATACGATGGGTAGAAGTAAAACCTACGAAAAGACTCATGACAACACCTAGATTTCTCTGGGAGAATGTTCTTACATGATATGGATGTCCTTTAAGCTTGAAAAGTGATAGAGGTGCACACTTTTTGAATGAGACAATCAGGATCCTATTAGATGTGTTTATGGTTACACACCATAAAACTACACCTTACCATCCTTAGGAAAATGGAACTGCTGAGGCTTTGAAAAAAAAATTGGACCAGAATTTGACAAAAATATGTGATGTTGGAAGAAAGGATTGGGATGACAAAGTTCCAGCTGTGCTTTGGGCATATAGAAAAAATTACAAGAGATTGAAAAAAGCCACACCATTTCAGTTGGTGTTTGGTGCAGAAGTTTTTCTTCCTATATAATTTATGCTACCTTCTTTGCACATTGCGCGCGTTGGAGGTCTAGCTAATGAACATGATTTAGAAGATTGTATTGAAAAGATGATTCAACTAGATGAGTCACGCCATAGCATGATGGAGTCAGAAGCAGGAAAAGGCCAAGCAGAAGGCATGGCATGATAGAAATATAAGGGATAAAAAGTTTGAGATTGGACAAATGGTACTTGTGTATGACTCAAAGTTATTGTGCCATCCAAGCAAGCTCAAAGTGCATTGGTTGGGGCCGTATGTTATCACTTTTATACTTGAATAAGGTGCATGCCAGTTAGAAGCACTTGATGGAACACGGATACCCAGTTACTTTAACGAGAGTAGGATAAATCCCTACTATAAATAAGTCTTCTTGGTGTTTGTAATAAGGCAGTGTTGCCATTTAGTTTAGGTTTTCAATTCAGTATTTCCTTATTGTATTTCCTTCATTGTCACTATGCTTTGTCAATTTAGTTGTTTTTGTGTAATAAGTGTGCTTACGCATTTGAAGCTAATTACTGTATGAAGAATTTTTATGTGTAGAGGATTGCACATACTTTTAGTGTGGGGTGGTTGTAGTGATCCAAGAGAAAGAGACTTTGGGAATTGAAAGATGAAAGGAATAAGCTGTTATGGGTGTACTTTAAGTCAAAAGAAGATTTCTCCTCAAAAGTGACCAAGGATAGAGATGAATGAAAGAACAATATAACGTGAGGTAGGTGGAGGCCATGTTAGCTACCAGGAGAAGGTTCAGTGACAAGGTACTCGGGCACAGAAGCGCACACTGAAGAGAAGTCTGTGACTAGAGGGTAGGAAGGCGCGCTAGAAGGTTATAGCTGGGTGTGAAGATGTACCGCACAAAATGAATGGATTTGGTCAATAAATGAAGGGATATTTGGTAGGTGAGGAGCAATAAATGCATCAAATTTGAAAAATTTATATAAGGAAGGGATGTGGATTCATTTTTACCATTGCAACTAAGAGTATTCGTGAGAAGAGCCAAGTGCAAAGAGCCGAGTGATCAAGTTAAGGTGTGAAGGGTGTGAAACCAAGAGTGACAACCAAATATGTGCTATAAGAAGCTTGCATCCCAGGGTGAAGGGTTTGAGTGAAGTAGGAAGATAAGAAATAATTAGGTTACGAAGTTTCCACCTAGGGCATAATTGAATTGAGCTAGGGTTTGATTCGTAGAGTTGCAAGGTTGAAGAAGAGACATTTGCAAGGTAGAAATGGCACCAAAGAAGGCATCTGCAGCGCAGCAAAAAAGAAAAGAAGAAGGTGGTCATCAAGGAAGAAGAGATGGCACCCAAAAGTCATTTTTTAGGAGATGCAATACCCAGAAGGAGTCATTTTCGGCCAAGAGTGGGAGTCACCCATTAGAAAAAGCAAAGTAAGTGAATATAATCATAGGACCTCGGAGAACAAAAAGGAGCTTGATTCCTTGCTCACTTCTAGAACAAACAAATGCACGATAGATGACATGCCAGTGTATGATGATGCGGGTGAGAAAATTTTGAAGAGAATTGGGGTATATCAGTTGTATGAGCTGCCATATTTTGGGAAGTATGAGCCCTTGTACCAGTGGCTCATGAGCAGGGTACATGAAGACTTCTTCTACTTTGTAGGACACAGAGTTAGAATTTTGTCTGCACTTGTTTCATCAGTGACAGGTTTGAAGGCCACAGGAGAAGATATAAAAAGTGACCTTGTAGATAAAGCCATGATTTTGAAGACCAAACAAGAGTTGGGATACTTGAAGGGTCCGCATGGAATGGACATAGAAAAATTTAAGAATTGTCCAGTTGTACAAGCTGCAACACACTTGGTTACAAAGTTGAATGGCAGGATTTGGAGGCTGCAATAAAAGAGGAGTATCCAAAGCTGATGCTACCAACTGATACAAAGGAGGTTTCTTAAATAACCTCATATAAATTATTTCTTGGTCCACATTCTTCATTCTTATTCTTTCATTTATATTCTTTACTACAAATTTGTTGAGATACCCATTGTCGGGACAACAATGAGATTAGTGTGGGGTAATGTTGATCAAAGAATACTTGGTAAAGATCACATAAGGAGTTCGCGTGGGATAGAAGGCCAGGATAAAAGGAACAGAAGGACATGAAGGACCCGTGCATGGAAGGCAAGTTCAAATTTTGGGACTTAGCTGATTTTGAGCATGAAGATCTATATTTAGAAGATGGCATGCGGAACACACCAATGAAGCAGAGACATGCATGTCATGCATTGTCTATATCTAGAGAAGCGGTTCAAAGCATCTATGCATGGAGACAAGCTAAGAATAGAGTTTGCACTTCAATTAACTACAAGAGAACTATAGATAGTGCACTTGCATGTGTGGCTATAATTGTAAACGACATGTGGCTATCAATAGCATGTGACCTATTTATGGAATAGTTAAGCGGTGAAGGGCAAGTCCCCACCCTATATATATGATGTTAGGTGCATAGTAGAATGAGGATATATAGAGAGGGATAGAGAAAGATAGAGAGATCACAGAGAGCGGTGTATGTGTATATCAGATCCATACGCGCCTTGATATAAATTGATAGTACTGTAAGGAGCTTCTATACTTATTAATAGATGGAAGATATTGGCTGAATCTAAGTATCATTCTGTGTAATTGAGTAGTGCATGTTATTTATTCAATGATGATCATTGTGTAAGCTTGTTCTTTCATAGATCTGTGGGTAGCATGCACTGTAGAATGATGGATTAGTTATGAATCTATATGTTTCTATCTTCATCATGCTAATATCTTGTTGCGCAAAAACCCTACGAGAGGAATTGGTACCTTTGCGCGCTTTGAGTGAGTGCTCGGTCTAGGTTGAGTAACGTGCAAGCACGATTAGGGTGTTATCTTGCAAATTCTAGGCTGCATCAATCTGTCAAAGGTATTACAACTCTTTCCTCCTTGTTTTCAAATATGATATACCCCTTATTGAATCTCAAGTCAGCATTATTTGCATAACACCGAAGGCATCCAAGTAGGGATAGAAAATTGTTTGCTTCTGCAAGTGCTAATACCTCAAAATCCCCAGTGAACTTGTCTCCTTGTATAGTTATAGATGCATCTTTCAAAACTTCTATGGGAGTGGTGTTGTCGACTTTCCATAAATAACACATTAGATGATGGCTGCAATGGAGGCCTCCCCATTTGTACCCATACATCTAATGTAAGCACATTTACTTCTACACCTATATCAATCAATATGTTTCTCAACAACCACCCATCCACAACAACATTCAGAGTAATTTCTTTGTCATAGTCAATGCTATCAGGGGGAAGATTTGCATGTAGAATCTATCATCTGGTCTCAAGACTTACACACAGAGTGTTCCCTTTTAACCAACTTCCTAATAGTGGAATAATGTTCTCTTGGCACAACATCTTGCACACCTCCCGCAGATCATTGATATCAGTTTGGATGTCTCTCCGATGCTTTCTTCTACTCCTTTAGGTATTGTATCTCACCCTAAAGATTCCTTAGCACTTCCATGGTATCCTGGTAAACTTCCTTCTGATGAGTAGGATCTAGGTATCTTGCATGCAAAACCTCCCCCTTGGTGATCATAGGCTTCTAGTGCAATGCCTCGCTTGCGCACGTAGCTTCACCGTGTGTAGTAATCTTCACTGTCAATGCCTCTGGTCCTTCTATTATCTTGGGTATCCACTAATCTTCTACCATGTGTTGGATTCTAACCATCCCAATGCCTTTATTTTCTTGCTTATGTTTCTTACTCAGATGCTCATATAAGTCTGGGAACTCTTCATAGCTATTGTTCTTCCCGTAGAAAGAACATACAATATTCTAAGGACATTCGCAAGTGTAGTGGTCAGGAGATCCACACGTATAACATGTTCCACAAGGGAACTCTCCTCTTCCCCCACATCAGACTCATCCTCGATATCCACCATGATATCCACGTCCCCTTCCACGACCTCCTTTTAAACACCCCTCATTCCTATCATAGTGTGTTTGATTATGATCCCGATCCGGTGCTCATTCCTACCCTTAGAGTTAGTGTCTCATTATACTCCAATATCTATAGCATTCTGGATCTAGCCAATCAACCAAAAATCCTCAGTATCATGGGTCGTGGACCTATAAATCTTACAAAAACAAGATACATTCTTCCTTATCACATGCTATGACAAAGGACAATGACTAGCATAATGATTCAAATGAAAAATATAAGAGTCCAATAGTAATGAGCGTACAAATCTGCGAGGGTAACTATCCTTGGTGTGACCTTCCACTTCACAATCTGTACACCAAATTCTTGAGCGCGTCTCATGGGCTGAATTTGCTGATAACTTCTCTAACTACTTTTCCATATCTACAATATGTGCCTCTAGAAATGGACTAACACCAGTGTCAATGCTCCCAACTACCTCAGCACATAAAGATGCTTCCAGTGCTTCACACAAATCAATGTATGTCTTATGTGATAGCACCCTTCTAAAAGGTGTAATCAATCCTCCAATGAAACACTTTGTGCATCTTTGGCTAGCATGAATATCATAAGATAGATTAGATAAAAGTGTCTTAAAATGAGCATCAAACTCACGTACACTTTCATTAGTGCCTTTCTTGATATCTTTGAGCGCACTTATACTTTTCTAATTAAACTTAGGGATATGGAACTCTTTTAAGAAAGCATCTCTCAATGCTACATAATCCACACAAGTTTGATCAGGGTCAAACTTCCTATACTAGTTGTGTGCACGCCCCTGTAATGTAGTGGCAAATTGACTTTCCTTTCACTCAATAGCTATGATCCCTTTCAAGCGCCACAATATTTCACACATATTCACATGTTCGACGACATCCTCTATACCTCTATATTCCGGAAGACAAAGAGACATCTCCATATAGATATTATGTGGTTATTGCGAACCTTGACCACCTGATCCAGAACCTCCTATGTTCCCTCTACCTCTAGAACCACCAGATCCACTAGAACTAGAACCACCTATACCTCTTGATCCTCCACCTATAGCTGGAGTAGGACTGTAGATGTATTTCCACGTGCTCCAATAGTAGTACTATCTTGAACCCCTATAATCGTGAGGTATCTCCACTTCCGAGAGGTGAATCCAATGTTCTACGCACTCACATTCTATGTGGATGATGTGACTAAGAGTGCTCCTCCATATAACTTTGAATCCATCTATCCTGCCATTGATGTACTTGATCCCTAACTTACTCCTTCTTTCCTACTTCCCAAGTTAGTTTGTTAGTTACTTGTTGTACTAGATACTGAAAAACCAAGCGCAAAGGCTAGGTCACCAGGTGGATTAAGATGTACGCCTTTGTAGCCCAAGTAGTCTCTGTTGGTGCACTTCTGTGTGAGGCCGAGAAGGGATCTCTATCATGCTTTCCAAGATGGGGGAGTTCCTGATGCTTTGGCTCCACATCTTCTATGTGAGCCGTAAATCCTTCACGAGCCATCTCTCTCCTCAATGCCATACTTTCTGCACAGAACACTGCTTCTCTATCTCCCTGTCACGTGCCTCATTATACTTAAGCCACATTTCCTCTCTCTGCTTTTTTGCTGCTAGGTCTTCCATCTTAATACCAAACTTGTTCCTGACCTTGTGCGTGGTGAAGTTTAGTTAGCCATCGGTTTACTCTCCAAGTTCAAAGTTACCATTAAGATCTTGATCGCTAGTGGAATACCTTGTAAATATGTTCCTCTTGGATACCTCAAAACCAGAATTCAACTATCTCTAGGAAAGAGTACGTCGAAATTGAATATTCTAGAATATAGTTGTTTAGAACACCATGAAACCACGTATCCCCACGCAAGTCCAGATCAGATTAGCATCATAAAGGGCCTAAAATTCTTCCTGTGTCCAAACAAGTGCGCGATACCTCCAATTCCGTTGAGATGCATAAGCAATTAGCCACTCGTATAGTTCTACTAGAAAGATAGTAAATATAAGTTGTCATATAGATTCTGTTCTACCCAAGTGTGTGCATTAAACTCAAATCCATTGTTGAAAAGCCGTGCATATTCTTCCTCCAGATCATGTATCCATTCCTCAATACTTGCTAGAGTTAACCGGTATGTCTTCATCAAAACCATCCTAAAACAATCGAAAAGAGGTCCCGGAAACAGAACCAATGATGCAGCCTAGAATTTACCAGATAACACCCTAGTTGTCTTTGGCACATCACTCACCCTAGGCGAGCACTCACCCGAAGCACGCAAAGGTACCAGGTCCCTCTTTAAGGTTTTTGTAGTAGGATGTTAGCACGATGGAGGAAACATATATATTCATAACTAATCCATCATTCGAAAATGCATGCTACCCTCATATCTATGAAAGAACAAGCTTAAACAGTAATCATGATTGAATTAATAACATGCACTACTCAATTACACACAGAATGACACTTAGATTCAGCCAATATCTTCCATCTATTAGTAAATACAGAATCTCCTTAAAGTATTTTCAATCTATACCAATGTGTGTATGGATCTGATATAGTGATTCAGTGATATACATATATTCTCTGTTACACACACATACATCCGGATCTTGATATATATATATATATATACTATGCACCTAGCATCATATATATAGGGTGGGGACTTGCCCTTCACCGCTTAACTATTCCAAAAATAGGCCGCATGCTATTGATAGCCACACACTATTTACAATCATAGCCACACATGCAAGTGCACTATCTATACTCCTCTTGTAGTTAAGCTGAAGTGTTTATTCTATTATCATCTCGTCTCCATGCATAAACACTTGAAACATTTCTCCAAAGATAGAAAATGCATGGTACGCACATCTCTGCATCATTGGTGTGCTCCACACGCCATCTTCCAAAAATAGATCTTCATGCTCAAAATCGGCTAAGTCCTGAAATATAAACTTTCCTTCTACATGTGGGTCCTTCTTGTCCTTCCGCACCTTTGATCCTGGCCTTCTATCCCACGTAGACTCCTTGTGTGATCTTTGACAAGTATTCTTTGATCAACAAAGATACGAAGATGAAATCCTTTCTAATTGCATCGGGGGCTAACTCGGTATCACTCTAGGGCCTAATGTTTAAATTCTATGGTAGGATTACTTCATGCTCATCCTTGTTATGTATGTTGATGACTTGTTGATTACATGAAACTCTTCCTCGATCATTGATTATGTGAATATTTCCTTAGCCAACAAGTTATCCATGACCGAATTGGGTTTGCTTCATTACTTTCTTGGGATACATATTTCACAATATGACTCAGGAATTGTAATTTCACAACCTAAGTACACCCTTGATTTGCTAGCCAAATTTCACATGACTAATTGTAATCCTTCTCCTACTCCTTTCCTTTCTAGGGTTAAGTTGGTTGTTGATTGATCTACTCCCATAGTTGATTATACCCTTTATCACCAAATTAGCGGGGATCTTGATCTATCCGAATGACACTCGACCAAATATTTCATATTTTGTTGGGATCATGTCTATATTTATGTAGGAGCCTTATGATTTTCATTGGAAAGTAGCGAAGTAGATCCTTAACTATGTTCATGGCACTCATACTGATGTAATTAACTAGTTAGGAGGGACGAAGATTGATCTTGTTGGTTTTACAAATTCGATTGGGCCAAAATCTTGATCAACATAAGTCTACCTCAAGCTACATTTTTCTCTTAGTTTGGATCATGTCGGTTGGTCGAGAAAGAAGCATAAGGTGATTGTAACATATTCTATAGAGGAAAAATACATACGAGAAGTCAATGTTACCACGTAAGTTGTTTGGTTGTAGGGGATTCTCATAAAGTTTGGTATTCAATTTTGGCGGCCTACTATCATTTACTGTGATAACATGAACACCATCTCGATCTTCCAAAATTGAGTTCAGCATCAGCGAATGAAGAACATTCATATCCACATGCACTTCATATGGGAGTTGATTCATGAATATATAATCGACTTACAATATTTTTAGAATTCGATGAAGTTGTATATATTTTCACCAAGCCCTTCACCGAGGAAAAGTTTTTTCACTTGTGGTAACCTCTTCTATAGCCACCCATATTCTTTGGGATTTTTAGTCCTCTTCTACTCTTCTTCCTTTTCTTGAATATGTTCATTTGTACATGGGTACTTTGTTAGTGCAAAATCACAAAGCACCCCGAATGGCCAAAGATGTGAAGTGGTTAAAATGGGGCATTCGGTATGATTGCATAACATTATGTTAGTGAAAATAACAACACCCCCAAATGGAAAAAGATGTGAAGTGGTTAAAATGGGGCATTCGGTGTGATTGCATAACATTGGATCATCTCTCAAGCTATGGGACTTGCAAACCTGAGATGATCCTCCAGAGAAATATGGTTCTTGTTCCTAAACTACCTGCTACGAGCTACTCTAATGCAGGTAAAAATAAACTATCCTAATCTAACCATTCCAAGGAACTAGAGAGAAAAAGAGGGTGAAAGAAAAGCCTACACTAAAGCGGTGATACACCAAAGAAGGAAAGGGGTGAGATGCTCTATTGAGGAAGGATGAAACAAGGGAGAAAGGAAGATGGGAAGGTCGATGACGGAGAAGTGACACAAACCTAGATCCTAATCCATGATCAAAAATCCATGAAACACAATGCCCTGCACATGCAAATGTGAAATACATGCACAAAAATAGATTTGAAAGGGAGAGGCACGAGAAACAACAAAACAATGCAAAGGGTTGAAGAAACACCACAAAACATGTTTTATTGCTCTATATGGGTGCACAGACCATTACATTTCTACTTAGAGGCAAAAAATTCTTTCCAGGCATAGGAGAATGTTTTCAACTCAAAATGGAGTCAAGAAACAAATTTTATAGAGTTTCCCTACGCCCAGAATAATCTCCCTTCTCAAATGAGAAGTGTTACAATATATAGAAAGAATAAGAGAGAGAAGAGGGAAAAGTTGAATCTTGTTTCAACTACCACAGGATATGCATTGAATCCTACCTTGAAGACTCAACCACTATCAATCAATTCCCCTTTCAAATATTCCTCAAATATTTTGATTTTGGCTCCCTCTGTCTGTCTGGCGTATTGAAGAAGAATGAAGAATTGAATCAAACAGATCTGGTAGTTGGAGAAATTGGGTTCTCGCTTTAATGGCCTAGAAGACATTTCTGCATTTTCTCTCCACCTAACCTCCCCAAAATTAAAGTTTCAGATATTCATGGTGTAGAAAAGGATGAGATCTTTCCAACGTTGCTAGATTTTCTAGATTTCGAGCCCCGAGTCAAAATATATACCCCTTTGAAATTTGTATTTGGTCCATACAAAAAGGTGGGAAAACCAGTTCGAAAACGGGCCCCTTTTAAATCCAAGACACGTGGAGAGTGGCGCATGTCTAAGGGTGGCCTCTATATTTTACTTTTGGAGTGGCATGGTGCTGACACGTGGTTTCCTCTACAACTGCTCAATTTCCTTATGTTTTTGGTTAAGTCCTTTGCTCGGTAGGGTCATATATCTGACCGGGGACACACGGCGGCTTGACGCTTGCTTGGAAACCTCCCTTCAATTATGCTCTTGAACTAGCGCCATTTGGACACTTGGCACTCTCTACCGGCCTGTCACAATGCATTGACTATTCAACCCGAATCTGTCCCTTTTTTGAGACTGGACGCGTGGAGGCTCCGTGCTCACTTAAAATCCCGATCAAGATTTGCCTTTGAAGGAGCGTCAAGTTGACACTTGGAAGCCTCTACAGGTCTTTGGAATTTTCAACGACCTCCCTCTTACCTTTTCGGACCTTGGACTATGTGGCGAGTTGGCACTTGTTTGAGTCTCCACTTTTGGATTTACCCTTAGGGACACACCGAGCTGACATGTGGTAGCTTTCACTTACAATTCTATACTTAGCCTTTTTTTAGGCCCACCCTATCTACCATTTGAATTTTAGCTTTGAATCTACTTCCATTTTGGGCCTGAGACATGTGGGGGCCTGGTGCTTGTTTGAGCCTCCCTCTTTGGATTCGACTTCGGAGATGCGTCGTTTGGACACTTGGTAGTGTCCGTTGTCTCATTCATACTTATTCGATTTCGGACTCGTTGTGAACTATTCCAGAGCCCAAATAATTCAAACCTTCGCCATTTCTTCTCTTTGAACCTTTGGCCGCTTTGAAACTATCTCCTTCTACCCCGACCCTACTATTCCATTTCCAAGCATGCATGTAATTTGTTTAATGGATTTAAGGCATGGATTTGCTCTATAGAGCCGTTTTTTTGAATTTTTCCTGTGCAGGGTTGTTTGATCTTTCACAAGCCCCGCCACTTCCATTGTAGAGTCTCCTTTCACATGTTTGGTGGATTCGAATGTGATTTCACTAGTTCTTTCTGATGCGGGGTCGTGGTTGATCCAATATTTTTCCGGGGGGGAAAAATATGGATAACAGGTACCTTATCAAGCCTTTAGTTTTGAGGCCCATTTGACACATATTTCTTAGTTTTCTAGGGGAGTTATCTTTCTATTTTTTTCTTGTTATGACCTCTACCTCAACTTTGATGAATGGGGGTTGGTGTGTGTGAATCTCCTCGTCATCACTCAGGGTATTTTCCACCTCACATGGTGAGTCATCTCACTTTGTGAGATCACATGTCATAGAAGTTATATGACACATGGAAGATTCTATCATAAAATATGTCATTGTCATATGCATCTGTAGGCGTCATATTAGTTACATGTTGGAATAGAAACTACTAAGGGGGGTGAATCAATGTATTCAAAACTTTTACTTCGATTATTATAACTTGTAAGAACCATAAAAGAAACCATTCAACATTCATTAACCAATGTGAGATTATCAAGTATGAAACAACTATCCATAAGAACATGAATCAAGAGAGAAAAAATGAGCACTTTGTATTTATGTCAAAAAAACTCAAGGGGAATAAAACCCACTGATCATTTTATTTATGTACAAAAATAAATTTATTGAAGCACCGACTCCACAAGGAGCACTAACCCCTAATTTATCTAGCAACAACTATACTTTAGCAAGCACCAACTTGTAAGGAGGCACAAATCCCTAATTTATCGGGCATCAACCTGAATTTATAAAGAATCAAATTGAAAGGATATTAAAATCCCATAGGGTTTTAATGAAGCACAAACTCCACAAGGAAGACCAAGCACCAACTCAACCACCTAAGATTGTTTTCCACCTTCTTCTTGTTTCTTGCTTAACAAATGATGGACTTTTTTTTCAACTTATTATCTCTTTTCTTGGTATTCTCTCTATATTTGATATATATTCATTCTCTCAAGTCTCTATAACTCCCTCTGATCCTTAAACATCAGCTACTTTTCATACACAAGCTCATATGCCCTTGAAAACACTCAACTTCCTCGCTTTACTAACTCACTCTTCTTCTTCGTCTTCACCTTCACTAGGTCATGGATGAAATACCCTCATATCTCAAAACCTTTAGATATTAATTTTTCATACATTATTAATTGTCCTTAAGACCTTATACAACCCTTAGCTCGCACTTTTCTCCATGCTCTCCTCTAGCCCAAATATGCCTAATAACCTTGTATATATACTTGTTTCAAGAAACCAATAACTCATAGGTCATACATATCCACTTAGTTCAGCCATAATAGACAAAAAAATATCTGATGAACATGAAAAAATAATAACATAAGCTTCATCAAGTCTGTAATATCTCCAATATGTATTTTCCTTCTTTAGGACTTGAGAAGCCTTCAAATTCTAGGTCTACTTGCACATTGAAGTAACTGAATTTATTGATCAAATAAGAAGTTCATAAAGGATTGAAACTCTTAAAGAATAATTTCCATGACCTCTTCATACTCTCTCCATGCTTACCAATATTTGTACCATGCATTTCCATCATGAAACCATCTCAAAACCAATATTGTCATATTAGAATTGCATACCCATAAAATTTCCTTCAACATATGAAGCTTATACCACCTCAAACAACTCAACCAACAAAAATTAAACACATTTATAAGTACTACATAATCTCTATAAAAGCACTATTTTCATTAGACTCATCAAATCTGAACAAAAGGGCTCAAGAACATCACTTTTCCAAACACTATCAAATTGTCCAAAACTATTCCAAAACCAGTCATGAGAAATTGACTTGGTATGATAACTTAGGGACTATAAGTTATCTATAAATCATCATAGAAAGGTAGATAAGGTCCATAGCATCATCAGAAATCATTTTGTGTCCTTTTCAAAACTTGAGAGATACGATACATTATTTGTTAAACAACCTTTTTTGGTGGGTCCCACTAACTCATCTAGTCACTAAAAATGACTTAGAGATATCTGGTAGAGTCCTCTACATGATCCAATTATAAAAAATTACAAACCAATCAATTCTAGTTCAATTTGAGTAATATCTCTCCAATCAACTTCAAGTTAGGGTTTTAGACGGGTTTTTTACCTGTTTTGGTGTTAACGATTGTTCATAAATATGCGGACCTTATGTTGGTCACAAGAGATGACCAATTATTAGTCACACACAAGGATTTCACATAGAAGGGTACATAAATAGGACAAACAAATGCATATTGGGTTTTGAGGACTACGCAAGAGCACACACAAATGAAGGAAAATAGAATATGCCAAAGTGCACAAAAATGTGTGCATACAATGAAGGATAGGTTGGCACGAAAGGTTGCATGCATACAAACAAAATGCTAGGACTTGTCCATTTTGAAGCAAAGGCTATAAATAAGAAAGGACATGTAGAGCAAGGAAAAGGATAAGAGCATGGACAAGGCTAGTAATAGGATTATAAAGCAAATAAAAGCGTGGAGTTATTTATATTTTTATCTATTATTAGAACAAGTTGTAAAAATATGCAAGCTATTGTAAGCACACTTATTATTAGGAAGGTGCATGTAGGTGGTGAAGGGAAAGTATTCACCCTATAAATATAAGTGACATCTCCTTGTAATTATTGATTCTAGTTGGAAGAGCTAGAGAGTATGAATGGATTACTAGTCTAAGAGTAGGTTTGAGTACTTAGTATGGAGTCTCGCATGATAGTGCACATGGTCCAACACACTGATGCAATGGTTTGTAAAGTATTCAACTTCTATGTTATGTAATGACTTGCAATTATAATAGATAATTATGTATGGGTTACTAAGGTAAATTTATATGAGTATGGTGTTCTACGTATTCTGATCTTATTAATCATTCTTTATGTTGAGTGAATTTCCTTATTATATGTGTTTTCAATTGTCATGATATGATATTGAATGAATGGTATCTCGGATTATAAATATGGTGAAAATTCTTACTAAAATCTTTGAACTTTCTGAGCATATCAAAGGAGGGACGTGGTGGCTCTGTGCACTTCGGGTGAGCTTTCAGGCTTGTCTAGATGAAGTGCCAGAACATATATCTATGTGTTGAAAATTAAATACTACATTTTAGTTCCGTTCTAGGACCTATTTTCAATATATTCACCAAGATATTACATGCACATGGAATTCCCATTGTCTTTGGTGAATATTGAGAATTAGAGATATGAAAGTGAGGACGCGTGCGATAAAAGTTATAGAATTAGACCTAAATTTAATGCTCGAAAGTGGGTAAAATATAATCTCTATGATTTCTTGTATGATACTTTCTTCAACTTCTTACCAATAGAATTGTACGAGTGGGTGACAACATGCGGGTAGAACAAAGGTGTTTGGACTAGTAGAAAGCAAGTGTGGAGACACAAAGACTACCAAACAATATTTAATTTGGAAGATTCATGGACTAGAGATGTAGATCATTGGTGGGAAGGAGTTCTACACAATTATACCTTGGAATACATAATGTCAACATACTCTCTCTCATAGGAAGCGAGTTATGGTTTTTACACGATCTAAGAGGATTCTATTTGCACACGATACCCTTAGTTATCAAGATCTTGATGGTTGAATTGGGAATGGAGAACCTATCAATGACAGGAGCTAAAACCCCATCGCACGTAGGGGAAAACGAAAGGTTTGGGAAGGATGGTGGTGGCCCCGGTAGAAGACAAAGAGAAAAGATGGCTCAGGTATAATGATGCGTGACAAAGGGAAGTTGATGAAGTGTTGAGGTTGAGAAGAATGATGGTTGAAGTGATGAGACCCCTATAGAAGGTGAGGGAATGTAGGATCATGTCCTCTCGATATTGGGAAAGCACAGTAGAGAGGACCCATCAACATCATATGTGAGCACGTCTAAGGAAAGGATGAGAACTGTGGGTGTGCATCGACCCTGCTTAGTCACCTATCCCTTACACAAGGTGTTTAGAATCCAAAGGTAATTATAGAATAACATCATAGAAATAGTGAGAAAGAAGGTAATAGAGGATCTCCATGTTGGGTAGGGGAAGGTAAACACATGTTATTCTCACTCAAGAAGTGCAACAGATTAAGGATACACACATGGCAGCATGCAACATGCACCAAGTGTTTGGAACAAGTACTTTTGGGGGTATTTTTAAAGACATGTCGACGGTATAGAGAATTTTCATGTAACCCATTAGAATAAATCCTATAGGCAATGTTATAGCGTAGACAGGTTTGTGTCCAGTTATCATAACCACTTTGGGACAAGAAGAAGCTCATTTATAGGACAACAAGGCACAACAGGAGGCTCGGGAGGTTCGGTCACCACCAAGAAGAGGAAATCTGGTGGAGGTTAAAGGTTAGGTTCGGGATCTATCCCCATTCTAGGGAAAGGGTCACAACAACCACAATAACATCCTTAACAAACACATCAATAGACATCTCAATTCTTCTTTGAGATGTCACTTCACTGAAAAAGTATAGAGAAGTAGAAGACACGAGTTGAGAATGTGTATAAGTTCGAGTTCTTGTGGAGGGATAAAGGAATCACAACCTCGATAGTAAGGAAAGTTAGTTTTCCACCACATTTCAAGGGTGCACACACAACTGGTCTAGGAAGTATGATCCACATCATACTACGGTGGATTGATGATGTGTTGCGCCTTTTTTTAGTCAAGTCCCATATACTATAGTTTTAGCAAGTAAAGTATTAACGTGCTCAAGGACATCAAACAAGGTTTTCCAGAGAGCGTAAAGGAGTATAAGGCTTAATTCAATACCTTGATATCCGCTAGAGACAACATTCTTAGTGGTTCATTGGAGGCATATTAACACCATTCATAAGATCCTTATCTCATAAAACATTTAGTGATCTCGTATGAGGCTTTGGAAGAAAATTTGTGCACGAAAGTAGTTGGAAGTGTTGATACTAGAGTGAGACCTTTTTTTGAATCCCATATAGCAATGATGGCTACAAACTGGAGAATCTATCAACCAATTTGACACATGAGACACACATAAGAATATGACACACAAATTGCAAGGTTAAAGGACCTACAATAGATAAATTCTCGCACACAAGTTTACACACGTTGTTAAAATCTTGTGAGATTTACTAAAGATTCATGATGTAAGGAATTGTCTACCATTGCAATGTACAACGTAGAAGACGTTCTCCATGTATGCTATTGCAATATTTGTGATATGCACACCCATGACATTGTTGACTCTTTGTTTGATTGATCACATTCACAAATCCTATGAGATTGGATTGGGACAAAATACGTAGTGGTTAGTAGCTCTAAGGCGCAAGAAGGGAAGGACATTGAAAGGCGTAATAATGAGAATAGGAGCTTTAGAGGTGGCTACGAAGCATAGGCTAAGGTGGTAGAGGAATATTCATGCATGGGTATACATGTGGAAAACCTAATCATTATTAGCATGAGTTTCCTAAGAACCTGGTATGCACATATTGTGGAAAGGACCATAAGGTTGAGGATTTTTCAGACCTCTATGAACATATGTATAAGAAAAAAAAAGAGGGATAATGGTATTGGGATGATTAAGTTGGAGCGAGTAAAGCCTAAATAGTGGGCACCTAAGAAGAAGGTTTATCCAGAGCTTTAACCTATATTAGTCACTACACATGCGAAGTGGCACACATACATGAGAATCTCAAGGAAAAACCCCTTATCATGCATGAGGAGGTCATATATGTTAAGTATCCAAACACATCTCATTAGAAGGAGGCGTATCAAGAAACTACGGGAGTTGTAAGAGAGATTACGAGGAGAGATCAAACACTTGAAGGAATAGGGACATGAAAGAGAGCATGCGAGGAACTCGAGCTTCCATATAAAGATGTTGATGATTTGAAGGAAGTATCGAGGATGATACACTAGGAGAACATCATTCCTTTGTTAGGAGAATGGATGTATGAGAAATTACTACACACAGGATTAAACATGAGCACCGAGATCCTTCATGCAAATTTACCACCACAAGACCATGAATATGACAAAGAGATCACACTTGATACAGTGATAGATGGTTGGTTGGTAAGTAAAATTCTTATTGACACAGGTGTGGAGGTCAATGTCCTGACATTATGTAGTGTTTTAGTTTACCAACATCCCAAGGTGCGCAAACAAATCATTTAGACAGATCCGAGCACTCACCCGAAGCGCGTAAGGGTACCAAGTCCCTATTTTATGAAAGATTTGTCAAGGATTTAGCATGTAAAGACATATAATCCAAAATTACAACAACCGATCCATAACAACCATGTAAATATAAAACACACCTAGATCGGATCATAGTCATATGCAAGAATGAGCTAAAAAGAATCAAGATCATGTTTACTATGCGAGATCCAAGCATGAGATAAGTCAATAACCAACATCCATCCACAACTATCTATTATATTAACCAATGTAAAATGTTGAAGCTGAATACATACATAAAAGTATCACCATAAGTCATGCATGCTCATAAACCAACAACATAACTCTACTACAAAGCGGAAATCCTAAAACCATGTAAATTAATACATATATATGGGGGTGGGGACTTTCCCTTCACCGCCTAAGCATCCTCAAAATAGGTTTCATGCTAAGAATAGCCATGCGCCACTACAAGATATTCATGGAATCATTTAAGCTCCTCTAATAATAGATCTTCTATAGTTAACCTCTAGTTCAGATCTTATTATTAGCTCCTTGCTCCTTTTCAAACTATAAGTTCCAAAATATCTTGGTGTGTCTTCCAAGTATTCTAACAAGAAGTGCTTTACACTCAATCCATTATTAGCCCATCCATGCAAAATGGATAAGTAGTTGAAATCTAACTTTACTTGGTAGACCTTCCTTCTCCCAAACTTCCACGCACCCCTTATCCATGCTCCCTAATATTATGCACCTTTCATACTTAGGCATAAAATATCTCCAACCAACATTACCCCACACTAGCTTCATTTCCACCCTCGGTAATGGGTAATCATGCCTTATCTCTCCAAAAATAAAGACTAAGGAATAAAATAATGTTTTGTACATAATGAATGAATAAATACCACAAATAATCTAGGTACCCTACCCCTCCAAAGGCAGTAATAACTCAAGATATTCACTTTTGATCTCTGCCTCTAACTCGTTCCAATCACTTTGAGCGTGTTATTCGTATTTTCATGGATATCTACAAGTACTCCTTCATATCATGCGAGTCATACTCTTACCCTCATTCTATAATATCCTCATAATGTTCACTAGACTGCATTCCATCCCATCCATCACATCCATACGTCTAGAAATAAGATTCCTAATATATTTTATCTTCTCTTTGTGAGGGTCTCAGTGTCTTTGTAAGTGCATCACACTTTTCTGCTAACAATGTCATCCTCTCCTTGCACCCAACCGTTTAATTCTTCTTCTTTACCGCAAATAATTCATTCTCCTCATCCAGAGTCCTCATCTTTATTATCACCTCAAGATCTTTACACATGTTCTATTGGAACATAATGATTAAGTGGTCTGGCCAACTATTAACGTATATGGGTCCATCACTAATATATAGGTTAATATTTAATAATATGAAATATTTATATTTCTATTATTAAATATGCTAACCTAGGTATATACTTTAGGATAAATATTTAATATCATAAAATGATTATATTTCTAATATTAAATATATTATAAACCTAGGTGTATGTGTCAACCATTTTAGGTTGAAAAGGTGGGTCGGGAGACATACTTAATCACCTTAAATAAAAAGGACTTTAGGTCCTCATTTGATATATTCGAAAATATATCAAAGGTGTGCAAATCAAGTGATTTGGTTTTACCCTTAGTAAATAGGGTTTTAAAGGAGGATGTGATCTTACTAGATGTAAAATAAGTTCTCACGAAGTAAAAGGTTATTTTCAAAGTAGTTTTTACCCTATTGGCGTTTTTGACTATAAATAATGTGTCACTTGTGTTATTTATTTCCTATAAGTATTTATTTATTTACTTATGTTATGATGTAATCTTTATTTAAATATTTATTGTAATATTATGTAATATGTAAGTTTATTAAATCCGTATTTATTAGAATCCTAAAATTCTAACATGGTAACAGAGCGAGGTAAATTAAATAAATTAAGATCAAATGTTTTGTATTTTATTTATTTAATTAGTATGGATTTTTTCAACATACCCGAAAGGGTATTTAAAATTATCTCTGTCCATTTCTTTTTTTTTTCTAATTTATTTTGGCACTACATTTGTGCAATTAAACTCTCAAGTAAGTTTTTTTAGGGTTTTTCAATTTTAAATCCCTAATTTTTGGGGGAGATGTAATATGATATGATTCTTACTTTCATTTACATTTTGTAAATTATATGGAATTAATGTTTGTTTGGAGATTTGTGCACGCGTGAAAGGGGCTTGAAATATTTACATGCGTGAAAATCACATGCGAAAAGGAAAAGATTTATTACTATATGAAATAATTTTTGTGTTTTCTATAATTTCAAATGTTTGCAAGTTAAATATTTCGAAGGTAAATTCATAACCATGTTCTTTGGTCCCCTCTAAATGCGATTCGATTTGAAAAACTATAGTTTATAGTTAATCTATAGCTATATCTTATATAATTTGAAAACTATATTATTATTTTTAAATAAAATATATATAATATAGATTAAACTTTATATAATAATTTATATAAACATCATATTAAAATTTATATAGTTTTGAAAAAAACTATTTATTAAAAGTCTTAAATCATATTAAAATTACATGGGATTGAGGAAGAGTCAATGAGACCATATTCTAAGCCTAAGTTTAAATCATATTTAAACTTAACTTATAAATCTAAGCATATATAGTTTTTAAAAAAAGAAACAAACCTAAGTTTGAATCATATTTTATATATGTTTTAAAAAAACCTAAGTGCTTACTTTTTAATAGTAAGGGGAGCGTGTTCATCGCTTGGCCATGTCATCATCAATCCGACACTATGATAATTCTTCATCGGGAACTCCTCGTACTTTCATGATTATTTACTATGCGCGACTTTTAATTTGGTGCATGTAATCTGGAAACACAACAAACATAACACAAGAATACCATAGACTATAATACGAAGGAATGATGATAAATATGAAATATAAGTGTAAATTATATTATCAACATGAAATTGTTACAATCTCACCCATGAGGTACTTCAAGTGTTACTGACTTCACTTTCCTTCCAACCATAACTATGGGAGAAACTTCACAATTACACCTCTTAATGGATTCTTTAACACACCTTCAAAATGATGACTTCTTTTACACACTTACTCATACAATATTTCTCACTACTTCCTTCTATGTTAAATGAGGGGGTGGCCTCTCTATTTATAGAACTTCCAAGCTTATCCATCTTATCTCTAAGATAGGATAAGAAATCTACTCTGACGAATCATATTCCATACCTTAACTCTTATCTGTACATGTAAGCTTATCTTTTAAGATAAGATAAACCTTATCATTTCACATAGGTTCCACATTTTTAGAATTTTTACAAATAAAATACACAAAATATTTATGACCTCACTCCTTGTCCTTATTACCAATATAATATTTCTAATTCCTAATCATGTAGACCCTACTTCTCTACTTACCCTAACTTTGACATTTTAACATTACCGGACCACTTACGACAAATATTTACTTTTTACCACAACATTCATATTGTACTTTTGACTATTATTGTACTATACATTATTGGTGGTGTCGTATCTTTGCGTGCGACGTTATTTTCTATCGATGATACTACTAATTATACTTAACAACATCCTATTCCTAATACATACATTAATGAAATAAAAATTACGGAGGAAAATTTTAGTGTCGACATCTTCCCCCTTCCTAGCTTCTACTCCGTCCTCGGAGTAGACTATTCCGGTGCTTGAAAAATCTTTAACTTGTCGTGGTTGACCCATTTCGTAATGGGAGTGCCATCCAATTCCTCTAGTTGGTATGTACCATTTTCATGCACAACTGCTATTTTGTAGGGCCCCATCCATTTTGGAAGAAATTTTCTCTATCTTCTTTTTTGTATCTGGAATCATATACTAGAACCAAGTCATTCACATGAAATGGAGACCAACGGATATTTTAATCAAAGTATTCCTTTTGCTTCATTTTCTTCTTATAGCTTGTATTCTTCGCTATTTCCCTCATTTCCTCTAGCAAATGAAGATGTATTAACCTTTTTTTGAATCACTTTCATCCATCCTTTCATTTTCATAACTCTCACGGTGGGAATATCAAACTCAATAGGAAGAAGCTGGATCAATGCCATAAGCTAACTGAAATGGAGAGTATCATGTTGCTTTGACTTCGATGTTTCCTATATGCCCACAATGTTGCATGAATCTTTTATCCCACTTATGTACCTACAAGACTGCATATTTTGCTAGAATTTGACACAACACAAAATTTGTTCGTTCCACATCCTTTTGTCCTTGGATTGTATGTTGTTGTCTTCTTGTGCTTAATAGAAAACTTATTGACTAGGGCTTCTAGCACCTCATTAATGAAGTGGCTTCATTGATCATTACAATTTCTCATGGACAACCAAACTGGTGACAATACGTTCATATATGAACCTTACCACTTCATCTATGAAAGTTGTTTTCAATGGCCTAGCTTGAACCCACTTGGTTAAATAATGCATGGCAACTACTGATATACTTATTTTTGCATGGAGTAGTTGGAAGTGGACCTACAATGTCTATTCCCCACTTTTCAAAGGGACTAATTGGAAAATAGGGCATAATGGAGTGATGAAGTCTTATGGTTACCATGTGTTTGAAAAATATCACATGTCTTACAATAATTATAACAATATCTAAAAAGAGTGGGCGGTGATAACTGCATCCAAGATCCTTCTTCTTGTAAGTTGTCCTGGAGAAGTCTCATCCACATGTACCATTGTGGAATTCTTCTATCAGCTCCTTCCCTTGATCACGTCTAACTACCCTCTTATACTATCCATCAGGTCCTATTCAAAATAATACTCCATGCAAAATAGAATATGGATGACTGGCTTGAGTAATATTTCTCTTAGTCTTTGCATTGGCACCATAAGGAAAAGAAACTTGAATTTATTCGGATAATTTCAAATATCTATGTATTCACTAGGGATTGTGTCGAGGATAACAATGTTGCATCTGGGAAATCATCATCATCACAAGATGAACCTAAACCATCATAAGCTCGAGAGATTACATCTACATTGACATGCTTCTTTCTTGGCCTATATATAATATCAAGTTAAATTCTTGTAGCAAAATTATCCATCTTTCTATCCTCCGATGGGTTAGGCTTATTTATAATATATTTTAGAGCCCGATGATCTATTACACTATAAATTTCTGCCTAACAAGTAATTTATAAACTTCTTTTCATAAAAATGATAGTTAGAGCATCTTTTTCGATTCTGATATAATTTACCTCAACACTTTGCTCATTTATCTGCTCCCAAAGTAAATGAATGATCATTCCCATTTTCATTCTTTTATCTCGAGTACTTCCTAGTGCTTCATATGAGGCATCGTATACACAATGAATGGCTTGCTCTAATCTAGATTCTTAAAAACAGTGAAGACACCAGGGCTTCCTTGATTGTTCAAAACTTCATGCGCCTTATTTCTGGTTCATAAGTAAGATCCTTCTTCAAGAACTAGGTTAGTGGATGTGCAATCTTTGAGAAATTCTTGATGAACTTTTTATAGTAACCCACATGGCCTAAAAATGATCTCAACTTACTTCTATTCATAGGAAATGGTAACTCTTTGATTTTGAAACTTTATCGGGATCGATACAATACCATATCTCTGGATATAACATGCCCTAACAAAACACCTTTAGAACATCCAAAGACACACTTTGTAGGGTTTAGTGAGGCTTGTGCTTCATCTACCTTTGAAATTTTGTCTCCATCACAGTGCGGGTGGTCCATCTTGCTCCCATATATGAAAAAATCATTTAGAAATACTCGATTAAGTTCCCAATGTAGGGTTCAAACACCCTATTCATCAAACACTTGGAATGTTGCCGGAGCATTACACAACCCAAAAGGCATAACTCTATAAACAAACATTCCCCAAAGAGTGGTGAATGTGGTATTCACTAATCTTTCTCCGCTTATACGAACTTGGTTGTATCCGCTATATCCATCAGAAAACTATAGCACTCTGGCCAGCTACTTCATCTAAGATTTAATCGAGAATGGAAGAGGGTAACGATCCTTCTTTATTGCCTTATTGAGCTTCTTATAATTAACACAAATGCGTAGCTTCCCATTCTTTTTATTGAGATCACAATGGGAGAAACTCATTCTGAATTCTCCACATCAAATATGAATCCTACATCAAACAACTTATCTATTTCTTCTTTTACAGTCTTGGAAAAATTAGGATTCATTCTATATGGCATTTGCTTTATGGGCTTAGCACCATCTACTAGCTCAATAGAATTTTCTACACAACTTACTTGACGAGTTCCTTGTAATCAAAAGTGAATAGGTGTATGTACATTTGAAAGAACCTGGAGGCCGGATTCCTTCTCACTCTCCATCATAGCATCACCAATCTTTATTTGTTTGGAGACAATCATCAATTTCTTCTTCGAGATAATTTTATGGGTTCATGAGTCGGTGTGGTCAGAAGATATCCATGACCGAAACATCAACCTCACTTTCTTCATCTTCTCGTGTCCACTCCATAGTACTAGAGTAATCGAGAGGATGTCCAATCATCGAGTTTCATCACTTGAATTCCACGGGTTATGTCTTATGATGCTTTGAGGATCACTTTTATCTTCACCCTCTCTCTACCACGTCCAAGTGTCATGAAACCTACATTCCAGGTAGTTTCTTGCATGAAATATCCTTAGCCATGGTCTTCCCAACAACATTGGGTACGCAATAAGATTACCATTTTTATCACTGAAAGTCTACCACACATCTGACACCCATAACAGAGATATTTCCACATTTAAAACACCTTCAGTTTAGTTTTCCCTTATTTAATGACCTTAACATAAATGTTTGAGGGAAATAAATTTTAAACCCAACATATTCATTACAGAGACTTAGGTCATTACATTAAGCTAACACCTCCATCAACTAAGACATCATGAATTGAAATACCATTACATAATACCTCAGCTTGTGGAGCATAGGGATCCGCCTCTGCCTCCAAAACAAGGACCTCAACCTCCTTCCTTCATCGAGCATTGAGTCCACTTCGCAGCTCCCGCCTCTTCTCAGAAGACATAGCCAAGAGTTGACCATATGTAATATTTTCAAGCCTTTTGGATAGATCTTGTAAGATAGAGTATGGTCTTTGTCCCTATGAAATCGAGAAAATCCTGCACACCCAACTTTCTTCTCTTATGTTTCTTACTAGTTTCTCCTTTCATCTTCTTAGAATCATTTCCATCTTGGTTATCTTTTTCTTTATTTATTTTTGTTACAAACATCTACTTCATTATTTATGCTCTTATATACTACATCAAAATAATTCACGGTGTGTTTTCCTTTATCATTATCTCTTGTACCGGATGTAGAAGCTCTATCTAGAAAATTATACGTATAATGACCCTTTTTATGACAACCATAACATACAACTTCATAAATATTTCTTTTTGGACCTCTATCTCCTCCATGAGAACTAAATTATTTTCCTTGAAGAAGATTAATAGTTAATTGTCCCATCTTCCTAAGCAAATCTTCATACTCAGTAGATGTACTATGAGAAATATTTTTACTCACCAAGAGTGGTTGTGGATTCGGACCAAAGGTGCTTGGTGTAGGCTCTACTTTAGCAACAATTTCTTTGGGCTCCTTTTCCATGCTTTCTTCTTGCCTTCTTGCAATCTCCTTTGCTTGTTCATGGTAGGCTGGATGGTCATACTTCACTCATTTTCGATCTTTGGCTTCATCCCAAGAATGAAGTGCTTACATAGAGGAGATTATCCACGCCATTCATCAACCCATCCGCTAATCCTTCCTTTCGGATCTAAGCATCGAGCTTCCTCCTTAGCTCTAGAACATGAGCATGATAATCCCTTATCTTCTCCTTCTCTCCTTGGGATAGCTTTGTGATATCGATCATGAAATTTACATATTTCTGGTGTTCACCAAATTCTTCAAGAAAACTTTCAGTTAATAAATCCCATGAGTTTTTCACATTATCATCTAGTGTTTCAAACCACATAAGGGCTTAACATCCAAAAAGGTAGAAAAAAATTCAGTCCATTGTTCCCTTCTTATAAGGCCATTACAAATACAAGATCATTTAAACTCTTGAATGAAAGAGGAAGCATCTTCATTAGATTGGGCTAAAAAAATAGGAATCTTCCCCATTTTCAAAAGTAGCCACAAAGAAATACCAACCCACAAGTATAATCAACAAGACTTATGTGGACAAATAATTGGAATCACTATAATAGAAAATAGAAAAAACCATGGTAAACTATGGTAAAACTTGACTTCTTGCGGTAAAAATGACTTTCTTGTGGTAAACACTATTTATAGTAAAAGTGAAGTTACTACGGTAAATACTATTCACGGTAAAAGTGACTTTACGGTAAATACTATTCATGGCAAAAAGTGACTTTACCATGGTAACTACTATGCACGCACAAAAAACAATGTTACCCTCCAAATGTTTCGACTAAGTGGGAATATCTTTCCGGAAAATCCACCAACGAGGAATTGTCCCCAAGAACGGAACCAAAATGTCATCACCAATCCGGCACTATGATAATTCTTCACCAGGAAATCCTTGTCTATGATTATTTACTAATGCATAACTTTTAGTTTGTGGATGGAATTTGGAAACACAACAACAAACATAACACAAGAATACCATAGACTATGATAAGAAAGAATGATGATAAATCTGAAATATAAGTGTAAATTATAATATCAACATGAAATTGTTACAATATCACCCATGAGGTACTTCAAGTGTTACGACTTCACTTGCCTTCCAACCATAACTATGGGAGAAACTTCACAATTACACCTCTTATGGCTTCTTTAACACACCTTCAAAATGATGGATTCCTTTACACACTTACTCATACAATATTTCTCACTACTTCCTTCTATGCTAAATGAGGGGGTGACCTCTATATTTATAGAACTTCCAGGTTTATCCATCTTATTTCGAGATATGATAAGAAATTTACTCGATGAATCATATTCCATACATTAACTCTTAACCTACATATAAAGCTTATCTTTTAAGATAAGATAAACCTTATCATTTCACATGGGTTCCACATTTTTAGACTTTTTACAAATAAAATACACAAAATATTTATGACCTCACTCCTTGTCCTTATTACCAATGTAATATTTCTAATTCCTAATCATGTAGACCCTACTTCTCTACTTACCCTAACTTTGATATTTTAACATTACTGGGACCACTTACGACAAATATTTACTTTTTACTACAACATTCTTATTGTAATTTTGACTATTACCGTACTATACATTATTGGCGGCGTTATACCAAAGAACGCCATTATCTTCTATCGGATCTACTACTAGTTATACTTAACAACATCCTATTCTTAATACATACATTAATAAAATAGAAATTACGGAGGAAAATTTTAGTGTCGCATGACCATGAAGGGATTACTTTTTAAATCTTAATACTTATTAAATAAAATCTAACATGTGTCCCTAACCATTTATATTATCCATGTAAGGGGCGGCCCAATCATTTATATTTTATAGTTTATAAAACTATATAAATAAACTTATTTACTGAGTTTTCTTTTATATAAGAGTGAGAGTGGAGAATAAAATGAGATAATATCTCAAGTATAAATGTGAAATTCTTAGGTATAAATGGAGATTTGTTTTAAAAGCTAGTTTATTGGTGACCCACGTAAAGTGTCGTAAATATTTATTAAAATATTGGTAGTTATTGCTACCTAAAAGTTTTAAAGTTTTTAGCTTGCGGGAATTATATAAAATATTTTACAATATTTCCATAGCTTTAAATATGTGCGAGGTAAAATTAAGATTAAATGAAAGGAGGAGATAATGTTCATGAAAATAAAGATTTTAATTTATTTTATTGGTCGGGTAAAATTACGTGTCCCCTCTAAAAATATGCGGTTAATCTATACTCTCATAAATGTACTTGCACTGGTAAAATTCTTGTAACTTTGGTCTATGTCCTTTAAACCCCTTTAATAAGGGTTATGTGTTTTTATATAAAAATAATATACTATAGTTTATAATTTTTATGAACTCTATGTTGTTTTTTTACATTCTATAAACTATATACCTTTTTTAAAAAAGTGTATATATTTTTACATTATAAATTATAATAGGTTATTATAATGTATTAAAATATAACCTCCCTAATATTATACAGAAGAAGAAATTCTAGAATTTCACATTCTGGAAATACACAATAAGTTTTGGCTTCATTAAATTTGATGGTCAAATGACCGTCACGGTAGACCAAACATAAGACAATATGACGGTCATTTAGACGTCAAATTTAAGCTCATATGTTACAGGAAACTTTCACTGTGTTAAAATAGACGTTCAAATGACCGTCATGGCAGACTAAAAAATAAGCCATTACGATGGTCATTTAGACGTCAAATTTAAGTTGGTCGTATTTTTGTCTACATTAATTTTTTTCTAAAATTTGAAGTTGGTATGCATTCTAGGGTCTTTTCTTCACTTTTATATAGTCGAAATATTTTTATATAAATCTTATGTATAATGCGAGCCCTTTATATTGTGGGTTATTATTTTGATCATGGGAGGTTAATTAGTATGTATTGTAATGATAGAATTAGTTATGATCAAATAGTTTGTTTATATCTATAAAATTTAGATATGATTCTATTAAAAGTGTTGTTTTTATTATCGATAAATATGTATATAAATCTCTAATACATTGTATATTGTAATGAGATGTGTTTTACAAGTTTAGGAAAATAATGGCATCTAGCTATTCCTATCTTGACAAAACTCGGATCTGAATGAAGCCAACTACAACATTTGGGTCAAAACATAATTTATGGCGATAAAACTCTGGATGATTGTTTACGGATTTGAGGTTGTTCCTCACCGGTCATCAAGCAATTGTAGATAGCATGAATACATTATTACAACAAATGCATGAGGCTCTTTACATGATTCTACGCAATGTGAGCGATGATTACCTTCTACACATTAGTAATATCGAACATCCAAAAGAGACATGGATACTGACTTGAATCCATGCATGAAGGATACTTGTATATCAAGGATAGTAATGAGAGTATAATAACTAAAGTAATTTAAAAAAATGGTTTACATAATTTTTATGATTTCTCTTACGCATATTGTTTTATATCTCAAAGTTTAAATAATTCAAAACTATGACATGAAAGGTCGGGACATGTTAATTATCGAAGCTTATATGAAATGTCTAGATATAATCTAGTGAAAGGTTTACATGTGTTGTCTTCTTCTCTTGAAGTTACTTCATTAAATGCTTCTAAATGATGGTTTTGATTCGATTTAGTAAATGGTCATGATGATATTTAATACTATAGATGTTTCTAAAACTCTTATCTTCCTAGATAAGAAATTAAATTAGGTTCAATCTATGTTAGAAAGTTCAAATCCTATTAACCTTATGAAAATGACCGAGAAACCATCATATGTACTATACATTAATTACCTTGTATGAACTGAGCCCATGCCGCAAATATTATAGGGTCTAGGTGGATATACAAAGTAAAATATAATGTTGATGGTAGTATTACAAACATAAAACTAGACTTGTTCTTTAGAGGCTTCACTCGAAACACGGTATTGATTATGTTGAGACATTTTCGTAGCTAAAGTGAGTCTTTTATGACCTTATTTGTAATTGTCGCTCAATTTGGGTGAGAAATCTACCAAATGGATAAGAAAATTATTTTTTTGAATTTTGATTTAAAAGAACTATACATGTTTCAACCTAAAGGATTTGAAGAAACTGGTAAAGAAAACTATGTTTATAAATTGAGAAATCCTTGTATGGTTTAAAACAAGCTCTTAGAGCTTGGTATGTGAAAAATTGTTTCCTTCTTTAAAAGCTGTTAGGTTTTGTTAATTTTTCTTCTAATAATGATATATTCATTAAGAAATAAGGCTCACATATTATCATTATATGTATATATGTTAATAATTTTCTTACGTCATGACAATTTCGATTTAATTCATAAGATTAAAAATAAATTAAAGTAGTACTTTGAAATGAATGAGTTAGTTATCTCACATCATGTTATTTTTCAAAACACAATATGTAACCATTGTATTGAAATTTTTTCTTATGATTGATTGTAAACTATTTTATTTTTCAATGGAAGTTAGAATAAATATTGATCATAAATCTCCAAATGAAAAAGGTTGATCCTATTTTATATTCGATGTTATTTGATAGTTTTGACATTTCCTATACGATGAAATTACTTCAAGTTTTATGCGGGAACCTTTTTAGAGATCATTGGAATCTTGCAAAAAAATTAGATATTTGAAAGGAATAATCATTTATGGGTTGCATTATACTAAGAATGAAAATGCTATCTTATATGATTTTTTTATTCTAACCATACTATGTGGTGTTATAACATATCTTGGATATGTGTTCAAGTTTTTGGTATAGGAACCATTACTTGTAAAAAAATACAATCAACATTCTCCATTTCTTCTCTTTTGAGGTAGAGAAGTACAATGGAAGAAGTAAAGAATCCATGTGGCTGCAATAATGTTGGTAGAGATACACATGGAATTTAAAGGAATTATTTCTCTTCTATGTGGTAGTCGAGTTGTATGACTCTTGATTAAGAATTTAGTTCAACATTAGAGGAAGAAGAACATTGAGATATATATGCGCTTCACCCGTGAGAAGGTGCAAAGTGATGAGATAGATCTCAAGTTCATGTTGGCTTGAAGAGTGCGAGTTGTTGACATCTTCACAAAGTCCCCGAGTCTTTGAAAGTTTTGTCACTTTCGTGAAAAACTTGGATTGTCAAAGTTTCCATTGAAGGAGTTTGCATAACAATGTCACCTCCTAATGGAACTTGGTTTTTGTAAAATACCTTCGAGGCATTTGTAAAAGACCTTCGGAAAGTGTAAAAAGACCTTCGGGCAAGAGTAAAAAGACCTTCGGCATGTATACCTCCTCGAATTATTTTTAGAAAGAAGTGTAGAAATATCTTAAATGCGGTCTTCATAAACTCTTTAGTGATATTGAGTTTAGTGGTAAAAATCTAGTACAAGCATATTGTTAAGGAGGTCCTTGGTTGTAAAAAGGCTCCTAAATGCTTTGGTTCAATAACTTTTATGAGAACATGTGACAACATGTAAAACTCACAAATCATACTTAGCCAATAATCATGGGATGATCTTTGGGATTATCGACACTAAAATTTTCCTCCGTAATTTTATTTCATTAATGTATGATGTTGTTAAGTATAATTAGTAGTAGCGTCGATAGAAGATAACGGCCCTTGATGCGGTGCCGCCAATAATGTGGAGTACGGTAGCAGTCAAAAGTACAATAGGAATGTTGTAAAAGTAAATATTTGTCGTAAGTGGTCCGGTAATGTTAAAATGTCAAAGTTTGGGTAATTAGAGAAGTAGGGTCTACGTGATTAGGAATTAGAAATATTATATTGGTAATAAGGACAAGGAGTGAGGTCATAAATATTTTGTGTATTTTATTTGTAAAAAGTCTAAAAATGTGGAACCCATGTAAAATGATAAGGTTTATCTTATCTTAGAAGATAAGCTTACATGTACAGATAAGAGTTAAGGTATGGAATATGATTCGTCAGAGTGGATTTCTTATCCTATCTTAGAGATAAGATGGATAAGCCTGGAAGTTCTATAAATAGAGAGGCTAACCCCCTCATTTAGCATAGAAAGAAGTAGTGAGAAATATTGTAGGAAGTGTGCGAAGGAAGCCATCAGTTAAAGGTGTGTTGAAGAAGCCATCAAGAGGCGTAATTGTAAAGTTTCTCCCATAGTCTTGTTGAAGTACCTCATGGGTGAGATTGTAACAATTTCATGTTAATATTATTATTTCTTTTGATATTTCGATTTTCATCATTTCGTCTTATCATAGTCGATGGTATTCTTGTGTTATGTTGTTGTTTTGTTTCAGTTACATCCACCAAACTAAAGGTGTGCATTAGTAAATAATCATAGCACGATGAGTTCCCGGTGAAGAATTATCATAGTGCCGGATTGGTGATGACATTTTGGTTCCGTTGCCGGGACCATTCCTCGTTGGTGGATTTTATGGAGAGATATTCCCACTTAGTCAAAAATCAATTAGAGGGTAACCTTGTTTTTCTTGTGCATAGTAGTTACCATGGTAAAGTCATTTTTGCCATGAATAGTAGTTACCATGGTAAAGTCATTTTTTGGAATAGTATTTACCGATAAAGTCATTTTTTTTGGAAATAGTATTTACCGCAAATAGAACTTCTTCACTTTTTACCGTGAATAGTGTTTACCATAGTAAATTCAGTTTTTACATGATAAGTCAAGTTTTACCATAGTTTTTCCCGTGGTCATTTTTATTTTACTTTGTAGAAAGGTGTAAAGTCACTTTCTACTATAGTGATTCCAATTATTTGTGCACATAAGTCTTGTTGATTGTACTTGTGAGTTGGTATTTCACGGTGGTTACTTTTGAAAATGGGAAAGATTCCTATTTTTTCAGCTCAATCTAATGAAGATGCTTCTTCTTTCATTCAAGAGTTTAAGCGATCTTGTATTTGTAATGGCCTTATAAGAAGGGAACAATGGACTGAATTTTTTCCTACCTTTTTGGATGGTTCAACACTTAGGTGGTTTGAAACACTAGGTGATAATGTGAAAAATTCATGGGATTTATTAACTGAAAGTTTTCTTGAAGAATTTGGTGAACAATAGAAATATGTAGATCTCATGATCGAGATCATAAAGCTATCCCAAGGAGAGAAGGAGAAGATAAGGGATTATCATGCTCGTGTTCTAGAGCTAAGGAGGAAGCTCGATGCCCAGATCCGGAAGGAAGGACTAGCGGATGGGTTGATGAATGGCGTGGATAATCTCATCTGTAAGCACTTCATTCTTGGGATGAAGCCAGAGATCAGACAACGAGTGAAGTATGACCTCGCCCGGCTACCATTGAACAAGCAAAGGAGATTGCGAGAAGGTAAGAAGAAAGCATGGAAGAGGAGTCCCAAAGAAATTGTTGCTAAAGTAGAGCCTACACCAAAGCACCTTTGGTCAGAATCCTGACCACTCCCGGTGAGCACAAATATTTCTCCTAGTACATCTCTGAGTATGAAGATCTGCTCAAAAAGATGGGTCGATTAACTATTAATCTTCTTGAGGAAAGGAATTTAGTTCTCGGGGAGGAGATAGAGGTCCAAAAAGAAATATTTCTGAAGTTGTTTGTTATGGTTGTTATAAAAAGGGTCATTATAAGTATAATTTTCCGGATAGAGCTTCTACATCACGGTAAAGGAGATAATGATAAAGGAAAAGCACTGTGAATTCTTTTGATGTAGTAGATAAGAGCAAAATAATGAAGTAGATGTGTTTATAACAAAAAGAAAGAAAGAAAAAGATAATCAAGATGGAAATGATCCTAAGAAGATGAAAAAAGAAACTAGTAAGAAACATAGGAGAAGAAAGTTGGGTGTGCGGGATTTTCGATTTCACGGGGGCAAGGACCATACTCCATCTTGGAAGATCTGTCCAAAGGCTGCAATATTACATATGGTCAACTCTTGGCTATGTCTTCGAGAAGAGGCGGGAGTTGCGAGGTGGACTCAATGCTCGAAGAAGGAAGGAGGTTGAGGTCCTGTTTTGGAGCGCGCGGATCCCTATGCTCCACAAGCTGAGGTATTATGTAATGGTATTTCAATTCATGATGTCTTAGTTGATGGAGTGTGCTACATTAATGTAATGACCAAGTCTGTAATGAATATGTTGGGTTTAAAAATTGATCGCCCTTGACACTTATGTTAAGGTCATTAAATAAATGAAAAACTAAACCGAGAAGGTGTAGTTTCAAATGTGGCAATATCTCTGTTATGGGTGTGGTATGTGTGGTAGACTTTCGGGTGATGAAAAATGGTATTGTTGCGTACCCCAATCTTTTAGGAAGACCATGGCTAAGGAGAGTTCATGCGAAACTCTGGAATGAAGGTTTCATGACACTTGGACGTGGTAGAGAGAGGTGAAGATAAATGTGATCCTCGACATCATAAGGCGAGAACACAATGTGGATTCAAGTGATGAAACCCGATGATTGGACATCCTCGATTACTCTAGTACCGATGAAGTGGACACTTTGAAGATGAAGAAAGTGAGGTTGATGTTTCGATCATGGATATCCTTCCAGTCCACACCAACTCATGACCCCATAAAATTATCGAAGAAGAAGTTGATGATCGTCTCCAACAAATAAAGATTGGTGATCTTTGTGATGGAGAGTGAGAAGGAATCCTACCTCCGGCTCTTTGAAGGTACATACACCTATTCACTTTTGATTACAAGGAACTCCGTCAAGTAAGTTGGGTAGAACATTATTATTGGTGGTAGATGGTCTTTAAGCCCATAAAGCAAATGCCATATAGAATGAATCCTAATTTTTCCAAGGCGTAAAAAGAAGAAATAGATAAGTTGCTTGATGCGGGATTCATATTTCTTTGTGGAGAATTCGAATGGGTTTCTCCCATTGTGATCTCAATAAAAAGAATGGGAAGCTACGCATTTGTGTTGATTACGGGAAGCTCAATAAGGCAACAAAAGAAGGATCATTACCCTCTTCCATTTTCAGATCGGATCTTGGGCGAAGTAGGCGGCGGGAGTATTATAGTTTTGCTGATGGATATAGTGGCTACAACCAAGTTCGTATAGCAGAGAAAGATCAGCTAAAGACCACGTTCACCACTCCTTGGGGAACGTTTGCTTATAGAGTTATGCCTTTTGGGTTGTGTAATGCTCCAGCAACATTCCAGCGTTTGATGAATAGGGTGTTCGAACCCTACATTGGGACCTTCATCAGAGTATTTTCGATGATTTTTGCATCTATGGGAGCAAGTTGGACCACATACACCAAATGGAGACAGCATTTCAAAGGTTAGATGAAGCACAAGCCTCACTAAACCCTACAAAGTGTGTCTTTGGATGTTCTAAAGGCGTTTTGTTAGGGCATGTTGTATCAGAGATGGTATTGGTGCGATCTGATAAAGTTTCAAAAATCAAAGATTTACCATTTCCTCTTAATAGAAGTAAGTTGAGATCATTTTTAGGCCATGTGGGTTACTATAGAAGGTTCATCAAGAATTTCTCAAAGATTACACAGCCACTAACCCAATTCTTGAAGAAGGATGTTACTTATGAACCGGGAAATAAGGCGCATGAAGCTTTTGGAAAGCGAAGGAAGCCACAGGTGTCTTCACCTATTTTGAAGAATCAGATTGGAGTAAGCCATTCATTGTATACACTGATGATGCCTCGGATACTGACACTAGGAAGTACTTTGAGCCAAAAGGATGAAAATGGGAATGAACATCCAATTTACTTTGGGAGCAGAACAAATGAGCGATCTTGAGGTAAATTATCTTATGGCTGAAAAGAGGCTCTAGCTATCATTTTTTTTGTAAAGAAGTTTAGAAATTACTTGCTAGGGAAAAAATTTCTAGTTGTAACAGATCATCAGGCTCTAAAATATATTGTAAATAAGCCTAACCCATCAGGGAGGATAGCAAGATGGATAATTTTGCTACAAGAATTTAAATTTGATATTATAGATAGGCCAGGAAAGAAGCATGTCAATGCAGATGCACTCTCTCGAGCCTATGATGGTTTAGGATCATCTTGTGATGATGATGATTTCCCCGATGTAGCCTTGTTATCCCTTGACACAATCCCTAGTGAATACATAGATATTTGGAATTATCTGAATGAATTCAAGTTTCCTGATGGTGCCCGTCTGCAAAGACTAAGAAAAAGATTACTCAAGCCATTTGTCCATATTCTATTACTGCATGGAGTATTATTTGAATAGGACACGATGGATCTGAGAGGGTAGTTGGACGTGATCAAGGAAGGAAGCTGCTAGAAGAATTCCACAATGGTACATGTGGAGGGCACTTCTCTGGACAACTTACAACAAGAAGGATCTTGGATGCAAGTTATCACTGGCCCACTCTTTTTAAAGATTGTTATAATTATTGTAAGACATGTGATATTTGTCAAACACATGGTAACCGTAAGACTTCATCAGCTCCATTATGTCCTATTCTTCCCCTTGGTCCCTTTGAAAAGTGGGGAATAGACATTGTAGGTCCACTTCCAACTACATCACGCCAAAATAAGTATATTGTAGTTGCCACAGATTATTTAACCAAGTGGGTTGAAGCTAGGCCATTGAAAACTTGACTTCCATGGATGAAGTGGCAAGGTTCATGTATGAATTGTTGTCACTAGATTTGGTTGCCCATTAGAAATTGTAAGATCAAGGAAGCCACTTCATTAATGAGGTGGTAGAAGCCCTAGTCAATAAGTTTTCTATCAAGCACGGGAAGGCAACAACATACAAGCCAAGCACAAATGGACGGGTGGAGCGAACAAATTTTGTGTTGTGTCAAATTCTAGCAAAGATGCGCCTTGCGGTACATAAATGGATAAAAGGATTCATGCGGCATTGTGGGCATATAGGGCAACATCAAATTCAGCAACAGGATACTCCCCATTTCGGTTGGCCTATGGCATTGATCAAGTTCTTCCTATTGAGTTTGATATTCCCCTTTGTGAGAGTTATGAAAAATGAAAGGATGGATGAAAGTGATTCGATAAAAGAAAGGTTGGTACATCTTCATTTCTTTGGAGGAAATGAGAGAAATAGCAAAGGATACAAGCCATAAGAAGAAAATGAAGCGAAGGAATACTTTGATCAAAAGATCCGGTGGTCTCCATTTCATGTGAATGACTTGGTTCTAGTATATGATTCGAGATACAAAAAAAAGAAGGCAGAGAAAATTTCTTCCAAAATAGATGGGACCCTACAAAATAGCAGCTTTGTATGAAAATGGTACGTGCTGATTGGAGGAATTGGATGGCACTCCCATTACGAAATGGGTCAACCACGACAAGTTGAAGATTTTCCAAGCACCCGAGCATAGTCTACTCAGGGACGGAGTAGAAGCTAGGAAGGGGGAAGATGTCGACACTAAAATTTTCCTCCGTAATTTCTATTTCATTAATGTATGATGTTGTTAAGTATAATTAGTAGTAGCGTCTGATAGAAGATAACGGCGCTTGTCGATGCAGTGCACCATAATGTGGAGTACGGTAACAGTCAAAGTACAATAGGAATGTTGTAAAAAGTAAATATTTGTCGTAAGTGGTCCGGTAATGTTAAAATGTCAAAGTTTGGGTAATTAGAGAAGTAGGGTCTACGTGATTAGGAATTAGAAATATTATATTGGTAATAAGGACAAGGAGTGAGGTCATAAATATTTTGTGTATTTTATTTGTAAAAGTCTAAAAATGTGGAACCCATGTAAAATGATAAGGTTTATCTTATCTTAGAAGATAAGCTTACATGTACAGATAAGAGTTAAGGTATGGAATATGATTCGTCGAGTGGATTTCTTATCCTATCTTGAGATAAGATGGATAAGCTTTGGAAGTTCTATAAATAGAGAGGCTAACCCCCTCATTTAGCATAGAAAGAAGTAGTGAGAAATATTGTAGGAAGTGTGCGAAGGAAGCCATCAGTTAAAGGTGTGTTGAAGAAGCCATCAAGAGGCGTAATTGTAAAGTTTCTCCCATAGTCTTGTTGAAGTACCTCATGGGTGAGATTGTAACAATTTCATGTTAATATTATTATTTCCTTTGATATTTCTGATTTGTCATCATTCTGTCTTATCATAGTCGATGGTATTCTTGTGTTATGTTGTTGTTCTGTTTCCAGATTACATCCACCAAACTAAAGGCTGTGCATTAGTAAATAATCATAGCACGAGGAGTTCCCGGTGAAGAATTATCATAGTGCCGGATTGGTGATGACGAGGATTTCAAATCCTTTTGTACAAAAGTTAAATTGAGTATGATGAAGGTGTTATAATTCCTTCAACCGATATGCTAGTCTAAAATATTTATGGTTTAAGGATTGCAAATTAGCAGTAGTGTACCACGAAAGCAGTAATCTATTGACATGTGTTATGTTATCCCACTTAACATTAAGGGGGAGTGTTGGAACATAATGATTAAGTGGTCTAGCCAACCCTTAACGTATATTCCATCATAGTATTGGTGGTTTTGGTTCCGTTTAAGGACCATTCTCGTTGACCTTAGGGAGATATATATTCCATCAAAAATATAGGTTAATATTTAATAATATGAAATATTTATATGTATATTATTAAATATGCTAACCTAGGTATATATACTTCGGGTTAAATATTTAATATCACGAAATGATTATATTTCTAATATTAAATATTATAAACCTAGGTATATGTGTCAACCATTTTAGGTTGAAAAGGTGGGTCGAAAGACAAACCCGATCACCTTATATAAAAGGGACTTTAAGTCCTCATTTTATATATTCGAAAAATATATCAAACGTGTAAAAATCAAGTGATTTGGTTTTACTCTTGGTAAATAGGGTTTTAAAGGAGGATGTGATCTTACTAGATGTAAAATAAATTCTTTGAAGTAAAAGGTTATTTTCAAAGTGGCTTTTACCCTATTAAAGTTTTCCACTATAAATAATGTGTCACCTGTGTTATTTATTTCCTAGTCTTTGTTTATTTACTTATGTTATGATATAATCTTTATTTAAATATTTATTGTAACATTATGTAATATGTAAGTTCATTAAATCCGTATTTATTAGAATTCTCAAATTCTAACAAGTAATCTAAGTGCCCTACCCCTCTCGAAGGTAGGAGTAACTTAGAATATTCACTTTGATATTTTTCTCTAACTTGTTCCAAATTGAGCACCTTATTCATCTTTTCGGGTATATCTACAAGTACTCCCTCCATCTCATCCAGAGTCATACTCTTACCCTCATTCTGTAATATCCTCAGAATGTTCACTAGACTGGATGCCATCCCATCCATCACATCCATACATCTAGAAATAAGATTCCTAATATATTTTATCTTCTCTTTGTGAGGGTCACGAGCCGCTGTAAGCACATTGCGCTTTTCTACTAATAATGTCAGCCTCTCCTCATGCCCAACTGTTTTTCATTCTTATTCATTGCGAGGAATTCGTTCTCCTCGGCTGATTCCTCATCTTTATTATCGCCTCGGGATCTATACACATGTTCAACACCGTGTCTTCCTTTTCATCTCATCTTTCAAGGTCCCAAGTATAGATTCATACCTTTTTATCTAGTGCGCTATTATTTCTTTAGTCCTTTCTACTTGTCTTTGCAACATCTTTCGGTTTCGGCATCTTCACTACACCTTCATTCAAGACCATGTGAACCAATGTGTATAAGTAATCCATAGCAGATGGAAACCTTTGAGCCACCTTTTCATAATATTGCGGCCTTTCCTCCAAATTTCATCACCGATTCTGCACTCACCTTTACCTCATCTCTCTCTTTTTCCTCTCACAACCCGTTATTCTCTACTTCTTTATCCTTTCTATCCTCTAACAAAGTCTGAATAGTTTCCGCTTTATCTATATTTCTACGTACAACCTCTACAAATACCTTCATCAATACATTACTTACTTGTTCATCTAGAAAATTGAGTTAGCTTGATTGTTACATGGTAGGAATGTGGGGCTTTCTTCATCCTCTGAGAGACACATGATTCTTCACACACATCAAAATCAGGCTCATCCATGTGAGTCTACATATTCCATGATAATTACTTTTGGGTACATGTGGTTTCCATCTCAGGATCCATCATCTCCCACCCATACAAGTATTCCTCGCAATATTACTCAAAACTCCGGCATGAATTATCTTTGTTGCGTCATCAACATAGCCTAGGTTTTGTTTCCTTATCATCTCTTCCTCCTTGGGCTCACTTTGGTGCACTCATTTGTATGATCCTGTATTTCAGCGCCAACATTTTGTTATATTTCCTCTTCTCCCTCCAGCTCCTTGTTTGTGTTTGCAACATTCTCTACTATCTCCATGTCCCCACCAAATGAAGCTTTCACCTTCGAGTCCTTGCATGCTTACACTAGTGTTATCCAATTTTGCACACCTGGCAAGATTGGACAAGGGGGTCCTGTCATGTTCAAAATGAAATAATAGTCCCAGGAACCCACCTTCGGTTATTATCAAGATGCAATAATTAAAAATAATTCCTAAATTGCATATGAAGAGATCACCTAGCATCGAAAGGCACCCAGTTGATCTCAACTCAGTGGAGAGTTCAGGGTCGAGTTGATAAAGAACCCGGTGTCAAATTGATAATCATCTCAAAAATCATCTCAGTGGAGACTCTCAGTTGTAAGAGCTCAACAAGGTCTTGTTAATGCAAAATATAGCTCGTTGAAAATTGACGAATGAAGGGAACTCTATAAGGATCTCGGTAGAGATCGATGCATGCGAAGTGAAGGCCAAGTCAGGGAGAGTCAAAGTTTGAGCTATCAATAAAGTCTCAATGAATTGGAAAGGTTCAAGCCACAGGCGGAAGCGAAGGCAGAGATAAGGAGTTCGACTCATCTTCGTGACTCGTTCATTTTGGAGATCATGTGGTGAGCTTCTTTTAGGACACATTCTGCAGAGCTAGGGTGATTCAAACGCAAGCCAAGGCATCAAGAGTGCCATAAAATGAATGGAGATCGTTGCGTAAACAGAGATACGTGATGGAGCCCTATCAATGGGACTCATCGAGCATGATGGATAATTCAAGGCAACTCGTTTCGTGTGGATGCATTAAAGATGGTTTCTAGGATACAATTCCAGGGCTCATTGATTAATGCAAAACTGGGAGGCCTACTCGAGATAATTTTTCAATGGTAAGCTCACAGAGACAGCAAGAATGCCGGGCCAGGGTATTAGTGAATACAGTATATATATTTTCGCTGGCGTTGTTCAGACCTTCCTCGGCCGAGCATTTGGTGCACGCAGCGGTTGTTGCATGTTGATATAGCGAAGTTCTTTTGAGCACTTCCAAAGCAAGCGGGTCGCCCAACTATGTTTTTATACATGCTCAAAGATCGAATGCATCCTCAAATTCGGGATTTTCCTTCAAGATATTTTTATAAAAATCGATTAAGTGACAGTAAGAGTGTTACCGGGAGACTTGATTAAATTTATTTTACGATGCAACTCATGGAAACGGATCTCATAGAGGTGGAACTATTTCATATCAGAATATTCATGGAGCATAATTTGCTTTGCAATTATATGAGCGTCTTCAACGAGTCACTCAAAAAGTCGAGCATGTTTTTTGGGAGAAAGGAAATAGCTCAGCGTTGAAACATTTGAGCTCACTGAGAGATCAAGCTTATAGCTCAGACTGAAGTTCAATTAAAATATTGATCCTAGTTAGACCCAAAGGAATTGATGGTTGAGTTTACTGATATCTTGAGTGAAATCACTTACGGCATAGCGGTTCTTAGAGACATGTTGTAGATATGATAAGATGACATGAGAAAATAGGATATGGCTGAACTCAGCCCGACAGATAAAATGATATTTTTATAGCCATGAGTTCGAGGGATCACTTAGATGGACTCTGTCCTGCAATATCCATGTTTGCAGAAGCTTGAAGCTCAAATGGGTCATGAAAATCCCACGAATGGGAAAAATTTCACTATCTTGCCAAGGTTGCGCGGCAAAGCTAAGGCCGGGGCCCGTGAATTAATTTGGCCAAGCCATTGGACGTGGAAAATAAGGCGAGCATTGCCAAGGGAAATGACGTGATGTCAAGCCAAAGAAGAAATCCCGGGCATGGGAGAAGTTTGAGTCTACTGCCAAAAAATGGGAGAAATCCGGTCAAACTGCCAGGTGTGGAGATATTGGTTTGGCAAACCATGACCAAACTTCCGTGAAGGGGAGATTCGGGCAAACACTGCCAAGCGCGGAAATATTAAGATGGAAAACCATCATCAGACTTCCGCGCGGGCCGTGTAAATCGATCAGAGCACGTTGTGCGAGTCAAACGCCAGGTTGGAGGAACGAGTCAAACGCCGAGTGGAGCGGCGAGTGCATGGAGATCAAAGCAGGCGTGTTGCAATACAGTAGAAGCCTTCTTTTGAGCGCTTCCAACAGACACGGTTTTCCTCACGAGGCGTTCATACTATTTCACCGAATGCGCAACAGATGCCCATGCCACGATCGGTTTCACCTTTGCCAGCATACTTCTAGCCTGTGCTACGATAAGAGCTTTGGAACAGGGTATGGACATACGTTGAGCTCTACACATTCTGAAAACTCATCCGAGCATTCGGTGGTCGCGAGAAACTCCCACGCACAGGCAGCAGGCACGTGCAGCACAGTAGAAGTCTTTTGAACGCTTCCAGCAAGCACTGCAGGAAACAAATATTCACTGCCGTGTACGATGGATTGGAGTCACGCTGTTCAAGGCTTCATAAAATTTGCCCGAACCAGAGATGAAGGTTTAAAACGGTGCAGAATGAAACGATTCATATTGCTCAGCATTCCTTCTCCTAGAAGCGAATTGAATGTGAAGGTCAACTCTGAAAATACCCGGTCGGCCGTTTTACATGCTGCATCCTTGTTACTCGTAAATGGTCTCTTTGAGAAACTCCGAGGGCAGTACGCAATATTTATACCCTTCCATTATGTACGTCCAATCGACAGAATAATAAAATATTCTTTTACCGTATTCGAGAGAAACTGTGTTTTTTCAATGGACGATTATACTGCAGTTTCAAGCTAATCTTATCGAGCTTTATTTCTGTTAGCTTTTATCCACGACTAAGGAAGAATTCATATGGTTGTTACCTGTACATTTTTCCAAGGTCCTTTTGGTTGCCCCAGTTGTTCAACGTATTTTTTTGAAGGGCTTCTTTTATGTGTTGCAAATTGTAACATGAAGGATCTTTTTAGTTTCTGGAAAAATGAGTGTATTGTTTAGCTCACAGCTACTTATGCCATAATCCCAATAGTGGCATAATTGTTGATTGGAGCCGAGATTGCTGAGTGCACTGCCAAAATACCAAAGGGCTCTTTGGCCAAAAAAATCAGTCTCAAGGGTGTCTATCGACATGTTATGGGCATGAGCCTGGGTCATCATCATGGCAGCATTAGGTCTTTATTGATAATGGCATTTTCTCATCGTTTGGAAGGTACAAATTGTGCTTATTATGGCAAAGCTAAAACATTCTTACTACAAGTGTTATATGATAAGGAAGAACCGTGAGCATTGTGGTAAAACCATTCTTTTTAGAAATGTTGGGTTAAGCACGACATTCAAGTGAGTTTGAGCCAACCGGGTGCTCGGGTTGATATGCAAAACAAAGCCAGGTCGAATCAATTGAAGAGCTCGTGGTGTTGTTTCATGGAGTTTGAACGTGGAATGCATGTGAATATGTGGTCCAAAACAAGAAGAAATAACTCTATCTGTCAAGACTAGAGCTATCACAGAGAAATCAATCGATTCAGTGTTGACAGGGCCATGTAACGTGATCCCTAACAATTTTCATAGCTCGAAAATCATTTCTAAATGGCGCAACATGCAGGAGTGAAATAATTTAAATTCATTGAATTGTTTAACCTCTGTGGGTACAACCAATGTATTATGGATCAAATCCACTAAGTATGATTTAGAGTCAAACTTTTCATATTGTGGAAACATTGGTACCAAGTCGAGATAAAGAATAAGCTCGTGGGTGTTGAAGTTTAATGTATTTGTAGAGGCTTTCAATTTCGGGCTTAAAGCTTCATGTTCACAATGCATATAGGTGGCTTGGTAATTCAGAATGGCTCAATTTGGAGTTTGAAGCAAGACCGTAGCAGTGGCATTCGTGAGGCGAGTCTTAATTTGCGTCAAGCCAGGTTCACAGGATCTACATACATTTTAGCAAAACGATAAGAATCAAGTTTGATAGCTCACCATTCGAAGGACTCAATGCAAAAGAGCCCGATTGCCAAGACGAGGAAAGAGTTAGTGCGGGGTCAAAAATCGAGTGCAACACCGAGTTAGAGGATTCGAAGCTCACCGAGTTGAGATTGTGCAGACTCTATCCACATGGACCCCCCTCCTCTTCAAGTCAAACGGGTCAACGGGGGGGTCTCAACATTATGTTAATTAAATTAATATTTTTATTTAAATATTTTAATAATAATATTTATTATTATTATTTAAATATTTTATTTAAATATTCTTTTAATTAATTGAGAAGACTAGGTCATCAGGCAATTAATGACCCATGATGGAACCTTCTCAGGTGGTTCAACTAACTGTAATAAATACATCATGGGCCTTCATTTTAGGAATGTAATTATGACCATTTCCTCTTCTTTCTCACATATTTTTCTATAAATGTAAGTTGGAAGCTCATTTCAAAGGGTTCCAACAGTTCAGACAAGTTGGACAGTTAGATATCTCAGGCAAGAGTGTATACTTTTCAAGAATCCTCTCTCTTACGAAGTTGTTCTTGTGTGTTGAGAGAACTTTCAAGCCTCCTCTTGACCGTAATCGCAACTATTGCCTCTTCTGAATGTATGATGCATTGTGCATGTTATTGAAGCAATAAAAGTGTGTGTTTTGTGACTAATCTCGGTCCTTTCATCCTTTTATGCTTCTTTGTGCCTTTCTCGTACTTGCAGGTACACTGTGTAAGTTTAAGTTTCTATTGCAGGTTCTTGGAGTTACTCAGCTTATCGAGTGGTGGAGTATTGCATGCAGTTGAGTTGTGGTGTCTGTTCACCCTTCTTGAGTTCATCCTTCTTCACTAGGAAACTGGTATATTTCTCGGTCTGATAAAGTTTAACAAAGGGAACGCGTGTCTCTTAGTTTGTGGTATCATGTACCCTCTCTAAGTTGCGGAGGTAAAGTTGACTGTGGTGCACACACCCTCTTCAAATTAACCCTTCCGAATCAAGACACCCTTTATTCGGTGCATCACCATCCCTAGTATAGTTTCATTTCTGTAAATCTCTTTCCCTAAAACCCCATGAAAATGTTAGCGTAGGACTAGATAATCATTTTTGTTACACTAGGAGTAGTCTGACACTTAGTTTAGGAAGAGGAAGCCGGTCTTCTCGGGAGGTTCACCTCGAGCCCAAGTCCCACGGCTTGAGAGGTGATCCCATGTGTCCCAATCACACCGAACGTCCTATTGACATCCGGCCATTCGGGGTGCAAAGTGATTTGGCGACAACAAGCGGGGCCATCCTCATCGAACAAATGTTTATCTCCACATATCTCCTCATCCTCTCACACGTCAATACTAGGCATGGAAACATCTTCATGTGCGCTTCTTTGTGAATACTTTTCTTCATCACTATCCTTAACCAGAATATACCTCCGCCTTTTATTTCTTTCTTCCTCGGCCTTCTTCACCGGTGTAACACGCGGCGATCTCCTTCGGCATGAGGGGCTAGTGTCGGATCTGCACCTTTTCACCTTCTACGAAATTGTTTCCTTCCATGATCTAGTGCGGTGTTGTCTTCTGCTCCTCTTCTTCACACTTAAGGACATTCTATAATCCTTTTTGTCCTTATTCTTCATGCTTGGGGGTGTTTGATCCACCATAATTCTTTTCCCAGTCGTTTTTCCCTTGAAGGGCACGGTAAACACAAGTCCTCTCCTGCAACCACCTTTCCATTCTTGAACCACGGTCTCAGGTACACATACACATGCGTGGGCTCAATCTTTCCCATAGCCATGACCTTTGGAGTTATGTCAATATTGTTTGTTTCCATCATCTCCACATATGCCTCCTTATTAGGTCATACATATGTCTTGCATAGAATATGAACATCTGCATCTACTTTTTCAACATCGATCAGTAGCTTCGCACGCACGTTGTGTAACCTGTTTATTGAATCCTTGAAATAATGTGCAGTGAAAGCAAAAGGTAACTTACACCAAGGGCTCTTCTCTCCCATCTTCATGAAGAATCTTCCCAGACAAAAATGTTGGTATGTTGTGAAATTTGCTTGTCCATTCCATACACTAGGCAGTTCACACGGTATGCACCACTCTCCTTCAAATGCCTAGCGCAACCTCCTAAACCACTTCTCCTAGCACTCCTTATAAGTGTTTGAAATGGAACCATGACATGTGTACTTGAAAACTTCTTCGTAGGTGATTTATTCTCCATGGGATATTCCCAAACTTTCTCCTTCGGTCCATCAGGAGTGCACACCTATTTCACTAAACACAATCAATAGTAAAATAGTGCCCCAGGTTATCTTGTCACCCTTATCATCCTAGGTGTGCACCTCTCTGTCACTAGGCTCTCTATAATGTAACCTATTATATTATAGTAGGTCTTGTTTGCCATTTTGTGCGTTATATGCAGCCAGTGCTTATTAACATATGTCCATATTTTCGAGGCACCCAGTTTACATCCAACTAAATGTTTCTCTACCCTTGTTTCCAAGTCATCTATGCAAGTGTCATTGAATGCTCAACCCCCTTCTTGTAGTTGTATGCGGTGGTAATTGCCTTAACCCCTCATCATCTGATAAGTCACTTGTAATCTCTAAACCGAGAGTCACGTAAACCTATGACTTTTCCGACCAACTTCGTTGTGATCTATCGACATTAAAATTTTCCTCGGTAATTTCTATTTTATTAATGTATGTATTAGGAATAAGATGTTGTTAAGTATAATTAGTAGGGCGTCTAATAGAAGATAATGGCCCATCGATGCAGTGCCACCAATAAATTAGAGTACGGTATGATTCAAAGTACAAAAGGAATGTTGTGGTAAAAAATAAATATTTATCGTAAGTGGTGGGTAATGTTAAAATGTCAAAGTTGGGGTAAGTAGAGAAGTAGGGTCTACATGATTAGGAATTAGAAATATTATATTTGTAATAAAGACAAAGAGTGATGTCATAAATATTTTGTGTATTTTATTTGTGAAAAATTCTAAAAAGGTGGAACCCATGTGAGATGATAAGGTTTATCTTATCTTAGAAGATAAGCCTACATGTAAAGGCAAGAGTTTAGGCATGGAATATGATTGGCCGAAGAGATTTCCTATCCTATCTTAGAGATAGGGTGGATAAGCCTAAATTCCTATAAATAAAGAGGCCACCCCCCTCATTTAGCATAGAGAGAAGTAGTGAGAAATATTGTATGAGTAAGTGTGTAAAGAAAGCCATCATTTAGAAGGTGTGTTAAAGAATCCATTGTGAAGTTTCTCCCATAGTTATTGTTGGAAGGCAAGTGAAGTCAGTAACACTTGGAGTACCTCATGGGTGAGATTGTAACAATTTCTTGTTGATATTATAATTTACACTTATATTTTAGATTTGTTATCATTCCTTCGTATCATAGTCTATGGTATTCTTGTGTTATGTTTGTTGTTGTGTTTCCATATTACATCCACCAAACTAAAGGTTGTGCATTAATAAATAATCATAGCACGAGGAGTTCCCGGTGGAGAATTATCATAGTGCCGGATTGGTGATGACAGATCCTCATCCTCCTACCCACGAAGTAGAAGAAATATTTGTGCACACATGACATCAGCCACTGGTATAAGTGATTGAGCTTGTCAAAGAATGGAAGCTCATAAATTTGTATGAATCCTAAACTTTCCATAACCTATGCACCGATGTGTGTAGAATTGTATTCCCATCTTTCGTTCTATTGTTTTTCTTCCGAGGTCTCTGCATTGATATTATTGATGGTTTTCTCAGTCCTATGATTGAAGTCACTAATATTGCACTGTGTTAACTTCTTCGTCCATGACCTTCCTTCAATCACATCCCCAGGGTATTTTATTTCTACAAACCACTCATGCGATTCTTCCTTAAATTTCCTTTCAACAACACGAGCCCGCATTGGTGTTATTTCCCTTTTCAATTCACCGGTACACTCTACAACTTCAAATTTTCCTCTACCTGATCCTTGCACTCCTCGAAATCAAATCAAACCCTTCAATATTTGTGCCCTAGTTTTCCCTAGCCACAATTTTATCTTCCTAAAACCCTAACCACATGAACCCACCTTCAAAAATATGCCCAACTAGCTCAATAACACTTCTCCATAGATTTCTCCTAGTTCACGACTCCACAGATTGCTCGTCGCACTTCACAACTCAATAGCTCAAAAGATGCAAGGTAACAATAGCATTACATTCACCAACTTTATAGGATAATTTAAAATTCCCTGCATTAATTTCTCCTCAACAATCACTGTGTATGCGGCATTAATTATGCGTCATTGCTCTTCCACGCATTATGACGTGTCCTTTCATACCTCGGTCATAACCTTCTAACACGCCCACTTTTTTTCTTGGCCACATATTTCCTTATGCACACCTCCTTGAGCCAAAGTACATATCTAATGTGCCTCATACCAAGTAGCCTCCAATGTTGTAGCCTACCTCGCATTACACTAAGAGCATCCATCCCTCTACGCGTGGTCTTCAATCCGAGCAACTTTCTTGGAATTTCTTCTCAAACCTATCTTCACTCTGAGCCCCTATAATTTTATAATGCACTTCAATCTGTAATAAGACACCAATCAATTCTTCTTGATCCACCCCACACTAAAATTTTACATGGTCTTCTACGCATGAAGTCAATAGATAGTAATCAACTTTTGGTGCGCAAACATGCTTATTACAAAAAAAACATAGAACTAAATTGACAAAACATAGCAACGTTGAAAGGAAACACATATAAAAGGAATACATTAAAGGAAATATAATTTAATGGAAATATTGCCTTATTATAAACACCAAGAAGACTTATTTATAGTAAGGATTGAGCCCACTCCCTTTAAAATAACCGGAAACTTTGTCCCATCCAATGCTTGTAACTAGAAAGTGCCTAAATATGGTATGTAAGTCACAACATATAGTCCTAACCAATGCACTTGGAACTTTCTAGGGTGGCACAAAAAAATAAATCATACAAAAGAACCATCTCATTTCCCAACTTTAATTTTCTTATTTTTAATATGTCAATCGTGTCATGCCTTCTATCCGGCATTTTAAATCTTCAGTATCCACCTAGCAATGGCATGCCTCTCATCCAACTACATCATTTTTTTATACGTTCTTCAAGTGCTTGATCATCCTCCTACGCGCACAATATGAAAGGAAGGTAACATGAATTCCATGGGTAGAACAACCTTCACGCCAAACACCAGTTGAAAGGGTATGGCTTTGTTCAATCTTTTGTAATTTATTTTTATGCCCAAAGTACAAACAAGACTTTGTCATCCTAATCCTTCCTTCCAACATCATAGAAATTTGTCAATTTATGTCCCAATATCTTTTGAAATCCTCAAAGAGTGTCATTAGCATATGGGTGATAGGGTGTTGTTTTATGGTATGACACAATAAATTCTACCAATGGTATCTGATAGTATCATTAAGAAAATGAGTGCCCTTATCACTTATCGGACTCGGTGGAGATCCACACCGATTGATTATGTTCTCCCACGAAAACTTGGCTGATGTATTTGTCGTGTAATTCTTTGTAGGCATTTTTTCATCCCACCATGTAAGATAATATTTACAAGTTATAATGTTGTGCGATCTAGTCCTGCGTATAGGTGGGAAAATAGGACCCAAAAAGTCAATTGCATACTTTTTAAAAGGTTCCACACTAGCAATAGGTCTCAAAGGAATTTCATCTTTATGCCCAAGATTTCCAAGGCATTGAAAATGGTCATAGGCCTTACAATACTCTATACAATCCTTGTAAATCATTTCCCACCAAAGGCTTGCTAATAAAATATTGTGCGCAGTAACATTTCTTGCATAATGTCCACCTACAATCCCACCATGAGCTTCCTCCATAATGGTAGTATGCTCATGTTCAAGTACACACCGGTGTAAAACCTCATCCCGACCTAACTTGTATAAATATCCACTAATTAACATGTAAGGTGCGACGCGTATAACAAGTTGTTTCTTCTCCAAAGCCTTCATTCCTTTAGGTGCCACACTGTATGTAAGAATACACTAATATCCTCTAAGTAAGAGGGTGTGCAATTCAATCTAAAAATATGGACATCCGACATTGTATCCTCAATGCTTTGTGCGTCCTCACCTGAGTTAATCCTTGATAAATTATTTGGTCCTGAGTTACTCTTTCTTGGCTTCACCACAACTGTAAAGTCAAATTCTTGGAACAAGAGAATCCACTTGCATATGTACCCCTGTAAAATGGGCTTATTGACTAGATACTTAAGTGCCATGTGATCTGTATAAAATAAGAATGGCATTGCCAACAAAACTTGTGCAGCACATAAACCATGGACAATGCTTCGCGCTCCGTAGTTGTATAATTTTGTTCAACGGGGGTTGATTTCCTGTTTGCAAAGAAAATAGGATGATCAACAATACCCTCTCTAGGTTGGGCTAATATTGCACCAATGGCAGTGTCAGAGGCATCTACATGCACATGGAATGGTTTGGTCCATGAAGGAAAGTGAAGAAAGCAGCATGGGAGTAAGCCTTTCCTTTAATGTCTCAAACACAAGTGTTGCACCTCATCCTAATGTAACTTTCCCTTACTCTTCAATATTTCCTCTAAGGGCGCAACTATCCTAGCATATCCCTTGATAAAATTATTGTAATAACCGACATGCCCCAAGAATCCATGCACCTTGCTATGGTTATTAGGTTCTTCTAATCCCAAAATGACAACAACCTTAGCAGGATCTACCAAAAAGCCTTCTTTACATATAATATGTCCTAACAGTCCCAAAGGTTGTATTAAAAATACAGTTCTTAATGTTTAGGAGATGCTCAACTATTGGCACCTCCCAAAAATAAGTCTTAAATTATCACAAGGATCTTTTACCATCCCATAGATAGTCCAATAATCCAAGTAAACCTCAGTAAAAACTTATGAAAGAAGTCCTGAATTCTTGCACAACAATGCACGAAAAGAATGTAGGGCATTCTTCAATCAAAAGGCATAATTGTGTATGTAAAACTTCCCACTTAGTGGTGAAAGTGGTCTTTCTTGATATTCCTTAGTAATCCACACTTGATGATATCCAAAAAATCCATCGGTAAAGTAGTAGATCTCGTGCCCTACGACACCTTCCAAAATATCCTCTATAAATAGTGTGGGAAAGGGATCTATTACGCAAGCAACATTAAACTCCTTATATTCCACACAGATCCTTATCCTTCCATATTTCTTTATGTTTATCACCATAGGGCTAACCCACTCTAAATCCTCAATGGGCTCAATGATTATAGACTTCAACATATTATTAATATCTTCCTTTACCTTGACACGCAGATTAGGATTCATCATGTCGTCTCTTCCTAATTGGGAGAACACCTTCCTTTAACTTGATCCTAGTCTCACCTAAAGAGTGATGTACCCCTTTCAACTCATGATAACCTCTAGGAAATAAGTCCTGGAAGTCATGTAGCAGCTCAATTATTTTCGTAACCTTTGAGTCAGACCATTAATCACCAATGATGGCCTTCTTAGGTTACGCATCTATCCCAATATTTACCTTTTTAGTTTTCATATGTTCATGATACATGTGTGCCTACTCATATACACTTTGTATAAGACCTCGCATACCCATAGTATGGTCAACATCCATATTTTCCACTTCCTCATCATAAAAGTGTAAACCAACTTTCTTTTTTCTTTTTCTAGCTAGGCACACCCAAGTTGTTCTTCATATGTCTCTTCTTATTCAAAGCACGCCTCTAGATTTGAATCACCTAGTAATTCTTGAATAAGATCCTCAATCATTGTACTATCCCCCATATTCAAGCACTTCATAATCTATAATTCGTCATTTACCAGGGGTTTAGTAGAAAAATAGTCAAAGGTCTGAATCATACATGCAATCAATTCTTTCCAAGTCCATGTTTCTCGAATTCAACTCCATATAAACATCCACGTGCGCACAACCACACAAAGTGGAGTAGAGATTACGCATCCACAGTGAATTTGGTAAGGCCTCTTTCCCTTATGTCCGAGTCTCTCACACTTGCAAACATGATGTGAGGCATTGGGCCCCCATGAAATTTACATGTCTTAGTAGGCACATTGCTCCTAAGAAACCTAGTAGAGAAGGATTTTCTCACTTATCGCCACTATAAAATACTATATTTGTGTGCATACATCAGCGCACTTTGCTATCCCACATAAGGTATATACCAAAATATTCCATCTCTCCACTTGATCTTTCCACTAGGCTTCCATAGTGCACAAGAATACATCAAGATTTCCTTTTCCAGTGTACCTTGGTACTGGTTACTTCAAGCACCTAACACAACGCGGATCGACTATGTGCGTTATTGTACTCTTCATCTCACACCCAAACATTTCATAAGTCTAATGCACCCATTTGTCACAAGAAATGATGGTTGTATCACTCATAGATTGTGCATCATACCATTGAATAACACCTTCCTTTGATAGCTCAATACTTGGGATCTCTAATTATACGCACATAAATTCTCTTAAGATCCTCCTCACTTAATAGCTCCACATAAGGTGTAAATTTCCCATTTTCAATGGAATAATCATGTGATCTTCCTTGTTTTCAAAGTTGATATATCCTTTATTAAAGTGCATATCAACATTATTTGTGTAACACCAAGATCACCCAAACAATGTTAGAAAACTATCTTCTTCACTAAGCGCTAAGATCTCAAATTCCCCAATAAACTTGACCCTTTGTATAGTAATAGTGGCATCCTTCAATACTCCAATGGGCGTGGCTTTATTCTTATTCTCCATATACATCACATTTGAAGATGGTTGTAATGGTGGCCTCCCCATCTATTCCACGCATCCAAGGTGAGTACATTTACTTATACACCTATATCAATCAAATGTTACTTAACAACCATCCATCAACAACTACATTCAAAGTGATCTCTTTGTCATAATCAATACTATGAGGAGGTAAGTTTGCATGTAAAATTTGTCTCTCACGCTCAAATCTAGCATGTGACATCTTCCTCCTTAACCATTCCCCTAATAAAGGAATGATGTTTTCTTGGTGCAACATCTTATAAATCTCCTTTAAGTAATCAACATATTTATGAGGAATCTCAAATACATTTGCATGCTCTAGTTTCGTGACTGTTTCATTAAAACATTTTATCTCACCCTACAAGTTTCTAATAACCTCCATAGTTTCCTGATAAACTTCCTTTTGATGAGCAGGATCTAGATACTTTACATGCAATACCTCTATTTTGTAATAACATGTTTCTGCTTTGGAGTCTCACACGTGTGTATGGAATCAACATGTGTAGTCACCAATACTAAGATTATCTTAGGGTCAGGTGTTATCTTTGACATCCACTTGATCTTCCACAATGTGTTGTACTCTAACCATTCCCGCGCCCTTATCCTACTTTTGCTTCTTGCTCATGTGCTCATACAAATTTGGGAATTCTTCAAACTTGTAATTCTTTTTACACAAGAAGAAAAATAATGTTTTGAGGGAATTCATGCCTATAATGATCAAGGGATCCACATGTGAAATAGGTCCTTCTGGGAATTCACCTCTTCCACCGTTGTGACTTCACCTCTGAATCCTCCATGGTAACCTCTACTTATACCACCTCCATCAAATCACCCTTCATTGTGATTATGATTATGATTTTCACCTTGTTCCTTAAAATTATTTACAACACTAGTCTGACATACACCAGTTTCAATGAGATCATGAATCTGATCAATAAATCTATAATTCTTTGTATCATGAGTGGTATACTTACAAATATTACAATAACAAGATACATTCTTCCTTATCACGTGCTACAACAAGGGGCACCTACTTGAATCATGATCCAAATGACAGATCTCACAATCTAGCAACATGGTGCACATCGATTTACGAGGGAAAATATCCTTAGTATGTCCTTCCACCTCACAATCCATACACCAAATACCATTGCGCATCTCATGGGATGAATTAGCTGACAATTTTTCTAAATTTTTTTCATATATGCAATCTATGCTTCCAAAAATGGGCTAACTCCAATGTCTATGCTTCCAACTACCTCAACACATAGAGCTTCCTCCAAGGCCTTGCGTGGATTTGTAAATGTCTTATGAGAAAGCACCCTTCTAAAAGGTGTGATCAAACCACCAAAAAACCATTGTGCATGTTAGCTAGGGTGAATATCATAAGACAACTTTGATAGAAAAGTTTTAAAACATGCATCATACTCCCTTACGCTCTTATCCATACCCTATTTAATGTCCTTCAGTGTGTTGATGCTTTTCTGTTCAAACTCAGGTATATGGAACTCAAATAAGAAAGCATCACCCAAAGTGTATTATAGTCTACACAAGTCTCGTTTGGATCATACTTCCTATACCAATTATGTGCACACCCTTGCAAAGTAGTACCAAATTTACTTTCCTTACGCTCAGGAGCCATGATTCCCTTAGCACGCCATATCTCACACATGTGTACATTCTCAAGCTACATCCTCAATTCCTTTGTATTCTAGTAGGTGAAGAGACATCTCGTAATAGACTTGTTGGGGTTAGTGGGGACCGTGCCCACCGAGATCCGAACCTATATTACCTCCAATATTCTCCTCCACCTACAAAACCACCAGATCCATTAGATCCCAAACCACCTAATCCTCATGGTCCTCCCCCCAGTGAGGATATTGAACTAGAGGATGTGTTGCCTTGTGTTACATGGTTGTACTAAATTTAACCCCCACAATCTACATGGAGTTTGCTACTCCCAGACATGTTACCAATGTTCTATGTGCCCAAACTCTATCTAGATGTCAGGCTAGAAAATATACCTCCAACCGGACCCCTAAGTAAAAAAGATGATGTTTGCGTCACCATAGATGAATGTATTATCTAATTAACTCCTAAATTTAATGGAAAATGAAATCTACCTATTACTACTGAAGCACATATACTAGCTTGATTCTCAATAACTATCTTAGGAACTGGAACACCAAGTGCAAGGGCTAGGTTATCAAGTGGGATCAGATATGTGCCTATGGATCTTATTCATTCTTCCTCAAGCGCACTCTCATCTGAATCCAAAGAGGGTTATCTTCCATGCTTACCCAAATGGGGGATTACCAAATGATTTGGCTCCATGTTTTCCACGTGAGATCCAAATCCTTCTGAGCATCTCTCTCTCAACACCATTCATTCCTCAACATCACGCTATTTTTCAAGTCCCTCTCACACACTTCATTAAACTTAAGCCACATTCTTCTCTCTTACTTTCTTCCTCAATGTCTACCATCTTTCTCCACACCTGATCCTACTCTCTGTGTGGTGGTATTTAGCTAGCCATAGTTCGCTCTTCCAAATCCATACTTAAGATCTTAATCAAAAGATCCTCTAGGTTTTCGGGTTCATCAAGAACTGGAACTCAACACCTCTGAATAGGAATAAGTAGAAATAACATACTCTATTGTATAACTATTCAAGAACACCACCCCACCAATGATGTACATGACACGTGTCAAGCCAATCAACATTATGCGAAGTCTAGTAATCTTCTTGAGTCCATACAATTATTCTATACCTCCAATTTCTCTTTGATGCATATGCTACCACCACTCGTATAACTCTATGTAGGAAAAAAAAAAAGAACGTCTCATATATTTCATGATACATATGTTCTTCAACCCATGCACACGTGCATCAAAATCAAGTCCAATGTTAAATCTATGAGCAAAATCTTCCTCTAAATTTTCTACCCAACTCTCAATATTGGCCAAAGTCAACCAATACGTCTTCATCATGCAACATCCTTGCAATAACTTGAAAAGAGGTCCCAAAAATGGAACCAAAATGTAGTCTTTTATTTTACCAATAGCCCAAGGTGCATTGGCACATCACTCAGACATATCTAAGCACTCACTTAAAGCACATGCAAGGGTACCAGGTCCCTCTTTTATGGTAGATTTTTCAAGGAGTTAGCATGAAAATAAATATGATCCAGAATCAAAATAATCGGATCCATAACAACCATACAACGATTAACCACACCAAGATATATACACACAACCATATACGCAAAATGACCTAAACAAGAATCAAGATCAGGTTTACTATGCAAGATCCAATTATAGATAAGTCAATAACCAATATCCATCCACAAATATCCATTATATTAATCATTGTAAAACATAGAAGTTGAATACATACATAAAAGTATCACCATAAGTCATGCACGCTCATAAACCAACAACATAACTCTACTACAAAGCTGAACTACTAAAACCATGTAAATCAATATATATATATATATATATATATATATATATATATATATATATATATAGGGGTGGGGACTTTCCCTTCACCACCTAAGCATCCTCAAAATAGGTTGCATGCTAAGAATAGCCATGCGTTGCTACAAGATATCCATGGAAGCATGCAAGTTCCTCTAATAATAGATCTCCTATAGTTAACCTCTAGTTCGATCTTATTATTAGCTCCTTGCACTTGTTTAAACTTCATCTAAGTTCTAAAATATCTTGGCATGTATTCCAAGTCTTCCAACAATATGTGGTTTTCACTCAATCCATTCTTATCCCATCCATGCAAAATGGCTAAGTACTTGAACTCTAACTTTCCTTGGTGTAAACTCCTTCTCCTACTAGAACTTCCATGCACACCTACGCACCCCCTTATATGTGTGCCCTAATCTTATGTGCCTTTCATACTTAGGCATAAAATATCTCCAACCAACACATTAAATGTGTAGAATCGATGGGAAGGCCACAATGGTAGTCATCTTCCAATGTGTTTTACATGGCCAATAAGATAAGACAAGGGCCATGCTCATTTTTGTATTGAAATATGCCTATATCACTATTTAGGGTGCAAAATTCATAGGGGAATTTGAGGTACTTGAAATTACAGAGGCCGATAATTTCCTGCAATACTGGATGCCCATGGTGCTATGCAAACAATGCGACCTACATTTCAATAAAATATATATCAGTTTTGAGAATAAGGATGAGCGCGTTGTCATCCCGTTAGATGATTCAAATCTTACATCGTATACTGAGCCTCTCAACAAGGAAGATCTTAATATAATATACACACATACAATGCATGATCTGAAAAATGTGGATCCATCTAAAGAAGGAGTAATTCATTGGGAAGATGTGTAATCTATCGAGTGGTACTACTAGTGTTGCTTTTGAAAATTGGTCCCATGACACTTATCGGATGGTAGGTTTTGAGGTAAAGGGGTGAATAACCAAGATGATTGGGTTGCACATAGTCGGTGCATGGGTAAGGTCGAGTTTTCCTAGACATCTTGGAGAAGAGAAGTTTGACTCTTTCTTACGCACAATGGAAGACCAGGTGGTGAAACGGGGTGATAAATGAAACACGATTGTCTATACTTTGAATGGAACAACAACGTCTTTAGTGGGGTGACACACAAAGATAATTTATTGGGATGACACGAGGTTAGGGTATCCTTTTTAAAAATTCTTACCGGAGAAATATTCCTTCTCTTATACATGACTATGATGGTAAAAATCCTTCTTTGGTGTTTATTCACAATTGTGAGAGACATTGGGCATAAGGACTAGAGGTATTACCACCATCATTTTTGGTACACAAGTTCTACTCCACTTTACGTGGATGTACTAGGGCATGATATTTTCATGGCGAGTTAAAAAATAGACTATAACTTGAGCGACATGACGGAAGGTACAATTCACACTTTTGATTATTTTTCTAATAAACCACCAGTCCATGATGGTTTTTAGATCATGAAATGCATCACGTTGGGAGATAGCACGAGAGATAGAGAAATTATGGCCTAACTCTTGGGAGAGCTTGACCGAGGCTCACAAAGATGCATGGAGACAAATGAGATCCATCTAGGGTGTTTGTGGAGAGAGAAGGAAAAAGGGAAGATGGTGTACCTCATAGATGATGTGGAAGTTAAAGATTTGGATATCAAGCACACGAGAGGGTGCACATGAAGTTTTGGATTACATGGATGAGTAGGTGCATGCATATCATCTACCTATGAAGAAAAAAATAAGGTGAATATTGGCAAATAGGATACACATAAGGAGGTGATTATTGGATATTATTGGTCAGAACCATAGGTTGTAAATATCATTAAGTTGTTACAAAAATTCCAAGATCTATTCCTAAGAGGATATCATGAGTTGAAGGGTGTGCATCCCTCATTGGGAGAGATGAAGATTAAGTTGAAAGAAGGCATGCTTAAATTTTGGAAGAGGCCTTATAAGATGAAATCAAACTTGTGTGAGAAGGTGAAAGAGGAAATTGAAAAGATGCTTAATACGGTCATAAGCCTATTGAGGAATCTAAGTGGGTCAACCCATGTAATTAATATAAAGAAGGATGGTTGGATCAGGATCTATGTGAACTACATGGTACTTAATGCATCTTGTGTTATAGATCCTTTTCCTACACCATTCATAGAAGATATACTTGAAGGTGTAGGCGGGTGCAAATCTATTCCTTCATTGATGGATTTTTCTGGTATCATCAGTTCGCATTGCATGCAGGATCAAGAAAGAACACATTTACAACAAATGGGGAAGTATTGCATATACTATTACACCCTTTGTATTGAAGAATGCGTGCGAAATGTTCTCATGCATAGTTGTGTAGGAATTCCATGACTTCATTCACAATTTTTGCAAGTCTACTTGGATGATTGGACCATTTATTGCTAGCAAAATATCATTGTGATAACTTGAGGCATATGTTTGAAATATGTATGTAGCATATCATCTCTCTCAATATCAATAAGTGTATATTTTCCACCCCTTTGGTACATTACTTAGGCACATCATTTGTAAAGAATGATTGTTGGTAGACTCTATTAAGATTGCAGTCATTTTGGGGATGGAAGAACCTACCAACCAAAGGAAGTGAGTCGATTTTGGGGCATATACCGGTTATTATAGAAAATTTATTAAGAGACATGCAAATATTTATATGCCTCTAGAAGAATTGATCAAAGATAAAGGAAATTTTTATTGGGGTGGCATGTAGTAGCATACATTTGAGACCTTGAAGGAGAAGCTTACAACCACACATATCTTGTGTTCCCCTTCCTAGAAAAAACCTTTCCATGTACATGTAGATGCTTCTGACATGGCTATTGGCATAGTCTTGGCACAACCAGGAAAAGGAAATTTTGATCATCCCATATTATTTACAAGTAGGAATTTGATATTAGATAAGAAGAACTACACAACGATGAGCGCATGAGGCATTATCCATGATCTATGCACTCCATAAGTTTCAATAATACTTATTGGCCACACCATTTTTATTTTATATATAACATATGACATTGAATTACTTGGTTAACAAACCATTTTGCAAGGGCACATCTGCATTGGATTCTTCTATTTCAAGAGTTTGAATATATAATTGTATAAAAAAAGCTATGCAAGAGTAACATGGGACCGATCACTTATCAAGGATCAAATCTAGAGAGGATGTGCAAAGCATTGAGGATACTTATGCTTAGATGCATAATTTTTTAGATTGAACTATGTACCAACTTATTTGGAAGACATTATAGTATTTTTGTGCATTAGATTAACACCGGAGGAATGAAGACCTTGAAAAGAAGCATCTTGCTATCCACGCTACACCATATTAGCTCATTGGAGGAGACTTGTATAAAATTGGTAGAGATGAGGTCTTGTGCATATGTGTTCTAGAGCATGAGTGTGATGTAATTATAGAGAAAGATCATGGAGGAATAATAGGAGGATACTATGTAGGTGAGGCTATTGCATGTAAGATCCTTTTAGATGTCTTATGGTGGGAGACATTATACAAGGACACTAAGGCTTTTGTCAAAGCATGTGATCATTGTCATAGAATTTAAAATCTTGAAAATATAGATGAGATGTCATTAAGACCTATTGCAAGTGTGGAGCCTTTTGAGAAATGGAAATTGATTTTGTAGGACCTATTACACCACCCACACACAGTACAAGTGCACGCTACATCATCACATGTACTAATTACTTAGTAAAGGTGGGAAGAGGTTGCATCTCTACAAATGATTGCACTGAACTAAAAAACAACAAGATTCCTTTAGGAAAACATCATCAATAGGTATGGATGTCCATTGAGCCTAATGAGTGATAGAGGAACTCATTTTTTGAATGAGACCATTAGAATTTTATTGGCAGAGTTTATGGTAGCACACCATAAGACTACCCCTTATCACCAACGAGATAATGACACTGCTTGAATATTTTAAAAGATCTTATTTTAGACACTAACGAAAATATGTGATGTTAAAGAAAGGATTAGGATGATAAGGTATCATCCATTCTTTGGGTGTATAGAAAAACCTATAAATAGTTGAATAAGGCACACCTCATTTCAATCGGTGTTTTACATAAAGGATGTATTATTTGTTGAATTTATGTTTCCATCCCTGCATATTGCGCATGTAGGAGGATTAGATGATGAACAAGCTATTGATGAGTGCATTGGAAAATTTATGCAATTGGATGAGAGGTGTGCCATTGTGTGTTGTAGTCATAAGACATAAAAGGTGCGACAGAAGGCTTGGAATGACATGTACATCAAGAACAAGTCCTTTATAGTTGGAAATACGGTATTTTTGTATGACTCCAAGTTTGCGTGCCATCTAGTAAAATTAAAGGTTCATTGGTTGGGACCCTTTGTAGTGAAAAATATATTAGAATCGGAGACATATCAATTACAAAGGCATTGGATGACACCATGTTTCTCATTGATGGAAATGGGAGTAGGCTGAATCCCTACTATAAATAAGCTTCCTGTGTGTTTGTAATAAGGCAACATTTCCATTTCATGTTTTAGTTTTTCTTGTTTTTTTTAATAAGTGCATTTACGCACAAGAGTTGAATACTATCTTATTAAGTTGATGCACATAGGACCTCACATACTTTTAGTGTGGGGTGAATCAGGTTTGAGTATGCCAAAAGGGACTATGTGATGATGGTACATCTAAAAGGTTAATCCGGGTGTGCGTGACAATATGAAAGAAGGGTGTTTGATGGATATGAATTGGGTATGCGAAAAAAGAAAGGAAAGTGTTCATGAAGTGCATAAGGATGATGGTTCTTGAAAGGAATTTCTCGGATGATGGAAGACCACGAATAGGGTTGCACGTGTGTAACATGAGGGAGGAAGTAGTAGGATAAAATACTTGGTGTATAACACAAGGAAGATGGGTTGCGGAGCATGGAAGTGCACGTAAGGATTTCTAAAACCTAGGAAGTAGTGGTGTGCTAGAAGATTACGACTTCCGTACATGGAAAGAAGTAGGAAAAAGCGTGGAAAAATTAAAAAGCACATTTAATTCATTAAAGAGGTGGTAGGTGAGGAGAAATTAATGTGATAAAAATTTGGAAATCTATAAAAGGATCATGGGCAAGATTATTACCTTACCTTGTGAAGTGTTCAGTGTTTGAATCATGAGACAAAGTGTGAATTTGTGTCCAAGTGCAAAGAGTTAAGATTGAACCGAGAGAATTCGAGATGATATAAGAGAAGCCTTGGGTACAATAACACCATTTTTAAAAGTATATGCATGGGGGAGAAGTACTCAACAAGGATATTTGGAAGCAAGATATTACGCTAGGGTTTGTGGAAGAGTAAGTGCATAAAGTTATAATTAGGGCATGACGTTGTGAAGAGAAAAGCTAGGGAAAAAAATTGACTAGATGAGAGAAAGGTTTGAGAAATCAAGAAGGAAGGTTGAAGAGTTGAATGCTTAGTGTAGGAATTTGAAGGGCCATCCAACATCTAGGACATGATTATTTATAATATTTGAGATTTTAATCTAGTAAAGGTAGAAGTGTTGTGATCTACAAGGTTAAAAAAATTCACAAAGTTTGAACAATGACACCAAAGAAGGTAGTTTTAGTGAAGCAATCACCCATAGGGGAGGGAAAATGGAAGAATCTCGTTGCTAAGGACTTGCTAGAGGAATGGTTCTCTAAAATGAAATACCCTCCCGAGGTCATAGTAGCACAAACATGGGTTTCCCAACTCCCAAATAAAATCATGACTATAACCATTTTTGGGAGGCACATGAAGGGGAGATAACCAAGTACATATTGAAAAAGATGAACCAAAGGATGGAAGCAGGGTAACTTGTTTACGATGATGACATGGTGAATAAGGACTTAGAAAGCATTGGATTTCTCCAACTCTAAGAATTTCCTTCTTCGGTAAGTAAGAGAGACTATATCAATGGCTAATGTCACACATCCATGAGGACTTCTTTTACTTTACAAAAGAAGGATGCACATAACCACTCGGCCCATGGAAGAAGGGTAATAGGACTTGCAACTCGGATTGGAAATTAGATAAGATATGGAGGGTAATGAGGAAGTGTATGCCACTACCACTACACTCAACTATAAAAGGGGAAAACGTGCAATGGATGTTACAAATATCATTGATCTAGGAATGAGGATCACGGTGTGTCTCATCAATTGTAATTTGGGTGCATCAAAGAGGTGGTCATAGGTGAATAAGAAGTGGCTACATATCACACATAATATGGCACAATATACTATGTACAATATTGCACTCTACATTGTTGAGGGTATCGTAGATGAAGTAAGGATCCAAGTGGAGAAGGGTGAGAAAATAACTTGGGGTGCAATATTGTTGCTCATAGTATTTTGGGAGATCGGGGTACCAGATGGACCCAAGGATAAAATATGGATCTACCTAGTGGATTAAAAGTCACCCTGCACAAATTTACTGTGTGTTTACATGTGATGGCATAATAACAAGCCAATATAAGATGTGCATAGAAAAATGGTATGAACGAATGTGTGAAGCATTAAAAAAGGTGCATGCCTAGAGAATTGCCTTCATTTCTTGAAGTGAAGCGAGAATTCATGATGCATCACACTTCATTGAGCAAGTTCAAATTGATGAATGGAGAATATATCCCATGGTGTAAGATACCCTTTGCCTTCACAAAAAGGTAATTCCAAAGTGCGATCAACGGGATTAAGGAGGAATGTAAATTAAAATTTAATGCAAACAAAGTGTTGATTTCGATTACCATACATTACAAGCTTTGTATATATGTGGAAACCATGGATTATGCTAACATGGACCTTAAGCCCCACAACCATTGTATTGGGAAAGCATGATTTCAAGGTATTCACTATCTCGGACCAAATTTTTAAGGCGAAAGTATATCAATGAACACAAAATTCATCTTCTAGAGCCCCAGTAGAGGAAACAAACTATGGAAATAAAGATACCATGCAAAAATACCCCTCCTCATGAAATAGAAGAAAAAAGGTCAGAAGAATAATAGTTTGCGCTATATCGAGCATAAAAAATAATAAACAACATGAGCATTGAGAGAAAGAAAAAGGCGCAAGAACTTTTGAAGCACCCAAAAATATGCCAAAGAAGTCACCCGTGGTCACACCAATAAGACCAAGTCCAAACAATAAGACCCCCAGGTGAAAAATAAACCGAGGGTGGTTTTAAGCGAGGAGGCTAGGGACTTGGATAATTCAGAAGAAGAGGAAGTAAGGTGAGGTTCCCCCGATCATCTATAATTTAGATCATGATGATGAATAAAAGAGCGATGACGTGCGGTGAATAAGAATAAGGGTCGAGGAAGGATGAAGATGAAGTCGAAGGATATGACGGTTCTCTCTTTGAAGGGAATGCTAGAGGAAGTGGTAGTGAGTGTGAAGTTGAGCGCTAATTTGAGCACGATGAAGAAGGAAAGAGAGATAGTGATAAAGGTCTTGAGGAAAATGTAGGCACGGGAGAAACTAGTAGCACGGGGCATACTATTGCGTAGGTATTACCTAAGAATCATCATGGGAAAGGGAGGAGATGAAGGCCGGCACAAGCAATCTCCCACATCTAATACATTAGTAATCAGTGTGACTATCATAAGGGCTAGGTATCAAAACTCCATGACCAAAGATGACTTATTCTATTGGTAGATGTTTGATAAAAATGAATTCCTCCCACACACCAAACAAATTCTCTCCTGGAACTACCAAATACACATGGAAGAACACGAGTTCGAAATAAATAAGGAATCATTATTTGAAACATGGTTGAAATATACACCTAGAGAATCCTTTCCCATTTTTGACTCCTAGCTACTCATTGATGAACAAATGTGCAATGCACTTAATAAAATATATTTGGAGGTATGGTCAAGAATTTCGATAAGGATGCCTCCATCATGAGGATGCATGAGTAAGAGGGTTTCAAATATCGAGAGGATCGAAATCTCGAGCGAGATATTAAAAGAAGAAATGAACAGAATGTATGTGACATCAAAGAAAATGGAATATATAGTGAATCGCATCACATGTATACACCTGGACTTAGTAAAAACTTAGTAAGACAAGTACCTTCTTGGGCCCCTAAAATATTGACTAAGTACACAAAGGCGCATGGGCGCGCAAGGCATAAGTTGAAGAGTGGGCGCGCAAGGTAGGGTTCTAGGAGGGTTTTAGAATGGCTGTGTTATGCACTAGAAGACAAGGTCTCGAAACTTAGCCATATTTGGCATCTCGGGAAGAACACGAGAAAAGCATGACCCGACTGTGCATGCGAGTGGATAAGGTGCCAACCTAGTGATAGGTTGGCCTAAGAAGGAATATGCCCTACGATGGAAGCTTCTAGAAGGCCATCATGGAAAAAGTGGAGAGCTCAGGCCCGAAGAGCATGCTCCCATGGAGGACCACATCTGGACACTTGGTGTCGATCTAAAGCCTCAGAAAGGTGAGTTGGCAATTCAAGCGGCCTATAAATACAAGCACCCATAGAAGAAAAGAGTATATCGATAAAGAGTGGAGCTCTGCAGAAATGTCATGAGGAGTCATATTGGGTTGGGTAGATGAAATATAGGAGAAGGATGTATCAAGGGCTTGGGGTTATAAAATTTCTTTTTGAGAGCTAAAGGATATGGATCCAATTATGATGCATGACTTCGGTCTGCCATAATGTGGTGTTTTGTAGTGAGTCTAATGAATGTAATGAGGTTACCAAGTTATCTGAATATGATCCTTCTTGGTTCGGATTCATACATGATTCTTCATAGTTCTTTTTCATGTATGTTTATAAGATGAATATGAATCCCTATGCATTTTCCTTTCTATTTTGATTCAGTTCTTTAAGTCTATTAAAAGTATCATTATGCTCTAATGACCCATGATAATCTAGAGCTACTCTGAGCTCTATGATGTTTGCATGTCTCATTCCTACTCACTTTCTTTAAAGTTTGGATCATAGATGATGTTTTCCCACTTAACTCACATAAAAGAGAGACTCGGTGCCCATGCGTGCCTCGGGTGAGTGCCCAGTACCCACTGGGTGATAGGTCAACGTGCATGGGATTCCCTTGTTCTTTGGTGGGTGTAAAAACAACTACATCTTTATTCCGTTGTCGACTCGTGTTTTCGAAGTTGTAGGGGAAATGGCATACATCATGATCTATGAAATGAGTGATGACATAGAATTTGACCTTGGAAAGTTTTGAAACATGGTTAAAAAGAACGGAGGATGAATTTTCTCATAGATTCAAAGACCTTTGGACCTGAGTTTGAAGCACGTAGATGGGTAGAAGATAATCTCTACCATGATTTGTATAAAAAAATTTATGTTTCTTCCCATTAGAACTATATGAATGGCTCTTGGCATATGCATCTATATCAAGCTAGTATAATAGATCACACGTGTGGACCCAAGAAGAGTACCATAGGGCTGCAAGATGCATATCCGATGTGGACTCATGATGTGGATCATTTTGGAAAGGAGTACTTGGCTAGCTACACTCAGGTGTATGCTATTTCTACATATTCTTGTCCGAAGTTGCTGAGTTTGAGTTTTACGTGGGATCCTAGAGGATCATTTCTACGTGTTATTCCTCTAGAAATGAAGATCTTGATTGTTACCTTGAGTTTATAGGCATTTTTGATGGCCACTAAACCGTTCGAGCATTGGGCGAGGAAGCTAGGGTGGAGGAAGATGACAGATACATTGCGATGGAGAAAGAAAGGGAGGAGGAACAACTCAAGTATAGTGAAGTGCATGAAAGGGAGATTGTTAGACAATGCAGGTTGTAGGTGTGATGGATATATTGAGGTTCATGCTTTGAGGAAATAAAACCATGTAGAGTAGTGTAAGCACCCCATCTTGGAAATCACGTAAGAGAGACCCTTTGACTTCTGCGAGAGTTCATCACACGGAGAGAGAAGAGTCGTTGGCATGTATCTAAAACCACCTAGTGACCAAACCCTAGTGCGTGGTTTTCCAGATCAAGGGAAGAATATTGTTAACCCAGCTAGTATCAATGGATGTGACCGATTTACACCCAAGAGATATAATTTATCGTTTGGGACTTCTATGGCTGCACATACCATCCTAGTGTTAGGAGGAATTTTTGGGCAGAAAGTGGATACAAAAGGCTTAGGTCTCGCATTTGGGAGTGGCGCGGGGTACACTATTGGTAGTGGGACCTTATCACAGATCATCGGTGCATAATTCAATGGAACTTTGGGGACCCTTGACACGACCACTATAGGACCCGGTGAATTGATGGGTCAAGTGGGTTAGGAGGAACAGGACCTGGTGGATCCGGTGGGTCTGCAGACCTACTGGGTCGGGTTCAGAGGCACAAGACACAGTGGATCTGGTGGATCTCAAGCGGTGGGGAAACACCGGGGAAACCAAGGCTCTAGCTCAGGAGGACAAGGGCCCCAGCCACCTCCTCAAGTCTTTTTGAGATGTCTTTACATTTTCTAGATTACAAAGGTATTGAAGATGTTGTAGAACATGTTCACAAGTGTGAGCTCTTATGGTACGCGAAAAGGATCACTAGCCCAAAGCGGAAGGAAAGCCGATTTGCAACGACGTTGCAAGGGCATGCATGTGCATATCTGTTTAGCAAATATGACCCTCATCAAATGGTGGTGGATTATACTACTTTAATAAATGCCTTCTTGGTAGAATTCCACATTCTGAGTTTGAACAGAAGAGCATCAATGCCTTGAAGGAGATTCAACAAGGAATGGCAAAGAGTGTGCGGGAGTATGATGCACGGTTCAAAACCCTCATGTCAAAATTTTCATATGACATTCACCCTTCACAGCATGCTCAATGGTTTGTTAGGGGGTTGATAACACCTTTTAGAAGAGCTTTATCTCATAAGACTTTCACAGACCCGCGTGAGGCGTTAGAAGCTTCTGCGTGCAGAAAGTTGTTGGAAGTGTTGATACTGGTATTAGCCCATTCTGGAGGCCCAAATTGTTGTTATGGCTAAGTAGCTAGAGAATTTGTCTGCAAACTTAGCCCATGAGACTCACAGTGGTATATGGTGTATAGATTGTGAAGTAGAGGGGCATGTTAAGGATAGTTTCCCGGAGAGGAAGACGCACCATGTAAAGAGATTGTGAGATTTGTCATGGGGACCATGATGCGAGTAGATGTCCCTTGTTGCGATGCACAATGCGGAAAAATGTCTCTTGCTCCTATAATATTGGTACCTCTACACCCACTACTAAGGATTATAGGCTTATTGACAAGATCCATGAGGCCATTGATCTTGGTGCACACCAAACTAGCCTTGCAAGTAGTTCTAAGGGTGATGATCGCCGTTATGAGGAGCATTCATATGGATGCGTGTATGGAAGGGGATTTCATGGAGGATTATGTGGTCATGGTAACTGCAGAGGAGGAAGAAGTGAGTTCCCATGTGGAACCTATTTTAATTTTGGATCTACAGACCACTACAAGCGCGAGTGCCTAGACTTATTGCAGTGCTCATGGTACAGGAAGAAGCACAAGTATGAGGAGTGCCTGAGTTGTTAAAGCATTTGAATCAAAGAGTAGCACTAGAAAGACAAGGGCGCTGCAATGGTAAGCATTAAGAAGGATGACACACAATGGATGCCATGGGTGACACATGATGCAATCTTGGAACCTATTATGGTAACAACAAGAGCAGAGGTCGTGCACACGCAAAGGAAATTCCAAGGCATAAGAACTTAGTTTCAAGGGAAGAAGTGGTACATGGGAAGTACCCAGATCATGCACATCAAAAGGAGGTATATCAAGAAACCATGGAAATCACTCAAATTTTACAAGGAGAAATCTAGTGTCTAAAGGAGCAGTCAAGGAGGGAGGAGCAAAGCAAGAAGGTCGAGGCACCAAAGGATGACCTGGATGAGGTCAAAGAAGTATGTAAAATGCTAAGGCTAGAGAATATTATTCCCTTGATAGGAGCATGGTTGAGAGAGAAGGTACCATGCACTAGAGAAGAGTGTGAGAGGTAGGTCTTGCATGCAAACCTTCCCCCTCACAGCCTTGACTATGATAAGGAGATCACATTAGATGCAATCGTGGATGGATGGATCCTTAGTAATAGCCTCATTGACATAGGTGTGAAGGTCAATGTTCTCACCTTGGGTGCATGGTATCAGATGGGGAGACCTGCATTACAGTAATCTTCAAATGTTTTGTATATGGCGAATAAAACGAAGGCACTTCCCATCAATGTCTTAGAGGATGCAACCATCACCATTCGAAACTAAGTTTACCGGGACTTCAAAGTCTTGGAACTTGCCGAGGCGAGACAATTTCCCAACATTACTTGGGTGCCCATGGTGCTATAAGAATAATGCGATCTTCGGTTCAACAAGGGATACATAAGATTTTAGAATGAGGAGGAATGAGTCATCATACCCCGGTTGATGGAAAATCAACACCCTATATTGAACCTTTGGGAGAGGATGTCCTGGATAGAATATATGTGCGCTCAATCAGGGATCCAAAGATAATTCATCCCACATAAGGATTTATCCGGTTTGAGGATGCTCAATCCCTAAGTGATACCACCAATATAGTGTGCGATTATTGGGTGCATGGAACCTATGATTTGATTGGATGGCATTTGAGAGGATCGGTGACAAAGGCGCACGTACACCACACCTAGGGGAAAGAAGCTACCTAAGTATTCTCAGGAGGATCCTCCCCTAAGATATTTTTGTAGGAGATGGAAGCTTAGTGGAAGGATAAAAATGAACGAAGAGGGATGTTAAGTTATGTCATGCTTGGTACACAGTGGTATGGTGGTGGGATACACATCAGGAGAACCTCTTGGAATGGCACGAGGTGAGAATTTCCCTCTTTATTTGGTTCTCTAGAAGCAACACACCCACTACCATCAAAGATTATCATGGTAAGGAACCCACCTATTTCCATATTCAGGATTGTGAGAGGGTCTGGAGAGAAGGTGCGGAGGCTTTACCACCATCCCTATGGGTACACAAACTATATTCTACATTGCAAGGTTGTGTGTGCGCATGGTACATTCATACTTGAGACACGCCGCCAGATAGGGAATTGCCAAGAGTTAGCGGCTGATCTCATTCAAACATTCAAGTATAGGAGTACAAAACCCTTAGTGGATAAGGCATTGTAGGATATCAAGCACCTTACCATTGGGGATAGTGCCATGGTAGAAGATAGGCTACTAGACTTGCTAGGTGAACCTGGCCTAGAGGTGCACTTTGAGGAAGAAGAAACAGAAGAAATAAAATTTGGGTGTGCATGTATGGAAAAAGAAAAAGGGAAGATGGTGTATGTTATTAATGGGGAAGAAGAAGAAAACTTGGACGTTGACCATTCTATAGGGACGCCCAAGGTGGTAGACAGTGCTGATGAATGGGCAAGCACCTATCATGAGCCTTTAAAGACAAAGAAGGTTAACATTGGCTCAGACAAAGAGCCTCAAGAGGCTATCATCGGAGACTATTTGTTGGAGAAGGAAGTCTCCAAGATCATTGATCTTTTACATGAGTTTGAGGATTTATTCCCACGTGGGTATCATGAACTCAAAGGCATTCACCATTCCTTGGGGGAAATGAGAATTAATTTGAAGGAGGGTGTGTGCATGGTCCAGAAGAGGCCATATTGAATGAATCCTAACCTACACATGAAGGTTAAGGAATAAATAGATAAGATGATAGCGTCAGGCATTATTGAAGTGGTTGAAGAGTCAGAGTGGATAAGTCCAATGGTGATTAGCATCAAGAAGGACAGAAGGATAAGGATCCATGTTGATTACAGGGACCTGAATGCAAGGTGTATCGTTGATGCTTTCCCAACCCCATTTATTGAAGAAATCTTAGAGGGAGTGGTAGGGTACGAGGTCTATTCTTTCACTAGTAGATCTCGTAAAATTTGCAATAATTGTGGGATTGAAGGAGCCTGCTAGTCAAAGCACAGATGTAGATTTCTTGGGCATATGTGGTACTACGAAAGTTCATCAAGGAATATGCCAAGATTGTCATGCCTTTAGAAGACTTTCTTAGACATAAAAGTGCCTTTCATTAGGAGAGGCGCGATAGAATGCACTCAACACTTTAAAGGATAGGCTTGTCACCACGCCCATCCTATGTTTCCCTTATTAGGATAAGCCTTTCCATGTTCATGTGGATGCCTCGAAACCACCATTGGATCAAGTACTTGCACACCTAGTGAAGGGATTGTTGATCATCCTTTGTGCTTTCCAAGCAGGAAATTGAAACCAGTGAGAGCAAAATTATACTACGACATTAGCGTGAGGTGTTTTCAATTATCTACTCGCTTTATAAATTCGAGACAATATTTGTTGTGAACTCCATTTATATTTTACACTAACCATATGGCATTAAAATACTTGGTGAACAAGCCCGTTCTACAAGGGCACATATGTTGGTGGGTAATATTGTTCCAAGAATTCGAGTTCACGGTGGTTGTCAAACTAGAAAAAAATATAATTCGGACACGATCATTTGTCTAGGATTGATTCGGGGGAGGATGCGAAAGCATTAAAGAGACTATTTTATGCATGTAAGCTGTTTAGGTTACACGCACGCCCTCATATTTGGAGGACATTGCGGTATTCCTTAAAATAGGTGTGGTGCCAAATGGAATGAAGGCCTTAGAGAAGAAGAAGTTGTCCATACACTTCGTGCCCTACATGCTAATTAGTGGAGATCTGTACAAAATGGGTCGGGATGAGATTATGTGCCGATGCGTGTTAGAACATGAGCACATTGTAATTATGGAAGAGGCACATGGTGGGATTGTAGGAGGAAACTATACAGGAAATATAACCACACAAAAGATACTACTCGCATGGCTTTGGTGGGAGACCATTTATCAAGATTGTGTTGAGTTTTACAAGGCCTGTGACCATTTCAAGCACCTTGGCAAACCCGGAAAAGGGATGAAATGCCTTATGATGAATAGCTAGCGTGAAACCATTTAAGAAGTGGGTTATCAACTTTGTCCGATCAATATCGCCAGTGGCGCGAAGGACTAGTTCACAGTATATCCTCACTTGCACTTATTATTTGAAAAGGTAGGCGAGGCAATGCCTACAAAGGATTAACAAATGCCACCACCGCTAGATTTTTATGGGAAAACATAATCAACGAGATATGGATGCCCATTGAGTTTGACTAGTGATAGAGGTATGCAATTCCCAATGAAATGGTAAGGATTCTATTATCAATTCATGGTGGCCCATCAAAAAACTACTCCCTATCACCCTCAAGCAAATGGAACTATTGAGGCATTTAACAAAATACTTAGTCACACATTGACTAAGATCTGTGATGTTGGTAGATAGGATTGGGATGACAAAGTATCAATCATTCTTTGGGCATATAGGAAAACCTACAAGAGGTTGAATAAGGCCACACCATTTCAATTGGTGTTTGGTGTGAAGGCTATCCTACTAGTTGAATTCATGTTACCTTCTCTACGTATAGTGTGCACGAAGGATTGGCTAATGAACAAGCGCTGGAAGAAAGAATTGACAAGTTAATGAAATTGGATGAAAGATGATCACTCGCTAGGTGGAGCCAAAAGACTGAAAAAAAAAAAGAAAAGGCATGGCATGATCGTCACATTAAGAACAAGAAGTTTGAGGTTGGGCAGATGGTGCTACTATATGATTCTAAGTTTTGCGCCATCCTGGGAAGTTAAAATTCCATTGGTTGGGTCCCTACATCATCTCATACATCCTTGATTCAGGTGCATGCCAATTACAAGTCTTTGGATGGGACGAAATTACTAGGACACTTCAATGGGAATAGGTTGAAGCCCTACTATAAATAATTCTTATTGGTGTTTGTAATAAGGCAATATTGCTAGTTAGTTTAGGATTTCCCTTAATGTATTTTTTTTTCTTGTGTTTCCCTTTCTCATTTTTGTTTTGTGTTGCACCTTGGGCACCGGTAATCTCATTACTTTTTGAAGGTTGTAAATGCATGAGAGGACCGCACATCATTTTAGTATGGGCTGGAGTAAGGTGGAATAAATTACAGTGTGAAGCGCCAGAAAGATTGCGTTGGAAATCTCGGTTAGATGGCCCCAGGAAAGGAAGTGCATGAGAGGAAAGGTGAAAAAGGATGGTTGGTGCCAGGGTAAGGCTACATTATGGATCTGCATACAAAAGAGGAAGAAGTGCAAAAGTAACACAAGGTAGGTGAGAGAAAAAATCATGACGGAAGTACCTTCGCGGCAGTGATGTGCGCATAAGAGTCTCTTATTAAGATGGATTGGTTGTGCGCTAGAAGTTTGGAGAGTTGTCCATACAGATGGGGCGCATGAGCGAAAGCATTAAAGTTAGGTTTTTTTGAAAAAATGGTATTAAGTGTTGAAGTACGGTGGTAGGTAAGGTGGCATTTAATGTTAACAAGTGGGAAAAATTATAAATACATTGTTGGACACTTCATTATTTACATTACGAATACGAAGGAGGATATTTTTGAAATAGGGTTTCCAGAGTTGGTCCGTGTGAAGAAAAATTGGAAAAATTTAACCGTGAGTGACTAGTTTGGATCTGCAAACCAGGAGGGAAATAGTTCATAGGCATAGAGATTTGTGGAGAAGCGTCATCTTGTGAAGGGGATATTCTAGTGAGGGTTTGACAGCTAGGGCACGGGTTGGAAAGGAGTTTCTTCACAAGTTCAAGATCTAAACTTGGAAAGGGTAGAGAAGCAGAGCAAGAGAAATTGAAGTGCAAAGATAACCTACACAATGGCACCCAAGAAACCAGCTGTAACACCTAAAAAGGGCAAGGGTAAGGGAAAACAATAAGAAACCACCGCAAGTACCAATGAAGAATGGTATGCAAAATGCAGTACCCATATGGGGTTTTTCTTAGAAAGAAGTGGGAATACCATTTTAAAAACATGAAATTAAGTGATTATAACCATCGCATAAACATAATTGAAAAATATATGGCACTGGAGTTAGTGCGCAACAAACAAGAGGACACTAGAAGGGTTACCCATTTATAGCAACGAAGTAAAAGTGAAGTTGGAGAAGGCATGATTGTTATAACTCTATGAGTTTCCCTACTTTGGGAAGCCTAAGCGCCTCTATCAGTGGCTGATGTCATATGTACACAAAAATCACTTTCACTTTGTGGGGCGCAAGATGTGCATAACCCCTCAGCTGATTTAAAAATTCACAGGTCTCATCTGTGAAGGAGAAAGTATAGAGGATGACCTATGCGATAAAGAATCCATCAAATAAACCGTCATCACATATGCATACAAGAAAGGGTCAAGGTAATTTGATATTGTAGATATCCAAGACCCGATGATGAGAATGGTTGTGTGCCTGATAACAAAACTTAATGACCAAGAGAGGTGGATGCAAGTAAACAAGTCATGACTCAATGTATGCAAAAGGATATCAAAGGGCGCCATCTATAACTTTTCACGTACATCATGGATGAGATCATCAACAGCATGCAGGAGGGTGACAAGATACTTTTGGCAATGTCCTCTTAACTATTGTATTTTCGATATCGGAGTACTAGATGCAGGTGGATAAGTTCGTATGGGAGTACCCAGAGGAAGACCCTCGCCCACAAAGAGATTCAAAAGATATACTTGCGATAACATGACACCCATTCATAAGGCGCATCTTGAGAAATGGTATACGTGCTTGAGGAATGCATTCAGGGAAAAGTGGAGGATCCCAAAACAACTACCAAAGCTCACAAAAGGAGAAGCTAAATTTGTAGTATACCAACACTTCTGCATTGGTAGATTTAAGTTGGTGGATGAAAACATGAGCCCTTGGTGTAAACTTCCATTTTCTTTCACCACTCAGTACTTCTAGGCGGGGTAAACATATTCAAGGAATCCAAGAAACTGAAGTTTGACCTTGGAAGTATGGATCGGGACCATAGGGAGATGCGCAAGACGTTGGTCTACCCCAACAAGCGTGCATACATGGAAAAGTACGTATCGTATGAAGTTCAGATGATAAAACCCATGACTCTGCCTATTACAGGGAGGTCCGCGGTGCGTGTATACCTTCGCATAAGGCCCAAGTTTAAGAAGGGCACTTATCTTGAGAACGAGATAGCTATACCTAAGGACCTAACAGGTAGGAAGAAGACCGTGCCCAAGAAGAAGGAAACAGAGGAGATAAGGAAGAAGGCACCAAGTGTCCAAGATACTCAAGTAGTGGGCGCCCTAGGAACAAGCAATAGAACAAGTAATTACACATGCGGGAATAGGTCACCGGTTAGAGAGAAGGTGCCGAGAGAAAGGAAAGCTTATCGCAGAGGAGAACTCATCAGAGGAGGAAGAGAAACAAGAATATCCTATACGAGAATCCCGAGTTAGGAAGAAATAGAAGGTGACAGAGGAAACCCGACTCGGAGGAAACAGAGAGCTTGGATAAATACATAGGTGACAGGGATGACGATGAAGAAGATGATCCTGAAGGGGACCAAGAACCACTTTTTTAGTGTGCATGATTTGAAAGAATAAGGCAAAGAGGATAAGAACGAATACCGCTTTGTGCGAAGGAGGGGCGGCTAGGAAGAGGAGGGCACCCAAGACATGGAAGGAGGTGAAGAGGTTAGCACAAAGAGTCAGAGGACTCCAAACCTCACACAGGATGAAGTAAACAAGGTAGAAGAAAGAGAAGTGATGAAAATCATTGAAGCCTTGGTAGAAAAAGAATTGGAGTGCATTGATAAAGAAGAAAGCATAGGGAAAGATCAAGGTAGTGCATGAGGCCCTAGCCTAACAATAACTATTCCTAAAGGCATGTGCATAGGTGAAAAGTGCATGGAGATGAAAAGACCAAGAATGGACTACATTGATGATCACAACAAGGTGTTGTGCATGCATTTCCAAAGCACAATCCCAATAGATAAACTCTTGGAAATGAAGTCGTTTGATGAAGAAGGTGCATACCCTCGGATGAGGAAATGTTTTCGTGGGAAATTGAGTCCCACATTGACGAGCTAGAGTTCGAGGTAAGCTAAGGAGCACTAATGAAGATGCCTGAGTCAAAAGGAGATAACCCCTTGGTGAGCGCTCAACAGCTTTCGGATGAACAAGTCTACAATGCTTTAAATAAGGTCTCAATTGAGTTTGGAAGCTAGGTTATTCGGAAGGAATGATAGGGTAAAATTTCTAGAGGCAGAGCTAGAAAAGAGGGAAGAAGAGCTAGAAGAGAGAACCAAGAACTTGAAGCAGGAGGAACTAATTAGCACGCAGCTAAAGCATGAACTTAGGGAAGAAAAGGCAAGGGTGCGTGAGGTATATAAGAAGGTAGAATCCATCACAGATGCCATTTTTTTGAAGCATCTTGATCCGCACCACCTGTGCAAAATTATGGATCTTCCTTGAGTGCCTTGAAGACTTAACACACATCCTCACCATGGAAAGGCAACCTCTAGCCTCAAAATCCATGGAAGAAGAAGCAGCGTGCATGGAGAAGGAGGAAAAATTAAAGTTTGTACCAATCATTACCAAGTACAACAAGGTGCTTGCTAATGTGAAAATTGCTACCCATACTTGCTAAGGCCATGTATGACATGTTATGTGAAGAGAGATAAAAAGTGGCGAGCATTTTGGTCATCACTCATGAGGTAGAGCTCAAGGAATTCCAAGAGAAGAATAAACGGAACACAACAGAGCAGAAAGGATCTTGGCCGAGGTTGAGAAAAATTCAAAAGTTATTGAAACCTTATGATGTTTAATTAAAAACCGGTCATTTGAAGGAGTTATACCCATAGATTACAAGGATGGATGCGCTTGAGGATGTGGGTAAGGAATGGAGGGAATGGTTGAAACATTGAACACTCGAGGAAATGGACTAGATTTTGAGGAGATAAGTTCCCTAGTCGACGACCTCTCTCGCGAGAGCACAAAATGAAGTCAATGCCTGGAACAAGTTGGAGGCCGACTTTCAAAGATATTTTCCTATCTTGTTGCAATAATGACAACACCTCCGCATTCTTTCATTTTTTCCAATTTTTCATTCCTGTATTCTTTTTCCAAGGTGCTAAGCCTATTGTAATTATTTCTTTGAATAAATGTTCCCATCGGTGGAGAATAGGTAAAGTGTGGGGTGATGTTGGGCCCCGAAATATTGACTAAGTACACAAAGGTGCATGGGTGCACAAGGCCTAAGTTGAAGAGTGGGCACGCAAGAAGAAGGCATGCAGGGTAGGGTTCTAGGAGGGTTTTAGAAGGGTCATGTTATGCACCAATAGACAAGGTCTCAAGACTTAGCCATATTTGGCATCTCGGGTAGACCACAAGAAACGCTGGACTGACTACACATGCGAGTGGATAAGGTGTCGATCACGGAGACAGTTGGCTTAGGAAGGAATATGCCTTGCGATGGAATATTCTAGAAGGATATCATGGAAAAAGTGGAGATCTCGGCCTAGAGGAGCATGCTCCCATGAGGACCACATCGGGACAATTGGCGTCGATCTAAAGCCTCGAAAGCTAAGTTGGCGGTTGCGGCCTATAAATACAAGCACCCGCAAAAGAAAAGAGAGATATCGATAGATAGTGAAGCTCTACGAAATGGCGTGAGGAGTCATATTGGGTTGGGTAGATGAAATATAGGAGAAGGATTTATCAAGGGCTTAGTGTTATAAAATTTCTTTTTAAGAGATAAAGGATATGGATCTAATTATGATGCATGAATTTAGTCTGCCATAGTGTGGTGTTTTGTAATGAGTCTAATGAATGTAATGAGGTTACCAAGTTAATTGAATATGATCCTTCTTGGTTCAGATTCATACATGATTCTTCATAGTTATTTTTCATGTATGTTTATAAGATGAATATGAATCCCTATGCATTTTCCTTTCTGCTTTGATTTAGCTCTTTAAGTCTATTAAAATTATCTCTCTGCTCATAATGACCACAATAATCTAGAGCTGCTTATAAGCTCTATGATGTTTTCATGTCTCATTCCCACTCACTTTCTTTAAATTTAGGATCATAGATGATGTTTTCCCACTCAACTCACATAAAAATGAATACATACCTAAATAATTGTATTATCTAGAGGACTTGGTGCGGATGCTACTACTTGGGAAGAAGGATGGCCCAGTAATGAAAGTAGAAAAAATGGATGTGCATAAAGAGAAGAATAAGGTGCGGTGGAGATACACCTTACACAATGTGAAATGCTAGAAGTAGAATTAAATGAGGTTGCATGGAGGGCATAATTCATTTTTTATCACTTATAAGATTTTTAACAAGTTTGAGTACACACACCGCTAATGAGGAGGTGGAGTTAAAAGTAAAGCACAAGCCAACATGAGGAATAATATGGCCGAGTGCGAGAGGATATTGGTTGAGGTAGAGCACAAAATGGATTTGATTAAAACCATGAAGGACACACTTAGGAAATAATTAAGAATCTCTTCCCTTTAATCACACGTATAATGGATGTGCTAGAAGATGTGTCCTCAAACCTTAACAAGAAAATCATTGATCTCAAGGAAAAATAAGATGAGTTAACCCCACGGAAGTGCATGCCATTTTATATTCCGCTTCATTAAACAAAATAGCTAGAATGCTGCAAGGAGTTTAAAAATTTTATAGATCAAGAATTTCAAGAACTACTTCCACCCCGTAAGGCATGAATATTGATGCATGCATGGATAATGATTAAAAATTATTTCATTATTTCCTGGATTTTTATTCTTTCATTCTTTGAGGACATTCTTTGGAGCAAGAATTATTTCGAGGACGGAAAATATCCCTAGTGTGGGGTAATGTTGGTGACAAGAAATGACCAAGTATTAGTCATGTGCAAGGATTGCGCACAAAAGGCCATGTGCATAGGACAAACAAATGTGTATTGGGTTTAAGAACTATGTGGGAGCACGTGCAAAGGAAGGAAAGTAGAATAGGTTAGTGCACAAAAATGTGTGAACATAGCAAAAGGATAGGTTACATGCATATAGAAAAAATGTTGGGACTTATTCATTTTGAAGAAAAGGCTATAAATAGAGAAAAGTGGGATAACGTGAAGTACAAACAAAGGCTATAAATAAGAAAGAAAATCCTGAGAAAGGAAAATTATGAACGCATGGAGAAGGTTTATAATAGGATTAAAACAAATAAAAGCATGGAGTTATTTATAGTTTCATCTATTATTCTAGAACAAGTTGTAAAAGCATGCAACCTATTGTAAGCAAGCCTATTATTAGGAAGGTGCATGTAGTTGTTGAGTTGTGGAGCTCAATTATTTAGTGTTAGCATGCAATGGAACTTGGTGGAAAACACAAGAACTAGCATCGATTAAGGCAGGAGACATCGGTGGGAAGACCGACATCGGTCAAGGGCAAGTAGGAACCGGTGACGGTTAGGTAGAACCGGCATTGATTACCTGTGTGACGAAGTTTTAATTAACTCTCGGGAATTATATCTATTTTTAGCATTAAAATAGATTTATTAATTGTAATTGCATGGCTAAGTGCCCTAAGTCTATAAATGACTATATAAGCATAAAAGTCGGGGTTTAGAAGTAAGAAATGATCATAATTACAAGATAATCATGTGAGAGATATTTCTTGGTGAAAAGAAAAAAAGCTTGAAGGAAGAAAGTACTTGAACATCTGAGAGGTATGGAAGATTGTAAATATTCATTGTATATCTTGTCAAAGCTTTGGATAATAGATTGGCTTATTTCTTGGTGGACGTATCCCACACCGAGTGAACTGCGTTAAATGTGTTGATTTATGTCTCTTGTTTTGTATATTTCTTTTGATAGAATATCCACTTTTATTTACATGTATGCTTAGATCTGATATATTGTCTATACAACCAAAGGTGTTAACCCCAACAATTGGTATCGAGCTTTGTTTGAGGGTTTTGTGTGTTGACAGATTTACTCACATAGGGTTTTCTGATTGAGTGGGAGCTACAACTATGTTAGAACATAGCAAATACAAGGTAGAGAAATTTGACGGCTGAAATTATCAATTATGGAAAATGTAGATTGAGGATTATCTGTATCAAAGAGATTTGGACTTACCATTGGATGAGAAGTCTAGACCTACAAAGATGACTGATGAAGAATGGAAGATTCTTAACAGAAAGGCTTTGGGATCTATAAGATTGAGTCCTGGCAAAGATCTCGTGGCTTCCAAAATTACGGTAAGTACTTCTATAGTATACTTAATGAAATCTCTTGCTAATTTATATGAAAAACCTAGTGCTTCAAATAAAGTTTATTTGATGAATAAACTATTTAGTTCTAAGATGCATGAAGGTGAATCTTCCTCTAGTCATTTGAATGATTTCTAATCTATAGTAAATCAGTTAAAATCGGTTGCTATACCATTTGATGATGAAGTAAAATCACTTTTATTCTTATGTTCTTTTCCTGATAGTTGGGACAACTTGGTAATGGTTGTTAGTAATACAACATCCGCTAATAATATTTGAAGTTTGATGATGTGGTTAGTATAATCTTGAATGAAGAAATTTACGGGAAGAGTACAGAGAATCCTCATCTAGAAATGCTTTGAATTTCAAAGCAAGGGCAAGCGAAGAAGAGATCCAAGAGTAAGAGTAATGGGAAATCAAAGTCAAGGGATAGCATATCTAAATCCAAAAGTAAGGGAATTACTTGTTAGAAATGTGGAAATAAAGGACATGCAAAGACAGATTATTGGTCAAAGGATAAAGAGAATAAACAACCGAGACAAAGGTAAAGAGGTGAATCTTGCTTCATCGTAGATAATGCAAGATGATATTATTCTTTCTTTGTACAATAAAATTGAATCATGGGTTTTAGATTCAGAGCTTCTTTCCATGCAACCCCTAATAAGGGTTATTTCGAAATTATGTCTAGGGAAATTTTGGGCATGTTTATTTGGGTGATGATGAACCTTGCAGATTACAGGGAAATGGTAAGTTCATATAAAATTATAGAATGGAAATACATGGGTATTGAAAGATGTGAGGCATGTGCCAAGCCCCGTGAGGAATCTTATTTCTACAGGGAAACTAGGTGAATCGATTGCATGCTTACTTTTACGAGAAGACTCTTGAAAGTCACCAAGGGTGATTTTTTTGTGGCAAGACGTAAGAAGGTAGGAACGTTATATTTATCTACCCTGTATTCGATTCCTTTTCTGCATTATCTACTTCAAATTCAGATGCATGCATGTGGTATAATTGGTTGGGTCATATGAGTCAAAAAGGAATGCGAGATATTAAAGGCTAAGGGTTAGCTATCATATTTGAAAGATTTGGATCTTGATTTTTGTGAGCATTGTATCTTTGGAAAGCAAAAGAGATTGAGATTTCTCAAAGTTAGGGAAACTAAGAAGGAGAAGAAATTAGAGCTTGTACACTCAAATATGTGGGGACTAGCTCGGTAGCTTCTCGTGGAGGATCCCAGTATTATGTTACTTTCATTGATGATGCTACAAGAAAGGTATGGGTTTATTGTATTAAATGTAAATCCGATGTTTTTGATATTTTTAAAAGATGGAAAGCCCTTGTTGAGAATGAATCAAATTCTAAGTTAAAGTGCCTTAGATATGACAATGGTGGTGAATATTGTAGCAAGGCTTTCAATGATTATTGTTCAGTGAATGGGATACGTAGAGAAAGAATGGTTCCAAGAACACCATAAGAGAATGGTGTTGTAGAAAGAATGAATAGGACAATCATGGAACGTGCTAGAAGTATGAGGATATATTCTAGATTGCCCTTACAATTTTGGGAAGAAGTAGTTGATACAACAGTTTATTTGATTAACCGTGGGCCTTCAAGTTCACTAGATGGAGGAATACTAGAGGAATCTTAGACTGGAAAAGAGGTAGATCTTTCTTTTCTTAAATTTTTTGGTTCAGAAGATTTTGTGCATGTTGATAAGGAAAATAGGAAAATTTTGGATGAAAAATCCAAGAGGTGCACTTTTATTGGTTATGGATCCGGTGATTTTGGTTTCTTTTTTTTGGGATTTAGAGAATTCTAAAATTATTAGAGTCGTGATGTTGAATGGAATGAAAAGAGAATGTATAGGGATCAAATTTTGGTACCCAAGGATGAGAAAATTGAGAATTTTATTGATGAAAATGAACTCTCAAGTTTTAAAGAAACACCTACAGAAATACATAGTAACCGTGGTCGGTTAGTCCCTAACCAAAGATCGGTCGATGAACCACCGAAGCGATTCTGAGAGGATTAGAATCAGCATTGGTTAGCATAATCGACATCGGTTAGAGGTGATCGGCATCGGTCACTGTCAGAAGTTGATACTAATGTTTAGGAGGCCTAGATTGAGCCTTTGGTACCCCAAACTCCTATGAGAAGGTCACAAAGGGTAAGTAAACTTCTAAAAATATTTACACCTCTATTTTATTTATTGTTGACTGATAGTGGTGAACCAGAGAGCTTTGAAGAAGCAATGCAGGATAAGACTCACGTTCAATGGGAGCATGGCATGGATGAGGATATGGAATCTTGGGAATATAACCAAACTTGGGATTTGGTTAAGTTACCGAGGGTAAGAGGACATTGCGGAACAAGTGGGTTTACGGGATTAAGGAAAAGAGGGTGGACATAAAAGGTACAACGCAAGGCTTATAGTAAATAGATTTGCACAAAATAAGGTATTGACCTTGGTGAAATATTTTCTCCTATTGTTAAGATGAATTCTATTCATACTTGTATTGAGTTTAGTTTTAGTAGAAGATTTGCATTTAGAGCAACTAGATGTGAAGATGGCTTTCCTTCATGCTGATTTGGATGAAGAAATTTATATGCAATGACCACTTGGGTATGAAGTCAAGGATAAGGAGAAACTAATGTGCGGAGTTGAAAAAGAGCATATATGGGCTCAAGCAAGCTCCAAGGCAATAGTACATGAGGTTTGATAGTTTTATGCATGAGCATGGTTACTTGAGATGTGAATATGACAATTGTGTTTATTTCAAGAAGCTTGAAAATGGGAGAGCTATATTGTTTTGTTCTCATTGGTTGTCAAATAAGGAATTTAATGAAAGCAACCAACAATTTTTGGCAACTCGATGGGGACTCGTTTTTGATGGAATCTAGTTTTATGAACATTTCTTAATCATTGTCTGATCTGGCAACTCTAAGATTTACCCATGGTAGGAGGGCTCTTGGGATCAAAGATTCTCAGTTTCAACTCTTGGAGTAGCAAGGTTTCCCTCTTCCTTCAACAGAAGAAATAGAAGAGCTCATTCTACAAGCACACCTCCTGTTGAAAATAGAACCCTTGTGAGTGGTAGCCCTCAAGAGCAACTCAGCCCTAATCTTTGTGCTTTGATCCTTGTTGGCGTTTTAGTTCCTCTTCAAGTAGTTTTCCCAAGGATGGCAGTTCCATTACCTTGGGGCCATCGTGTTGGGCCTCTTTCCCTTCCTCAACCTTTACATGAGTTACCCAGGGGTAACAAGAAGAACTTCCCCAAGTTCAGAGGTGATGGCAAGGTGCATCCTGATGAGCATATTACAGCTTTCATAGTTGCATGTGGAGTCCTCGGAGTTGAGCATGAAGATGTCTCAGTGAGGCTTTTTGTAGAAACTTTGCAAGATAATGCAATAGATTGGTTCTATCATCTTCTTGTTGGGGCCATTACAGGTTGGACCATGATGAGAACAAGATTTGATAACATTTCAAACCCAGAGAGGATGTGCATGATTTGCTAGCTTAGATTTCTAAAATAAAGAAAGAATCATAGAAGCCCATGAGGGAATTTGTGGCCGTGTTCAACAATTTGATTAACAAAATCCCACCGTATACCCAACCTTTGTGGATAAAATTCAAAAATGTTTCTTCCTGAATGGTCAACTACCCGAAGTTATCTATGCATTGAGGATAGCCAACCTTGCAATATTGGATGAGGATCGAGATTATTTGTTAGCATTGAAGATGACTTGATCATGTTTGGTAAGTTGAAAAGAGATCCTTCCGAATCTAGAGTTTCTTCTTCTTCTTCCTCTACTCCCGGAGCTAATGCAGATCCACTAGTTCAAAAGCTTGCTAATGACCTCATTGCCATCAAGAAACAATTGGCTCAGCATGCTTCTTATGCAGATGTTCCAAGGAGGAATTTTCAGCCTAGAAATCATTTTCCTTCCTCTTAGACAAGGCTGGCAATTGAGGGACCACCCATCAAGGTCCCTATTAATGCAACTTGTGAGGTTGAAGAACCTGAAGATGAAGAGATTAATGAATATTTTGAAGAACCTAAAGAAGAGGTTGATGAAGAACTAGAGGAACTTGAGGGATCTCAAGTTAATTTCTTCACCACTAAAGTTGTTGATGAAGAGGATGATTATGATGAAGTAGTAGCAGACATGAAAAGTGAGTCATATGTTGTTATGTTTTGGGAATGCACAAATAAGGAGAGAGTGATGCAGCCCGCTAAGAGGTCCAAGGAGCATCCCACGACTATCCTTGTTGTTGCAAAAAGAGGATCTCTTATTCCCATTGCATCCACACAGAAGGTGAGTTCTGCTAATTCTTCTTTTCCTAGTTCTACTGTTAAAACTTGTTCTTCTTCAGCTCCTAAACTTGATAAGCCTAGGATTCCTAGTGATGATAGCCCATTCACCTCTGGATCTTTTGATATCATTGATCACCTTAAGAAAACAAAAATCCAAATTTCGAAGTTGAGTACTATCAACTCATCCAAAATCCTTTGCCAAAATGATCCACTTTGTCAATTCCGACCTCAACTTTGCCCAATTCTTCTAAAGGTATTTTTCCTACTCCATCCTCTGCACCCCAACCAAATCTTGTAGCTGCAGTCACCTCACCTGATGAGAAAATCAAATTGTTTTATGTAACCCTCCTCATATCTCGGCCATAAACTCAAGAATCGTGTCATAGACTCAGGAGCATTGGATAACGTCATGCCTACCAAAGTGGCTCATGCTTTAGGTCTTACTCTCACACACACTTATGGGTCCTACTATTCTATGGAGAGTAAGGAGGTGCCTTTGGTTGGAAGGATTAAGGATGCACAAATAGCTTTTGTTGCTTTACCAAAAAGAAGGTTTTATCTACTATCTTGGTGGCTGATATCCTTCTTTCATATGGTATGTTGTTAAGTAGGAACTTATGCTAGGATGTGGGAGGAGAAATTAAAATGGGTTGGTTGCGCATGCCCTCATACCAGCTTAACGCAACATGAAGAATCTTTTTCCGAGAAGCAATCCAAGTATATTGTGCAAAAGACAGATGATCCTAAAGCACAAATACTTTATGAAGATATTGGGCATGGAAACTATATGATTATGTCCCGGGATGAAATAGAATGTCCCAAAGCAAAGACTTCATGATCCTAATAACGTTTGGAATTTAGAATTTGATGGAAGTTGTTCCTCGGTTGGGTTTGAAGTCGGGTGTGGTGTTGATATCTCCTGAAGGAAAGATTCATCCTTTCTCATTCAAACTACAATTTGAAAATACCAATAACATAGAAAAATATGAAGCTCTCATCCTTGGGCTTAACGTGGCAAAGGAGGAAGGTGTGAAGAATCTTCTGGCTTGGGGAGATGCGAAACTAGTTGTTAAACAAGTCAGAGACCTTTTTCAAGTAAAGAATAGAAGGTTGAAGCATTATAGAAATCTGGTTTGGGATTCTATTGAATTTCTTGATGCCTTCTCCATCGAGGCAGTCCCAAGGGAAAAGAACACCAGGGCTGATTCCCTAGCCGTGTCAGGGTCTTTGCTCATACCTCATCCCGATTTCTCTCAGGACAAATTCACCATTGAAATGATCCATAGGCCAAGTGTGCCAGATAATGCAAGCAACTGGCATGTTTTCAATGATGATCAACATTTTCTCTCTTTCTTGGAACTCAGGGATAACTTTGAATAATTATATTTCGAAGGAAGTGAAAATTTTCCTCGAGAAAGTGTAAATTCTTCCAATGAGGAGGGTGTCAAGAGGAGATAGATCAAGATGGGTGCATCAGACTAAAAGGTAACAAGATCCTTAAAGGGCTGGTGAGTCTGGAAGAATTGCTTGATAAACATGACAGTATGTTAAGGCTAAAGCTTCTAGAGAGAACTCAAAGAATCAAATATGAAAAGGTTGACATTGGGGGCTCTACTAACCCCAAAATGGTGAACATTGGGAAATGTTGCACATAGGAGGAAAATAAGAAGGTAGTAAATCTTTTGAGGAGATACGTTGATGTACTTTCTTATTCTTATGATGATCTGAAAGCCTTTCAGCGCAAAGAAATGTAGCATTTCATTCCTCTCAAACCTGGGATTAAACCTTTCAAACAAAAGAAAAGGTAGTATAATCCAAAGATCGCTGACACCATTTTCCAGGAGATACAAAAGTTTTTGAAGGCCAAGACTATCTTTCCCAATCATCATTCAACTTGGATTGCTAACATTGTTCCTGTTAAGAAGAAAAATGGTGAGATTCAGATTTGTGTTGATTTTAGGAATCAATCGGGCTTCTCTCGAAGGACAACTACCCCACCATGATGGATCAGGTGTTGCAAGTTATTATGGGAGCTAATATGTTGTCCATGCTTGACGGTTTCTTGGGATACAATCAAGTAGAATTCAACACTGCAGATCAGCACAAGACTGCCTTTACCACTCCTTGGGGTACTTTTGCTTACAAGAGGATGCCTTTTGGACTCATTAATGTCGGTGCCACCTTTCAAAGGGCTATGGACTTGGCCTTTGGAATCCTAAAAGGAAAATGCATTGTCATGTATCTAGATGACTTGGCTGTATTTTCCAAAGACAGAGCGGATCATTTTCAAAGCATCCGGAAAGGTTCTTTTGAAATGTAGAGAACATGGGGTCTCTTTGAATCCTAAGAATTTTGTATTTTGTGTCACAGAGGGAAAATTTTTGGGACATGTTGTCTCCAAGGAAGGAATCAAGATTGATCCTGAATGAATTCAAGCTATTCAATAGATTCCTCTTCCTACAAGTAAAAAGGGAGTGCATTCTTTCTTTGGTAAGATCAACTTCCTGAGAAGATTCATTCCTGATTTTGCAGAGCTAACTTTGAATATCTCTCAGATGATGAAAGGAAAACAAACGTTTGGTTGGTCCCCTAAAGGGAAAGAAGCATTCAAAAGCATTAAAAAAGCTATTGTTAAGACTCCTATCTTAGCATGTCCAGATTTTAACAAGGACTTTATTATCTATTGCTATGCAACATGTAAAGTACCCTTACCTCTGTGTTAACCCAGAAAGACTCTAAAGACCACGAGCTCCCAATTGCATTCATGAGCTATATTCTCAAAAATCACAAGTTGAAGTATACTATGATGGAGAAACATGCTTTTGCAGTGGTTAAAGTTGTTAAGCAGTTTCGATTTTATATTCTTAACTCTCACTCGGTGATACTTGTACCCGATACAACCATCAAGTCCATTCTTACACAACAATAATTTGGAACTAAGAGAGGAAACTGGGTCGTAAAGGTTCAAGAATATGATATTGATATCAGACCAACTAAACTAGTCCGAGGTAAAGGCCTATGTGAACTCATCGCTGAAGGAGTTGGTCATGGGTTGCCCAAGGATGAGGATGATGTTCCTATTGTTTTGTTTCTCAGCTCAACGGATGAATGGTATGCTGAAATTTCCCACTTCCTCACCTATGGTGAGTGTCCATCTCACTTAACTAGCTAAGGAGAAGAGAGCTATCAAGTTAAGATCAACACAATATGTGTTGTGGGAAAATGCTTTGTTTAAACATGGAGTAGATGGAAGATTTTTGAAATGTGTTGACAAGGAGCAACAAAAGAATCTTTTCTCAACCTTCCATGATCAAGCCTGTGGAGGTCATTTCTCATTTTTGTCACACCCACAAAATTCTACATGCAGGGTACTATTGGCCTACTTTGTTTAAGGATGCATCAAAATGGGTTGATAAATGTGAAGCTTGTCAAAATTTTGTGGGAAGACCAAAGTTAGCCGCTTTTCCACTTAAACTAGTTGTGATTGAAGAACCCTTTCAACAGTGGGGTTTGGATTTTATTGGAACACTTAACCCATCCTCAAGTGTAGGGCATACTCATGTATTGACTACCATATATTATTTCACTAAATGGGTAGAATCTATCCCAATTAAAAGTACCACTTCAGAGGTAGTATGTAATTTCATCAAAGAGAACATCCTAATAAGGTTTGGAGTACCTAACAAGATTGTGACTGATAATGCTTCAAATTTTTCTTCTGCTGAAATGATGGATTTTTGTTATGGATATGGTATTTCCCTTGCTCATTCCTCATATTACTATCCTCAAGGGAACAGTCAAGCAGAATCAACAAACAAAAATTTGGTGACCATAGTGAGAAAGCTTGTTAATGAGTCTCAGAGGAACTGGCACAAGAAGCTCTATGATGCTCTCTAGGCGGACATGATTACACCTAAAAGAGCAAGTGGGAGGTCCCCTTTTCAAGTGGTGTATGGTGTGGAAACCTAGCTATTAGTGATAGTGGAGCTACCAACTTTAAATTTGATGAAGGCCATTGAAGACACTAGTTTCAATAATTCTCTAGATAAAAGGATCATGTATCTTCAAAAGTTGAATGAAGACAAGCTACGGTTTTTGATAGAATATCTACCCATCAAGAGAAGGTGAAATATTTGTTTGAAAAGAAAACTAGATCTAGAGATTTCAAAGCTAGAGACATTGTTTTGCTGTGGGATAAGAGACATGAACCTTGAGGAAGCCATGGTAAGTTTAATTCTTTTTGGCTTGGTCCTTTTAGAATCGTGCACTTTCTTTGGTGAAAATTCTTTCTATCTTGATTATATGGATGGATCCTCTCTCTCACTTCCTTATAGTGGGCAGTACCTAAAATTGTTCAAGTCCTAGGTGAAAGGAAGTCTTATGTATATTATGTATAGGGTGTGTTTTCTTTCCCTTTCCTTTGTTGTTTGCCTTTCCTTGTTTTGGTGTGTTGTCTTCTGTATTGGTTTGCCCTTGACTCTTTTGCCCAATGGATAAGGCACTGGTCTTATTCCCCTTAGTTTTTCTTGAGTTCTTATCTTGCCTCATTCTTCTGATCTATTCAAATTCATCCCCGATGAGCTGGTTGTTGTCCTCTCAAAATTTCCCCTCTTTTGAAAGTCTGAATTTTGAAAATTTTGAGTTGGCACCTTTAAGAATGTCCTAGTGAAAAGAAAATTTGAAGAGATGGTGAAAATTGCATTTTTTGGAGTATTTTTGGTGATTTATGGGTCTGTTAGACATTTTTGTCCCCCATGTCCCAAGTTCCCTAGGCCTTCTCGTTTGCTTGATCGGTCGCTTTCCCCATAAAACCTTAATCGTAGACTTTTTCTAACTTTTTGGCCCGTTTGTCCCAAGTTCACTTGGGCTTTCTTTTACCCGATCGTCGCGCCGCATCGGTACTTCACGTACTTTTTCCCATCTATCCCAAATGCGTCGGGCGTATCGCATCCTCACATCCCTCGCATTCTTTATGTATCTAAGTTCCTGGACTACCCGTGCTCATTTAGCCCACTTTTCCCGCATCGCCCGCATCGCCTGGATCACGTCTTTGCGTCCCTCATGTCCCAAATGTACCAAAGACCGTCCAGGCCAGTTTTTTCCCACTTTTCCCACTTTTCATCTTTTTGAGTCAGTGGGGTGAATTTAATGCACATTTAATAACCTTCTCTCTCCTGAAATGGCTATTTAATTGGACTCCCTCCTACGCATTTGTTACATTGCTCACTTGCCTTCTCTTGCTTGAAATCTTTGCCATTAAAATTTGTTTGCTCATGCCCCTGTATCCCTTTGCATCCTCGTCATGATTTTGATCTTTGGAAGGCTATCCTGTGTATTGCAAAAATGAAGATCAAGTTTTAGGGCCAAGAACATGTATCACCTCTTGAATCCTCTATACCAGATATCGAAGACAGTGAGGTTCGACACTTAGATTTCATGGATTTTTGGGGAAGATTAACATGCTCTAATCCTACTCCCATGGCACAAATGATTAGTGATAGTGGACTTGCATACGTGGCTGGTTTTCCTATCTTTGTACAGTGTGTAGACATGGTGCTTTCCTATGGAGCCCATTTTAACCTAGATACCAAGGAACTCACCAATGTGCATGGTGAATTAATCACGAAACTAGATATTATTGCCATTACTTCTTCCCCTGCGCATTCTAGAAACTGAAGATTCCATAATTCTCACTCATGCCCAAGCCCAAACCCTGTTTGACCAAGAAAGTGACAAATACAAGGCACGTATAGCAAAATCATGGTTAAAGAACCCTAAGAAGGGAGCATCCCGACTCTCCAAGGTATTATATAGGGTTGATTTTAATGAGGAGCTATCCAACTTTATTATTTTTCTCACCCATATCATGGGGTTTCCTTCCACCAATGAGTTTCACTTCTGGATGTGCCCCTTCATAAACATCATCTACGAGGGCAAGCAGAACATTAATTGGGCCGAGATTGTTTGCATGAATTTGACATAGCAGTTGTCTAGTGTTCAACAGACTAAGAAGTTCTATATGACTTCTTATCTCATGTATACCCTGGCTGCATCCCGGAAGGTTCGGTTTCACCTACATAGAGGGCTAGAAGAATGAGCCTATTTATGCATATTTCCCTCAGTTTACCCTTGAAACTAGCAATCACAATTTTAGAAGAGTCAATGATGCTTTCACCATGTACATTGTAAGACTCTTGGAGGGAAACACTGCAAGGAGATTTTCTGATGAAGCTATGAACCTTATAGCCAAGTATGGGTCTTTCTTTATCCAATTCAGGAGGTTTTCATACATCAGGTTGGTTGGCTATGAAAGCACACCTCTCAAGCTCCCTATGTTCTGCAGTGATAAAATGGCCCTGGTTGAAGTATGTAGGCAACTTGATAAGCTACATAGGACATGCAGAGACAAGAAGATCACTGGCCTGCATTTCCCTATCTCTTTAGGAAACTATACATGTAAAACAACCTTGGATACCCAAAATGTATAAAGGGCTATTACTTCTATCACTGTTCATTTCTTTAGACCTAGATCTTTCTTTGATCTGAAGAAGTTTATTGAGAAAAACCTCAGGATAAACTATCATCACAAGCCAGATATCGAGGATTGTTGGGCTGATGCATGCAAATGATTTTGAAGCCAAACGAAGGCAATATGGCGAGACTCTCTCTACAACACATCGAGATCTCAATCTTTACCAAGTTCTCAAAGGACTTAAGGAGGATGATGAGGACTTACAGTCCTTTTAATATGAGACAAAAATCAAACACACTCCTTTGTAAGATCTAGATTGGTATAAAAAAGAGAGAGATGATTTGGTGGAGATTATGGCCCCTGTTCTTGTAAGAACTAAAGTTTGGCTTGATAGGAAGATTCGTGAGTTCAAAAATAATTAGGGTGGATCTTCTTCCAGAGACACCTCTACACCAGGGAAGGAAGCACATACAACCAGCACCGAGGTTCTTGAGAAAACCCCTCATTCCTCCTCAATGAAAGATCTTGATTCATCTACTCCTTCCTCTACTCAAGTATACCAAAAGAAGATTAGAGAAGTCAAACAGAACCAATTGATGAAGAACCTCTTCTTGAACATCCAAAGCTACCTTCAGGGCCAGAGAAAATTATCGTTCTTAGTGAGAGTGATGATGGTGAAATACCAAATCCTGTAGGAACTCCTGAAGTTACTGTTGAAAAAGAGAAGGAAATGTCTAGTGTAGAGCCCCCTAGTACCACAGATTCCTCTACAAAGGAAGCTCCTGATACTCCCTCCACTTCTCTGTTAGAGGCAACAATGGTCAATACTCTAAGTTCCATGAGTTCACTTGCTCTTGGGCCTCTTGTTCCTCCCTCTTCTTCTTCTACCTTTGCTTGGGTGCAACCCATGGTTGACAATAGGAAGAGGAGATATTCTTCTCAGATAATAGGGCCTAATTTTGATGTTGTGGCAGCCCTGCTAGGAACTACTCCTCCCCCTCCAGCAAAGAGAGCCAAGACCACTTCAAGGATAGTAATTGATGCTCAAGGCCAACAGTTCCTGGAGGTTGCAAAGCCCAAGGTTTATAAGGCAAAGCAGGATCTCTTGGTCTCTAATTTAGAGCTTTTAGAATCCCAATGGGGGAATCAACTCCTGAGAGTGAGGTTCATAACCTTCAAGAAATAGTAACAAAGTTTATTGAATGAGTAGAAAAGGGAAAGCAAACTATAGAACAGTTGGAAGAACAGAATCAAGTTCTTTCCAACTTTATTAAGTCACTATTGGCCAAAGATAAGGTTTTAGACCCTACCCCACTGGCTGCTCTTCCACCCCCCATGATTCTCAGCCAGGATGAAGTTCAGAGCATTAAAGATATACATAAGTATTCTACTTATGTAAAGGCTTTGGAAACCATGGTGGATGATATGATTATAGCTGGCTTGAATTTCATTAAGGAAGCCTTCAAGGCCAATGAGAAGGTGTTTGATCTACAACAGAAACTCACTTCCTCAATAAGGGTTATGGATAAGGAGCTAAAGCTCTAGATTAGTTGTATTACATATCTTCGTCTTATGGGCCAAACTGATGAGAATATCCTATTGGTTAACATTGTATTTGATGAGGCCAAGAATAACTTGTCAAAGGCATGGGTTTTTGGTGTAGAATGGAAGATGAAGGTTTTAGAAGAAGCACTGGGTGAGTTAAATAACGTGTGGCAGAAAGGAGAATCCTTCAAAACTTGTGTTTCCTTTGCTTTTAAAGATATTCATTTCCATCTTCATGATGAAACCTCAAGTGTTCCTTGCTCTCTTCAAGAGATCAAAGCTCAGTTTAGAACATTTTTCAAGGAAGAATTGTTCAAAGAAGAATTAATTACCAAAGAGAAGATAAAGGACATTTGCTTCCTTCAATCTGCAATTGCTGAGGAAAATAAAGAATACCTGGGGCATACCGAGTTTGATAAAGATATGGAAAAATCTCTAGGCACTTGGTCTCATGCCACTGCCAACACATCAATCCCACGAGGTATGGAGATAGCTAAAGCATTGAAGAAATTCAGATATCGGATCCTCAAATCAGTGGGCCCGCCTCAGCCATAATCGATGTTTCTTCTTCTTGGCTTCTCTTTTTCTCCTTCTATTTTTAAGTGTTGAGCTCTTTGTAAATTAATTAAGGATATTGTATTGAGCATTTCCTTAATTAATCTTTTAGTTAAAAGAAATAGTTACCAAGTGTAACTAATTTGTAAGCTATATAATGAGCTCTCCACGCCATTCTAAAGGGTTGGAACTCTGACTATTTTGGCAAAGTGTAAAGAGTTAAAAAGCTATCAATACAAGAAGACTTCTCTTTCTATTTCTATCTCGTGGTTATTCATTCTTTCCTATCTGTTAAAATTATTGAATCATTAATCTCTTTTACATCAAGAAGCTTTGTATTCTTGTGGATGTCATCTCTGAACTTTGTGTCTATGAAATAACATCTTATGGCTTTAACTGAATGATTTTGTTCTATATGATCTTAGTTCAGCATTTATAAGGAATTATTTTGCTATCTATATTTCTTGAGAATGCTACTCTTCCTTTTCCCACTTCCTAGTTCTTTTGTCCCTTTGTATTGATAATCTGTCATTTAAAACACTTCCATGATATCATAGTTCCTCTTTAAAACTAAATGTTGTACATTTGTAAATAGGTTTTTGCCTTTAAATAAGGGAACCTCTCCCATTAAAGAGGAGGTATTTCTATCCCCCGACATTGTTTTTCATTAAAGTCCTTATTTAACAACCAATAGTTATTGTATGTGGATGATATGCTTATTGCGGGATCTAGTATGCAAGACATTGGTGAGCTTAAGAGAAAGCTAGCTCACACATTTTCTATGAAGGATTTAGGAGCTGCATAAAGAGTCCTTGGCATGCAAATACATAGAGACAGGAAAAACAAGAAATTGTATTTGTCTCGGGAGGATTGTGTCTACAAGGTGTTAGAAAGGTTCAACATGCGAATGCAAAACCTGTTAGCACATCTATGGCTGACACACTCAAATTGAGAAAAGATCAATGTCATTCATCACATGAGGAGGTCAAATACATGACATAAGTTTCGTATGCTTCAGCAAGAAGTCTCATGTATTATGGTTTGTACTGCAGACTAGATATTACGAGAGCGGTGGGTGTTGGGAGTAGCTATGTGGCTAATCCAGTAAAGAGCATTGGAAAGCATTCCAATGGATACTTAGGTATTTGAAAGAGACATCTAGCATACAATTATGATATGGAGGTTTGGATATTTCATTACGTGGCTATGTTGATTCGAGATATGGTGGAGATCTGGATGGTAGGAGGAGCACTACTGCTATATTTTCATAGTAGGTGAAATGACATTAGATTGGATTTCGAGATTGCTCAAGGTTGTGGCTTTGTCTACTACAGAGGTAGAGTATGTTGTAGCTACAGAGGCTAGCAAGGAGATGATATGGATGAGTAGGTTAATGGAAGAGTTGGGAAAGGAGAAAAGTGATTGTAAACTATTTAGCGGCATCGATTGTAATTAATTTGGCAAAGAACTTAGCGTTTCATTCGAGAATGAAACACATTTAGTTGAGGTATCACTTCATATGGTAGGTGGACAGTTTAATTTGGAAAAGATTCATATGAGCAAGAACCATGCGGATATGCTAACGAAGCCATTAGCAAAGGAGAATTTGGAGATACACTCTGCTTCTATTGGTCTTCGAGTTTGATACTTGAAGAGGAAGAAACAAAGCTAAGGAAGGATCCAAGAATGACACCGCATGTGGGTATGGTGCAATAATTAAACTCCAAGTGGGAGATTGTTGAGTTATGGAGCTCAATTACTTCATTTTAGCATGCAATTGGAACTTTCTAGAAAACACAGTAATCGACATCGGTTAAGGCGGACTGGCATCGGTCAAGGGCAAGTAGGAACCGCGATGGTTAGGTAGAATCTGGCGTCGGTTACCTGTGTGACAAAGTTTTAATTAACTCTCGGGAATTATATCTATTTTTAGCATTAAAATAGATTTATTAATTATAATTGCATGGCTAAGTGCCCTAAGTCTATAAATGACTATATAAGCATAAAAGCTAGGGTTTAGAAGTAAGAAAGGATCATAATTACAAGATAATTATGTGAGAGAGATTTCTTGGTAAAAAGAGCAAAAGCTTGAAGGAAGAAAGTACTGAACATCTGAGAGGTGTGGAAGATTGTAAATCTTCATTGTATATCTTGTCAAAGATTTGGATAATAGATTGTCTTGTTTCTTGGCGGACATAGCCCACCTTTGGGTTAACCATTTTAAATATGGTGTTGATTTATGTCTCTTGTTTTGTATATTTCTTACGGTAGAATATCCACTTTTATTTGCATATATGCTTAGATCTGATATGTTGTATGTACAACTGTTGTGCTAACCCCAACAATAGTAAGTGAAGGGTAACTCCCACCCTATAAATATAAGTGATTTGTCCTTGTAATTGTTGGTTGTAGTTAGAAGAGCTGGAGAGTTCAAATGGATTACTAGTCTAAGAATATGTCCGAGTACATGGTATGGAGTATGTATAAGAGCGTGCATGGTTCAACGCATTGATGTAATGGTTTGTAATGTATTCAGCTTCTATTTTATGTAATGAATTTTGGTTATAATTGATCATTGTGTATGGGTTGCTAAGGTAACTTCATCCGAGTATGGTTTTACTCGTGTATTTAGATCTTATTACTCATTTTTTTATGTTGAGTGATTTCCTTATTATATGTTTTTCCAATTGTCATGCTATGATATTGAATGAATGGTTACTCTTATTATAAATATGATTAACATGCATGCTAATATCTTTCGATTATAAAAATGAGGACCTAGTGGCTTTGTGTGCTTCGATGAGCTTTCGGTCTTATCGGGATGAAGTGCTAAGCACATATAATTGTGTATTAACAATTAAAGAATACACCTTAAAACCCAAACTAATGTCATAAATTATTATTTAGGATAGATACCAACATGTATTGAATATCTTAGGTTCCCATTCGAAATATTAACGTACTCAATGAGCATCAAAAATTTGACTTATAACTAAGAAACACCATTTCTAAACACTTAGTTTTACCAAAAAAATGTCGTATCTTACAAAATACTCCAAACTAAAAAATAAAAATTTTCTACATACCTATATCAACATGCCAAACACCTTTTTATACTCATATTTGTATATTGGCACTCACAAATGATCAAACTACCTCATTAGGATAAACAATTCTCAAGGAATCCTTTAGGTTTAGACCTCAAAACCAACTTTCAAGATTTATCCTTCAAGCCCTAACCTAAAGAATCCATATGCATGTCTAGGAAAACATGTTACACCTATGAAAATACTCACATGACCATACTTACCTTAGAAACTGAGATACACACATCATTAGGACATGATTTCTACATTTTCTCTTCAAAATTTCTCTTCTACATACACAAGATGACCTGACGAGATGACTAAAATCCATCATCCAAAACTTGAAAACATAATTAGGAATCATTTGACATTATTCAACATTAGTGAAAATTTACAACAAGATCTCCACATTACTCTATGTATCAACAAGGAAAAATATCTAGTTTGACATCAATGACAAAAATCCAAACTCACCTTGACCAACTTGACATCAATGACAACATCTCAACATTACATTCCCTTTTGGAATCATAACTCCTCTTTCCCTCATGGGTGGAATGGTTGTTTAGGCATAGGAGTTACACAATACTCCCATATGTACCCTCTTGTTTATATCTATGAGAATGAATACATCTATTCTTTCATGCATGATTTTCCTTGTTGTTCAATTACACTTACTTCTTACTTGGAGCTTTCATGTTACCGTTGGAATGAAACCTCTTCGATGTGCATGGGGTTCTTTCTTAATCCTTGCAGAATAATATCATAGCATAAACAACTACAAGAAATTATTTTTTTGTTGTAGTATAATTTCTTTCAGTTTGAGAGAGATTTATACTAATGTAATATATTACATGCATTACCTCTCCCTCTCCTTGTTATCCCAAAACAACCATTATTGCTGCATTGGAAGAATCAATTTGAATATGAAAAGCAACGTCCAATTTTTACCTCTCAAGATTGGAGTATTAGTTATTTTTTCCTTTATAATTTCAAAAGCTCTTTAATAAGCCTCTATCCACTAAAATTTAGAATCCTTAGAAGGGAAAATAGTGGAGAGGATATTTTACTAAAATCAAAGATAAATATCCTATAATAGCCTAATTTTCCTAAGAAACTTCAAACCTTAGTATTATTCTTGGGTGATGGGATTTGTACAATGATCTTGAATTTATCTCGGATCTACTTTGATTCCCTCAGTTGAAACATGGTGTCCTAAAACTATCCCTTGTTCCATCATAAAAAGACATTTCTCATGGTTGAGAGATAGTTGATGTTTCTCACATATAGAGAGTACTTTATCCAAATTATATATTGCCTCTTGGAATGTAGTTCCATAGATTGTGAAGTCATCCATATAAATTTCCACAGATTCAAGAGTAAGCTTAGCAAAAAAATCTAACACAACTCTTTGAAAATTGGCAGGGGCATTACATATACCAAATGAAAAAACTTTATAAGCAAATGGCCCCATGGGTAAGTGAATGTGGTCTTATCTTGGTCTTCTGATGATACCATGATTTGGTTGTATCCACAAAAATCCATCTAGAAATGAGAAATACCTGCTCTGGATAGGTTATCCAAAACTTGGTCAATTAAGGGTAAAGGGAAATAGTCACTATTAGCTTTGATCAATTCCTTTTGGTCCACACAAACCCTCAATTTTCCATTTTTCTTAGGCACTATGACCAATAGGGAGACCCAATGAATTTCTAAGATTGGATAGATGAATCCTACCTAGATTAGTTTATCGGTTTTAGTGTTTACAATGTGTCTCAAGGCGGGTTTATCCTCCTCCGAGACTACCTAACTGGTTTGGAAGTAGTTGTATAAATGTGATGTGTGTAAATTTTAGGATGAATACCATTCATATCATTGTATTCCCAAGAAAAAGCTTGAGGATGAGAGCATAAAATATTAAACATGGTACATTCTACTCTTAATTAGTCACTAGCTATTAATTACCAATGTCTTTCCTAGAAAAATAGGTAACTGTTTTATATCTAGGTGGATACAATTTACCAATGGATACTCTCTCGAGAATGAGTTTAAGGGGAATTTATGAGGCAACATTCTATGGATTTCATAGATGTTATGGAAAATACACTCAGTCATATTTATGTTCCTTGTGAAAGGGTAGATTATTGGTTTCATGTTTTCATCTAATATGTCTTCCTTTGCCTCCAATGTTTGTGAATGAATTTCAAAAGAATCCCAATCCGGATCTTATTTGAGTGTTCTTGTATTATTACCATAGATAGTGATGAAACAACATCCTATGCCTCCTCTCGAGTCATAAATCCACCATTATTTGCATGAAGTGGGAAAATGTTTTAGAACTGGGTATAGAGATAGTTTATTTGAATCATGTCTATTAGTAATTTTCATATTTCATGTTCTATACCATCGATGAGTGATGCACGGTGGCTAACCATGGGCATATTAGGATTAAGAGATAACTAATTTTTTTCTCTTAATTTTAATAACCATAAAGTCTACTGAATAATCCCATGATTTAATTTTAATGGTTACATATTCTATGACTCCCTTGGGTTTAGCAACAGATTGATCAGCCATTTGTAAGACTACTGGAGTTGATTGTATGTTAGGAAAGGATAATGTGGAAAAATTATTAGTATTCATTACATTGATTGTATCTCCTAAGTCAATCAACACATTTGGAATCTTAACATTCCTAATACAAACTGTGACTAATGGACTTCCACAATCACCATATTTTGGAGGAGTCATTTTCCCTTCCATTATACTAGCTTGTTTTCCATTGATGTGTATTGCTCTTGGCTGGTTTTTCTTCCTCCCTAGATTTTTGACAAAAATTTCTTTGATAGTTTTGATTAGCTCCATGGTTTCTAAAAGATCTTACAAAAGAGGGATTCCAATGCTTAATTTTTAAATCCTTGGATCAAATCTGAATCAGGTCCCTCATGGTGTAAAGTATTTCCTTATTCAAATGTATGTATGGAAATGGCATTTTTGAAAGTGGTTTAGATATATTCTCAAAAATAGGTTTGGGTTGTGTCTCCTCTAGTTCTTCTTTGTCTTTGGATACTTCCTATATGATTGAGGATGAAGGTTTTGAATTAAATTTCCCTAATCATAACAATATGTTTGTAAAATCCATGGAGTTTACCATGGGAATTTGATCGGCTTCAACAATGTACATTGGTTTGTCATGCCTAACATTCTTTGGGTAATGGGTTAGCCCTATTTTGAGCTAGGATTTGAGTTTTGGCAGTTATTCACTAGAACATCGGTCGTAGATCTAGTTAAAAAAATCTTGTTGTTGTCCCTGAGGTATTTTTGGGTTATAAAACTATTAACCAGATCCTTGAGACACATTCCATTGTTGCTGAAATTGTGGGTTGAATTGTTGGAATGATGGTGAGATGTTTGGGTTTGGAGTTCATGGTTTCGATAATACATTGGTTATGCATTCCATTAAGGACCCCATTATTTTGGAACTGTTGAGTCCAAGGATGAGGATATAACCATGGTGTGTTTCATTAATTTGGAAACCAATGGGTTTTGGGGGCATAATGTTGGTTTTGATTTGAAGCAAAATTGCCTCCTTGCTTCTGAGCTACGTAGTTAACCTAAAGCTCACTTTGTGTATTTTGTTTTAAATGAATTTTTATCAAGGGTAAAAATACACATTTCTCGATTGCATGTTTCAAATCACATATAAGGAAAACATTTGTTTTATCTAATAGAAAATCATTAATATCATGTTTATCCTTGCATCTTGGAAAATATATGAATAATGGCTCTGTGTTCTTGGTTTTTTTACCCATCCACCATTGTGTTAAGATGAACTAAGAGATCCATTCTTAAGTTTGAAATTTCTTCTCTTGGTTTAGATATGTCTCCATTGAAAATATTTCCTTTATGTTTGCAAATATTTGGGTGAGTTCAAGAATCATTTATGCATAGATCAATTAGGTATGTAAACTCTAGTTTGTCCGTGTATCCTTTTCTCATTAAATTGAAATCCTCTTAATTATATTCATCCAATATTTTAAGAAATATTATTTTCAAAAGGATAATGTCAAGACTTGTACCACACCTCCTATGAAGGAAAAGGAATATATCTAGATAGTCTTCTACACTCTCATCCTCCTTACATTTGTGTTCTAAAAAATTTCTTCCCTATGGTCCCTAACCCTATAATAATCTTGGTACTTGTCAAAGAAGATTTTTTCCATCTCTTCCCATGTATGGATAGAATTAGGGATTAGGCACATGAACCATCTCATGGCTATATATTTTAAGGTTGAAGGAAACAACTTTAGCTTATGAGTGTCAAATGTATATCATAGGTTTGGCATAACACTTTGAATTCAAACAAAAATTGATTAGGATCTTCTGAGACTAGTCCTTTGAAATTTGGTAAAATTAAGGGGGATATATTCTTCATAGGTTCTTGGTCATTGGGATCCAATTATATGGGATAAGTGAATGTCCTTCCCAATGGTGGATTACCATTGTTTTCCCCATTAGGATTTTCCACTCCATCCGTCATCCTTCCTTGTTGATCAAGTGGTCCCATAGGTAAATTTTGAGGGGGTTATTCAAGTTTACTCTTACAAACCTACCTCTATGATCTCTAGGTCTAAACATAAAATCCTATCATGTTTAATAAAAATTTCCTAACTATAAGTGCTTAGTTGATTACCATGTTCCACATACTCCAAAAGCACAGAAAAGACACTTGTTGTCACTACAAGACCTTTTATATTCAAAATAAAGAGTATGGAAAAAGAAATTCTAAATAGAAACTTACTAGGTTATTAGAAAGGACGTAATTTAGTACCTTGATCTTTGATAACACCTTTATAAATCCCCGGTAATAGTGACAAAAAGTGATGAGCATCGTTGATACTCGTACTTTAATCATTCAATAATTGTCAATACCACGGTGTTGTCTGGGTCAACATTTGCAACAAAGCATGGTTGAAATTGTATTAAACATGTATTTAAATTAATTGAAAGATTTAATCACTACTATCTTAATAACTTGGTCTACATGATCAAAGATTGATGAAATAAACAAATATTCCTAAATCTATGAATTAAAATACTTAAAGCATACAAAAATATACTAAAAATATTACTTATGTTTTAAATAGTGTAATTCCTACAAGTAATCTACTACTAAACAATTAGAAAATTAAACAAACATCTAATACTTCCCTTCACATTAGGGAGGAGTGGCCCTTGATCCTTCCCTCTTATCCGATTGCAACATTTTAATTACAAAAACAAAACCGAACTCATAATCATGCCCTTTTATTGATCAATAATAGTTTGATATAATCCTCCTTTTTGTCAAGAAATGTTCAATATTTCTAATCCTAATACATGCGCCTTTTATAATAGGTGAAGTCAAGTTCCTCTTCTAGAGGACTTGTTATTTTAACAATAATACAAAATTTATCTAAACAATTAACTAACAAATCTCATGGGAACAACATCATGACTGGTAGTCACACAGTCAAAGTAACAATTACATGTAGATTATTGATCATATTTATCCGGTTAAGTATGAGTGGGGTCTTGGTTAACAACTTCCAGCTGATACTTTGGAGATAACTAGAGTTGAAACAACTCAAGTACTTATGTTCTTCACGTAGTGGTGGATTCCAGTTTACTCTTGTTTGGAAGAGAGATAATTTGTTTACAAAGACAATTGCAACCACATAATCCAATTTTTGAATTAATCAAAAGCTAATTAGGTGTTCCAATAATTGTAAAAGTCAAGCAAGATTAGATGTTGATACAAATTAGGTGCTCCTTAAATTATGCAACTCATATGTTGAATGGATAAGTTCCTTTTTTTGTTGTGCAATTTTTGCGCTCCATAATGTGATTCATGTGGTTCATAATGTGAGTCCTACACTTTGTTGAGAGTCATGCGTTGGGTAGTAGGTGAGTCTTGAACTAATATTTATGTGATTCATGTGCTAAGATTTATGCGAGTCCTCCATTAGGCGTATAAAATGTTTTTCATTCACACTTGTTAGCGCGAAAAAACAATCTATATTAACCCATCCAAAGAAGCATATGAAAGATGAAAATGAACAAGATTTATGCACAAAACTTCTCTTTAAGTATATAAGATTATTATTTACAATAATTCTAACATTAGTTTAATACAAAATTATGACACAAAATGATGTTTGACTGGTATTTTTCAAGGATCATCATCATACAAATTATAATTTGCTAACACCAATAACACAAGAGTATGAAGAACTTATTTTGGGAATTCAAGATGTAGAAGACATAGATATAAAAGGGTTTGTTGTCTAATATGATGCATATTTGATTCTCAAATATATTTTTAATCAATTCCAAGTAAATAACTCGAGTTTTAAAACTATAGAAACAGCAGTCCGGGACTATATTGGAGCCTTTGATGATTTCTCCATCAAAGTAGTTCCTTAAGATCAAAATGCAAGAGCTAATTCACTAGTTTTGTTTGTCTCATTGATGACTCTACATCCATATTTCAAAGCTCAAAACTTCCAATTTAAATAGTGTTTTGGTCTAGTATACCTGATAACTTCAAGAACTGGCAAGTTTTTAATGATGATGATCATTTGTTATCCTTCTTGCATGACAGAGTGATAATTTTTAATATCTCTATTTCAAGGGAATTTTTAATGTTCCTAGATAATTCACCTCTGAAGAAGGAATTGAAGGGGTTTATAGTGAGGGATTCATTGAATTAAAAGGTAATAAAATTCCAAGAGGTCTTATTTCTTTAGAGGATTTGTTTGATAAGCATGATAGGTTCATTCAAAGTAAAGTAAAGGGTCAGCCCAAGAATGCAGCTGAGTTTGATCAAGTGAACATTGGGACACATGAGAAGCCTAAACTTGTCAATATTGGCAAGTATTGTTCTCCTAACGGAAGAATATTTATAAATTTTTTGAAGAAATATTCAGATGTTTTGTCCTATTCATATGATGAGCTCAAGTCATATAATCCTGACACTATGAAGCACCATATTCCACTCAAGATGGATGTTAAGTATTTTTGGTAAATCAAATACAATATAATCCCAAGATTGTGGGAAATATCAAGGAGGAAGTGTTAGGGATAAGAAGAAATATATATGCGGATCAATCCCATAAAATCACAAAGTAATAAGAACTATGAACATAAAATACATAAACAAAAAACACACAACAAGAAGACATGATTTAACGCGGTTCACCCAATTTGGGCTACATTCACCAATAAACACTTACTAATATTTTATTACAAGCCGATAAGAGTGTAATCCAATCTTATATCAGTATTCTCACAGAACACAGATCTTTTTTGGAGTTGTGCTCAACAAACTCTCTCAAATTTGCACTTGAATTCACACACACATCTATATCACTCCCTACTATATGTCCATTTATTTATAAGCACAACAGTAGGTATCAATTTTACAATACCATGGCCCAAAACCAACCCACAAATCTTGGGTTAAATACCACCCGTATAATTTAATACATGAAAAGACCACATTTTCGAGTTACTCCCAAAAAAATCTTGGGGGCATGAACCCCGACGAGGATACATGAAGAGTGTATAGTAATTTTAGTGTATAATTTACAACACGTCTAACATAAAAAAATGCTCCACAACCTAACATAAAGTGGAGAAATTCCTCAATGCAAAGGTCAATTTTCTAATTCACCACTCCACTTGGGTAGCAAACATTGTGCCTATGTGGAAGAAGAATGGAGAAATAAGGATCTGTGTATATTTATGGAATCTAAATCAAGCATATCTCAAAGACAATTACCCATTACCAGTCATGGATCAAATTCTTCAAGAGGTCACATGATCAAAAATGATGTCCATGCTTGATGGTTTCTCTGGATACAATCAAGTGGAGGTGGCACGAGAAGATCAATTCAAAACAACATTCACCACCCCTTGGGGAACTTTTACCTACAATCAAATGCCCTTTGGCTTGATAAATGTGGGAGCCACTTTCCAAAGGGCCATGGATCTAGCCTTCAAATATTTGAAAGGTAAGTGCATTGTTGTATATATTGATGATTTGACTATGTATTCAAAGCATAGAGGTAGTCATATAATCCACTTGGAGCAAGTATTATTGAGGTTTTGTGAACACAACATATCCTTGAATCTAAATAAATGTATATTTGGGGTAATAGAAGGAAATATTTTGGGTCATATTGTGAATAAATAAGGAACTAGTATTGATCTGGAGAGAGTTGATGCAATCATGAAATTGGCCCTGCCCTCAAGTAAGACTGGTGTCTGCTCCTTCATTGGAAAAGTGAATTTTCTCAGAAGATTTATTCCTGACTTTACAAAGCTTACCAAAGCTATCAATGATATGATGAAGCCAAAGAATTCATTTCGTTGGATTCAAGAAGGTAAACAAGCTTTTGAGAACATCAAAGAATCCATTACTAAAGCTCCCACTTTAGTAAGGCCTAATTTTAATAAATATTTCATCATGTATTGTTATGCCTTTGAGCATATGGTGTCTATTATCCTAGTGAAAAATAATGATGAAGATATTGAATCACCAATTGCTTTCATGAGCTCACCATTGAAAGATCATGAGCTTAACTATTCACAGATGGAAAATCATGCCTATGCAGTGGTAAAAGTAGTGAAGAATTTCAGATTCTACATCTTGAATTCTCATACTATTATGATGGTCCATGGATTAGAAATCAAATCCATTTTGACACAAAGATGACCTTGGAGCCAAAAGAGGAAATTGGGTGTCAAAAATCAAGAATATGATTTAGAAATCAGACCTTCAAATTTGGTAAGAGGAAATGGACTATGTAAGTTAATGGTGGAGGATGAATCTCACATGACTCAAGAAGAAAAAGATAATTTTTAGTGTTATGAATGCTTAACTAGATATTTTCCCATGGTTCTCTTTGTGAACACTACTAATGAGTGGTACTCTAACATAGCCTATTACCTCACATATGGATATTTTCCATCCCAAATTAATTACAAGAAAAGACAAACCCTCAAGTTATAGTCTTATATGTATGTAATTTGGGATAATTCATTGTATACAAAAAGTGTAGATGGTTGATTTCTGAGATGTGTTGATAAAGAGAAGAAGAAGAAGATCCTAAAATCCTACCATAATCAATAATGTGGTGATTATTTCTTGGCCATGGTAACAACTCAAAAAATCATGAGAGGGAGGTATTATTGGCCTACATTGTTCAAGGATGCTCACAAATGGGTTTCAAAATGTGAACCTTGTCAGCAATTTGTAGGGAGGCCTAAGCTTGTTGCTCTTCCCCTCAGACCAGTGGTTATTGAAGAACCTTTTCAATAGTGGGGACTTGATTTTGTAGGAGTTTTGAATCCACTCTTAGTTTTTAGGAACTCATGCATGTTTACTTGTAACAAATTACTTCACCAAGTGGGTAGAGGCCATACCTATGAAGCATGAAATTTTTTAAATAGATTGCAACTTTTTGAAGGAGAACATAATCATCCATTTTGGAGTCCCGAACAAGGTAGTGAATGATAATGTTGTTTCGCATGAGAATGTTTCCGTTCTTAAAATAGAGGTGCTTTTCTCCTTTCATTCTCTTGAGAAACAGATGAGGGTTAGGGCTAGGACGAATACCTATTGAGTGTTGGGAGGGTGTGCGCGTCCGTAGAGAGAGATCGATCGATTGCAAAGAACTCCTTTTTGTCTAGGAAGGACTACCTACAAGTAAGAATACAAGACCACCGATTTTAGTTAGACAACAAATGAGGGAACCGCCTTGGGCCTAGGAAATATTAGAATTCATTTCAAGGTGTTCAGTTCCCCTTTTAATACGAATTAACACAAATGATAGCAAAGAGGCTATTGTAAAATTACACTTTAATTACCTTGTTAAAAAGCAATAGAAGAAAGGCTGGTTTTGGTTTGAGTCACAAAGACCGATGCGGATCCATCCGTATAACCGATCATGGTTATACACCGGTGATCGGCCGATTCTTGATAACCGATATCGGTAGGGGTGGTGATTTAGGGGCTTTCAATGAAGGTTGGTGTGAGGCAATGCTATGGTGTTTATAAGATTAGCAAATGATTAGGGGTAGGCAATAGGGTGATGGAGAAGACTCGTAGAGTGTGGGGGCTATTCTTGAGGCAATGTAAGGGTAGAGGAATGACAAGTTAGATGTAGGGTGATGCCGGGTGGTAGATCTAGGAGTGAACCTATAATTACTATGAATCAGAAGTTCAAGAAATGTTATTTAAAAATGTATAAGACACTACTTACTAGTTCCTGATGAAGATACAGGTCCAAGGATTGTGATGACGAAGGTAGGGCTCAGGTGGGATGATCTGACAATCAAAAGTGAGCCATCTTCTCTCCCAATGCTTAGATGAGTGTCATTGTGCTCTAGTTACTCAGTTGTAGTCTTGGGCTCGATGTCCTTCTCTGCAAACTCTTCTATTTTCTTCACTTGTCTCTGCTCTACCAAGTGAATTCCATATTTTTTCAAATGAATTCCGGTCCTTTGTTTTTGGTTGGGGGAGGTCATTTACAGGGAACCGATGGTGGTTACGTAACCGACGGCGGTCGAGTAGGAACCGATGTCGGTTAAGTCAAAGTGAGCTATTTTTAGTAAAATAGCCAACTTTCCCTCCTTTTCTCCTGAGGGATTAGTTGTGGGCTTGGTCAAGTCATGATTAGGTTGGTTTTGGTGCGGGTGAGAAGTAATTAGTCATGGGTGTGGATGTAGAGCAAGTTATAGGTCTTAATTAGGTTAGTTTAGGGTTAGGGCTAGGTCATGATGAGGTGGTGAAATGAGGTGGCAGGTTTGATATGTGGATTTATTAATTATAAGGTAATTAATAAATAATTGTGTAAGGTTTTAAGTGGTGAGGTTAGGTTGCGAAATGAGATGCGGGGCACAGGGTGTCGTAAGACACAAATTTGGTGTCTACATTAGCCACTTGTTGTCGTGTAGCTTGTCTTATCAAGCTGTACTGACAATTAATAAGAAGTGATTGCCCCAAGTAAGGGTATAGGTAATCCCCCTCAACTCTATCACAGATTGAGGTGACGTGAAATCAGGGATAGGGTTGATAAAGGATAAATGGTGTTGGGCTGATGGTAAGATGGAGGGGTAAGTTCAAGGAAGCAGAGACACGTTGAAATGCAGTAGTGTGACCAGGGTACATGATTTGAAGAGCAAACAAGTAATTCATAGGCAAAGGTCAATAATTTATCCAAACAAGGGTGATATAATCCTAGTATCCAAGGCATAGGAAGTAGCTCTAGGGGATATAACGGGTAAGGTATAGGAACGTTTAGGCATGTCCGGCAATACCAAATGGTTGGTTTGGTTGAGATAAACGTCACGGTCTCGGTCTAGGAAAAGTTGGTTGGCTGATCAATTCAAGTATCCTAATCATGCTAGAACACGAACAAGTGAGCTTGATTGAACAAAAAGCTACATGATGGGTGGATAAAATCATAATTTGCGGGTCTTGGGCGAGGTACGTAATTGGTGCGGCCTTGGGTCAGGCCGATGGATTAGGTGTGGCCGTGGGTCGGGCCGGATTGGTTGGTTGCGGCCTTGGGTCGGGCCTGATTGATTGGGTGCGGCCTTGGGTCGGGCCGATTGGTTGGTTGCGGCCTTGGGTCGGGCCTGATTGATTGGGTGCGGCCTTGGGTCGGGCCGGATTGGTTGGTTACGGCCTTTGGTCGGGCCTGATTGATTGGGTGTGGCCTTGGGTCGGGCCGATTGGTTAATTCTGGCCTTGGCCTTTGGCGGGTGTGGCCTCGATTGGTTGGTTGGGCCTTGGTCGGCCTTGGGCCTCGGTCGGCCTGATTGGTTGGTTTGTCAGCGGCCATGATTTGGGCCAATGAAGTCAAAATAATGCTATTTAGCAAAGCCGGGAGGCAACGTGGTGAGACAAGAAGTTTGGTGGATAAGGGCAGAAATTTTGGTAAAGTAGGCCTGTAACCGATATCGGTTAGGTATGACCGGTATCGGTTAAATGACCGATATCGGTGTTTTAGGGCACGCTATAACCGATATCGGTTATAGGTCAAAACCTATAAAAAGAAAAATATGGCGTGTCATTTTCACATTGTCAATTTGAGCACCTAATTTTGTCTTGTCTGAGGTGTGAAGTGATTTTGTTGATTTTGTGGGCTGAGTTGGCATTATTTGAGTGGAGGAGTGAGTGAGTGGTAGACCCCAGCGATCAGGAGGCAGAGGTTGATTGGTTGAGGACCCAGCTGAGGAGATTTGGAGCCATGGCACAGCCAGGAGGAGCAGGAGGTGCTGGAGGAGCTGGACCACCACCACCTATCCCACCACGACGACGTGTAGTCATGTACCGGTAGGCTCTGAACCCCTACTTATGTGAATTTAATGATTTTAACTTAGATGTGGGTTTTGGGTAGGAATCCCAAATTTAATAAAATAATGAATAAGTGGAAGTAATTTGTAAAATGGAGTGGGTAGGTAGGTTAGTTAGGCCAAAACGGCAGGGTGGGTAAGTTTTTAGGTCTTTTGGGTGGGTAAATGGGTAGTTTTTGGAAAAAATTGGTTTTGCGGGCCGTTTTGGGTTCGGCCCCGGAATGGGACAGTGACCGATGTCGGTCACTAGGCGACGCATCGGTCACCGAATGTTTGTAAAAATGTCTTTGTGGATAGACCGGCGTCGGTCATATGTCGACCGCGTCGGTACGTAAAATGTGCTTGGGGGACCGATGGCGGTCGAGGGTGACCGGTACCGGTCAGCATGGGTAGGAGTTAGGTTTTGTGAACTTTGTGGTGGTTGTTTGTTGTTAGAGTTTTTTTTTTTTTTTTGGTTGGGGGTAAAGGGGGAGGAGGTAGGGTTGATAGGAAAGGTGATTGGGGTGGGGGGAATGGGGTTGTTGGGGGCTGGTTCGGGTAGGATAGATTATGTGGTGTGTATGAAGTAGGAGGTGTTAAATTGGTGGGGGTAGAGTTAGATGGCTAGAGTAGATTGGGAGATAAGTAAAGGGGAAATCGTAGATGTATAGTGTAAGATAGGTGGGTGTAGATGTGTGTGATAGAGTCGGGTTGTGGTTGGGTGGGTAAGTGGGTATAGAGGGTTAAGGTAGTTGTGTTTGTAAAGGGTAGGCCTGATGAAGTGGGTTGTTTTTGCAGGCACGCCAGCAGCTCACGATGCGGGATCGGATGCCCCCTCTATTGAGGCGGATGCGGCCACATGTGACCGCAACGCAATGGGCCATCATGTGAGAGGTTGGATTCGGTGGAGTCCAGCGGTATAGGGCTGTGGATAGGGACCACAGCCTGATGGTTGCCCTCATCGAGAGATGGGATCCGGCAACCAATGTCTTCCATCTCCCTACTAGAGAGATGATGATTACATTAGAGGATGTGTATCGCATCCTGAGACTGCCGATCGTAGGTGAGGTAATGTTCCAGGTGGATGCAAAGACAATGATGGACAACATCCTGCATGTATTCAGGGATGCAGCCCCATTGCTTACTTATCACAGTGCGAGTATTACCTATGGCGATATGTATCGCGCACATCGACAGGAGACACGGCTTGCTGTGTTGATGATGATTAGTATCACCTGCTTCACCCTCCCTGACTCAAAGGGAGGCTGCTTCCCACGGACTTTGATGGGAGTTTTGCATGAGATGGTAGAGGAGCATACATGCTATGCCTGGGCACCAGCAGTGTATCCAGTGCAAAATATACAAGAGAGTGGGGCTATCGCCGTATGAGGCGATTTGGTATATGCTCGACATTTTGTTACACTATTGGCTTACGAGCATATCATTTGTATACAACCAAGAGGGTTGCCCAACAACAAGGCCAAGGCCATAGATAGTATACGATATGGGTTTCGAGGTGGTCAGGGTCGTGGGCACCACGAGCGGTGCTCGCAGGACGAGATGTGGCCTACTATCGTCACATGTTAGAGGGCTTGACCGCGCTCGATATTATATGGAGGCCCTACAGAGGCCATCAACCCCGAGGAGGAGCCCGAGCATAGCTGCGCTGGATCCAGTATAGTTTCTAGATAGCTGGATGGAGGCCTGGGGAGTATGAGCGGATACCCCTAGAGAGGGTACGACGGCAGTTAGGCTTACGACAGGATGAGCCACCTCCCTTCCCGCAGTACCGGAGGGATGATGTAGAGGCACCACTACCTGCACCACAGCCAGTTGACCCAGACTGGGTAGCAGAGAGACCGGCTGATGACACAGTGGATGATGCCGGAGTGACAGGGGCATTTTTGGTGTGGTGGGCAGGTCAGAGAGCAGCTATGAGAGCACAGCCCGCACAACCAGATTTGGCGGCTGTGATAGTGGAGAGGGACCGTCTCTTAGGCCAGGTGTAGCTATTACAGGGCAGCTTACTTCGCACAGCACGATCGGGTGCTACAGTGGGGTGCTTAGCCCAGCTGCAGCTCGTGCACGTGCACATGCACAGTGCACCACAGCACCACCACAGCATAGCACACGCAGTACAGTGTAGACAGCACCGCCACAGGCACAGGGTGTACCGGCAGGGCAGGGGCCACTATTATTAGGAGTCGGGGACCAGCCCCACCAGCCATGGTGGCACGGGCCCGCTATATGGAGGCGAGAGCGGAGGCCCGGTATTATCAGGATGTGCTCGATGGTACCGGGGCTGACTATCAGCCATATGCGGCACACAAGGCCAAGACGTTCCCGAGCCGAGATCCTGGGGGTCACAACCACACGGCCGGTGGGTCGGTTACAGGGAGGAGGTGAGAGCCAAAGACAAAGACCAGCAGGGGGACAGGCCGAGGGTGGTGGAGAGAGCTGAGACATCCTGCGAGCGGAGATGGGTTTTTGTTATTGGATATAGACACCGGTCTACTGGACCGAGTATGTATATAGAGGCCTGCGTGCCCACATATGATTTATTTATTCATTGTTGTTGTATATACCGGCCTGCGAGCTGAGTACATTTTTGTATAGCCGATACCGGCCTGCGAGCCGAGTATATTTTTGACATGAGAGACCGGCCTACGAGCCGAGTCGAGATTTTGACAGAGACAGCGGCCTGCGTGCCGGCTTCATATTTTTAGATCACAGAGGCCCCATGCAGGCAAGTTGTATATTTGACATTGATATATATAGATGATGATTTTGATCCACATGGTGTGTATAATGATTGGGTTGATGTATATATGAAAATGGCTCATGTGTTTTGTCAATGGTTTTTGAAATTTAATGTATATAGATGATGAGTTTGATCCACATGGTGTGTATAATGATTGGGTTGATGTATATATGAAAATGGCTCATGTGTTTTGTCAATGGTTTTTGAAATTTAATGTATATAGATGATGAGTTTGATCCACATGGTGTGTATAATGATTGGGTTGATGTATATATGAAAATGGCTCATGTGTTTTGGAATTTAATGTATATAGATGATGTTGTTGAAATTTTGATGATATGTATATGCGTTGATGGGATTCTGATGACAAATATTGATGACGATGTCGTTATGCAGGGAAAAGAGGCGGGTGCCACCAAAAATTTGCAAAAACTAGAGAAAAGGCCTAGGTTTAAGCAAAAGGAGACATGTGACCGATATCGGTTAGCTAACCGATGTCGGTAGACATATGACCGATACCGGTTAGGTAACCGATATCGGTTATGCTAAAATGAGCTTTTCTAAAAATAGAAAAGCTTGGGAGGCAACTTAAGTTCTTATTTTTAGAGTCATGCAACAAGTTAAATACGAGAATGCGACGTTGTTTGATGACTGATACAGGTAATTGCATGGGAGAATTGAGTGATAAGGAGGAAAGAGATAGGTAAAGTGATTGTGGGCTGAGATTAAGAAGGCAGAAAGACAAGTTATATTGAAGAGGGTGGTGAACATGGCTGAACAAGGAGAAGCATCCAACGAGTGAGAGACGAGAGGGAAGACAGGTTCCACCTCAAGTCGCCTCCCAAGAGGTAAAATTTTTGGTTGTAATTCAATTCTTGCATGTTTTATGGATAGGATGAGGGAAGGTAAGTGGGTAGAGATGAAAAAGAAAAGGTGATAGGAAAGGGTTTGGGATGGGGTGAGTGTTATGGGGTAGGTAAGCAGGGTTTTGGGTATGTTTGTAGGTACAGAGAGGGGTAAATGAGCAAATAATTATCATAAGTTGTGTTTGCAAGCAGGCTGTATAGGATTGACAGTGACCGATATCGTTTAGAGATAACCGGTGTCGGTTAGGTAACCGGTATCAGTTATCTATAACCGATATCGGTTACTGTATGAAATTCCAGAATGTGAGAAAAAACACTTGGGGATTTGATTTATTGAATGGTTGTTTGTTGATTTGATGTATGCAGGCAGAGGCAGGTTTGAGGATGAATGATAGTGTGCCAGCTTTGTTGTCACGAGTCCGAGCGGATGTAACATTAGCTGAATGGGCATTGATAAACCGTGTGGGGTTAAGTGGAATCCGCTATTATTCATGAATCGCACGCAATCATGCTATGTTGCAGGCGTTGATTGAGAGATGGAATCCGAGAAAAGAATACCTTCTATCTGCCAACAGGGAGATGACAGTGATGTTGGAAGATGTGTTTAGAATTTTGAGGCTCCCAATTACAGGAAGACTAGTGTATCAGGTGGGGCCTAGCGTGGCACGGGGAGTGATAACAACAGTATTTGGTTCAGCTGCACAAGATTTGACACAACGAGGTTTGACATTCACTTATGGTATAATGTATGCAACACACCCTGAGGCAACAAGGTTGGCAGTGGTATTAATGATAGCGGTGGGGTATTATGCATTACCGAGGGTGGATGGGGGAAGATTTCCAAAAGCATTGATGTGTATTATTTGGGAAATGATAGAAAGGAGCGTGACTTTCGCATGGGCACCCGCATATCTGGCGGAGCTATACAGGGGTTTATGGGCCTGCAGGAAAATCACAGGATGACACTAGATTGTGCATACTTATTACATTGTTGGGCCTATGAGCACATTGTGTGTGTGTGACCAATAGGCCGACCAATCCAGGAAAGAGAGACAGGAGTGCAGAGGTTGGGATTCAGACGATGGGTCCAAACAGAACAAGAGGCGAGATCCCAGGCCGTGACAGATGACATCGAGTATTATAGGCAGGTGTGGGAGATGGTGACGATTGCAGATATCCGTTGGAGGCCTTACGGGAACTATATGGTGACAGAGAACATAGCTGAGGATTTGAGGGGTGTAGAGCGATTGAGGTGGATCGCGGGGCACAGGCCAGGTGAGTACGAGAGGATTCCTCTAGATCACGTGCGGCGACAATTTGGATTTGTTCAGGATATACCCATGGCTTATAGACCATACATGAGGATCGATGCCGAGGCATCATTCTCACCTCCCGGCCGACACCTCTAGAAGGGCTAGAAGAGATAAAGAGCCGATCGCAGGTGGTAATGGATGCATGAGAGACGACAGAGGCTTATAGATTATGGTGGGTAGCAGAGCTGCGAGGTTCACGTGAGAGGGCCGATCAGCCTAACATAGCTGTGATTACAGTGGAGAGAGATCACCTGCAGGGTTTAGTGCACCAGCTTCAAACGTGGGTGAATGAGACAACGGGGTTGGTAGTGGTTGCGGAGTCACGAGTGGAGAGACTAGAGGCGAGACTCCTCCACGCGAGAGGGCGTATTCATATGTTACAGGAGAGATTGGCAGATCAGTGGGAGGAACCAATAGCAGTAGCACCTTTGAGGATGGAGAGGCCAGGAGCGACGTCGACAATCATGATCATCACCTGGTTCAGGATGAGGCGCAAGGGTCTAAGTGAATTTCATAGAGGTATAAGAATAAATAAGGATGCCGACCTACACGTCGATGATAGAGAAGATGTATTTGTTTAACATCTAAATAAAACTGAATATGTATGTTGATTTGAGTTATGATAATAATAAGAATGGTTGTGTTTTGAATGTTTTTTTTGAAAAAAGGATAAAGATGAATGTTATCAAATAGAAATACACAAAAATATTTATATTTACAACACATGATAGGTTATGGTAGGGGATGGTCGAGCTAACCTTGGGAGACCCCATGTCTCCTAAGTGTTGCCTACATAGCCCATTGCACAAAGCAAGGAGGGGCCTCAGACCGATGTAGTTCTCCCTTAGGACCAGGGAGAGGTGAATTTAGGCAATTTGGTTGTGGTTAGGCAATTTGTTGGTTGGTAAAAATATTGATATTGGTAGGGTAATGTTGTTGGTGTTGGTAAGGTATTGGCGATGTTGGTGTAGGTATAGGTGAAGCAAAAGTTAGCTTACCCAAGTAGTAGGGAACCGTGTCCTGATTAAGGTCAACACATAATCCTAGATTCGAGTAAAAGAGGCAAAAGTGTCCCGTAGTTGAAAAGAGCTAAACAAACCACATATTAACGTAGGATGAGCTTGAATCCCTAGGTACCTTGCATATGCAAGAAGTCGATAGGTGAAAAGAGTTGTATAATCACAATATATCGGATATACGTCACGCCTTTGAGTTTTGTTGCTTTGACGAATGGTGAGGTGAGGTGGCTAGTAGAGCTGGGGCGCAGAGAATTTGTTATAAGGTGATTATGCTGACAAAAGAAAACCAAACCTAAATAGACAAGTCCATGACTCAAAAGTGCTTTTGAATACTGCTTTTATTTTTCTGGATATAGACTTATCGATGTGGGAAGTCTACATGGGATATGTATTTTTTGTTCTTGAGCTCTTCACGAAGCTGAGCAATGCGAGAAGCTTCTGATAAAGGCTAACTTTGTATAGCTGTCCTTCAAGGGAGCAGTCTATTTATAGTAGCAGATGCGGCTTTTGTGTATAGTTGTCCTTCGGGGGAGCAGTCTATTTATAATAGGAGATGTGGCTTTGCACATAGCTGTCCTTCGAGGGAGTAGTCTATGTATAACTTAGAGGTCTAGATGTCCGTTTGGCATGAAGCATCTAGTTTTGTAGGAAGTTTGACTCAAGAATATCCCATAAGTGTATAATTGAGAACATGTTATTTTGATACTTTTAAGTCATGGACCAGACTAAAAAGGGGAAGGCATCTTTAAGAGGAGGTGATGACCAAACCACGTGAGCTTGATTCTATTTTGAGATGCATGAAACAAAGTGTATGAGGTGGTAAATGAGCTCAAGGGACAAGCGCAAGGTAGATAAGAAGTGATATAACACTAAATTCAACAAGAGAATGGCCGAAGATGCAAGGCATTAAGGGGTTCAGCTCGGAGTTTACCATTAAGCGAAGCTAAAAGTAAGTGCCTGATCCGTAAGTGTGAGTGATAATGTAAGGCCCAATCCAATTAGGAGCAAATTTTCCACGTTTGCTCTTTTCTAGTTTGGTTACATGTTGATTCTCTTTGAGGACAAGATCACCAACCTTAAAGGTACACTCATGAAGTCGCTTATCATAAGCACGCTTGATGCGCTTTTGATAGATTTGAAGGTGGTCAAGAGCTATAAGACGACGCTCGTCAAGAAGCTCCAATTGGGCTAACCGCTCTTGGCGGAAATCATCATTGGTGAGAATATCCTGAAGAGATATTCTTAGGGAGGGTATTTGTATTTCGAGAGGCAAGACAGCCTCGGTACCATATACCAAAGAAAATGGGGTGGCATTAGTGGAGGTACGAATGCTAGTCCGATAAGCCCAAAGGGCAAAGGGGATGTGATCAGGCCAATTTTTTCCAGAATCGTTAACGACTTTCATGAGAATTTTGGTTAGGGTTTTGTTAGAAGATTCGGCTTGACCATTTGCTTATGGATAGTAAGGTGATGAGAAGCTAAGTTTGATACCAAAGTTGTCACAAAGGTCTTGTAATAACTTGTTTTTGAAAGATTTTCCATTATCTGTTATCAGGCGATGAGGAACACCAAAACGATAGATAATGTGATGGTTAATGAATTCTATGATTTTTTCTTTTTTGGTTGAAATGAGTGGAATGGCCTCCACCCATTTAGTGTAATATTTGGTTGCTGTGATTATCCAATGGTGACGTTGCGAAGAGGGCGGGTGAATCTCACCAATAAGGTCTAAACCCCATTGGGAGAAAGGCCAAAGATCTCGTGCGACCTGTAGTGGATGGGTAGGAGTATGTTGAAGGTTGGCATGTTGTTGACACATAATACAATGCTTAACATATTCATAGCAGTCGTTATTAAGAGTAGGCCAATAATAGCCTAGGCGAAGGATCCGTTTGGCCACGGCAAGGCCACTAAAATGTCCACCACAAATGCCATCATGGACTTGTTGGATGATATAGGTGACCTCCACGCCGGTTAGACATCGAAGGAGGATGCCATCAAAGCCACGTTTATAGAGGAGTCCCCCCATGACGACGTAACGAGAAACACTTTTAAGAAAAACACATTTTCCATTACTCGTAAGGTCAGATGGGAGAACAGAGGTTGTAAGGTAATTGTGAAATTGGTGATACCAAGTATCCTGCGAATCAGCGGAGACATTATTTATCATACCAACATCCGGGGCTGAGTAAGATGGGGCAAAGAGTTGTTGGACCAAGACAAATATGTCAGAGTCAGTTGGTGAGGCAGGAATTTGCGAGGCTAAGAAAGCCATAGTATCCACAAATTTATTAGTTGAGCGGGGAATGGTTTGGATAGAATAATGAGTAAATAAGGTCAAAAGTGAATCCACGTAATGTTTGTACTTTTGAAGTTCCTCATTTTTACATTGGTAGATGCCCGTAACTTGATTGACGACCAGTTGAGAGTCACCGAAAATGTTAATAGATTTTACACCTAAGTGTAACGCAACCTAGAGACCCAAAACAAGGGCCTCGTATTCCGTTGTATTATTAGTGTAGGGAAATCGAGCCGGAATGAAAGAGGCATAGGTTCAGCATCAGAGGAATGAGAACAACGCCGGCCCCTCTGCCAGCGCTGGCATTTGGATCCATCAAGAAGAGGGTCATTGGATATGACTCATCACTGAGTGAAAGAGTGGCAATGAGTTCGTCAGGGAAAGTAAAATTGGTAAATTGTTCCCTAGGTAAAGGGGCTTCCACGAGTTGGTCTGCGATAGTTTGTCCTTTGATTGATTTCTGGTGTACAAACTCAAGGTCGAGGTCAGCGAGGAGCATAAGCCATCGGGCGATGCGTTGGTTTAGATGAGGTTTGGCGTACATATAATGGATGGGGTCCGCGTTGGTGATGACAAAATTTTGTGATTCAGGAGGTAGTGTCGGAGTTTGGTGGCCACGAATGATAGGGCTAGGCACAACTTTTCTACATGTGTATACCTAGTCTCGTAATCCACCAGAGTATGACTTATGTAATAAACGACTTGTTCTCGATTCTCGGAGTCACGATGTGCAAGCATGGCTCCTACAACATGGTCGGTGGTGGAAAGGTAAAGGTAGAAAGGGCGATCATCCTGAGGTGGGATAAGCACGGGTGGCTGCAAGAGATAGGCTTTAAGAGCCTCAAAGGCGTGGTGGCACTATTTGCTCCATTGAAAGACAATGTCATTTTTAAGGAGATGATGGAAAGGTTGACATCGATCCGAGAGTTGTGAGATGAAACGCCGATAGATTGGAGTTTTCCCTGCAAACTACGCAATTGTTTGAGGTTAGTGGGTGGGGGCATTTCTAGGATAGCTTTGACTTTAGCTAGATCGACCTCGATGCCACGCAAAGAGACAATAAAACCAAGGATTTTTCCTGAAAGGACACCAAAGACACATTTCTTTGGTCGAAGACGAACACAGTATTGTAACAGGTGATTGAAAATAATGGTTAAAACATCGAGATGTTCACTGTGATGTTTAGATTTGCCAAGAAGATCATCGACATAATCCTCAAGGATAGTGTGCATAATGTCATGAAAAATGTAAGTCATAGCCCGCTGATAGGTCACACCAACATTCTTAAGGCCAAACGGCATGACATGATAGCAGAAGGTTCCCCAAGGAGTTATGAAGGTGGTTTTATGTTGATCGGCCGGGCTACCAAAATTTGATTGTATCCCGAGAAGCCATCCATGAGGGAAAGCATCTCATGGCCCGCAGTGAGATCAACAAGTTGATCAATACTTGGGAGGGGGAAGTCATCCTTTGGGCAAGCGAGGTTAAGGTCCTGAAAATCCATACATATCCGAAGTCCCCCGTTGCTTTAGTAACAGGTATGATGTTAGAAATCCATTGAGGATAATCAATAGGTAAGATGAAGGAAATAGAAAGGAGTCGTTGAAGCTCTTCTTTGACCAAGAGGGCAATGCGTGGATGCATTTTTCTCAGTTTCTGTTTAACTGGTTTGGAATCGGGTTTCAGGGTAATGTTATGGACAGCAATGTCAGGATCAATTCCTGGCATGTCAGCGTAGGACCAAGCAAAAGCTTGGTTGCGGGAACGGAGGAAGGTAGTGAAGGTAGTTTGTTCTGATGCGTTAAGAGATTGTCCGATCTTCACAATGTGAGGATCGTCCTCTATGTGGATGTTGATTTCTATAGTCGACTCATTCAACATGGTTTGAGTGTCAGATGGTAAGGCACGTTGAATATAAGAGTCGTCCGCACCAAGGTAAGTGAGGATGGAGTCGTCATCCTGGCACTCAACAACATTAATTGAAGGTGAGTCCTCTTCGATCATATCCGGATACGTAAGGGGAAGAGAAGATGGGTCTTCATTATCGCGTTGATAAGTGAGAGGACCTAGGAAGATAGTGTTTATGAAAAAAAAAAAAAAGGTAGGAGGGATAGATTCAGGGTCTATCGACTCTGTGGGTGACGATGGCAAAATGGGTGATGATGGTTCGGAAGGGGTGACTTCGTCGTCTTCCTGGATACAACGGATATGCGGTGTTTTCGGTGTAGGTGGGTCAGAGAATCCAAGACCATGACGATCTTTGTGTTTGTGTGTAGTTACAGGAATGATCGTATGTCGGCCTTGTTCATAAAGACCGAAACCGAAGCCCTTCCAAGCACAGCGGCGTCAGGAAGGTGAGGGCGAAATGACGATTAGTTAGATATTGAAAATCAGATTGGAAGGGAACCACACCAAGGGGAGGTTCAGGGGTGACAGAGGATGTATCGACACCCCCATATGTTAGGTGTGGTGCAATTAGGTGGTCCGTAGGACATCACTTCCCCACACGACGGTCGTAGGTAGGATGCGCATGTAACTGTCCGTACTCCTGTGGGGTATGGAAAGTGATAATGTTATATAGGCAATACTCCCCCAGCGTAAGGTGTTGAAAAACATCTACTAAGGGATTTGAGGTCGGGATGTTGTCCGCGGAAGGAAGCGGTATTTGCAGCGGCGGTTTCATTGGTTGAAGGTGTAGGTGCGGTTGAGGTGGATGGTTGAGGTGTGGTCGAAATAGATGGTTGGGTTGGATGAATGGGTGTCTTGACTGGTACAAGCACATCATTAGGGCGATATAACATATTGCAGGTTTTGAAGGGGGGAGGGTCAGCTTTTACGGTGTAGGACTTCCCCTCATACTCGAATTTTATGCATCTATGTAAGGTGGAGGGAACGCATCCCATAGCCCAGGATCCAAGGGCGGCCTAACAACATGTTGTATTGGAATTCTCCCTCAAGGACATAGAAGAGTTCAGGTAAAGTACGTGGCCCTACACGAATGTTAAGGATCACGGTGCCTAAGGTAGAAGTAATAGCATCATTGAATGAACGCAACATGGTGGGGTTGGCACACATGCAACTGGAAGGGATATTCATTGGTTGGGGTTAAGAGATGGAGGCAATGGGAAAGGTTTCGTTAGGTAAGACCTCTATACACTTGAAGGATCTCAATGAGAGCTTGTCGATGAGATTTGTTTGAGAGAAGCAACGTTTGAATGAGATCATAGGTAAGACATACCTGTCATTTCGATGACGAATGAGATGATTGGTGAAGTTGTTTGATCATGGTGAAGTTCTGTGGTACGGTGGGGAACTCCATCGAGACGGGTAGGCAGTGTCCACGAATAACCACTTTAGGTGGTAGTGTGATCGAGATGGCGGATGAAGGAAAGAGAGGTCACGGTGTGCTTTCTTTAGCTTTCCCATTGTTTTTCTACCCTCGAGTAGCAATATTAATCATGTTGATCTCATGAACACGAGAGGAGGAAGATGGTAGGGATAAGTCATTGTCTTCGAGAGGTGGGGTTGCAATAATGATATTTCTTGGTGAGGTGGAGACAGGTGGTATAGGAGAGGGGATTGAAGCTAAAGGTTTCTCCCTTCATAAGTTGTATTTCTTAACCTTTCTATCTGAGAGAGGTGACTGACGAAGGATGGCTTTCAAAGTTTTGCATCCCTCTACATCATGTCCTGGTGTGCGGTGGTAAGAGCAGATTTTAGACTCATCATAACCTATAGGTTGAGGTTTAGATGGATCATAGGGTCTAAGTGGGGGTAGGGAAATGGTCGCATTCTCCACCAACATATCAAGGATTTTGGTGTAAGATCCTTTGAGTGGGTCAAAGTCAGAGGAAGATGAGGCTATTGACTGGGTGGGTTTCGGTAATGATTGGGTATTGATTCGTATGGGTGGTGGTTTAGACAAGGGGTTTTTATAATTGGATTTAACTAAACTTGGCTTTTTCGGCACAGCAGTTATGTTTAGTTGGTTAGATGATGAGGCCACAGATGACGTGGTGGCAGGAAACAACCACGGGGAAAGAGGAGCGACAATAAACAAATCCTTTGATGATCGAATTTGTTTAGGGTTAGTAGGTGGACCGGCTATTTGGAGTGACGGTGTTGTTGATACACCCATGGATCTCTCAGTATGGGTGTAGGTCGTTTTAAGGAAAACGCAGGAGGTATGATGTATTGAGGTAAGGTGGAGGGATGAGGTCCCAATAGAAGGTAGGTGTGACGGCGATGGTTTTAGTTGTGACAGAGGCATAGATTGGAGTTGAGGAGATTGGGTCTGTCTCCTAGGTGGATTGACGGCTTTATTTTTAGATAAATCTAACCGTTTAGGTGGGTGTGTCAGGCTGGGTATTGGTGACGTCCCAAGCATAGGGGAAGGTTTGGTTAGGTTAATAGAGGTGGATGAGGTATTTGGTAGAGATGAGGGGGGTGAAGATGAGGACATAGGAATTTTGAGCTTTTGTAAACACCTCGGGTATATGGTAGAGATGTCTGGATTGGTCATCTGCATTTGAGTAGAGCATGGTGTACTCAAACGCTCCCATAGGACTCGTCTATCTTCTGAGGGGTGACAATCCTCACGTGTGAATAGGAACTTTTGTATGGAAGAGAGGTGGGTTGTGATTCCGGTCCACTGTGGGTGTGATACAGGGGGTAAATGAGGCACTGTATCAATGGGCGTTAAGAGGTCAACCGGTCACTGAAAAGATTTAGGCGATGAAGAACTAATAGGTAGGAGGGCATGTTTGAGAGGATCCGTCATGATTAAAGAATTTGGTGATGTTGGTTCGAGGGGTTTCTCGTCTAAGGATGACAGAAACAGTGGCGAGCCTTCTTCTTTTATAGCAAGAGTGACGAAGGAGATGTTTGGGAAATAGATAAGTTAGATAACATCCGCTCACAATCTTGCAGGGATGTGGTGTAAGAAGACTCATTTGTGAGAAGAGAACTTTGGGCGATTAATTCTTTTATGGGTAAAGGAATGGCAAGATTATCATTTTTTCTTGATGGGGGTGAAGAGGGTTCGGATCCTGCGTTAGTAAAGAGGTTTGATTCAGAATTTCCTCGATAGAAGCTTTTGGTTGGGAGTCGAAAACTGCATGGATTTCATGAACACTCTCCTCGGCTAAGATATCTTGGTTTATGTTACTGTTAGAAGAGTGGTTTGGGAATGGTTTGTTGAAGATTTTCAAATTTTGGTTAGCAGGGGCGTTAGGATTATCGAGGGTTATATCCCCTGCATCAACCATTTCCTGCACTATGTTTTTCAACATCTTACGCTTTTGTGGACTCGTGTCCCTTCACGCGGTGGAAGTTACAGAAGTCATTTTCTTTGTACCAAGAAGGTATAGCGCGGGTGGAATCAAACCCGGAGTGAGGTTTAACAGGAGGTAAGGTAATAGCTCCTGCTTTGAGCAATTTTTCCAATATCACACCATAAGTTTCTCCCAAGGGAGTGTAATTGATGGGCTCGGCTTTATACTTATAGGTGGTTTTTGGCGGGGTATTAGACGGTGCTTGGGATTTGACCATCACCGCATGTATAGCTCCTTTTGATTTTGAAGCAGTCGATGTGTGAGAATTAGTGGTGTTGGGTTTGTTGGTGGAGTCTTGGGTTCGGAAATTAAGGTTTTTGTTGCGCAACCGTAATTTCTCGTCCTCTAAGGCTCAAATATCTAGTTTCTGAGCCATAGTAAAGGCCTCATCAAAGGTGTGGAAAGTTTGAATTTGGAGGGTAGGAGAAATGTGCTTAGCGCAGGCCCGCGTAAAGAGTTCGATAAGTTCAGCCTGAGGCAAGGCATAAGTAAGTTGGTTGATAAGGCCATTGATAAGGCCCCGCCAACGTCCAACAAAATCTCGTAATAGATTCGTCTTCAAATTGTCGGATGGCATAAAGGTCGGTGATGGATACTTTCTTAGCGATATTAATGGAGAAATGATCCAAGAAAGATTGGGCTAATTGGTTAAAAGAGAAAATTGAGTGCTTGGGTTAAAGCACTGTACCATTCTAAGGTGGGTCCTGATAAGGACATGGGAAAGGTGCGGAGTAGTAAGGCATCATCATGAGCAATCAGATAGCAAGCATGTCTAAATGATCGCAAGTGTTGTTGAGGATCCTCCTTACTATTAAAACGAGTAAATTTTGGTAATTCCCATTGAGGAGGATATGAATGAAGGGGGACAGAAGGATGAATAGGCTCCCGACAAACTTGCTCATATGTCAGGGTGCTATGGCTTCCTGAAACAGAAGCCTCCAGATTTTGCATCTTGTCCATCATTTGTTTGATTAAATCAGTGGTTGGGTAAGATGATGGTGCGGTTGTTGTAAACGGAGGTGGATTGGGCCAAGAGCCACTACTAGACAATGGTGGGGTTAAATGTTGATAAGGTATTGATAACGAATATGTTGAGGTGGCCGAATAGGGATGTCCTATATAAGATGTCAAGCAATGGATACGTGTGTGGAAATGAAAAGGTGGGCGGAGCTTGAGAAGGAAAGCTTGTGTGGATAGGTGGTAGAGAGAAAGTTATGAAAGGAGTAGTCTGCGAGAGAGATGAGGTAGGAGCAGTTGGTGGTAATGATATGTGGGGCCCTAGGTTAACCAAAGGAAAGCCAATCATGCCGTATGAACCCCAAGCTCGCCGAGTTGGGAGACGGGGCTAAGGATGAAGAAGGCAAGGTGGATTTATCGGGTGGGGAAGGAGCTAAGTGAGCAGCTATACTAATAGGCATACCAACAAGGAGTTGACCGTCAGTGTGATGGTCGGGGGTATGAGACAAATAGTCTTCAGTCAAACGCTAGGATTAGCGTCCAAAAATTTCGCAAATTCCTTATCTCCTACAGGATTTTGGGAACCTCACCGGTGTCCGTAGGATTCCCATTGATGTGAAGGGGGTGATTCGGCAAAGGCACGAAAGCGAGGCATGTGAAACCATGGCTGCAAAATTGTTTCCAAGTGATAACAACCATGGACAAGAGTACACTTTGTAGGGATGTAATCTATCGAGAATGCAGAAACAAAGCAACAAAATGTTAGAATTGGTAGGTTGCTGGTTTTGAGAACTGTGAAAGACAGTAACCGATATCGGTCTAATAACCAAGGTCGGTCAGACTTTAGCCGGCGTCGTTCAGTTAACCGATGTTGGTAGAATAGAACCGGTGTAAGAAGCTATAAGAAGCTGCTTATTTGGGGTTAACAAGGCTTAGTATACCTACCAAACTGTTCTGAAGTGATCACTGAAACAGTGTATGACAGAGAAATAGAACTAAAAACAAGCAAGATGCACAAGAAAATCAAGAGACTAACCCTAGGATTAGTTTTAATTATTGTGGGCTTATGCCTTAGATGCAAGATGATGTCAATCCTAAACAAAAGACCTAAGGGAAATGTCAAGTTTGTTTTGGCTTACAAGGTTACCTTAATCGGGCGGAGGAATACCGCAGAAAAAGGGGGAATGTTTGAGTTGTTGTGTTGATTATGATGTGATTTGGTATGTGTTGTGCGGTGAAAATAAGATTAATTTCTTGTCAATACCTTGGATATCACCCCACATGTACGACACATTACTTAATCTATGTTCACTAGAATTGAAAACAACAAGCAAGAATGTGATGCACGTGTTTTAAACCCAAATCGAAAATGATATTCGATGAAGCAAAGAAGATGACTTTCACTAATGAAACGATGAGGAAGAAAGACAAATTATTTTACCAAAATGACAAAAATATCTTGTGAATATTTAGAAGAAGAAAATAGCAAGTGTGCTCCCTATATGAAAGCAAGCAAGAAAGAAAGAAACCCAAGAAGGGTCCCACCGGGCATGCCAAAATGTTTCGCACAGAATGTTTCCGTTCTTAAAATAGAGGTGCTTCTATCCTTTCATTCTCTTGAGAAATAGATGAGGGTTAGGGCTAGGAGGAATACCTGTTGAGTGTTGGGAGGGTGTGCGCGTACCGTAGAGAGAGATCAGATCGATTGCAAAGAACTCCTTTTTGTCTAGGCAGGACTACTAGTTCCCGATGAAGATACAGTCCAAGGATTGTGATGACGAAGGCGGGGCTCGGGTGGGATGATCGACAATCAAAAGTGAGCCATCTTCTCTCCCAATGCTTAGATGAGTGTCACTTTGCTCTAGTTACTCGATTGCGGCCTTGGGCTCGATGTCCTTCTCTGCGCAAACTCTTCTCTTTTCTTCACTTGTCTCTGCTCTACCAAGTGAATTACGGATTTTTTCAAATGAATTCATGTCCTTTATTTTTGGTGGGGAGGTCATTTACGAGGAACCGATGTCGGTTATGTAACCGATGGCGGTCGAGTAGAACCGATGTCGGTTAAGTCAAAGTGGGCTATTTTTAGTAAAATAGCCAACTTTCCCTCCTTTTCTCCTGAGGGATTAGTTGTGGGCTTGGTCAAGTCATTATTAGGTTGGTTTTGGTGCGGGTGAGAATTAATTAGTCATGGGTGTGGATGTAGACCAAGTTATAGGTGCTAATTAGGTTAGTTTAGGGTTAGGGCTAGGTCATGATGAGGTGGCGAAATGAGGTGGCGGGTTTGGATATGTGGATTTATTAATTATAAGGTAATTAATAAATAATTGTGTAAGGTTTTAAGTGGTGAGGTTAGGTTGCGAAATGAGATGCAGGGCACAGGGTGTCGTAAGACACAAATTTGGTGTCTACAAATGCTACCTACTTTTCCTCTATTGAGCTCACTAAATTTTGTTACCAGTACGTAATATCACTCTCACATTCATCTGACTATTATCTCTAAGGTAATGGTCAAGTAGAATCAAGTAATAAAAATATTGTCACTATCATAAGGAAGCTGGTGGACATCAATCAGAGGAATTGGCATAAGAAATTGCTTGATGCCTTGTGGGAAAATCGAGATAACTCCTAAGAGGGAAATTGGCATGTCACCTTTTCAAATTCTCTATGGTACTAAGGCAAAAATTCTAATTTCATTAGAAATACCTGCATTACAACTAGTAAAATTTGTAGAGGATGGTGAGTACAATGAATCTCTTAACAAAGGATTTGTTACTTGGAAAAATTGAATGAAGACAAAAATTTGGTGGTGGATAATCTTCAGAAACATCGAGATATTCCTGCATTACAACTAATAAAATTTGTAGAGGATGGTGAATACAATGAATCTCTTAACAAAGGATTTGTTACTTGGAAAAATTGAATGAAGACAAAAATTTGGTGGTGGATCATCTTTGGAAACATCAGATGAAGGTCAAAAGGATTATTTATCAATAGGATTGTATACAATATTTTCAATTGAAAGCTCTTTTCCTCTTGTGGGAAAAATGAAGAGAGCCTAAGGGAATTCATGAGAAGTTTGATTCACTATGGCTTGGTCCATTCAGAGGTTAGGAACTTTTGTGGAGACAACACCTATTACTTGGCCTATCTAGATGGTACTCACCTAGAGCTACCCCACAGTGGGAAGAACTTGAAACTTTTCAAACAGTAAAGGTTGGTCCTTCCAACCAAAGTGCTATAGTGAAATTGGGTTATACCCTACATGTACCATCGATGATTTAGGTTTTTTTCCTTGTTGTGTCGTGTGTTTCCCTTTCTGTGGTGTTTTTCCTTTCCTTTTTGTGTGTTTGTTTTGTTTGTCCCTTAGTTGTATTTTTCCCTTGGTTGTATTTTTAGTCTTGTTTGTTCTTTAGTATGGTGACCCTATTTTCCCAATGGATAAGGCACTAGTATGCTCCCCATGAGATAAATGAGGTTCATGCTTGTTCCATTTGTCCTTTTTCCAATTCAAAATCAAGTCCCCAAGCTAGAGTTAGTTGTTGTCATGTTAAATTTATAACATGAAAAATTTAAAATTTTGATCATGATAACTAAGCCCCCACTTGTAAATTTCTCCCCAGGTCATTGTGAATCGTTCCTTTAGCCATCATTTCTTTGATTTCACCCTCATTTTAGCTAGTAGGAATGTGCTAACAAGATTTTTGAGCATGTTTCATGTGCAGGGATGAATGATTAAGATGATTGGAAGAAGTGTCAAAAATATCCCCCATGTTATTTCAAGCATTTCCAAAATCAATTTTGGACTTGGTGAATTTTTTGTTGAAAAAGATGTGGAACATTGTTTTTAGTGCATCATGGATTTTAAGAAGATACTATTATGTGGAATCTCCAAATCAGAGAAAAAGGAATGGATTTGGGGTGACTTAGGTATATTTACACCAAGAATAGTCTTCCATAGAAAAATGTGAAACATGGGTTTTTATCAACAAAGGCCATGATATACACAAAGGAGAAGTTTGGAGTGGTGTGGGTGAAAAACTAATAATTTTGGAAGTGGATAAATTTTGGAGATATGGAACACTATCCTAGTGTTCCATAGAATTCTCAAGGATCGACATTTTGTGGACTCTACAAGTCCATAGAATGAAATAAATTTCTGTGGAGGTCTCTAAGATTTCGTGGAACAAAGAAGTTTGAATTCAAGACTCAAGAAAAAATTTGGTTCTCTCCCATGGAAAAACGTAAACGTGTGTTTTATCCAAGATAGGTCACGATGCAAAGGAAACTTCTTGAGTGCCACAAAGTGAAGAGGAAAATTTTATTAGGCATCCAAAAATTCAATTCCATAAGGCATGCCGAGAAGGTCACGAAAGAATCCAAAGGTCAAAGGACACTCTTCCGGTGTTCCATGGGTTTCAAGTCTTAGGAAGGCCCAAAATCCATAGAGCACTCTTCCAATGTTCCATAGGTTTCCAAGTTTGTGGAAGGCCCAAAATACATGGAACAATCTTCCATTGTTCCATAAGTTTCCAAGCCCACGAAAGGCCATGGAGTTCACAAAGGTTGTGAAACAGGTAAAAGTTGTAGAGCAAGTAAAGATTTGTGGGACAAAGAAAAATGGTTATTTTCCCATAAGTTTTGATGTTGACCTCCAAATTTGACAAAATCGCGGCGTTGGAAAGGTCTCCTCTAGTGTTTTATTTTGGTTTCAAAAATCAGATCTCCAAGTTTCTTCCTGGGATGATTGTGGTCCCTAACTTTCATATTCTCACTGAAAAAGGAATGCAAAACATCTCAGGCATGGAATAGTGTATTTGCACCCAATTTGAATGTATTAAATTTACTTGAGAAGATGGAAGGTCACAAATGAAAATAAAATGAAAGGTCACATGGAGGGAAGGTGAAGATTCATTTTGCAATCTATAAAATGTAATGTTGATGACTTTCCAAGGGGTCAATTTTTTTAGTTGATAGCTCCCATTGTCTTACTACAAGAAATAAATTGAAGTTCTTCTATCTCTTTGTCTTAATTTTTCCTCTCCATCTCAACTTTACTCCATGAGAATGGTTACTTGTGAAATATTATGTAAATAAACTTGGATTTACTTTTTTTGTTCCTCTTTCCTTGATATGGTGTCTTCTCATTGTTAACTTGGAAATATTTTGGTTTTATGTCAATGAACTCAACTTATTATTTATTGAGTAAAATTCCCTTCTCACTTTCTCCCCTCTTTCCATATACACACACACACACCTTTCTTCCACCTTCCTCTTTTGTTTACACATGGATTTAGTGGAGTATCCATGTGTGATCCCTAGTCGAAAGGCAACCCATGATGGTTAGAGTAGTGTAAATATTTCATGTTTTCAATAAATGGATCTGCCCCATTCTTAAGCAAAGGGACTTAGTCTAAAAGCATTGGTGAAAACCCTTAATTTTCCCTTGTGAAAAATCATTTCACTAAAACATCTATAAATCCCATATCCCACCTCATCGGGCATCTCTTCGATTGGTCATACGCTTCACATACTCCATCTAGACATATTTTGTGCTCTATTTCTCCACATGCTCATTCTAGATCTACCTCATGTACTTGGCCTCATGCACCCTCCCTTTACCATTGAGTCTTAAATCATGTAAACATGTGTGGTTATTTTACATCATCCGATCATGGTCAATTGCCTAGTTCTCTTATTTCATAGATCCTTTTGGCATTCACACTCGGGGGCATCCTAATTCCCTCACACTACCCAATGACACACTCATATGTTTGGTTCATACTTGATCGTTGAAGGCATTCCTACATGAACCTATTTTTACAAACACACACACTAGAGGGAATCCTTATTCATCCCTTCTAGGTGTTTTCTTTAATACATATACATTTAAAAATCCAAAAACATGTTTTATTATATCTTGATTGGATGTACTCTTATTTCCTTATACTACAATATGTTGCACCTTTGTTTATCATGTTACTACGGTTCATATTATGCTTTATAATTTTTCATACACATATGTGTATTCACATGGTATGTTTAGGTGAATGCAATTCACTTACAAGTTATTACATGATGTATGATGTTTGGTCCTATCCATTACCAGTCCTACTGAGGCTCTTGGGGCATATACCTTTTCCCAATTACTATCGGGTTCTATCATTAGAATATTTCACGTTTTCATTCTTATATTCAGATATTACATTTTGACATACTATTTACCTTTCCTAACATGCTAATGGGTGCTTCATGTTAGGAATTTTCCTGTAGGACTCCTTTCAATCATGGTTGTCTAATTTTCTTGTACCTTGTTTGTCATTGTTTTACGAGCTATGCCCCATGTTTTCTTGTTACATTTTTTTGCAAAAGCCTTGAGGGCTCCAATTGTCTTATGACATCTTAAGTGGTTTCCCATGTATACAACTAAATACTCATTGCATCCTTGATTTATGTTTTCCTATATGCCTTTACTAGTTGTTATTTCTATGTGCATGGCTTGTTCATCACCAACACTTGTATGTTAGAATTTTCCCTTTGTTTTTCTTGTGCCATGGTAACTACCATGCATAATACCTACTCCCCTACAATATTCCTATATCAAATGTGCACATCAGTTTCATCCTTCCTAATTTGGGCTCTGTTTGCTTTTGTTCATCTCACGCACCCCAAATGAGTGGGAGAAAACATTAGGTGAATATTTTCACCATTCCAGTAGTTACAAAAAAATAAGTACGAAACACAAACAACATGATCATAATAGAAAATAGTTATAAAAAGGGCCAAAAATAGACTTGGCCACAAAACTCGCCATGGACAAAAGCACCTAGAACATAAAAGGAATTCCTAGTTGTTAATGTCCCACATGGGTGCTTTTTTCTTGGGGAAAAAAGTTACATAATAGTTTTAGCGATTCATAGTCACACTTTTTCCAATTTCAGAGTCACAACCATTTTTAGATTGAAATTACTTACTAATAGGAACTAGATACTAATTCAAAAACCAAATAAGTAGGTGACACCTAAGGCAATATGTAACATTGTGTCGCCTCGGGCTAGTTACAAATTGGGTTTTGATCATCTATAGTGGCACTTATCCATGGGGAAGTGTTAACAGTTGGAGGGAAAAATAGACTACTCTCCCAATGCACTTTCCCTTAGCAATGACAGGATGCCTAGATTTGAAGTTTATCATTGGGATGCTCAAATCCATAGTTTGGAAACAAGATGCATAAATCCTTAGTATGATCAAATCAAGTCGAGAATTGATCACTCTCAACTCTCCCAACCAAATCCTAGGCATCAAGGCTCAACACAACAAGAAAAAAATCTATCCCTTTCTCTTTCAACACTCCAAGTGTATTCTAACCCCTTGGTTTAGCTTTTCCAATATGCATTTCCATTTTTACATATTTTCCAAGTTAAAGTTCAATTGTATTTACCTAGAGCATTGACTACACTTTTTTTCTTTTGCATGTCATATCATATCCCAATGAAGGCAAATCACACGAAAACCATGAAGAAAATCTCACGCACGCTAGGAAAAAGATGACATTCCAAGGAACTACACATACACATCATTATCACTCCATGCACACAAAGGTTACCCATATGATCTTTATCCTTCCATCTCCTTATAATTTCATGGTACACATTTTTCACTATTCCATTCAACACACTACAACACTCATTTGACACGTTATTGGGTACAATATTCATTTGACTCCCAAGGTACACTTTTCTTTTCTACTTTATGCTACCAAATCCCTATTCACTAGTATAAAGTGGGGGAAATTTTAGTCACTAAATCATGCACTTACTAACTACATCCAACCTCTAAATACTTCCTTTATATACACATAATTCCTAAGTAAGAGAATTACTCATTAACACCCTTTTATTTTTCTTTGAAATTGTTTTTATCATTTTCATATTTATTTCTTGTTGTTTTTAATTGACAAATTACATTTTTACATACCATCTAACATCTCTCTCAATATTAATTTCATTGTTTACCTTTTTAAGCACCCTATACAGACCATCCATCGGGGACATTAGCGCCAGGCGTTACTTATCCCCTTTAGGCACCTTTGTCCTCCTTATCTATTTTTTGACCTTTAAAATGTTACTTATTTCTTGTCTTCTTTTATCACCCTTATTCAGTCATTCACTTATTAATGATGATACTTAAGAAAAGGAATCACACACACACACACACACACACACATGTCTTATTTAACCTCGTTAGGGGAAACCATTAAAGATACACATGTTATTACAAGGATATAATATTTTCTATCTACTACACCAAGGACTACATTTTGGGACTACATACTTCACTACATAGGAGGGTTTATTCTGAATTCCATACCATACATTTGTATTTGGGAAAAATTAGTTGTATCCCACTATCTCTTTGTGTGAATAACACTAGGGAAACCTAGCTCAAGGGACATTATTCCAATCACACACACACACACACACACACACACACACACACACACACACAACACACACACACACACACACACACACACACACACACACACACACACACACACACACACACACACACACTAGAACTATATTGAGTCTGAAATGTAGTGCAATACTAAATGGAAATCACATTGGGGTGGTGCGAGGTCAATCTGAATCAAGAATATGTATATTTTTATCCATCTAATGTGCACTTGAGTATTATGCATGTAGATAGGGTTTATTTTACAGTACAAGTGTGACACAATGAATTTGATGTGACTTACACCGAACAAGGAGTGACACTAAGAAACATAGAAAGAACCAAATCCTGGTATTTCTCAGATACACCAACCTAGATCGAGATGCTTAGTGCCCATGTGACCTTGTCACATCCCAAGATCTCTTGTCCCTAATATCGTCACATTCCATAATCAAACATATATCTTACACATCCCGTAATCTTCCCTTCCGAGATCAATCTCTAGTCTAGAATTGGTTCATACATACAAACACAAGTTGAGTCATTCTATAAATCCTATCTATATGTCTTGCTTGCATTTCCTTTTCTTGATATTTATTATTTATTATTTTATCTATTTGATCAATAGTGTCCTTATATTGTATTAAATTTTATTAAATCACGTACCGATAAGACTTTTTCAGAAATCTATCAGAAGTATCAAGTTTGAGAACCTTATCCCGATGCGCCTAATTGAAGGGATCATGCATCTCCATCATGATAACCTCCTTTTATGCCATCATCTAGATCTTAACTTACTCATTCCTCCCCTCCTTTTCTTTCCTTTGATGATATATGTCGTGAATTTCTGACGCAAATCTCTAAAAGGATCGATGATTCTCTATTTTTGTAGAATCTAAATTCCATTGTGTAATTAAAATTATCTAATATAACTCGAGAGGACATCATGATTCATACTTGACATCCAATTTTGTACCAAGTAACCGACATTATAATTAACACATGTCAAGATTTTGCACACCATCATTGATTTATTTTACTTGACTCAACTCTCTATTTTCCTTGTTGTTTGGGTTTATCCTTCCCTTTTGGGTTTCTACAACCATTGTCTCCTAACTTGTATACTTTGGAAATATCTCTATCACCTACTACCTATGTTTATCTCTCATCACTTGAGTTAATCCTCTAATTGGTTCCCATCCCATTAATTTAATGTTTTGTATCTTACAAAAACATTAATTACCCTATTTATCATCATGTTAAGCCTTATATTATTTCATTTTCTAATCCATAAGTGTTCATACATTTGTGTACAAATAAGAACAAAAAATCATAAAAGATAATCATACATCAACATAAAAATTTACAAACACATGACACCATCACAATAATATTATCTCATATATGTCTCAAGCCAATCATTTTCACGTATTAAACACAAATGTACATTATTTTACTAAAAATCCTCATTTATTTCACATATTCTTCATGCCAACAATCTATTTTATCCTTCTAATTATATTCTAGTTTTTATTTTTCAGCCATGTCTCTTTAGGGTTACAATCGACATTACGCACACCACATGCAAGTTAAGTGACATTGGAAAGTAATTATGAGATAAGTACAATTCATTTGTTGGATTTCATTATTTCTTTCCTACACTAACATTATTACTTCATTTCTAGCATCTATCTTTTATTTTTGGCATTATATTCGTATTTTCCAAGACCATCTTGTGTTTCACTATTATGACACATGATGATCTTCAGTTTGGGGTATATGTATATAGCTCATTTTTAATCCTATTAAAATTTTCTCTTTTATAGGGGATGATGATGCATTTTCCTCCTGAGTGGGTGCCTCAAGGGGCTTGTCGGGATTGGGATGTGATTGAAGTTGGTCACATGGGATAAACCCACAACATTGGAGAGATATCATTATGTCATACTTTATACCATAGTTACCTTATCCTCTCTATGTTTCCTCTCTTTTCACATGTTATATTCATTATGCTCACTTTTTTACACTCATCACTAGTCTTCCCATCATTTTCATTCATCATGGACCTTTTTTATTGATCCAAAAATGGATCTAGAAGTACCCAATTCTATGTATTCTCTTATTGAAACTTGTAGTGCATACCCTCACAATGTTCATTGTTACGGAAAATGGTTAAGTCAAAAATCCGGTGATTCAAACACCTTCAAATGAAAAATAAGTCCATTGCTTTTATTTTTCATGTAATAATTGTGACATGGCCATGGAACCAATGTGACTTCACAAAGTAACGGATGTGAAACCATTGCGATGGTGCCACATCGCCCTGTAGAGACAACACCAAAATGACGAATCTAAAAAGTTGAAAATTTTTGGGCTTCTCAAAATGATTCTTTTTACCTTCCTTCCATTATTGGGCAGAGAAACTATAAATACAAGTGTATTTACTCATTCACGATAGTGGTTTTGAGTAAATGCAAGTGTAAGCAAAGGGCAAGTCAGAATTGTTCTTATTTTTTTCATAGACAATTGGTTTCTTCATTATTGAGGATTGTAAGTAAGGACATATATTGGCACTAAACTTGTGTTATATTGGATATTTACATAGTGAAAGGGGAGTGATTTCTCACTCAGATGGAGTTTTTCCTCAAATTGGGTTTCTCTAGGATAAATTTCTTGTCTCCTTGTCTTTCATCTCTTAATTTCAATATAGTGTGAATTTTTAGTGCATAATACATTGATAGAAAGAATATTAGTTAGCTTATCATTCATTATCACTAAGATAGGATATGTTTATTGTACAAAAGAGTTTGTTTACAGATCAGATTGGTATTGGAGCAATTAAGATCAAATTGTTTTTTATGGGGTTTAAATTGTATTGAATTTTCATTTAGATGCTCTTTACCCAAAAGGGTAGTGAAAGTGGTGAAGGTATCCTCATTCCTTTTAAAGAAGAGATTTATAATAAGAAATGGAAGAAAGGAATCTCAAATATGGCTCGTGGTGAAGATTCATGTGAGACTCAAGAAGAAAGTTTCTACAAGTTTGAGGTGGATGTGACAAGTCTGTCCAAATATATGGCCAATATTTTTTTTTCTATGGGGAAGTTGGATTCCATCATGGGATTTCTCTTGTAGAAGGTTAGTATTCCAAAAGAGGCACTAGGATACCATAAGAAGACCCTCATGAGTATGAGTAAGAGTATCCCCGCCAACCTTACTCCTCATCCATTCAAAGAAAAAGAAAATAAATAAAATAATAAAGAAGACCCTCATGAGTATGAGTAAGAGTAGCCCTGTTCCAACCTTACTCCTCCTCCATTCAAAGCAAAAGAAAATAAATAAAATAAGCCTTATGATGGGGATGTGAATGCCCTGTAAGCTATAACATTGGCTATCTCAACTTGAGGTATATTTCAGTTTGCATAAAATTAATGAGATTCAACAACAAGGTTAAAATCAACCAATCATGCTTTAACTTGGTTTGAAAGTTATGTTCATTCTTCTATTGTTAAAAACTTCCTCTTATTCCTAAGTGGATGAATTTAAGATACCAATAAATAAATAATTATATCTTATTTTTTATGAGGAAGAGAGGTCCTAGTATTAGAAATATTGCAGGCAGAAGCAATGCTAGAATGTGCAAGAATACACCAATGAGTTCTGGAAAAAAAGTTGTCCAAATGGGAAAAGATGTAGTGGATCGGGACGTTTTGATGAAGTACATCAATGGGCTCCATAGAAACTTGAGGATACCGAGTTCTCTTTGCTACGCCAAAGAAATATAGATGAGGTTTTTACTTCATCCCACTATCTAGAGATGCATAAGAAGAATATTTCATCTACCTCTCAAAGAGGCTTCACACAAACAAGGTGACACCAAGCAAAAGGAGAAAGGAAAATGGAAAGGTAAGAAGAGTTTTTCTTCAATTTCTGATCTAAAAATGGTTTTTACCCCCCGTGTACCATTTTTAAAAAATTCCAAATAATTGAAATTTTGATTTAAATTGATCAATAAATGGTTATGGATTCACTTAATCATGTTTTAAAAATCCTTTGTTTTCCAATTTTCTTCTTAATCGATCAATTTCCTTTTTAACTCAACTTTTCATGATTCAAGAGGATTGATTAAAAATCATTAAAATATGATCTTAAATCCTTTATAAACTGATCACAAGTTGTTTTTCAATGCATATCAATCTGATTTAATTCATCCAAAATTGATTGTGCATGCATTTGATTTGTATGTGGATTACTAATTAAGATATTCAACTTAATTTGATTTTTCCATTAATTTCTTGGTTTAATCATTTGTTCATTTCTTTATACTAAATTGAGAACTGATAATAAGCAGCAATAAAACTGAATTAAAATCACCACAACTTGATAATGGAGTTCACCCAGATGGGATACATCTCTGGATTCACTTAATCATGAATCAATCTATTAAATATCACTTGAAGTATAATTTTTACCTTCCAAAGTGAATAATAGATCACTTTGTCACCTACAAAATGAGATGATACATGTTTGAAAACTCTATAATTTTTCAGAAACATGTTCCTAAATCAATATGTGGCTCTGTAGTATCTCCATAGTGCATTCTCCATGAAAATGAGTCAGAAAAACCCCTACACCAAGAAATTAAAACACTCCATGGAAAAAGAATGATATCATTGGAATTGTCTTAGAATTTAGAACACTTTTCTAGTTTCGCCAAAGTTTGAAAATGACACCAAGTGCTCCAAAATTGAGTTTTCTAAAAACCTCCTCTAGTTTCTCCTTACACAGTCACCAAAAATGTCTCTTTAGACATATTCAAGCTAGTTTTATAACTCGTTTATCCCCCTGGGCTTTATGGCAAGCTATGTGTTTTGTTTCCCGTAGGTCTTGGGGTTGAACCCCCTTCCCTCTCCATCACTCGACGGTTTTAACTATGTGGGGATAAATATCCCGCATTCGTTGAGTGTGAGGTCAGATTTGGGTATAAGAATAGGGCGACCCACCTATTAATACATGGCTTCGGCCACACTTTCAACTATTTGTCTGTCACATATAATGTTGGACAATGCATTGGTTTGATTGGCCTCTATTGGGCCAAGTTGTGTAAAAGGTCCATGCATGTGGACTATGGCAAGTTGATCCCACCACGTATGTTGTGGTGCATTTTTTTAAATGATCGAGTTTTTTTTTGGAATGGCCAATGTTGGGGCGAGTCATTATGCCACGTGAAGGTGAGTTGGCATTAGCTAACTATGAATATGTTGATCCATCGGTTATATAGATAAGCCCGGTCTCACCATCAAGTTATATGGTCCTGTGTGGAGGTTTGATCCATTGTATTTCCAAATAGGTAAGGCCGAGTTATGACGGCCAAGTAATGTGGGAGTTAGATTGACCGGTGGGGACTTGACCACCCCATCAAGTTTCTAAGTAGCTTGAGCTATATAGAGCCATGTATTGGCCGAGCAAAAAATGCACCAATGCAATACAATTAAAAACCTGCAACAATAATCCCACATGCATGATATATAAATATATAGTGGTATATATATACAGTAACCATTACAATGGTAATATGAATTTTGGAGGCCAAGGCACCCCCTCCGTAAAAAAATTGTGTCGACCCTAGCCGAGGGCCCCAACTAGTAAATAATAGGGCACACCTTTCCACAACCAAGTGTCTAAGACTAGCATCCAAAGTTTTTTTAGCTTCATATCCATTCTTCCACATGTTGTAATATAATTCATCCACTTGGCAGAGATGTGCACATGTCTAAGTCAATGCAGACCGTGCACAGTCCTCTCTTATTTTTTCTAGTTGCCTAAAAATTCAGGTGGGCAATATCTTGCACATACGAGCTCTATTTTTGACTTATGTATATTGATGAAAATATCTCAAGACACTCTGCAAAGATTGTAATGGTTTAGGAGATTTAGGGATCATCTACACTCAGAATATCCTCTAGATCACTCCTCCCCAATAAGACCATTTTGGTCTCCAAAAGGAAACTCACCCAATTGAACTGCTAATAGGTCCTTTGCATATCAAAAACATGTAGAACCCAGTTTATAGCATGGTAAGATTTTAAAATTACAATATATATATATATATATATATATATATATATATATATATAATCCATTAAAAAGTAACATAACCCATGGCCAATACTGCAACTGATATGACAACCAAAATTTCATACTCATCTATTGTACACTGATCCTGCACCACTGTCAACTATGCAAAATGTAACTTGCATCACAGTTTTTTAGTGTAATAATTATACATACTATTTGTAACCATGTTTGATAGTTACAAATATCATAAGCCTAAATTAATAAACTTATAAAATGTGCAAAAATCATGCATGGTTACAAAACGTTTGTATAATTGTTACACATACAAACAATGCCTACATGATACATTTGCACAAATGAAATAACAACATACTCGAATACAATTTTCAAAAAATAGACATCTGATCAACTGACCATGCCCCATAGTAAACAACTATACATGCTACTATCACATTTCAAAATCAAGTTTTTCAAACCCATATACAAGAGAAGAAATTATCCAAGTATGATAAACATGTCACCTAGATTTCCCCTTTAGGTTACTTCACCAAATCAAAGCAAAAATACATGGGAAATATTTCCTTTTTCACAACTCAACAGGAATCCCAAAAATGCTTTGAATAATTTGCAAGCTAATCAACTATCACAACTATGCAAACATGAAACTGAGGAATTGTTTACCCACCATTTTAATCACATTTTCCTTTTTAGGTGGTTGATTTTCTTCAATATTTACCTAAACCACTACAGGGGTCATTTTCAAGTTTGTTGGTTTAACATTGCTTTCCTTGTTAACAATTTTCCACTTTTGTCTAGGATGAAGTCTTAACATTTGTCAATTTTATGACATGTCTTGTTATGGTACAATGATTACAAAATCTCTTATCCACATTTTTAGGAAACTTACCTAAAATGATTTTCTCTAAGCCATGTTTAGGAGAGTGATCTCTCACAATATTTTCCAACAAAGATTTATGTTTCCTATAATTGGCTACACAATGGTTAGACATCCCACAAAATGTGCATGGATAGCTATACCATATCTTCTGCATATCATTGCCAAATTTCTCAAATGTAAATAGTGGATCAAGATTCTTACCATTTTTCTTATGCTTATGGTAAAAAAGAGGTGGAGGAATCTCAATACCTCTTCTTGGTGATCTCTTACTGATCCATCTTCTAAGGATGATTCACCAGATACTAATGGGGAAGCCACTTTGCTATTAGAAGCTTGTCTTCTTTCAACGGTTTTGATCCTTCTCCAACTTCCATTTTCCCTTCATTAGCATACCCCAATCCTACAAAATGAGGTCATTCCTTAACCTATATGGGGTTAGATATACCTTGATTGTTCTTACCAAGGCCATTACCATTAAATCCCATTTTAATCAACAGTTTAGATCCAATGCCCTTTGTGTGCTTTTCAAAATCACCTAGAACATTATCTGAATCCAATTTTTATGGGAAGAGGAATTATGTGGTGCAATACTTACAATGAATTCTTTTATCATAGTGGATGGTACCTATTTCTTTGGTTCTCCACATTGCAATACCATCAAGAGCTCATCCTTGGATTCAAGCTCTTTTTCAATCTAGAAATTTGTTCCTCAAGGAGAAACAACTGACATCTCAGAATGCATTCTCATCCCGAATCTAATAATTTAATTCCTCAATCTCATCGAGATTTTCCTTGTTAGACATTTTCCCCATGGCTTCCTACAACACTTGTACTTCCCAAAACATTGCAAATGGAAAGATCAAGCCCAAATTACAAAACCACACTAAAATCAAATTCAATCAAAAGTAAATACTTGAGCTAAACTAGCTTTGATACAAAAACTTGATCTAAAATGGTTTTTACCCCCTGGGTACTATTTTAAAATTTTTCTGGATACTTGAAATATTAATTTAAATTGATTAATAAATGGTTATGGATTCACTTAATCGTGATTTAAAAATCCATCGTTTTCCAATTTTCCTCTTCATCGATCAATTTCCCTTTTTAACTGAACTTTTCGTGATTCAAGAGGATTGATTAAAAATAATTAAAATTTGATCTTAGATCTTTTATAAACCGATCAAAAATTATTTTTCAATTCATCTCAATTTGATTTAATTCATCCAAAATTGATTGTGCATGCATTTTATTTTTCTGTGGATTAATAATTCGATATTCAACTTAATCTAAATTTTCCAGTTAATTGCATGGTTTAATCATTTTTTCATTCCTTTATATTGAATTGAGAATGGATAATAAGCAATAATAAAACTAAAATAAAATGACCACAACTTGATAATGAAGTTCACCCAGATGGGTTACGTCTCTGAATTCACTTAAACGTGAATCGATCTATTAAAAACCACTTAAAGTACAATTTTTACCTTCAAGTGAACAATAGATCATCACACCGTAAAATGAGCTGATATAGATTTGAAAACTCTGTAATTTTTCAGAAACACGTTCCCAAATCAATCTAAGGCTTTGCAGATATCTCACATTGTGTTCTCCGTGAAAATGAGTAAAAAAACACCTACACCAGAAAATTAAAGCACTCTGTAGAAAAATAATGATATCATTGGAATCATCTTGGAATTTATAACACTTTTTAGTTCGGTCCAAGTCTAAAATAACTCTAAGTGCTCCAAAAATTGAGTTTTCTAAAAATTACCTCTAGTCTTTTCTTACATAGTCACTTTGGCATCAGCCTCTCTTTAAATATAATCGATCTAGTTTTATAACTCATCGAGTCTATGTGGGTTGATGAAGAGCTATGTGTTTTGTTTCCTACGGTCTCGAGGTCGAACCCCCTTCCTTCTCCATCATCGACAGCTTTAACTATGTGGGGATAAAAATCCCACATTTATCGTGTGTGAGGTTTGTTTGGGGTATAAGAATAGGCCGACCATCCTATTAAGTCGTGGCTTTGTTAATGATTTCAATTGTTTTACTACCACATATAATGTTGTTTGGTGTATTGGTTTGATCGGACATTGTTGGGTTGAGTTATGGAAAAGGTCCACGTATGAGGACTGCGGCGAGTTGGTCCATCACGTATGTTATGGGTGCATTTTTAAACGGACAAGTTGGTTTGTTGGAACGACCAATGTTGAGTGAGTCATTTGTGGCACGTGAAGGAAAATTGGCATTTTCCAACCGAGAATATGTTGCTCCATTTTTGTATAGATAGATAAGCTCGGCCTAACCACCGAGTTATATGGTCCTAAATGGAGGTTTGATCCACTGTATTGCCAAATAGGTAAGGCTGAGTTGTATGGCCGAGAAATGTGGGAGTTAGATCGACCCGGTGGGGAGTTGACCACCCCACCAAGTTGTTAAGTAGCTCGAGTTGTATAGAGCCATGTATTTACCGAGCACAAATGCAATACAATTAAAAACCCTGCAGTAATAATCCACATGCATGATATATAAAAATATAGTGGCATATATATACAGAACCATTACAATGGTAATGTGAAGTACGGAGGCCAAGGCACATCTTCGTAAAAAAAGTGTGTTGACCTTGATTGAGGGCCCCCAGCTAACAAATAGCGGGGCCCGCCTATTCGCAACCGAGTGTCGAAGACTGACGTCCAAAACAATTTTTTTAACTTCATATCCATTTTTCCACATGTCCCAATATAATTCATCCACTTGGAAGATGTGCACTCATCCAAGTCGGTAGACCTACTCCGTTTTTTCCAGTTGCCTAAAAATTTTGATGGGTGATATCTTGCACATATGAGCTCCATTTTTTGAGTTCTTTATATTGACAGAAATCTCTCAAGATGATCTTCAGCATTGTAATGTTTTAGGGAGATTTAGATATCATCTACACTCATAATATCCTCTGGATCAATTTCTAAGAAGGATATTATAGTTCATTGTGGTCATTATGATGTTGCCACTCATTCTAAGACATTTTTTGAAGCTCCACTCGGAATTACATCCCTTTAATAATAATAAGGATAAGAATAATTCCATGGCTTCCCTCTAAGAGGATGAGATATTGTGCAAAGGAAGAGGTAGATGAGACAATGTGTTGTACCTATGTTCGTAGAGAGGTATTTTTGGGTAGTGATAATACTTTGTTTAAGAAAATGAACTTACTTTGTTTTTTCATATAAAAATCCAAGTGAAGAAAACCAAAGTGAATGTTCTTCATGATACGTGTTCTTAAGATAATTTGATAAGTAATGAGTTAGTTGATAAGCTGAAATTAGAGACTTACAATCATCCGAATCTGTATTCATTGGGTTGGGTGAAGAAAGGCGTAGACATCAAGGTTACCAAATAATGCAAAATTACGTTTGGTATTGATAAGAAGTTCATTGATGAAACTACTTTGGATATTGTTCCTCTTGATGTGTGTGGTGTAGTGTTTGGCAACCCATACTTGTATATTAGGGATGTCATCTTCATGAGAAGATCCAACCAATACCGCTTGGTGAAGGATGGTAAGAACTACCCCATTTCAACCTTTATAGGAGACACAAAGGTCTCTATGGTAAGTTCCTCTGAAGCTAATAAGCTTATTAATTATATCGGGAAATTTGCATTACTTCTTTTGAGAGATATACAATAAGAGGATGTTGTTACATCTAAAATCACTTATGAGTTTACTAATAAAGAATGAAGCGGATGAAATATTTAGTTCAACAAATCGGGAAGTTTTCCAAAATCCTATGGGGTAGCTTCCAAAGCATGATTTAATCTAAATAGGATTAAATCTAATTGTAGAGTAACTATTGTAATGAATGATATACAAGTGATAAAATATAATAAATGGATAAGAAACAAACATGAAATAATATGAAACCCTAATCAAGAGAGAGAGAGGTATGACTTACTTGATTTATATGTGGTTTGAAAGTGATTTGAGCTAAACAACTACTTTGGAACATGATGGGAAGGATGTCGTTAAGGATCACTAGAGGTTATAGAACTCGAGAGATGTGCAAGACAAAATTTACCATGGGACGGCAGGAGTTCCTGGATCTAGTGGACTGCTTGGGTGCTAGTGTCCACTTTGGTGCTCGAGGTTATGATATTTTAAGGGTTGTGGGAGCTTCATTGTTAGTCTTCTTTTGTTTCTCTAATGACACCAGTTGTACATGTAACCTACAAAATAGATAACTAGTTGTGTATACCCACAAACCACATCAAACCCAATAAATAAGATGTAGAATGGGAATTAGCCTAACAGAGAGGTTACCCAAAGAGTGATCTTACAACCAAGTATTGTACTACATCTCAAACTACATGTAGTTATGTGTGAATGTATGTGTAATGATGCCTTAGGTTTCCCTTGCACAAGTTTTACTTTGATAACGGGCTAGATATAGAATACTCCAAGTATGCAAATGTGTGCAATGGAATAAAATGAACTCTCCTCCTATGTTGTGTATACAAAGTGATGCAGCCCTTATCCCTTATATGGATGTGCTAGATGGATGCTTTGTAATGCTCTTTGTGCCTTTGGATGCAATATTAGGTGATAGTAGATAATGCTAGTGTTTGGACCTGATTTAAAAGAAGTAATTAAGTATATTTATGATTCCCTTGTTTGAATTGTGTAATTAACAACTAAGAGGCAGACCCAAAGTGTAAAAATATGACCAAGAAGTAAAAGAGACCCAAAAGGGTAAGAAAAGGATAAATAAAGTCGGGATTTCCCAAGAGGGACAATAACGCCTATGTGCTTTTTCCTAACTAGGAGTTAGTATCTCGAGGACATAAAAGATAAATCACTAAAGTTTAAACAAGGATATGAGGTATGTAAGGCCATTAAAAGTGAAAAATATAAAGCAAACGGCCCAAAATAAGTTGTCAACCATTAGTTTTCTTGCTTAGGAATCATGTATACATTAGTATGCTTTAAGACCTATAAATATACCCAAGTGCATAGATTTTATGTCTACATTTGCCCCCACTTTATGTTGTTGAGTGAATACTCAATAGCATAAATTAGATAGAAGATGTGTACCTTGTAATCATGTAGAGAAGAGTGTAGCTAATAACGTGCCGAGTGGACAAGTGAAGCGTGAAGTGATCATAATGCGAAGCGTGGAAACTAGGAAGGGAGGTAGACCCAGAGGTGAATTGTATACGTAGTAGCATGTACTTGTTGGAGCTTGTGATCACTAATGTGAGTTGCTTATTGTTACATATAAGGATGGACTTGCGAGAATAAGAGAAAGAAATTAGTTAAAGTTTTGTATGTGAAAAATATGTGTATAAGTAAGTACAAAGTGTGTACAAGGATAGGGTGCACCTAATGTATAAAAGAATATAAGATAGAAAAATTTTGTGTTTATCTTGAAGATGTTGCTCAATTTGGATGCCTTGGTGTTGATGGTGAGGTTTTTGGGTGATATCATCCCAATACCAAGTTTTTTGGGCGATCTCATGCCAAGAGTGAGTTGTTTGGGCGATCTCACACCAAGCGTGAGTTTTTTTGGGCGATCTCACACCAAGAGTGAGTTTTTGGGTGATCTCACGCCAAGTGTGAGGTTTTGGGTGATCTCACGTCAAGTGTGAGTTTTTAGGTGATCTTAAACCAACGTAAGAGTGTTGGGGAGAGAGGTCTAGTTTTTCTCTCCATCCATAATTCTTCCCAAATAAGCACCACTACAGGATGGTAGGTCTTTGATTTGTTCTTGTTCCTTTTTATGTAAGAATCGAATGTAATTAATTTAATGCATTATGTAATTGGAGGCAAGTGTCATTATTATATAATTGTGTTGAATCGAGAAATTGAATAGTTTTTCCCCATGAATCTAGTGCTAAGGGGGACATAAGTGCCAACTTCTATCGTCTGTCGACAGAGTCATCTCGTGGTTCATTCTCTGTGATGAGTTGGCAGAGTCCTCTTCCTCAAACCAACTTGGTAGGCTTGATATCCAAATCATATTCCTGGATCTTGGAGACCCAATTACCTCTTTTAGATCCTGGTTCTTGTTGTGTCAGCATCGATTTAACTGCGGTGTCTGGTACTAAGACTTTGGTGTGAGAATTCAACACATAGTACCTAAAGTGTTTCAAGGCTCTCACCACTGCGTATGCATGTCTCTCAAGGGGAGTGTAATTAAGTTCATGTTTCTTGAATCCAGAGCTCATGAATGCAATAGGAGATTCAACTCCTTCTTGATTGTGTTGAGTCAGGATGGCAGAGATTGTGTGCGGTGAAGCATAGCAATAGATTATGAAATCCTTTTTAAAATTAGGACACACCAATGTAGGGGCTTTTACAATAGCACCTTTGATTTTTTCAAATTCCTCTCTACCTTCCTTTGACCATTTGAAGGATTCTTTTCCTTTCATCATATCATCGATTTTTTAGTCAGCTCAGAAAAAATTTGCATGCGAACCTTCTCAAAAAGTTCACCTTCCCAAAGAATGAGTGGACCCCAGGCTTACTCGTAGGCAAGGAAAGATTCTTGATCGCTTGAACATGCTCAGGATCAATTTTAGTTCCCTCCTTAGAAACAATATGACCTAGGAGTTTCCCTTCCGTAACTCTGAACACACTTTTTGGATTAAGAGAAATCTTATGAATTCTGCACCTTTGCAATATTTTCTCTAAATATCTTAGATGATCTTCTCGTTTCTTTGAGAACACTGTCAAGTCATCTAGGTATATCACGATGATATTGTCTTTATAATCTATGAATGTCATATCCATAGCCCTTTGAAAAGTAAGGTCGGCATTTGATCAAACCAAAAGGAATTCTTTTATACGTGAACGTACCTTAGGGGGTGGTGAACGTGGTTTTATGTTGATCTTCTCTAGCCACTTCAATCTGATTATAACTAGAGAAACCATCTAGCATGGATAGCATTTCGATATAGTTACTACCTGCAGAATATGGTCCATGACTAGTAGTGGGTAGATATCCTTCAAGGAAGCTTGATTAAGATTGTGGAAATCTACGCAAATCCTAATTTCTCCATTTTTCTTACGAACCGGTACAATATTAGCTATCTAGGTTGAATGTCAAATAGGAAACACTATCCGTGCATCTAACATCTTTTGAACTTCATGAAATATTGTCCTCGCATCTTGGGATTATATTTTCTTTGCTTCTACCTAAATGGAATTGCACCAGGTTTCAAGGGTATGGCATGCTCCATTTCCCTAGGTTGGAAAGACTTCAAGTCTTCATATGAGTAAGCCAAGACGTCAGAATATTTGGTAAGGAGGCTTATGAATTTCTTGCGCTCCTCAGGTGAGCAACACTTACCGATGTTGACCAAGTGAGGTTTATCCTTGGTACCAATGTTAACTTGCTCATAGTCAGTAGAATTCGTAGGTCATGCCTGTTCTTTCTCTTTGATAAACTTGTCATGTTTATCAAAAAGTTCTTCAAGTGAAACCAATCCTTTGGAATTTTATTTCCTTTGAGTTGATGATGCCATCACCAGGATCTTCATTCTCAACTCCTTGAATGGGTGAGGTCATCGATTCGTGAAACACGTAATCACTTCCTTCAAAGTACAATTGTTCAAAATTATCCCTTTTTTCCAAGAAGGCAATAATTTGTTGATCATCATTGAATACTTGCCAATTTTCTACATTGTCAGGAACACTTGGCCTAAAAACCATTTCAATGGTGTATTTGACTTGATCAAACTCTGAATGAGGAATCATTAATGAAGTTGAGACTGCTAGAGAATCTACTTTGTCATTCTTTTCACAAGGGATGAATTTTATGGAAAAAGCATCGAAGACTTCTATCGCATCCCACACTTTATTTTTGTAGTGTCTTAAATGATCATTCTTTACTTGGAACTAATTTCTTACTTGTTTCACGATCAATTCCGCATCTCCAAAGACTTCCAAATTTTTTATCCCTTTCTCCTCTACAACTTGGAGGCCAAGGATTAATGCCTCATATTCTGCAGTGTTGTTAGTATTTGAAAATTCAAGTTTGTAGGAAAAAGGAAATATTTTACCATTTGGAGATATGAGCACCACTCTTACACCAGAACCCGTCGAGCAACAACTTCCATCGAACTCAAGAGTCCAGATCTTATTAGAATCTTGGCAAGTGATCTCAGGGGTATGAATTTCTGCAGTCATCATATAATTACCCATACTTGAGCCTTGGAAAAGGATTTGTGTGCGAGGATCTTCGGTTTTAGTTACCGTGAACTTTTCTTGAGTTTCTAGCATTAGCTTCTTCATTTCTCCATTGATAGGGATCATGGCATGAGACCAATCCATTTGAATCTCTCCACCTAGATCTCTACAAAATTTCCTGCTCAACAACATACCATACGAAGCGGAATGTCAGCAACTAAAATAGTTACCTTAACTCACTTTTGAGGGAATTGGGCTAAAACCATTTGGGCATCTTTAATCTTCCCGATCAGAGGAACTTGCTTGGTTTCCATGGAGTAACACGATCCGAATGTTCTCATACAAGTTAACCCAAGAGCATGTGCTACTTTTTCAGGCATCACATTATCCGAGGCTCTAGAATCTATAATGTAATTACTTAATTTGCATCCGTTGATTAGAAAGGACACAAAGAAAGGTTCAATCTTTTCATTTGAAGGTGTAGTGGCTGCCACAATATTTTGAGTCTTCCCATCTTTGGGAGTTTTTAAAATTCCTTTGGAGGAATGAACAGTAGAGTCACCTTTGATAAATTGGACCAATTTCTCGAGTTGATCCTTATTGGACTTCAAGTACTCTTCCTATGACATGGAAATTTTTGTTTTATTGATATGATCAATGATATCAAATTTGGGAAAAGTAACCATACTTGATGTCTCATATACTAGTTATTTCGAACTTGATGATGGCACACTTTTGACCTTTGCTTTAGGCTTGGTTGATACTGATGTAGAAGAAGAAACTTTCTTCGTAGTTGATTTATCTATGGATTGACTTGACAAAGGTTCTCCTTTCTTTAAGATAGTTTTGACCTTAGGAGTCTCACTATCTTTGATTCTTTGGAAGCTTCTTTAATTTTGGATTCTTTAGGAACTTCCTTGGAGCTCTTTTTATCTTCCACCTTAGTGGTACTTTGCTCCTTTTTCTGAGAGCGTGTGAAGACAATGAAAGACTGGCTATTCATATCTTCTATAATTTCTTCGTATTCATCTTCTTCTTCTTAAACGGTACTCAAAGAAATGATTATTACTTTCTCCCTCAGATCTTCAACTTCAAGTTCAGATGTTCCAGAATCTCAGCTCTTCCTCATCAACCTCGATGACTTCAACTTCATCATCACTTTCTTCAACGACATCACATTTTGAGTTAGTTGCATGGAGCTGCTTCAATAGCAAGCCTCATCGAGGACCTGCAATCCTGGATTTGTTGGGAACGTAGCCTTTCCTTGGAATGTCTTTGTAAGGAGAGGGTTTACTACTCTGAGAAACTTGATTTTTCAAAGCTAGCACATCATTAGCTAACTTAGTAAGTATAGCTTCTGAAGCATTGGGGGTTTCTTGACTCTTTCCCTTAAGGGAAGTTTTCTTGAATTTTCCTGCCATGATTAAGTCATCCTCAATTTCTATGGCCAAGGATTGAGCAAGTTCCAAAGTAGCCACTCTATCCCTTCTCAACTGATAACACACTTCTGGTTGTTGTGTGTTAATAAAGAAACATTTTTTTCCATCAGGTTCTGGACGAATCCCGATAGGAACTTTATTCACCATTTTGTTGAATTTAGCCATGAAATTCCTCATGGGTTCTGTTGGCTCTTTCTTCACCTGAGATAGTTGGGCAAGAAGAGCATGTTCATCTTCTTCCATTTGAATCAATCTTCAAACTTAGTTTTCATATCATTCCAATTTGTAATGCATCCATTTGGTAGATGATGAAACCAATCTGCAGCAACATCATGCAATGTTTTGAATGAAGAGGTGAATAACAACATCTTCATATTCTACCAAAAAAAAAACACATGCAATGCAAAGAAAGAAAGCGTAAAATATGGTCATCTGGTGATGTCTTCCCATCTCCATCAAACTTGGGAAGAATCTTCCTCGATCCTCTTGGGAGGTCATGTCGAGCTAGGTAAGGCCAATGGGCCTATGGAATTTCCCCATGGTACGTTGATTGCCATTTTGGGAAAGGTAGTATGCGAAGGTAAAACAACGTGAGCAAGGACAAGTGCTTGAATGGTAGTGATTCCTTCCTTGCTTGCTCTTTCAGGACTTGATGCAAGGCTTGCAGATCTACGAGGTGTGTTCTTCTTTGGAGGAGATAACTTGAAACCAAACTTTCCTTGAAAGTCAAAAATGGGATCAAATCGACCTTTAGCTTTTTCTCCTCATGTAAACCTCTTTCCTTCCAGTTTGAAATCTTTATTGTGAAGGGATCACTGGCATGTTCTTGATCGGCTCTAGCCTTTTCTCTTCACTCTCTTTCTTGAGCTATTTACACCTGAATAACTCTAGCAACTCTCATGGCTTTCTCTTCTTTGTTATCTAGTATTGATGCGGAGATGAAAATGATAGTTATTCATGCACTTTTCCCAAATAGCTTGCCTCAAATATGATGATATGTCTTCTTGAGTATCTACAAAAACAAGATTTGGTTGCAAGATAGGTGGGTTACCTGTAATAGTCATACAAATTATTACCTTGGTGGAAGAGGACCGCATCGGTGAACAACGATCAACACGTGTCCAGGAGGTCTTTTGGCCACAAGTGTGGGTGCTCTTCTTCTAAGGTCTTCAATGTAGATTTCTCTGTCAATGGCTCTATCAACAACCAAAAATTGCTGCAAACTTTCACGGTTTTCCCAAGCTACTTTGCTTGAAGGTTGGCAACAATGTCTCCTTGAAAATATTCATCGGGCACAAGGTTCGGTTGAAGAACTGGAGCTTGTGCAGGGGATAATCATAAATATTTAACCAAGCACTTTGGTTAATGATTCCTGAATCCCCAATAGAGTCACCAAAAATTGTTAGCATATGGATTTTCACGCATGCAAATGACATGCAATAATGTGGGAACGAAGTCCCTCCTCAATGAAGGTGAGGTTGCCTTTATTGAAAACCAAAACTGTATTTACATCTATACATTCAAAATTGTATGTGGGGGTGTTTTGGAACATCAATGGAAAGAAAAGTGAATGAGGGAGATGGAATGGAATGAAGGAAAGGAGTGGAATGGAATGAATTGAAAGAACATGCAAGAGTTAGGTAAAAACATAGAGCCTAATATTGCACGAAGAGGAAAGATGAATAACTAACACAAATAAAATGGAGTTTGAGTTAGCTAAACAAGAATGTGTAAAAGGGAACACACGTGAGCAAGTAGATAATCAGAGCTTGATCACTGTGAACTAGAACAACAACTTAATAATAACGTGACAATAAGATCAAAGACAATATTTGCATGCAAGATTCAAACACTAACATCTAATGAACATAAGAACATCAAATGTTATAAGAGACAATGAATGAGACACAAAGTTCATATTTCATTAACTCCAAAATGTTTTCACAAAAGAACACAAAGTTTCTTTCTGAAACAAAAGCTTGCACACAAAAGTATTTTCTTCTCCTCTCTCAAAGTCACCCTTACAAATGAGCCCTTGACTTCCTTTTATAACCCAAAAGTTGGTTACAAAGTAGTTAGGGTTTTACATGAACATTAAATAGGGCACTTAAGTGACTTTGACTTTTTCAACCAACTTTATTAAAAAAACTAAAAATAGAAACCACTTAAGTTAAAAATTCATTTAAGGAAAAATACATAAATAAAAGAAATGGGTACATGTGGACCCCACTTAAATGACTTGGACGCACACACATAGACATCCTAGTCAACAATGCGCCACCTAGATCAAAACACCTAGGATCAGTGCCTTATCCATTGGGCCAAGAGTCCACCTATCCCGATCATATGAGAATGAACTCATTGACCATGCTCCGCAATCCTCCAAATGACAAGAGAGTCGATCTTGAAACTTGAGCAATTCATCCACCTCTCTGTTTGAGCAACATCCTGGTGTGAGCAAGTTTGTCTTCATTCGTATTCACATTCACAATTACACACAATTCTCCACATGCTCCGAATAGCCTTCCATGGTGAATTATTCATTTGTCGTGAGATCGTAGTCGTTACGCCACCTTGGCTTGTCAGAATCCAACTTTTGATCTTTCGCCATTGAGAAGATCTTCCAAGAGCCAAAATTGCAATTCACTTCCTGGAGTTATGTCTTTTGTCTTTGTCACCATCCCAAGTGTTGGCATTCTGATCCACTCACGATCATCCAATTCGAACACTCCAACTTTAAGACTAGTCGATGAAGTATTGCATGCACACCCACTACTAACTGAGAGCTGACAGGACACGCTTGAATGATGTGGCCTTGCTTGATGATCCACACAATTGTACACTTGTCATTGGTCTTGGTTTTTCGATGAATAGATCTCCACAATGATCAAGTGAAAATAATTGATGTAGACAAGATTCTCCCATTATCGATCTCTGCCGATAACAATGGCTTTTGACTCCGAAGAGACCAATGCCAATAGCTACGACTTATACCGCATAATGAGGAAGTTAGAGGTTGCTTCCACTTCGAGCCATTGGAGTTGAATCGCCACACTATGTAGGTGTCTGTGGTGCATCCATGCAAGTGATGACCAATTTAGAACAAGCGTCAAGAAAATTGTGACTCGCCTTCGGTTGATATGCGATCGCAGAATCGACCTATGTCGACGTGTCCCAAGTTGGTATCGACGATGTTCTCATACTCTGAATGGAGCGTCGAGGTGAGTAGAATGCCCTGAACCTATACCGCAACATCATTTTGTTTGAGATGACATGATTGTGATAGAAGCGTGATTTCAGGCTATTACTTCCATCTTACAAAACTACACAAATCACCTGTAAAACTGCCTGGGAAAAATAACAAATCTTGTTCTGAGAAGTTCTCACTGGATGAGGGAGTTTATTAAGGTACCACAAGTTTTCATGTCGAGAATTTTTTTTTCCAATCAAATTCTTTAGTCAAATATTAAAGGTCAAAGTTGACTCTTCTGAATTGCTAGGAAAATGCAAGTGTAAAACTGCAAAAATCCCGTTTAGTTTTAGCCTAGTAAAAATACCAAACGTCACCCTAGCATCTAAAACTTGGCAAGGGAGCATATGAAGGTGGGATAATTGAAAAAAACAATTATTTTCTCTTGACGATCATCTGAGTTCAAAATATCAACTCTCAAAGTGAGTCACCTTGACAGGTTGAAAAACTACATGCATGCAGCAACGAAATCAAACAAATTGCATTTTATTTGACTCCATGAAAAATATCAAACGAGGTGCTGCATATTTGAAATTTTTCAAAAGAGTACATGAAGTTGGGAAGAATTCAACAAACCAAACCATTTCTCTTGACGATCATCTGGGCTTGAGATATGGATTCTCAAAGTAGGCCTTCCGCCAAGCTGAAATTGTACACACGCAAAAAAATCAAGCAAACTAAGTTTTTCTTGGGTTCGTGAAAAATATCAAATGAGGTGTTGTATTTTTAAATTTGGAAAATGAGTACATGAAGTTGAGAAGAATTCAACGAACCAAACCTTTCTTCCCGATGATCATCCGACTTCGAGATATCGAGCTCCAAAGTTGATTACTTCAATAGATACAACCCACGGCACGTCCTTTCCACATCTATCGTTTTCTTTATTAAATTCATTTTTCTTTGTGTCGATATACATCGGTAATGACGTTTGAATGCGTGATATTTTTGTTTGAATATCTCTCACCAATGCATGATGAAAATGATTTATATTTTAAATTAAATTCACCCGATTTTAATGCCTTCACGGATCAATTTAATTTATTTATTATTCGCCTTGCTCTCTACGTGCCTGATATTTTTTTATTAATGCATGGAAGATCATATCTTCATGGAAATGATTTGTATTTCTTGTTTGGCTATGTTTGGAGGATCATCTGTGTTCAATGTGTGGCCTTAGGAGCTCAAACCTTGGCGTGGAAGATCCTGTCATTTGCATGCATGCAAATTATTCTTTGTTATGGCTGTGTGAAAAACTTCTTGCTTGTCACGTGGAGAAATCTGTTTCCTTTGCTGACCTTTGCTCTCTTTTCAAACAACTAGGCATGTAGAATGGTTTTAGCTATTTCCTTGTGTGTGGCAAGATTTCTTTTACCCTCTACATGTTGATCTTCTCCTTCAAGCTATGCATGGATCTCAAAAATAGACCTCTTGTTGGTATTTTCCTTTCTCCAAGTTGCATGAACTTGTCTTTGTGTTTATTTTTGGCTTTGTTCCCTGGAAAGCTCCACCTTCTCCTTGGCTGGGTGTTGATTTCTATGCATGCCTGGTGGGCTGTGTGGGGATTTTATTTGGTAATGCGTTGAAATCTTCCTCTTCTTTGTTGTGTGGGCTATCATTCTTTTTTTTTCCTATTGACAATTGTGCATGAATCTCCCATTTCTTCATTGGAGTGGACTCTACTTCTTCCATTTTGACTGTTCTTTTTTTTTTTTTTTTTTTTTTATCTTTTTTGGAAATTCAAATTTCTCCTTATAACAAATGTGTGGGCTGCTTTGCTCTTGCTTTTAAGTTTTTCACTTTTCCCCTTGCAATGACAATTGCATTGGAAGCTTTTTTCTCCTCTTATGCACCTATGCGTTGAACTTATTGTCTTCTTTGGCTGCTTAGTTGAAATGCTTTTGGACTATTCTCTCCTCTTCCACTTGGCCTATTGGCTTTTAGCATGCATGGAAAATTGTATTTTGGTTTTTGTGCATTTCCTGCTAACGAATGCGTGGAGCATTTTTGATTTATCTTTATAAAAAATTGTGTTCTCCCTTGGGCTGATTTTTGACTCTGCCTCTTCTCTATTTATGCATGATGATCTCTTTCCTCCTTCTCTGCCTGCTTGTTCATTTTTTCAAACTTGTATTCTTCTTCCTCTTTTACAATGGCCTTCAGTGATATTGCTTGAGGGATGTGATAAAATATTACTTTGTTCCTTCAGAAGAAATAAGAAGCAATTGAAAGCTTCGCACAAATCTTTCCAACGAGTTTGAACGGAGGAATTTATGAGGATTAATTCAACTTAAAACCTTCCTCTTCCCGGTAGTGGAATTAATTGCTAGGGGGAAGTGGGGAAATAAACAACCAATTGCCAACGAAAATGGCAAGGCGGGCTAGCAATCCCCATTTTATTTCCCCATGTGGGAAATCGAGAGATTTTTTTGCCCGTTTGCCAATTCATTAATTTGGCAATCAGGGAAAGAAATCCCACAAGCGGGATTTAAAACAAATTTTCCAAGAAAGGGAAATCCGGCCCGGAAGCCAATTTGGCATCCCCGACAATGGGAAGCGGAAGCTTATTTTTCCCCCGGCAATTAAAATAAAACTTTTCGAATGAATTTTAAAATAAAAAAATCCCAAAGTTATTAAAAATGAATTAATTAATTAATATTTTATTTAATTAAAAGACCTCACCCAAAATGTTAAATTAATTTTAACAATCAATTTTATCAAACATATCACGCAAAGTAACACTTTTAAGTGCATCATTTTTATATAAATTTTGTGTAATGAGGGTATAATGTGTAGTGCATCATCAAATGAGGGTATAATGTGTAGAAAGTGCTTAGAGTGCTTAGAAATACATGCATGAAGTGTGGAAAGTGAAATGTAGTAGATAGTGGAGACATATGACAAAGATTAAGCGGAGAGAAAGTGTGATGCCCTAAGTGTGTTTATCAAGAGCCGATGGTAAATAGATGTGATCAACGTGAGCAAGAATATCCGTAGTATGTATAGTGCACAAAAGGATTAATATCATATATAGAAAGTAGTATGTGCATCATGAGTAAAAGGATTCATAAGTAAGCATGAGTAGCAAAGAGTGTATGGAGTAGCATAGGAGCATGGATATATGTAGCAAGGTGTTTACATAGTGTAGATAAGAGAAATTTCTACTAGAAATATTGACGTGAATTGCAACACAAGAGTAATGTATAGATGTGTATATGAACAATATGAATAATATGAATATGCAACTACTTATTAGAACATGTGATTATGGGGGTTCACTACACCTCAAGTGTGCGAGTGATGGAGATTTATCCGATGAAGGGAGAGAGACCATGTCATGGGAAGAGTTTGAAATGTGTCCCAACCATCAATATAAGCATTAGCTTGATCGAAAAGAGGAATTATACGTTTAATTAGAGGAGGTTGGTGAGGGATCTCAACTTGTGGAAATGAAATTGGTTATTCTTCCTTTAATGGTGGTTTCTTATTTGGGATTGGTAACACGGTAGATGACTTAATAGGAGGAGGTAATGGGGTAAGTATTTGTAAAGGTGGTATGACACTGGGTTGGATAGGTGGCTCTTGAATTACCAGAGAAGGAACATTAGTAATTATGGCGTGATGCTCACTAGACATGGAGGGATCAAATTTGGGAGCCCATTGGGGTTTAGTAATTGGAGATGAGTGTGTAGAAGAATGATGTGTAGAAAATGAAATGAGACCCTTATGCTCCAGATGTCAATTTTTTTGTTCTAAAGAATAACAATTATCATCACAATGTCCATTAATCCCATGGTAATTACAATATGGTCTAATTTTGTAACAAATGACTCAATGATGAGGGTGGTAATGATTAGGTAATAAATTAATTAAGTGATTATCGAGTAGTGCAAATAATATATCATGTGGTATTCTAATAGAATCGGAGAGGTGCTTTTTGCGGTAAGACCTTGACCTTGTTTGTATGGGCACATGTAGTAGACATGAGATCAGGATGATATGTAGAAGAAGAAATAGAATGGGAATGAGAAAAATCCTTGAGATGTTGGATTTCAACCGTGAGGGAGGCAATTGTGGTTTCCAGAGCTTGAAATTTGTCTTGAAATAAATTGTGCAAAGCTTGAATGGACTCGAAGATAGATTGATTGGTTGTGGTATCAAGACCGATAGGGTCATTAGAGAGATAATTGAAAATAGCACTTACTTGTGTAGGTGACGAATTACAAGGATATACATAGTGTCTAAGGATTTTGGAGAACATCTTTACAAGGTGGGTGCATTTGAAGTAATTGATACAAGGAGACTTGAGGAACTTTAGGATCCATGATAGAAAATATGATATATTATGAAAATAAGGATCCAAGTGTTTGATCATGAGTTGTGGTTCACCAAATGATCTAATCTACATAGGATTAAATCTAATTACATAAGTAACTACTATAATGAATGATATACAAGTGATAAAATACAGTAAATGGAAAAGCAACAAACATGTAATAATATGAAACCCTAAGCAAGAGAGAGAGATAGAGATATATGGCTTAGTTGATTTATGAGTGGTCTAGAAGTGATATGAGCTAAGGAACTACTAGAATAGGCTCATAAGGGTGTCATTAATGCTCACTGGAGGTTATATAACTCAAATATGTGCAGGACATAAGTTCCCATAGGAGGACAGAGTGCCTCGACACTAGTGATTGTTCTGGCACTAGTGTCCGCTCAAATACTCAGTTATGATATTTTTAGGGTTGGAGGAGCTTCAATGTTAGTCTTCTTTTGTCTCTCTAATGATGGCGTTCATACATGTAACCTATAAATCAGATAGGTAGTTGCACATACCCACAAACCACATCAAACCCAATAACTAAGATGCATAATGGGAGTCGATTGACCTCGGAGGTTACCCAAAGAGTGATCTTACGACCAAGCATTGCACTAGATCTCAGACTCCATGTAGTTATGTGTTAATGTGTGTGTAATTATTCCCTAGGTTACCCTTGTGCAAGTTTCACTATGATAGCGGAATAGATCTAGAATGCTCCAAGTATGTAAATGTGTGCAATGAAATATAATGAACTTCCCCATCCTATGTTATATATGCAAAGTGATGCATCCCTTGTCCCTTGTATGGATGTGCTAGATGGATGCTTTGTAATGCTCTTTGTGCCTTTGGATGCAATATTAGGTGATAGAAGATAATGATAGTGTTTGGCCCTTAATTTAAAATAAGTAACTAAGTATATATATGATTCCCTTGTTTAAATTTCGTAATTAAAAACTAAGAGGTTGATCCAAAGTGTAAAAAGATGACCAAGAAGTAAAATAGACCCAAAAGGGTAAGAAAATGATAAAGAAGGCCAGGAGTGCCCATGAAGGACAAGAGTGCATGAGTGCTAGTGTTTGAGGCCATAAAATATAAACGGTAAAGTTCCGGCGAGGCTATAAGGTATGTAAGCCCACTAAAAGTGTAAATGATAAATAAAAAGGCCAAAAATAAGTTGTTAACCACTAGTTTTCTTTCTTAGGAATCATGTATACATTAGTATGCTTTAGGACCTAGAAATGTACACAAGTGCATATATTTTGTGTCTACACAAACCAAGCCAATTGAGCATTAGATAGAGTTCTTTGATAGTCCGTTTCCACACTTGGGATTGTGTAGGAAATATTTAAAGGATGTCAACAATGTAAAACAATAGTTACATTCTTTGATTAAGCAAGGCATAATTTTTCCCTGCCGCTTATTCATGTGGTTCTCCTATTGTTTTAGTACCTAAGAAAGATGGTTCATGGATGATGTGTGTATATTATAGAGCACTAACTCGAAATAACCATAAAAAATAGGTACCCTATTCCTAGAATGGATGATTTGTTGGATCAATTATAGCATGTTAACTATCTTACTAATCTTGATTTAAAAGCTCACTGTCACCAAGTTTGGATTAAGGAAGAGGAAATCTAGAAAAAAATGTTCAAGACCGAGACAAGGGTTGTATGAATGGTTAGTCCTACTATTCAGGACTATGAAATGCACCAACCACCTTTATGAGGTTGATGAATGAGGTAATGAGGCCATTTATTGATTCCTTTTTCATTGTGTACTTGGATGACACTATTTTTTTAGAAAAAAATTGAGGAACATATTAACCATTTGAAATTTCTAAAGGATAATCGGCTAGTGTTGAATGAGAAGAAGTGTGAGTTTTTTCAACAATCGCTTGTCTTTTTGGGGCATGTGGTTGGAGATGGAAAGTTAAGGATTGATCAAACTAAGATATAGGCCATTCGAATCAGCCTACACTTTGTCTAGTTTGACCGAGACCAGATTTTTTTCATTGGAGTTCAAAGATTTGAGGAATATCATCAAGAACTTCTCTTCCATACTAGTGCCTCTACATTATGTGACAATAGGTGGTAAGGTTTTTAATTGGGGTAAGAAACAACAAGATGATTTTGATTCATTCAAATACAAGATTATTCATTCTCCAATTTTGGCATTATCTATCTTACAGATTCCTTTCAAAGTATAAAATGATGCTAGTGACTATGCTATAGGATTTTTCCTACTTCAATGAGGTAGGCTCATATGTTATCATTTTGAATTGTTTCAAGGATCAATTTTGAATTATTGTACATATGATAATGAATTGTATGCTCTTGTGTAAGTGGTCAAGAAATGGAAACATTACCTGATGGGTAAAGAAACTATCATACACACAGATCACCAACCTCTTCAATATTTACAGGATCAAAATAAACTTCAACAAGCTAGACACTATAAGTGGATGGGTTTCTTGCAACAATTTCATTTGATCATAAAATATCATGTGTGACTAACCAGCTTAGATGATATGTTGTTTACACCTCCTTTCGTTTCAACTATGGGCACTTTAACTCTTCTTGAACCTTTTTTATGTGAAGTATATCAAGAAGGTTATGAGTAGGATCCGGATTTTGGAGAAATCTTTCGGAAAAACTCCAAGTGAGGATTTGCACTTAGGGGAGAATACTACTTCCAAGATGGGCTACTCTACAAGATCGAGAAACTTTGTGTGCCTAAGGGGGAAAGATTTTAGTTGATGAGGGAAGCACACACTTCTAAAGTGGCTGGTCACTTTGGTGTGAAAAGAATATGGCGCACTTACCGAGGTATGTTTATCGGCCAAACATGCAAGAAAAAGTTGCTAAATTTATCAAGGGTTGTGTTTTATATAGTACAAACAAGCCTAGTAATAGAAGTTGAGTTTATATTTGACATTACCAATTCCTTCCTAGCCATGGGAAAGTATATCCATGGATTTTGTGGGCAGTTCACCTACCTAATAGAAAGGGTATGATTATATTTTTAAGGTACTTGACCAGTTTAGTAAAATGTGTATTCTCATTCCTTGTAAGAAGACCATTAAAGAAAGTGATGCAATTGAATTAATTATTGCTAATGTGTGATGAATAAAGTGAAAATGTGACAACATGAGGATCATGTAGGATAATGCAAACATCAACCGAGTTGCACTCGACAAAGGTGACAAGGTTCCATGAGGGAGCAAACATCAACCATGAATGTGCATGCAATGAAAAGGAAATGGTCTCATCACCATCTCATAGATCTGAAAAGGGAAGGGGTACAAATAGGGGATGTTGTGTAACCCCCAAGTGCATGTAATCATACCTCCTCAAGTGGAGAAGGGGATTTACATTCCTAGAATGGACATTAAATCCCATGTGATGCATTGACACGTATAATGCAACAAAATATGTCATAACCCCTATGACACCTAAGACTTATGAACTAACCTTAGTGATATGAATCGCCTCATGATGTGGAAAATTCACACACCAACAATGTGTGGGTTCATTTTGGTTTTCCTAATTCTATTGTGTCAGATAGGGACTCATGATTCATAGGAAATTTTTGGTCTATTTTGTGGGAGAAGATGGATACTAAGCTGAAACAGCTACCACTTTTCATCCGCAGCATGATGGGAAAACAAAAGTGGTAAACAATACCTTAGTTCAGCTCTTCAGATGGTACGCTAAGAAATAGCCTAGGACTTGGGATGAGAATTTGGTGTATATCCAATATTCCTATAACAAGGCAGTTCATGATTTTACCAAAGAAGACCACTTTCGATACATGTTTTGGTTATTTTCCTAAGAGTGCATTTTATGTTGTTATGATACTACCATGCAGGAAAATGGGAAAGTGGATATGGAATTACACAAAGTTGAAAGGCTAATTGAAAGTATTCAATAGATACATCTCCGTATAGGAGAGGTTGAAATATTCACAAGACAAGTACAAAGAAAGGCATGATCAACATAGAATTAAGCATTCTTTCCTTGTTGGTGACAAGGTATGGTTATACTTGAGTAGAGAAATAATAAACGGCAAAGCTAATAATCTTAAACCTCTTCGATGTGGCTCATTTGAAATTTTGGAACAAGTGCATAAGAATGCATTTCCCTTATATTTTCCTCCTTATATGAGAATATATTTAGTCCTGAATGTTGATAATTTACGTCTCTTTGATCCCTCCATATTGGATCGAAAGATGAGGGATTATTTCTACCATATATTGAGGATCTTGTTCCAGGATAGTTAGTTGGAGTTGGAGGAAGATGTGTTATTATAGTGGAAAGAGAGGGCAACATTACAAGGAGTGCAAAATAGGTGGTTGATTGGGTTGAAAGGTCAATTATCTACCAAGGACAAGTGGTATTATAGAGAATATGTGGGGAATAAATTCCCTCACCCCATTAGTCCTTGAAACGTTTAGGAATTAAAAGCTTAAATTCGAGGTACCAAAAATGGATCTACAAGTATCATATTCTAGTATTCTCTAATTGAAACTTATAGTGCATACCCTCAACACGTTCATTATTTTGACAATGGTTAAGTTAGGATGACGTTGATCTAGACACCTTCAAATGAAAAAGGACATTTTGTTCTATTCCATGTGATAATTATGCGATGTCTACGGAAATGATGTGGATTCATAGAGTAACGGATGCAAAACCCGACATAAGCGGTGTTAGAATCGCCCCTACAAATAGTGCCAAAATGAGGAATCCAGAAAGTTGTAAATTTTTCACCTTCTCAAAGTAATTCATTTCACCTTCCTTCCATATTTTTTGCAAAGAAACTATAAATACAAGTGCATTTACTCATTCAAGGCAGTGGTTTTGAGTGAATTCAAGTGTGAGAAAAGGAGAAAGTCTGAATTGTTCTTGTTTTGTTCATAGACAACTGAGTTCTTCATTGTTGAGGATTGTAAGCAAGTAATGCAAGTAGAGGGAGCTTGAATCCTTCTTGAAGGCCATCCATTGGCAATAAACTTGTGTTGTATTGGATATTTACATAGTGAAAGGGGAGCAATTACTCACCCAGTTGGATTTTTTTCCCAAATTGGGTTTCTCTAGGATAAATTTCTTGTCTCCTTGTCTTTCATCTCTCAATTTTAGTATAGTGTGAATGTTTCTTGCATAATATATTGATAACAAGAATCTTAGTTAGCTTATCATTCATTATCACTAAGATATGATCTATTTATTGTACAAAAGAGGTAGTTTACTGAGATCATTCATGCCTCCATTATTTAGTATCGTTTAATTCCCATTTATTTCTCACCCTTAACCTTAGGTTTCTTCATAAAGTCGACATGATCAACCATGGTTGATCATGTCGGGATATTTTTTTCCCATAGCCAACAGGATGGACCACATTCAATCACATTTGGTATATACACATGCCCTCTCTCATCATTTATAATCAATCAATCATTAATAAAATAACTTCACTTTACTAAGTACTTGTGCATTTGACATTCATACAATATATGCATCTAGTTGTTAAACTTGAGGTTGTGGAGCTTTCCTCTTTGCATTTGGATCACCATAGTGAGTTAGGACTAGAGGGATACTTTTTATATTTCCATTCTCCACCCATAGTGATTCTCTCATGGTGTTATTGTATGTGGGGAGGATTAATGCACCAACAAACACATCATAGGTAAGTATATCCAACCCTTATTTGTCTTTTTTTCTTGTTTAATGTTGTTCGGATGGATGATCATTCATTACTATAGATTAGATTAAATGTATCTTTTCTAAATAGTTTATTGCTTTGTCTTATTTGTGTTATGCCCTTTATCTTTATCCATATTTTTACTTGCCCTTACTTCGAATCCTAGAACAATAATATTTTTACTTGCCCTTATTTTAGGTATACATCTTGGAAACCTATATCTATCTTAGGAATAAGACTACTATCCTCTAGAATCGCAACTCTTACACTTCTAAAGAACCTTTGGTATCTAGATCTTATATATAGGCAAATATTTTATCCTAAATAATAATATAATAGGGCAGGGATCCATCTTATCCCATCATACAAATGCATGCATGTGAACTATTTTTTTATTTAATTTTATATTTGGAATTTTTTGGTATCAATAAAAAATTAATTATTAAAAAAATATTCATACAATCAAAGGCTAAAGTAAATCATGAAAGGTCAACTACAACTCGTCACCTTCTTCATGAAATAATTCTTCCTCAAACTACAAGCATGTATATCGTGTCCTCCTCACCTCTAATTGAAAGAATGTTTTGAACTTTTTCTCCCACCAAGTTTCAATTTCAATTATTTTTGATTCTAGAATAATAATGGGTATCCGTCCATGGACATAATTTTACCATAATTTGGGTTCAAACACCAAATTTTGACATAAAATATACAATGATACTAGTTTACTAAATTCATTAAAATTTGTATATTGATTATGTTTCACAGAGGAAGGAAAATAATTGAAGTAATTTAACAAATAACACATTCACAAATTATATTTGAAGTAGGTATACGAATTCAACATCCATATCATAACTTTATATTACATAATAATAACTCGAGACATAGATTCCTCTAAAGTATCTTTGTTTTACTCATATATAAATAGCTCAATTAATACAATGTTCGGCTTATGAAATACTACCAAATATATATACTCCCATACCTAACATCATTACCCCACTCTACTCACACATATAATTAACTCTTCACACTCTATACTCCTTCCACACACACACACACTCCACTACATACTCACACATTTCTATCTATCTATTTTACTCATGTATTTGTACAAACTAGCTCAATTACAAAAGGACAATATGTTGATTGCGTCTACAATAAACTCATAGTCTTCATTCTAGGATATGAAGCACCATATGAAATCATGTGGGACTACCTACTAGTTTGTGACATATCCCATAGCCGTGGTATATTCAAAATCTTTTATGGGAAACATGTTCTACTTAAACCTAATGAAAAACCATGCTAAAAATGTTGTGGAAAAACATCTCAACTTCTTGGGGAAAGCTTGTCACATGAAACTTCACATCCAAATTTAAATATCTTTGTTTTATTTATATGGTGCATTTACTACTAAAAATAGGTATAAAGGCATGGGCACGAGTTGTAAATGTTAGGTTGTGGAGCTAGATTGCTTCACAGTTAGCATGCAATGGAAAGTGATTGGAAATACCGTGACCCATCATCGGTCAGATGGATAGACATCAATCAAAGCAAGTGGGAACCAGCCACGGTTAGGTCTAACCAACGCCGGTTACCTGTGTGATGTGTTTTATTTTTAGTCACGGGCTTTAAATATAGATTTTGTTTAAAGCAAATCTATTGGATGTAATTGCATAGCTAAGGAGCCCTAAGTTTATATATTTATATATAAGCATGAAAGTTAGGGTTCAATAGTAGAGTCAAAAGAGGGATCGCATTAGATCCTCGATTCTCTCCTAGACCGAGAGAATGAAGACGAAGAAGAAGAAGAGGAAAAAGGAACATGTTACATGAAGATAGAGACTCCATGGAGAGGAGCTGGACAGAAGGAAATAGCAGGCTGTTGTATTTCCTTTGTATATTTATTGTCTCATTGTAATGGCTTGCATAGTATGCAAAGCACATATCGTTTCTTCTTGTAGATCCACATGTTGGTGAGATCTTGTATTATAGATCTATGTAGATCTAGTCTTGCATTGTAGATATCCATGAGATCTTGTATTATTGATCCATGTAGATCTAGATATTGTAGAGGTCTCATTTGTAGATTCACAATACAGTGAGAGCTTGGCTGCACAGTGGCAGATGCAGGGTAGCTTTGGGTATGTGATATCTGGTTATGTTTGAGAGGCACGATTGTAGTGCACTCAGGTAGATCCGGTTAGAGATCTGGAGGAGACACAAGTGGTGGTATGGAGGCACGGTTTAGTGTACTCAAGCATATCTGGTTGGGGATCTGGGAGGAAGAGATACTCTTGTAGAGATACATGTACTCTTGTGTAGAAGAGTTGGTTTGTAATCTCTTGTTATATTATATATATATGATATCTTTATTTTAGGTGGACGTAGCCCACATTGGGTGAACCACGGTACATGCTTGTTATGTGTGTGTACTTATGTGTGATTTGGATTATTCTATTTTATACTTCCACTGCTGTAGATTTTGTGGGGAATTGTTTGGATCATGTGTGCATGATTTTGTTTGTTGTTAAATCATAGCACTATTCTGTTGTCTCGTATTATCCCAACAAAGAAAAAAATGAAGGGTGAATTATAAGAAGACAATGATCTTGTAGCTTTCCATCTCTTTGTAGATATTGCTACCATTTTGCAATATACGTAACATATAACATTTTATTCACATATTTTTTAAATATCACTATCAATATCTCTTCAAATTAGTTCACATCTCCACATAGAGATAACACCTCACACATATTCTCTTAGATAGTTGTACATACCGCCCATATCGATGAAGTAGTGAATTAGTTTCTTCATAATTTTGCTCTGTGTACATTTTATTTCCATTTAAATCATGGTCTATTATATTATTTTATGCTACAATTTTGTAATTATACCCCTTCCACTCAACACTTATTCATTTTCCATAAATTAATGTGTTTTCCATCCAAGTCCCAATTCAATCCACATCATCCATTTATATGGGCATCTCTAATCCTTTGGACTCATAAAAATGTAATGCCAACTTACTTAACTTAGCTCATATTTTAGGCCGAGTTTCATTTTTTTGTGATATTTATTTTATTGATTGTCTTAGTTTTATCCTTTGACTCATAAAATGTAATGCCAACTTACTTAACTTTTTATGTAATTTATATTTTATATAATCACCCATTTATCATTTTAAAAAGATTAACTTCTAGCATAATTAATATTAAAACATTTTGTAAAATAAATCTAGTGAATTAAAAGTTTGAATTAGCTTAGCAAAAATAGCAAAATATTTTCTGAATTACAAAATCATCTATGTATTTATTCAATCAAAAATATAGAGATAAAATATAAAGACAGCTTTATAACAAAAAGGTGATTAATTGGTATTCGTGGCCAATAAAACAAAAGTCTAAAACATGGTTATCAAGACAAAACATGACATAAAATATCACATAGTGAAACTAGCACATCAAATATTACCAAAAGAAGGACACAAATTATCCTATAGATGGATAGAGTTCCAAGTTGAGGGCTTTGTTGATAAAGGATTTGGCACCACCCATCTACCCTAAACATTTAAAGGGACAAAAACTCCCCACCCATACAGAGGAGGAGAAAGCATACTAACACCCACCCAATTTGACATTGGGGATGCTTACATAAGAAGACTCAATACTGATCTTACCACAAGAAGGAAGCCGCAAAACCACCTTGTTCAGGGGGAAGGGAAAATAATTAATTTTGTGCATAGATCCATGACCATTAGAGCACTAGTTGAAGGTAACCTTACTATGAGATGTCTAGTGGGATTTTTTCATAGTGTAAGAAGTATACCCCTAGTGATTGAGCATGCCTTGTAATTGTTAGATCTCTAAAGCAACTTTTTAATCTCAAGCCTAAATATGAAGGATCGCAGAGGTGAGCATATAAACATTTCTATTAGTTGAGAATTTTTGTGAATGAATTTATTGTTAAAGATAACAAATTTATTATACTTTAAGAGTTAAAAATTAAACATTATTTTTGAAGAAATTTCAAATGGAAACATTATAACTTGTCCATTGAGAATTTTCTCCTTACAGAGAAATCATTTACGATATGAGCTTATGATGGAAAGGATTAAAATTGTTACTATGTACACTAGGTGTAGGGGAAAGTGCAAAATGAATCCTTGAATATTATTGTCCTGTTGTGAGCATGACACTCATGTGATGAATCCATCCACCCAAAAATAACCCTTGGTAAACTAAACATTATAGAAAATGGCTAACTTCAACTTAAGCTTAGTTTTCCAAACACAATTGAGGTGAAGAGGTCGAGTTCTTGGTGAAGAATTAAAAACCTACTTGTTGTTGAGCTTGTTAAGAGACAAAGAAAAGGGGGTAACAATTTTATAAATAAACCTCATAGATCAATTTCTTACGGTATATTGCAATTCTAATGTTCATCTTTCTACCACGCAGCTTAGGGAATATCTTATACATCCTAACATCATGCATGATATCTTAAATACACATAAAGAAAGAAAAAATATAGGTAAGAATGTATTTATTCTAAAATATGGGCCATTGAGTCCAATCATGCGAAGTAACAAGATCATGAAAAATATGGATTCCTTCTTGAATAGTCTAAGAGTTTGAATTCCTTGAATTTCTACAACCAACAAACTACTAGTAGTGATGATAGGAGACCACAAAATACTATGGTAATTGAAAGAGACGTGAAATCTGAATCCATCACTAAACGATTTGTGTAAAATATTGATCAACCAAAAGGATTTCCATCTGTTGTGGGAAAACAAGCTTCCTTCAACTAGGTACCGATTATAAGAGTATGAAACCTTCTACCCTTCCATACTTTCCTACCAAAGGGAAAGCATGTACCTTCAAACCTATAATAGTTCAAACAACCCACTTAGTGTTTAAGGTGAAATTTTGTATGTGGACGTCAACAATGTCCATATCTCTTTTATTTTGATGAAGGAAATAAATGTCCTAATAAACTCTATGGAAACACGGGTCTACCTGATATTAGACTAGGGAAAGTCTCAAAATTAGTTGGAAATCTTATCACAAGCTACCTCGGATGGATCCAAAAAGAGGAATAATAAACATGGGTTGAAACAAAATCTTGGAGAAAACCTAAAATATGCCAACCAAAGAAAAGGGCATGGTCATCCAATAGGATATATTCTTCTTGACCCATTGTAGATGAAACTCCAAAGGGAATACGCAAATCTTTCAAAATCAAAAGGAACGTTAGGAAACTTAAACATATCTCTTTTCAATCTTTTTTTAATTAAAATTATCAAGTTAGTCAAGCATCAACATCAAACTCTATGTATATCATTTAGTTTTATTCAATTATATATTCAAACACGAGGATCTACAAAAGGTGTTAATGCATAACAAAGATTCATAGAATGAGACTTCATATATTGTAGTTTTATTCTATCAGAGATTCAAACTTAAGGCTTTACAAAATGTGTTAATGCATAACATAGATTCGTAGAATGACACTTCCTTTTGTGTGATCATGAGAAAAGAGTCATCAATAAAATGACCATTAAGATGTTGACTTGTCCTATCAAGTAGAGTAATTCTCATAATACCTTGTTTGACACTTATAGGCTAAAAGATAACCAAAGGCCTTCACAACAAGAACATATAAAGGAGAAAGAAGGAAGTATTGTTTAATCAAGAGAAAAAGGCCAAACCTCTTAGGGTTATGACCATTGATAGTCAAACATGTTGATGCTTTTGAAAAAGGGATTAAATAACAAAGATTGAAGTATCTCGACCCTAGAAATATTTCAACATGGCAAGAATGAATGAACACTCAATGCTTTCATGGTGTTTCTTAAAATCAAGTTTGAGAAATAAAACATATTTAGAGGCATGAGCCCATTCCATTCCTTCCTAAATGACAATAATATTATTGTCAAGAGTATATTAGATTTCGATGAAATCTATTTATTTTGATCTAATAATTACATATAGAATGGACCACATAAGGAGTGCAAGGGCTTTGGAAATGGTATTATAGAAAAAAATTAATATGGTGATTGGCCTCTAACTAGTAATTAGGTTTAGATCCCTACCTTAGGAATAAATTTGATATTGCCTTGATTAATAATGTTTCATAAGGAATTGGAGTGCAAATATTATTGTTAAATTCCAAGTGGATTTATAGAATTCACAAGGAAACCCGCTAAGTCATGTGAAGCTTTATCATTGGCCATTTGAAGCAAAATTACAAGAATCTCTTGCAAAGACAAAGGATGCATTACATAATCTTAGAACAAAAGGACCAAGCTTGCATGAAACTACACCAAGACACTCTTATAGATCTTGAGCTTGCTCCTACGAATTAACATATGCATGAAACACTAATGTATTGTGGTTTAAAAATGTGGATGCCTCAAAATCTTAGTGAGTAAGTTGTGAGAAAATTTGATGGCTTTAATCTTCTCTCGGTTTTCTTAGCACACAAAGATTTATAAAAATCTTATGAGACTTTATCGCAAACTTTAACCCAATAAAGGACACATATTTAAGCTTCTTTAGCCTCATGGAACTCCATAAGCTTAAGCTTATGTTTGAGATGAGAAATAAAATAATGTAACTGAGTATCAAAAAGGCTATGCTCAAGTTGAGAGGAAACTGATAAAATTATTTGGTCAAGGCATTGTCAACTCCTTTATCAATTTTTGTCACTCACTTGTCATACTACATGAGAAAGTGGTATCACTATCATAACTAGCTAAGAACACATCTACAATTGAGAGGGACTATATCAATGCCATTATCTCCTTGTATATTTTCAAAAGAAATGCATTCACTTGCTTTAGACCCATGCTTGCTTTCTATAACAAATTTACATCCATATGGTTTATAGCCATATAAATCCAAAAACAAATGTTAAAGTTGATACTAAAACAATCCTAATGTGTCCCCAACAACATTGTGACACGTGAAAAAACATATAACGTCGAAGGCTTCCCGAAAGATTGGATGAATAGTGTCGTTATCCCCCTCTACAAAAGTGGGGATATCAATAATCCATCTAATTACAAAACTATCATGGTCAATCCCCTTCTTGGAAAGTTATTTGGTAGCATGATAGAGTGTAGAATAGGAATTTGGGTAGAAAAGGAGGGAAAAAGGGCAAAAGGCCAAGCAAGGTTTAGACCAAAGCACTCTACGGCCATTGCATCACTCTCAGACACTTGATCGAAAAAGTTTGGGATACTCAAGGAGAAGAATTTTTTTTTTTCTTTGTTGACTTCAAAAAGCATTTGAAATAGTTCCTAGAAGTAAACTCTGGAGTAGGATGGAGGAACTTGGAGTCCCCAATGAGTATAGAGCGGTAGTGCATAGACTATATGAGCAAGTCAAGGCCAAAATCGAACAAGTGAAGGAATGTCGAATGTTTTGGAAGTGACATAGGCGTCAAACAAGGATGCCCCTTATCTCCCACCTTGTTTGGGTTATACATTGATAAACTAGAGGAGTGGATAGACAATGTTGGTGGAGGGGGTGTTCATCTGACCAACTATGTTGTAAAGTTACTTTTATATGCAAATGACCTTATCCTAATTGCAAAAATGGCTCATAGCTTGAGAGAGCATTTGAGGGCTCTAGAGCTCTTTTTCCAAGAAGTGGGAATGCAAGTAAACACTAGTAAAACCAAAATCATGATCTTTTCTCTATGGAAAAAAATAATTGATTTCCTTTTCGAAAGAAGCCTATTGGAAATAGTGGATGAATACAAGTATCTTAGACTGATGATATGTAAACTCTTCAACTTTGGAATTATCCACAAAAACAAAAATAAACGTTGTTGTTCTACTTTCTATTAGAAAATGACAGAGATAGGTGGTGAATGAATTATATTTATGCTTAGAATCCACTAAGCTCATAACACCAACTAATTTTATCCTGAAACTTCCATAGCAGAAAAACCACTTGGGAAGGGAAATTGCTCTTTCTTCCCTATTTTATCGGCACTACAAAATTTACAATAAGTATGAAAGAGAAGTAGATAATATCTCACACTTCCTCCCAAATACTTGTTTGCTCTGTCTCAACACTCCTTTCTTCTACAAAACACAATTCCAGCACTAAGAACTTCTTGCTCACTTGCTTTCATGCTTCAATGATCCTATTCTCTTCTAAAAACATGTATTTATAGCCTCTCCCATGTCCTCTCATGCATTGGAGAATGGGAAAGGTCATGGAGGAGAAGAGACATGAACAACCATCCAAATTTTGGGTTGTTTGTTTCATATTTTTGTTTTCTATTCGAAAGAGCCAGGACCGCCGCCCAATGTAGACCGGCGGTCCCAGGACCACCACCCTGGTTGGGTGGTGGTTCTATAACCGCCACTCTGCACAGAGCGGCGATCCTGTTACTAAAAAGACATAACCTCCATGTATCATTTTTCCTTCTTCGTTCGTTGTTTTGATGAAGTAGATTCATTTTGGATCCCTATGGATCACACCTCCCTTGCTTAGGAGGCTTTTTGTCCCACAAAATCTTAGTGGGGGAGTAGATGAGGAAATAATTCCCTCACTTGCTCCTTTGAGTACCACCGGGCCTGTCTTGGTGTCTTCCCTTTCAGTCCAATCTTCCAAGACTCCTGTGGGCCTCTCCTAGTCTCTTTGACCTTCTGCTGCAGCACTACATCCTCCTCCAATTCGCCTCGTGAGTCCAAGATGCAATCCTCAATGGAAGGGAGCAACTGTAGTCCTTCATCTTCATCTAACATGGATGGCTCATATAGGTGTAAGTTCTCACAGTTTACTACAGAGTACATCCTCATAAATGGTGGCAAGTCAATTCGAAAAGCATTTTCTCCAACCTGATCCAATATGGTGAAGGGCCCATATCGTAGTGGCTTGAGTTTGCGTGCTTGACCTTGTAATCTCTCCTTGCTCAAGTAAAGCCAAACTCTATCTCCAACATGTAACTTATGTTCTCTCCTATGCTGATCATGCCTAGCTTTGTACTTGGCTTGAGATTTCTCTAGCTGTTCTTTGACTTTGAGATGGATTTGTCGAATCCTCTCAATGAATTTGTTTGCTCTAGTCACCTTTGTGTCTTGTGTATCCTCCTCATCCTGCTGCCCAACTGCTATGTCCAACTGGATTTGTAGGTAGATATCCCAAGCATGCTTCAAATGGTGACTTCATAGTGGATGTGTGTACTGCCCAGTTATAAGAATGTTGAATGTAGGCTAAGGACTCATCCCAAGTCCTTGGATATTTGCTATTATACCCTCTGATCAGTTATACCAAAGTCTTGTTTACCACCTCTGTCTGTCCATTTGTCTGTGGATGGAAAGTTGTGCTCCTCTATAACCCGGTATCCATCTTGTCCCACAAAGTAGTCCAAAACTTTCCCAAGAATCTGGAATCCCTATAAAAACAATAGACTTTGGAAAACCAAAATGCACCCATACATTAGCAAAGAAAATATTTGCTGCCTCATGTGCTTTTACTGTCTTTTTACATGCCATAAGAATACACATCTTACTGAATCTATCAACAACAACATATAGATAGTCATGGCCATGTTTAGACATAGGTAATCCTCCTACAAAATCCATAGAAATGTCCTCCCACGGACAAGTAGGTACTGGCAAAGGCATATACAAACCCTCCTTCCTAGTCTTAGGCTTGCTAGTACAACAAAGTTTACATCCACGTATAAATTTTGATACTTCTTCTTGCATATTGGGCCAATACATGTACCTTTACAAGTGGGCTAGGGTCTTACCAACACCGAAATGTCCCGCTACTTTCAAGGTATGTGCTTCCCTCATCAATAGAATTCTTTCTTCTTTTGGCACACAAAGCTTCCCCATCGGTAGAGTAGCCCATCCTTGAGATAAAAATCTTCAATCCCTATCCTTTCAGTCCCTTGGGACTGCAACTACTGAAATGTCACCCCAAAGTCTTTGTCCTAGGCATATGCCTCTCTGTAAGCTTCCTTCATGAAGGGCTTGATCTAAGAGATAGTGGCCAAATAGGAAAACTTCTCCTATGTGGGTGGCCTAGACAACATGTCTACCACCAAGTTTGTACTACCCTTCTTATATTTGATCACCAAATGGAACTGCTGAAGGAACCCCATCCATTTGTAGTGCCTTGCTTGCTGAAATTTAGATTGTGCTTGCAAATATTGGAGAGGTTTGTGATCAGTGTGCACGATAGTTTATTTACCCAACAAATAATGCTTCCATTTTTTAATTGCTTGAACTAGTGCATACATTTCCTTATCATATACTGAATATCCTTTAACTGCTGAAGTGAAAGTTTCAGAATGATAACATATGGGTTTACCTCCTTGAAGCAACACTGCGCCCATGGCGTAATCACTGACATCTGTCTCTACTTCAAAAGGTTGCTGAAAATTAGGAAGAGCAAGTAATGGAGCATGACTAATCTTGTATTTCAATAACTCAAATGATTTTCCTTGTTCCTTACCCTAGTCAAAACCCTTACTCTTTGTGGCCATTGTGTGTAGAGGTGCTGCAATCGTGGAGAAACCCATAATGAACTTCCGCATGTATTGTATTGCTCCCACAAAAATCCTAGTCTCTGTGGCTCTCTGTTGGTGTTGGCCAGTTGGTGATGGCTTCCACCTTCTTTGGATCCACTCATAGCTCTCCTCCTCCAACCACGTGCCCAATATAGACAAGTGATTGTTTGGAAAACTCACATTTTTTCATATTTCAAAGCGGTTTTGTTTCTCCCCGAGAACTACGCAGACTTGCTTTGTAAATGGATAAGATGCTCCTCCCATGTGGCACTAAAAATCAAAATAACATATAAATATACAATGACACATGAATCTATGAAATCCCACAATACATCATTCATCAATCTCATAAATGTAGCGGGTGCATTGTATAACCTAGAAGGAAGTACTAACCATTCATATAAACCCTATTTTGTTTTGAAGGCAGTCTTCCATATATCCTCGTCCTTCATTCTAACTTGGTGATAACCGGACTTGAGATCCAACTTCGTGAAGAATTTTGCATGTTGAAGTTGGTCCAAGAGATAATCTATGTGGGGAAGTGGATATCTGTTCTTTATGGTGATCTTGTTTAAAGCGTGGTAGTCGATGCACATTCTCCAAGAACCATCCTTCTTTGGCACCATCACAATAGGCGAACCACATGGTGAGGTGCTCAAATGTATCACCCTTGGTCTAGTAGTTCCTGGAGTTGTTTCTTTACTTCAATACTCTCAAGCAAGGATTTCCTATATAACCCGATGTTTGGTAGAGGGGACTCTCAAGAATAGCTAAATCTCATGCTCTACTTCCCGTTTTGGTGGTAACCCACTGGGAGCCCGAAAACTTCCCCGAAAGGACTAAATAGTACTATCCAAATCATGCTTTCCCAGTTAGAAATATCTCAAACTTCTACCCCATCTTGTTTGTCCTTTAACAAAAGTAAACAAAACTGATTATGATTTGCTCGAATAAGTCGTTTTTTTTGGTTAGCACTCACCATAGTAACTTGTGTCTTATGCTAGTGTGCCCTGGATGTTGTAGTTGATCCCTTCCTTGACCCATCTCAGTATCGGTTTTCCCTTCTCCTAAATATAGCATCCCTGATAAATAAGTAAAAACTCCCAAATACAACATCAAAAGCATCAAGTGGAATAATGCAAGCTTCCAAAACATCAATATACTGGGAATTTATCCCAAACTTGACCTTACATCTTCTTGTTACATGAGTTTAAACACCCTTCTTCACCCAACCCAAAGGATAAGGGTGTGGATGCTCGTAAGTCTCAAGACCAAGCTTATGTATAACTACTTCGTAAATCAAGTTAGACCGAGAACCGGTATCAACCAAAGCCTTTATAATCTGAATTTTGATCTAGAATAGTCTACTCATCTCCTCTTCCTAGCTGTCCATGTTGGTGGCCATGCATCCAAGCCTTTCGTCTACATCAGAGTCATCTTTGATTTCCACCTCCCCTTCTGTTCTTACAGCTATCATGGACTTCTTCGAGTCCTTGGTTTGGTTCTTCAGATGCAACTCCGGATGCAACTTCCAACATGTAGCATTAGTATGACCATTGATATCACAGTTCTTGCAAATTTTTTGGGATCTTTACAAGTATTTAAAGTAGTGGCAGCTTGTTTACCTTTCCCTTTCCACTTACCCTTGTTACTTGTTTTCCCATACTCTTTTTTCTGCTGATTTGTTGACTGCTTTTCCCTTGGCTCGCTTCTCCTTGCTTCTTTTCATCATCTATGTAGTATGCTTGCACACATGCCTCGTTGAGATCTTTGGGCTTGGTGGAGATGACTTTTCTTCGAAGGTGAGTGTGAAGTCCTCCCAAGTACTTAGTTAGAATATCCTCATCCTCCAAGTCCATGTTTAGCAATATGGCTTGCCTCCGGAATTCTATAGTATAGTCCTGCACACTTCGACCACTTTGCCTTGTCTAAAATACTTGCCATTTAATCATTTGGTCAGTCTTGTGGCCAATAGGATAGAAGTTAGCTCTAAGTAATTCTTTAAATTCTTGCCAAGATTTCACAATAGGACACTTCTTCTTTTCACAAGTGGTTAGATGGGTTTCCCACCAAACCAGAGTGTGTCCCTCCATTTTGAGACGTGCAAAGGTGATCTTTTGTGCCTCAGTGACATTATGGACGCTAAAGTAGACTTCTAACTGTTTTAACCATTTATCAAGTAACTCCACATCTACTTGTCCTTCAAATATTTTAATATCAACTTTCGTCTCAACTTTAAAAGGAGTATGATCGGATTTTACCTTTTCTCTTGTGTTTGAAGTCTCTTCTTCATGCTCTTCCCCATAACTTTCCTCATGATGGCTCCTTCCTATGCCAAACTTTTCAGCTAAGCCCCGAACCACTGAGTCCATGGAGTCTTGTTTGATAGAAGCTATCTTCTGTAAATCAACAAGCTCTTCTTGCCTTCTAAACATCCTATCCATCATGGTCTCCAAAGATCTCGATTCTATGGAACAAGTCTCTGGTCTCTCCATTCTATGGAACAAGTTCTCTTCCTCCATTTGTCACCGAATTCTCTGTTTCCACTTCTTTGTAGAAATTTCTAGATCGCAAGGTAAAGCCTCTTTGCCTTTAGATCTCATCACTGTCATACAAATCCAAGAACGAATACCATAGTCCTAGATTATTGTTAGCTCTGATACCAAAATGATCTATAAACTATTCAACTTTGGAATTATCCACAGAAACACAAATAAACGTTGTTGTTCTACTTTCTATTAGAAAATGACAGAGATAGCTAGTGAATGAATTATGCTTATGCTTAGAATCCACAATCATAGAAAGGAAAGAATTTAAGCTCATAAACACCAACAAATTTTATCCTGGAAACCTCCAAAGGAGGAAAAACTAGTCGAAGGGAAATTGCTCTTTCTTCCCTCTTTTATTGGCCAATTCAAAATAACAAGTACAAAATTTATAATAAGTATGAAAGAGAAGTAGATAATATCTCACACTTCCTCCCAAATACTTGCTTGCTTTGTCTCAACACTCCTTTCTTCTACAAAGCACAATTCCAACACTAAGAACTTCTTGCTCACTTGCTTTCATGCTTTGATGATCCTATTCTCTTCTACAAACATGTATTTATAGTCTCTCCCATGTGTTTCTGTGCACTAGAGAATGGGAAAGGTCGTGGAGGAAAAGAGACACAAACAACCGTCCAAATTATGGGTTGTTCGTTTCATATTTTTGTTTTCTGTCCGAAAGAGCCAGGACCGCCACCCAATATAGACCGGCGGTCCCAGGACCGCCGCCGCCAGTTAGGCAAGTTAGCGGCAGATTACATGTCGCCTTTCTGTACAGAGCGGCGGTCATGTTACTAAAAAGTCAGAACCTCCGTGTATCATTTTTCTTTCTTCGTGTTGGTTGTTTTGATGAAGTAGATTCATTTTGGATCCCTATGGATCATTGAATTTCACAACAAGCTTAGTTAGGAGACCTGCAAGACCAAAATAATTCAAGGGGGATGGAAAGCCTTATACTCGCTTCAAAACAGGTGCAGAATGCAAAACTATGGGATTGGAAAACCAAGAGAACTTTATTTGGTCTACTTGTCACGCCAGTGGTCCTATATGGATGTGAAGTTTGGGGCAGCAATGTGTCCGACCTAAATTGGAGACAAATAGAGAGAATCCAAAAACATTTAATCACAAGCAACCTAAAAGTTAAAGCTTCAGTTCCATACGAAATCCTATTGGCTGAAACAAGGACTTTTCCGCTAGAAGCATCAACAATGATTCAAACATTAAATTACTTTAAAAAAACACAAAGTATGGAGAATCACCGATGGCCCAAAATGGTAATAGAAGAAGAGCTAAACAAAAGAAACAACACATGGATGAAACAAAATAACAAATGGATGAGTAAATGGGACATCAACATACAAGATTGTCCAAACACTAAGGAAGAAATTAAAAAGTATGTGAGAGAGAAATTTAGGGCAACCATGTGGACAAAACAAATAGGACAGAAGAAAGCATATTACATCAAAGAGTTTAACCCCACGTGGGACCACGATGAAAAGGCATACATGAGGGCAAAAATTGATTGGAAAGCGAAGATGTTGATAGCTCAGCTAAGGACCAACTCACACCATCTTAGGTGTGAAACCGGTAGGTGGACAGTGCCTAAGGAGGCATGGGAAACAAGAACATGTTCATTTTGTGATGAGGGAGTAGTGGAGACAAAATGACATTACATCATGGAGTGTGTAACGTACAATGACATTTGTATCAAGTACAAAGACAACCTGTAGATCGACAACCTAACTGACCTATTTGAGGAGGCAAGGTTAAACAAAACAACAAGTTTCCTAATCAAGATCCATAACAGAAGACTTAACATCGAGAAGGGGCTAGAAATTTAGCAAGAATAATAAGGCAGCCACCTATGTTAATTTGTTGTATTGGCTCTCATTGGTCTTGCTGCTACCGCATGGTCTCTTAAAATCATTCAATCATTCAAATGATGGATGGAAATATCCAATTACTCAGGGAGCAAAAATCCAATTGGGAAGAAACATATCTACACGGGCACAACGGATAATGTACGCAATCCAGGATAGGAACGACCTCTGTATATATGTATTCACTTTTGACTGCTTGCCTCATTCTGGATAGCTTTCTCTCCCCTCGATATTCTCATTTCAAGTTTTAACAGAAAACTTGGTTGAGCGCCACAGCCGAAACCGAAGAACAAGAATCAAGCTGCCATTGACATGGCATCACTTATGGTAAGTTGTCCCTATTTCTTAAAAATACTGACATTATTGTACATATTTAACTGATCGTCTGCGGGGAAAGGGGGAGGACAACTTGGGTTTGCATTTGTAAGTGGGTATCCAAGAATGACAGTCATTAAGTATTCAAAGTTAATTAATTAATACAGGATGTGCATTTTCTAGACAGGGATTGTGTTGTTTAATAAAAATCGAGAAGCTTTGGTTTTTCATTTTAAGAATGCAGGATCAATTTATAGATGCGTGTTATGTTAATAGTAATTTTGATACTGTGTAAACGTTTGGGAGATGTTGAGGGACCGACTGTTCCTTGCTGTTATGCTGTTCTACGAGAGTAAGAGGAATTGATATTCCAGTTTAAGATTGAGGGTTCAGTTGACGGATGGGAATTGTGTTAATAGCTGTTGTCGTGACTTTTATGTTGATAGCTTGTTTAAACAATTGGGAGATGCTGAAGTGACTGAGCATTCATTGGTATTTAGGTTAAAGAATGAGGGCTCAGTTCATAGATGAGGATTGTGTCAATAGCCATTTTCATGGCCGCGTGAATAGAGATTCATAGTTGAGTGACTGGCTGTTCAGTGGTATTTCATTTTAAGAATGAGACTTCAATTTAGACAGGGATTGTCGTTAATAGTCATTTTGAACCGTGTACATAGATTGATAGCTTTTAAGGATTTAACCTAGCATTTGGAATATGTTGGGTGACTGATTGTTCAAAATTTTGAACAGGCAGCGAGCAGCATGTCAGCAACAGGGCAGCTGGGTGTGCGAGGTCTTTCTGACCCTCAATCTCATCTGTCGCCAAACAAGGGTCTTCTATCTCGTTCTAATTTCTATTTTGGGTCCTGTATTGTTCTAAGAAAAACATTATCTTTATCTAAGACGAATAGATTTTGGAGTCATTCAGGTTGTGAAATGTCAAGAAAGCACAACGCAGTTGTGGTGTCCGCTGAAATAAAATCTCTGGCCACATTGCCATTATATGGCATCATTAACACTCAGGGAAGGATTCAACCAATTGAAGACCCAGAGACCGTTGCAAGTGTTTTTGCCGTTTTTGACAGGAACAAGAAGATCCAGTATATAGGATTCTCCAAAGATTTAAAAACTCCTGAGAACCTTGATGGGTCGGAGACCTGAGCTTTGCTACTATTACAGGACACAAAATCTTACTTCTTTTGATCAGGAGCTCATGATTTCCATCCGCCAGAAGGTAAGGCACCTTTTGCTATGTTTCTTTACTTAGCTGTTGCAAATCGCAGTGCATACCAATGAATGATTAATTTATTGAATCTACTCAAAGGAGGCCAAACATAGGTCCAACATATGGTTCTGATGGCATGGAGTTGCTAATACATTGAAATATTTGGATTGTGGTTTTCACATCCACTTTCAAGAGATTTTCCCTAAATATGTCGCAGTTTAAACCATTAAGGAATTGACAATAATGTTAATACATCAGTGGATAGATGAAGTTGGATCTACTCCGCCGGTAATTCAAGTCCTTCTGATAGAGCACAATGGGAGCAACCAGCTCTTGCAAATTCAATTTCGGAAAGGGGTAGGGCTGCTGCCGCTGTTTCGAAAGCAAAGACCATGCAGCAGATGATGCATGACAGAGGCATTAAGGAAGAGGTTTGAAGCTTTTCTTCCTCTTTATTTCTTCCGCAATCAAAAAGAAAATTGAACGCATTGCATTTATTTGGACTTTGCAACCATGTTGGCTATGGATTCTAAAGTACAGCCCAATGAAATACAAGCTGTGCGTTGAATCTAGAGCAGATGTAAAGTCTTGTTCAAGTGGTGTCTGGTTTTTTATGTGATATGAAGATAAAACAGTAAATGATGCAGTTTTGTGGCATTTAGCTATAGGGAGTTAATATTTAATGGCCTGTGTGAGCCACACGTGGTCTCCGTCATGATTTGGAAGGAAATTTTAAGTTTATCTTTTCTGTGGCAATGCAGATGATATATGATCCAGTTTTATTGGAGCAAGGCAAACTAAATATTCTTCCGGTATGTTCTACATATTTCCCAATTGTTGATATATGAATGAGTAGTGATTTTTTTATTATTAACATGAGGTTATATTCCTGTATTACGAAAAAACATTTGAGGTTCATGTTGACAGACCAAACGTCTGAGTCCAGAAGAACTGGCTCAAAATGCTCTAGCACAAGCTGCAGCAGAAGCCACAAGGAAGAAAGTATCTGTGCCAATTCCATCAGGTGGTGTCATGGAATATGACATTTTTTATGAGATGAAGTTTAAAACCAACGGTGGTTGGATGTATGATGTCGCTGTGACCTATGATGACAAAGAAACAAAGTGAGTGTCACACTTAAATGCACAGAGAAACTGTTTTTGAACTTGGTTTATTTTTAAAGTACCGCTTGCTGCCATAAAGATAAATGTTTGTTCTCTATTGCATTTCTCCCTCTCTTTTGATCCTTATAAAGCAGATAATAACTGCAGTTTGCTTGTCTGTTTATGGCCGGATAGATTGCCATGTTCAATTTGAGCTTTTGAATTTAAATCCAGGCCTTTCCGATAGGTGAAAAAACCTATTTAGTTTGATAAGCCTGTTTGAAATTTATCATTTTTCTTATGAATGATAGAAACTCTTGATGCAAGGTTACCTTCTGCTCAACAGTACTTCACAGTTCAGTGTAAGCTACGACACGTGCTCAACTACCCACATATACTTAGGGAGAGAGATGTCAAAAATGCATATGAGAGTCATGTTATCCAAATAACTCTCCTAGTTATTTGGATAACTTATATTTTCATTTTGACTCGGTGTTTCACATTTCAGGTTGCGCGCACTCAAGATTGTTCTTTTGACACCTTGGCATAGTTGCAGTTCCTTTGCGCACCCTTGCGCGCCTTCCTGCTCCTTTTGCATTCTTCTATCTCCTTCCATTTCCCCTTGCGCACCTTCCTCCTAGCGCTGCGCTTTTCTCTCCTATCCCGTCACACACTCCTTGCGCGCACCTCTGCAGACTTACCTTCCAATCGGCTAAGTCCTTGCATTCCTCTTGCACGCTTACATAGACTCAGTTCCTTCGCGTGCCCTCTTTTCTTTCTGCTACTACATGCCTTCCTTCAGTTGAATGCTCGCGTCTTGTTTCTATACTTGCCTTCTGCAAGTATGCCTTCCTCTTGTGCGCGCACCTCCGTGCGTGCCTCCCCTTTGTTCCCCTTTCGCGCATTTACCTCTTGCTCCCGCGCCTTGCGTCTTCTTCTACACCTGTCATCGTGGCACGTCATCTCGCGGACTTGAGTGCGAAACACGCGACCTATCAAAGCGCGCCAACAGGCACCGAATCTAGACAACCAACCAATGCATGACACGTGGTAGAAAAGACAAAACAAATGAACAGTTGACCGATTTATTCAGTCAATCCGCGCGCCACGTGTTTTGCATGTGCGGGCCGGCTCGACATCTTCTCGACACCAGTATCTTTTGCTACAAAGCTCCGATCGACTTGTCAAAGAGAGCTGCTGACACAAGCTACACGTTGGACTATTCAAATTCAAATTTAGGCGGGATTTGGTAGGCGGAAAACAAGGAAACATCTCTCAGCTCATCAATGCATACATCCAATCAACCTCAACCACCAGATTTCATCAGATCTTTCCTTCTTCCTTCTTCCACACGCCAAATAGACATGGGGAAGCACATCTGACAGCCTTGCAGGCGGATTTGCAGGCATTTATCGTTGGTTGTTGGTGGTTGAAGATTTGAATCCGAGTTTCCCTCCCTTTCTCCTTCTCTTCTCTCCTTCTTCTATAAATAGCAGAGTTCTGCTTTGTAAAAAGGATCCTCTTTGTTGTAACGACACCATGCCAAAATGGTGGCCAACTTCCCACGGGTCTCAGACCTTGGTGTGGTCTCTGCAATGTATTCTCGCCTCCTGTCGTGAATGTAACTGATTGTGCGTCCCTTGAGAAATAAAATCGTGTTTTGTGGAACTTTTGTCTTCCCTTTCTCGTTTTCATTGCATCTCGCCTCTCTGTTTGCGTTTTCTGGCATGTTGTGCATACTCATGTGCTTGTAGTCCCCACGTTCATGTGTTGCGCACGTTGGAAGGCCGAGCCCGCGTGTTGATCTGTGGCGCGCGTCGTCCGCCCTCTTCTCCCGCGCCCTCTCTGTTTCCCTCGCCGCCCGTGGAGAGTGATCGACCCTTTCCTTCTAGTGCTATCGCCTTCCCTAGCTTAGGATTTTCCCTTTCTGCACATCCTTCTATCCCTAGTCCCTTGGCATGTTTAGTCTAGGATTTGCTTTCAGCATTAGGAGTAACAGTAGCGTTAGAGGTAGGTAGAGGAACCGGCCTTCTCCGAGATCCGTCCCAAGCATGCAAGGTCCCACAACTTGGGATAGTTCCATTGTTGTCACAAATAGCTCGGCCCTTCCAAGATTCGAGATGCGGGTGCAAGTTTGAAGACCAACAGTTTCTGGCACGCCCGATGGGACCAGAGTGAAGAGCTTTACATCTTCATCTCAACAAGTTCGATGTGTTATTGTTGAGATCCAGCCTTTGGAGGCATTTTTCAACACATTTGGCGACTCCACTGATTCAACGCACCCATTATCTCATGTGTAGACCAGTCTCCCCTCATTCCTCCATTCATTTCTCCTTTTTCCATCATTCCACCCTTTTTTTTGAAGTCGTGCAATCATGACTTCTTTCCCTTCTTGGAATTCTCATTTGCAGCAGCAGAACTATTTCTCTCCATCACCACAGTTTCAAAATCCTCCTCCAAATCAGTTTTATAAGCCCCATTATCTTGAAAATGCATATAACCCACCTTTTTCTAACCATAATGTTTATGAAGAACAAGTTTATGCAGATGATGGTCGAACTCCTTGGCCGAAGCTGATTTTGAGAGGCAAGTGCAAAAGATGGAGATGGACATGATGTAGCTCAGAGTCAAGTGCTCCATAAAGGCAAACTAAAGTTGGCTACAAGGTCCCTTGTCCATGGTTCGACCCTGTACTAGGCTGGTTTAGCACCCAACAAGCTGCACTTTATCACTGAGATGCTACCTCAAGTTACAGAGTGGGCGGAAGAAATGGAGGCTCAAAAATCTAGCACGCGGAAACCCTGTCAATGGGGCAACCCTGCACTACCATCTTACAGTCCTCCCACTCCTCCACGCCAACTTACAATCATCTCGGACCTCTGCGTATGTTACCGACTTCTTGGCTTGCCCCCTATTGAGAATCCCCCATCCTCTCACCTTCATTTCTCTGCCATCACCCCTTCTCGTGTGCACTTCCATTCCTCTTGTGCACGCGCTTCCCATCCCTTCTGCGCCCATCCTCCCATTTTATTTCAAGTCCCCTCTGCCTAGTCAGTACCACAAATGAACATCCCCTTACCAACGTGCCTTTCCCAACCAACGTCATCATGTTCGGTGACTTCAAACAATTGAATAATGGTGTGACTCATGCGACTCCAATTGGGAAGAGGAGATCATACAGTGCCTGCTCCGGAAAAAAGCTTAGTCCCAGAGGGCGCGCTCCTGAAGGAGACCGAGTTACTTGTAGAGGCAGAACCATGCACGCCTCGCCTTTGCACGCCCGCCTGCAAGCAATCCCCTTCAGAGGAAAGTTTGCAAGAAAATCTCATATGTGGGATTGAGCTTCAAAGTAATGGGCAAACCACAAGGATCAAACCGTGCCTAATAAGATATCTAGCTAGCCTAGAGCCAAAAACAGAGTTGCCACCGATCGTGCTCATTTCAGAGCATGAGGTAGAGCTTCAGCGCACCAAAGGTCAGCAGCAGTGCCTCCCAAATCCAAGCGCAGAACAACTCCAGGAGGTGTATGTTTTGTTTGTTGATACTTTGAGGAGGGTGAAATACCATTTACAAGGCAGTTTTTCATTCTTGTTTCCGACCATATTCAGCACCAAATCAGTCACATGGTCGCAATTTGTGAGGAAGGGAAGCTATTTCTCCCTTCTTGTTGCAGGTTTTACTTGAGCCCCCTTGCCTCTGGTTAGAGTAGGATAGTTTAGGTTTGCTTTCAGTAAAACAAGTGCTCGCGCACTCTGCATGTTCCATTTGGGACATGTATGATTTTCAGCTTTTGTACAAAGTGTTGTGCTTCGTTTCGCGCATTCCTCTCGACGCCTTTCCTTTCCTATTGCGCCCGTGTGCCCCTTTTGTTGCTTCTTGGGATAACAGTTCAATTTTGGCAGAGGCAGTTCCAACGGTCAGTGCATAACTTTCACTCTCATCAAACTAATTCAAATATCTTCATATGAGAGCAGCAGTTCAGTTCAGAGTTCAGACAAAGCTTCAAGTGACTCCAAGGTATTCTTCAAGTTGCAGATCAGATCTTCAAGTTTAGCGCTTGACTCCATGCCCAATGGACTTCTAAGGCTATTGGTCTCTTCATCTAGCAGGAAAATGGCCCCTGAAAGTCGCCAAAACTGTTATCCAAATAACTCTCCTAGTTATCTGGATAACTTATATTTTCATTCTGACTCTGTGTTTTACATTTCAGTTGCGCGCACTCAAGATTGTTCTTTTGACACCTTGGCACGATTCTGCGCCAGTCCTTTGCGCACCTCTTGCGCTCCTTCCGCTCCCTTTTCATTCTTCTATCTCCTTCCATTTCCCCTTGCACGCCTTCCTCCTATGCACCCGCTTTCTCTCCTATCCTGTCACGCACTCCTTGCGCGCGCCTTTGCAGACTTACCTTCCAATTGACTAAGTCCCTGGCATTCCTCTTGTGCGCTTACATAGACTCTTCGGTTCCTTTCGTGTGCCATCTTTTCTTTCCGCCGCGCGCCTTCCTTTAGTTGAATGCTTGCGTCTATTTCCATACTTGCCTTGAGCAAGTATGCCTTCCTCCTGTGCGTGCACCTCCACACGTGCCTCCCCTCTATTCCCCTTTCGTGCTTACCTCGCCTCCCGTGCTCATGCGCCTCTTCTCGCACTTTGTCATCGTGCCATGTCATCTATTAGACTTGAGTGTGCAACATGCAACCTATCAAAGCACGCCAACAGGGCACCAAATCCAGATAACCAACCAATGCATGACACATGGCAGAAAAGAAAAAACAAATGAACAATTGGCGATTTATTCAATCACAATCAAGCGTGCGCCACGTGTTTTGCGTGTGCCGACGGCTCTAACATCTTCTGACAACCATATCTTTTGCTACAGAGCTCCGATCAACGCGTGCTTGGACTTGTCGAGAGTCACGACACAAGCTACACGTTGGACTATTCAAATTCAAATTTAGGTAGGATTTTGTAGGCGGAAAACAAGGAAACATCTCTCAGCTCATCAATGCATACATCCAATCAACCTCAACCACCAAATTTCATCAAATCTTTCCTTCTTCCTTCTTCCGCATGCCAAATAGACATGGGGAAGCGCATCTGACAACCTTGTAGGCGGATTTGCAAGCATTTATCGTTGGTTGTTGGTGGTTGAAGATTTGAATCTGACTTTCCCTCCCTTTCTCCTTCTCTTCTCCCCTTCTTCTTTTATAAATAACAGAGTTCTGCTTTGTAAAAGGATTCCTCTTTGTTGTAATGGCACCATTCTAAAATGGTGGCCGACTTCCCACGGGTCTCAGACCTTGGCATGGTCTTTGCAATGTATTCTCGCCTCTTGTCATGAATGTAATCGATCGTGCTTCCTTGAGAAATAAAATCGTGTTTTGTGGAACTTCTGCCTTCCCTTTCTCGCTTTCGGTACATCTCACCTCTCTGTTTGTGTTTTCTGGCATGTTGTGCGTACTCATGTGCTTACAGTCCCCATGTTCATGTGTTGCGCTACTGGAAGGCCGAGCCCACATGTTGATCTGTGGCACGCGCCGTCCGCCCTCTTCTCCCGCGCCCTCTGTGTTTCCCTCGCCACCCGTGGAGAGCGATCGACCCTTTCCTTCTGGCGCTATCGCCTTCCCTAGCTTAGGATTTTCCCTTTCGCACATCCTTTTATCCTTGGTCCTTTGGCATGTTTAGTCTAAGATTTGCTTTCAACATTAGGAGTAGTAGTAGCATTGGAGGTAGGTAGAGGAACTGGCCTTCTCTAGAGATCCGTCCCAAGCCCGCAAGGACCCACAACTTGGGGACGGTTCCATTGTTGTCACAAACAACTCGGCCCTTCCAAGATCCGAGACGCGGGTGCAAGTTTGAAGACCAACAAGTCACATATAGAATACGTATGATATATATGCAACAATACTCTTATATCTTAACATATATATGTATCTTAACACAAATTGGCCTAAACTGTAGGGGGAAATTGCCAACCCCCCTCTCCAGCCACCTCTTAAGTTTAGGGGGCCAAAAAAGTGGAGCTCCAATTTTTTAGGCCTAGATTCTATTATTTCCCGAAGCTGGCTTTAAAAAGAAGCATGGGACCTTCCGCTGCAAGAAAATAGGAGCTGAAGCCCCTCCATGGGACCATGCTCTAAGCATTTGGTTAACTAACTTGTCCATGTCAATGTGTTATGTGAGTTTATATTGATATGATACTGATTTACATGTTGAGGCTTGACAATGTGAGTCACATTTTAGTATTTTACATATTTAAGGAATAGCTAACATTACCCTTCACCTAAATTTGTTCTTGTCGTGAGACAATAGGGTAGTTAAAAAAATTCTCTACTCAATTGTTGATGCTGGCAAAGGTGAAGACTGACTCTTCTTTGGAGTGTCACAAAGAGAGAGGCTACAATGATAAAACTTGAATAATGGTTCAAAGAGCCAGCCATTCTTCAAATTGATGAAGCTTGCTCATAAACTTTTAACTGTTCACGTTAGGTCATAAGCACATGTATTTTATCTTGGCAGGTGTCCATCATTAAATAGTCATTTTAGTGCAAAGATTGTTTGGCCACCAAGTTTGACTCGATTACAAATTTGTATTCGGATATCCTTTATCTCTGTCCTTGGCATTTCATCTCAACTAATTGCTGCTTTGTGTGACCAAAAACGCTGTCTTTCTAGTTTGCTGAGATCTATTTGGAGTACATCTTGACCATAATCCAACTTGGCGCCCTACATTTATTCAACTAGGGTTAAATAACCTGCATGTTCTTTTCAACTTGGTTGAATCTGATCCAAGTAATTGAGCTAGGCGTTTTGCCAGAGGGTTATATGAAATCCTTGAAAGTATCTTCAATTACGTTTTGCCAGAGGGTTATATGAAATCCTTGAAAGTATCTTTAATTAGTTGAAGGTCGACACCATATCTTGTTTTGATTTCTTCTATCCTTTTCTTTTCTTGATCAAATGCCTGCTAATATGAGAGCAAGAGAGTGAGAGGGAGAGAGGAAATGTAGGAAGGAGGGAGGGGTTCCTGGCTCTTTTGACCCTGACTTTTCCTGTATTAAGAGATTTAGCTAGAAGCCATGTCTTGGCAAATTGACTGAAACTATTATATAAATTAAGAGATTGATGTCTTGGCAAATTGACTGAAACTATTATATCAATTAAGAGATTGATGTCTTGGCAAATTGACTGAAACTATTATGTAAATTATATGTTTCTGAATAGAAAACCGACCGTGTTGGATTCACTTGATAATAGTTTCTTAGCCTTGGACTGTTTCATTTTTATAAGTGTCATAACTTGCCAGCCTGCATTTCACAAGATGAACTCATATCTGGATGCCTTATCATTTGGTCTTTTGCACAGTTGTATTCTTGCTAGACCAATTGTCTTTCTTTTTGACCTTAAACCTTGTTTGTTATATTTGCACATCAAGCCCATCTTATAGTTTCCTTAGGGATGAACTCTATAGAGGTGGATTTTAAAGCTTTGGCCTCCTTTGAATTACTTATTTATAACAAAGATTGTCACTTTCCTCCCACTTCCTGTTTTACCACTTATAGTTGCTAGAACTTCACCACCCTCAGGGATCATGTTAATCTTGGTGGTGTGCCATGGTGCATTTTCCTCGTAACATACAAGTGGAGATAGTTATGACCAATAGGTTCTTGAGCAATTGGAGCCACTTCAATTAAACTTACAATTGGTGTCAATGCCTTGGTGTGGCTCAAAACTCGGTGATATAAGAATTGTGGGGTTTGTTCCTTGGTTATGGGTTTATATACTGCTTCATCCAATCTCCTTCCGTGATCATTGAATTTCTTAACTTTCTTTTTGTCTGTTAGGTGATCACATTTCCTTTGTTGGGTCACTTGGTATTACGGTTTACCTTTGTTTCTAGATTTCTCAAGTTAATGCTGATGTTGATGTTGCGGATTACTTTAATTTTTTGGGTCTCTCTCCGTAGCCTGTCCTACTGTTATTACCAAATGCATCAAATTCTTGTGTATTCACCGGACTATTTAGATATTAGAGAACAAGGGATTTCAAACAATCCTAAAAGGCATTATTCCTGTTGACCAATGCTAGGAACATTGCTTAGAAAGCCACCTAATTCAAAACGAAAGCTTGATTCATTTTATTTATTATGCTTTTATTGTTGTAAACCATCTGCAGTTGAAGTTTATTATATATAACTCAGTTTGGCTTTTCAGGCACCGGATTATTGTCGGACAGCTTTTTCCGGATGCCGTTGAAATGGTGGAAGACAACTTTTTGGAGAGAGTGATTGGTTTTTACTGGTACGTCTGTAGTTCACTTCCAAATGACTTTTCTGTCCTATTTTTACTCGAATTGGAGGCATATTTAATATAATTATATATATATATGTTGGTACTTTTCTTATCCGAGTTTTCTTTAAATACAGCACAAGCAAATACCTCGTCACACTGAAGGTATGCTGAGATCAAGTGAGTTTAACATCAATTACTTTGCAATCGGAGAAGTGTACTTAAGGTTCAGGGAATTGCAAGAATGGTTTTCAAAGGAACTTCCACCACATGAATGGAGATTTGCTAAGCTCGAAATGTATGGTGCACATATAGATCCTCCACCTCCTGTGGGTCCCTTTGAATTGTCACGGTAAAATTTGAGCTGGTTCTGGCTTTTCTCCCTGCCACTGTAAGCATTGCCTACTCACTTAATTGATGGAGCTCACAACCAACTTGAATCGACAATTGTAATTTCAGGCAATGTATGTCATAAACATCTCATACATATGCCTTTTGTTCTGTCTAATAAGATATTTTGCTTGTTTTAAAGAAAAGGCTGAGAGCCTACTAATGTTTCTTCATAGTAATTTTCTTTATGATACTAACAATTAAGCATTTGTTTGGTGTTCCATCATTTAGAACAAAACTACTAGAAGACCGCCTTAACAGAAACCTGATGACCATCACTTATCAGTAGCAACTTTAATATCAAAACTTCTGTAAGTGTGAAGTTATTTGTTGGTCTGCCAGAGAAAGAGCTAATCTACAAACTTTAAAACTTCTTTTGTGTGCGAGTATTGTATCCTTATTCCAAAAATATTCTAAAGAAACCTTCTTTTGCATTAATTCAAAAGTGATTGAAAATATATTTGAAATGGATTCACAAAACTATCACAAAGCATTACATTGCATGGCTATATTGAGAAGGAATTATAATAACATATTGAAACTAACATGCCCATATTTTTTAGATAATGGTTAAGGGTTTAGCTTTGGCAGGTCGAGTTTGGGACCTACCATAGCTCAATATTGATAGTGCAGCAAGCTTAGCTTGAATTATTTACTTCCGTTGGCATGCAAAGTTATAAGTTGTATTCTACTTTGTGTCAATGTGAAGTCTTCCATGATGAAATTGTTTGCTCTTGGGAATTGTGTTCTTCTCATTGTTGAATAAAAGTCTAAATCATTAAAATCGTTTGCTAAGAAAAGGATATGGACAACTGTGTACACCCATGTGCTTTTCCATATTTACAATTAAAATAGTACGAGACTTTATTGATGAAGCCGCAGCCTTTATACTTACGTGCTTTTTGGTTGCTATCGTTAACATTCATTTGCTAATTTGAATCTCACTTCACTTAACATAATTTTGATTACTCACCTGCAAATTGAAATGTAGAATTTTTCTATGGCAAGATTATATTTTAGCCATGTATTATATTATATTCAGACCATTACATTCATACTTCTGGATGTGTTATTGATAAGCTGAACCAAAAACTTAGTATTGAAAAGCTAATTTATGAAGTAGAAAGTTAATTATGGTTAATAAAATTATTGTGGCCTGAGGGCTGTGTTTCAGGGTAGGTAGTTGCTTGCCTTTTGCAGGGTCATAGGTTGAGTCACTAAGTGACTCCCCAATAAATCTGGCACCCATTCACCAATTAAAAAAGAAAGCTCTTTTTTTTTTTGGTGATATTTAATCAGTGGATAGGCCAACACCTTAGAAGTCAATGTACTGGGGTAGAAGCCAGCTTTATTGGGTATCCCCACAATTAGGGATCAAACCTAAGATAGAGTATGTGAGTAAAAAAATAAAAATAAAACTATTGTGAAGATGTTGAACTTTGAAATTGGCATAAAAACAAATTGCCACTTCATAATCTGTTGTTTATTACAGTTCAAAATTATGAACAAGCTTCCCAATGATGGTCAAGCCTTAAAGTGCTATATGATGTACACAAACAAGTTCGCTAAAGTTGGTCAAGATAAACTTCTTATCATCATCCAACAATCATTTCTAACCCATCTATGACTAGAAAGAGGTCGGCAAAAATACTCAAATAAATCATAGACAACCATAGAACAAAAAAAATCAAACACAAATAAAACCTTTGGTATTCTAAAATTAACATAAATCCCATGCTCAAAAATCTTACCTACCCACTCAAGAATCAACTCACACAAACTATATTATAATACAAGTAGATATGGAAACTCCCAATGACAATGAAGTGTGAGACACCCCAATAATGGGGTTTCTAAAAGGGATCTTCAAGAAGTGAAATAGAATTCCCTCTCAACAAATTCAAGAATCAACTCACACAAACTATATGATAATACAAGTAGACATGGAAACTCCCAATGACAATGACGTGTGAGACACCCTAATAATGGGGTTGCTAAAAGGGATATTCAAGAAGTGAAAAAGAATTCCCTCTCAACAAACTCCCCTTACCACGCCAATTTCAATAATGTCATTGTAGTTCATGACTCAAAACTTGGATAACACGTGGCATGCTTGCTTCCAATGATTTAGAGATAACAAATAAATTAAAGCTAATTGATATGTAAACTCCCAAGTATGCTTAATAGAATTTACAGAAAAACAAGTTGTTTTCTTATTTGAAATCCTACTTCAAATGACATTTTAGAATGCTTTAGAATTGAAATTAGTGTAGTATGATGTTGGAACAATGACACGGAACATATATAACTGAAACTAGGAATGTAAGAAGCATGAACATCATACAATAATGGACACAAGACTTTTTAAGTGGAAAACCCAAAGAGGGGGAAAACCAATTGGAAGTGGGAATTACGTGCCTTTCTCGATTCTCCTTATGGCCAAAGGGGTATTATAAAGAGAGATACGGTAAAAATTACAATAGTCACACTTTGTTGTTTACGTGAGTCCTCTATGCAACCTTTCTCCCCTCTTTACAACCAAACGCCTACTTTGTCACTTAGACCCTCTTATCCCCAATTTCCTTTGTAACCCTTTCTTTATCATGCCTTAAGGGTGTCCTTTTGTGCGCTAAAGAGTTCCCAATCATCTTGAAAACCAAAAACATTTTCCGTTGTTTCTCAAATTGTTCATTTAATTCGGTGATCTTGTCGCTTGATACAACTCTATAGTTTTCAAAATGGTGGTCCTGTAGGGACCAAGGCTACATAACCACCCTTGCAAATACTGCAATTTTATCATCATATATGAAATATTCAAATTGATTTCTTTTTACTAACAAAAACAAACTTTATGTTGGTTGGATGATAAAGTGGAGTAGTTTTCTTGATCATTGGATCATGCGTCCCTCACGAAAGGGCTTTGGTGCCACAACAACTTAGAAGGGGAGATGTGGAAACAACTCCGCCACTCTCTTCTTATGTACCATTTTGTTTGCCTTAATGTCTTCCCTTTGATGTTGAGTTGCCAATATTCGTGTGGCACTCTTCTAGTATTTCTATGCAACATTGCATCATCCTCCAACTCTCCTATCGCATCCAAGATAAGGTCTTCTATAGGGGTAGTAATTGTCATTTTCCTCGATCTAGCATGGATGGCTCATATAGTTGCAATTTACTATTGATTACATCCTTATGAATGGAAGCAAATCAAACTTAAAAGCATTTTCTCCCATATTCTCCAAGATGGTAAATGGCCCATACCTCGAGGTTTGAGAATTTTTAACTTGTCCCAAAGCCTCTCTTTGCTAAAATAGAGCCATACATTATCACTTACTTAAAGTGTATCTAGATTTCGGTGTTGATAATGTCTAGCCTTATACTTGGCTCTAGACTTCTTTAATTGCTTGTTCACTTTGAGATAGATTTTCCTAATTCTCGCAATAAATCTTGAAGCTCGTCACCTTTGAATCTTGTTCCCCCTTTCTCTCTATTGTCATGTTGCAACATTAAGTGGATTACTAGGCGAGATAACCCAAACATGTTTCAAGAGGTGACACAGGGGTTCACTTAGTAAAAGTATGGTATAACACGTGCGTTCGAAGGGTATTAAAGAATACCCTTAATTCTAGTTTTTACCTCTAATTATTCAATTGATAATACCCCTTTTGTTATATTATTAGAATGAAAATACCCCCTATTTTTTCCATGTACCTTACTTACCCATTTTTCAATTACAATTTTATTTACCCCTTTTTATTTCTACCCTAATATATTAAACAAAAAATATATCATATTTCTCACTCAATTTTTTTAATGTGCATTTCCTCTCGGAAGATAGTTTGAAGCCATTGAATACCTATTACAAATCACCTTATAAATGTTAAGCTTTAATCATTTATCAATAGTTCTTCAAATAATTAAGATGGTGAAATAATATCACTTGTGTTGAAAAGCATACTCAATCTTAGTTTTCTACCATCTTATTATTTCTTGGTTAAGAATCTCTTAATTGATATTTCTTTATTCAAAAAGAGATTATAATTTAACTTTATGAACACACTTCTTTTGATATTTTAAGGTATTTACTTTTAAAAACTAGGGTTCAAATGTTTTAGTTTTATATTAAAATTAAACCTCCCTTTCCTTTGGCCCACCTCTCTAACCTACCCCAATACCTGATTCAAAATATTAATAAACTAAACCCTTTCACCCCCTCGTGTCTACCGGTATATTTACTTTAATTTTATTAATTTTAATTACCTCAATATGAACTCACGTGCTAGGATATTGCCTAACTAATGAAGCCCCCGTGGTAGGTGACTTGTTAGTGAATGTATGAACTTCCATGTTGTATGAGTGATGTATATGTGCATGTGTGTAGCCAAAATTTTCAAGTTGTTAATATCACCCAAAATTTAGTCTAACATGTTCATTGTGAAAAATAAGCATTTTCGCCTATATTTGTGAAGAGAAAAAATGTGTTTTTTCCTCCAAAAGGCCAAGGGAGTTTTTTACCGCTACACTTTGAAGTGTGAAGGTCCCTGCTCAGTGTGTGGGTGCCCCATATGTGTTGAAGAGCTACTAAGCACGGTCCCTCTCGAAGGTACCAAGTGCACTTAAGTCTCTATTTGGCTCAAAGGTTGGAAAATTTGTGAAAATTAAAAAGAAAAGAGAAAAATCTAGTGTTGCAGGCCTAAAGTGCCCTTTTGAAGAACCGTAAGAAGGTTTGTCGACATCTAGCGTGCTTGGCACACCTGCACTCTCTAAGAAACATTGCTTGATTAACACGCCCAACATGCCCAAGGTAACTAATTTTCAAGTGATTTTTTTGCCTACAAAAGGCATTCACCTTTCTCTTTTACACATTCAAAAGTTCCTAATACCTCAATAGATCACACCAATTGTGCCACAATAGCATTGCGAGAAGTGTCATGGGTGTGCGCCCATGTGTTCCATGCACCACATCCAAATGTATAAAATCATGGTTTTCGATGATCGCTAAGCCCAAATAGAGTGCACTATGGGATTTTCCCTAGACCCAGTGAGGGCTCCACCCTCAACCCCATTGGGCATGACAATCCAAATTCAAGAGAACAAAAATATATGTTGAGGAAAATTGCATCGCCAGAATGTAGTAAATATGCAGATCACCTATGGAAACAACCTAACAACTCTAGAGGAGACGATTATCATAGGCACTTACACCAAGATCCAAGAGTTGAAAATTAACAGTGAACAAAAAGAATAAATATGTAGTAAGGCACCATGTTTGCTCAAGTGACTCCAAGGTGGAATATCAACCTTGGGAAACATCTTTGGGGAATATTGTTGTAATTTCAAGTTACTTTTTTACAAATAGCGTTTAACTTGAAGTACTTTATATTTTTTTATATTTCAAGCTACTTTTGGAAATGTAATTGTAAAGGTATAAGAATGTGAAAGGTCATCCAAGAATTAGTTACATTCTCACATTACGATACACAATTTAGGTAATGGAAAAGGACTTTTGATGTTGTTTGAAATTTTTCTTGAGAGGAAGAAGTACAAGAAACATTGTGTTCATGCTCGATAAGAAATACAAAGAGATTCACATAATTTTATGTCTTAGAATTTCTTTGACAATCTCATTTAGTCTTATGTTAAATGTATGTCTTTCGCTTCTTTCTTTTCCTAAATACGAGATTCCAACATTAAGTTGTCAATATTATTATTGTTTACTTCCTCCACACAAGGATAAAAATTTTGTTTATTTATTCGTGTGTGCATCTCTTTCTATTTTCTCCCTCCCTTTCCAACTTTCTTTGTTTTCATTTCTATTTCATTTTTGTGTTTTCTAGTCAAAAGTACTCAAAATCCCAAAAAGACATATCTTACAAGGGATTCGCCCCTCTCAAATGCAGAGGAAAATCACCCATTCCAATGGTGGTATTTATAATGTTGTAGGATTATGCTATTGCCCACCGAGGAACATAAATATTTGCTAACAACTCCAAAGATCGTTAAAATCCTCTGACACATTGGTTGTTGTAATCTCTTATCAATTATACAAAGTTATATTTACAAATTTTGTGTGTCCACCATTTGGGGATGAAAAATTGTGTTTATGTAGATCTTGTTATCCATCTCGCCCCATGAGGTGTTCTAAATTTTCCCTTAAAATGGAGTCCATATCTAAACCAATAGACTTAGGCAATCCAAAATACACCTAAACTTTAGAAAATAATAACTCAACTTGATGTCCTTTTACAATCTTTATGTTGATAGACATCTTCCCTATTGAAAAGTTGGGGTTTGCCACCATAGGCACAAATGACATCAACGGTTTGTAGGAGTTCTTTGGATTTTGTTGACGTACAAAATATTTATCGTCATTGATCACAAGGATGTTGTTAGCGCATGGTGGGAGATATTTATGTGGACAAACGAGGGGAAAACACATCGATTTTGTAGTTGTCGATGCATGCCCTTTATCAATGGTTCATGATTATGTCGTAGTGATCACTTCTAAAAGAAGGGTGGTGCAACATTTCTTGCCATGTAGGGATCACTTTTATTGCATTATTATAATTTCATGATGATCTACATTTGTTGTGTTAAGGAGGTTGGAATTGTGGGTTGTGTGGAAACTTGAAGGAGCAAAGTGGCGTATAAAACCATTTTGTGCATTTCTTGCTATCATCCCAAAAAAATTATTTGTTAATTTATTTTTCTAAAAATGATTTGTGCATTTCTTGTTATTGGTAATTTAAGTTTACTTTAGTTGAAGTTGTAGAAAATTTGAATGCTTCTCATTCTTAAGATTCTCGCAACAATAGGTCATTACCCCAACCAAATCATGTATAGGAACACACAATAATACAATAATTATACACGATATAGTCTTTATTCATGTATTTCTATGTATTACAATTTACAATGGGAGTCCTAGATATATGGTTGGGAATAGTTTGTTTCATGCAACAAGAGTTGCATCAACAACCAACAAGATAGGAGGATCTCATACTTATGTGCACAAGTTCAAATGTGTGTGCACAATTAGGTATTCAACTTCAATAATACTAACCATTCCTAAATCAAGCTTTCCTCTCTAAGTGCATGTGAACATGGCTCAAACCTAGCTGGTTGAAATATATCCTAAAACTCTAGCCAATGTGAACACAGACACATCAACGCACTCCCTTAAACAAAAAATGTGGAGAGAGAAAAGAAGCAAAAAGACTGATGGGTCTCGAAAACTAGGCTTGATTAGGTACCTATGTACAAATGCACAATGGACTTGGTAGTTTGTACGAGGCTCAATCATAAGAAAACATTGATGCATAATTGGGAAAATATTTATCTTGGGTGAAATGTATCACCACAAGGTACCCAAAAGACTAGTAAAACAACTAAAGTGGAGTGAGAACTTATTTTGCAAGGCATCCCAAGAAGCATAACTCAAAGATTAACCACAATGTTGAAGTATGTGCAATCAATGGAATTAACCACATCAAATATAAGTGCACTCAAAGTGAACTTGAAATTCACAAATAGTTTGGTGAGAACAAGTAAGTGATTTGGAGCTACTACTTTGAAAAGTCGACAAGTGTTGGAGATGTTAGGCTTAAACTAACATTGTCAAGTCTGAATCCACTAATATTTAATGAGAGTTGAAGTTCGTAACCAAAAGAATGTTTGGTAGACATACGTTCACTTAAACCACTACTACATATAGTGTTAAAAACATCGAAATTGGGGTCAATTTCATGTCAATTCGTGTTAGATATTTTTATTTATTTTTAAATGGATATTTGACTCAAATAGGACATGATAATAGTGTCACGGATGTAGTATAAATGTGATGCAAATTCTGTCACCTTTGCACCACATTTGCATCACATTACTTTTGACCACCCCCATGAACTAGTTAGAGATCGAGCCAATGCATAGGCCTCACCCAGGCCTATGGGGAGGTCGAGGGCCCCTATCTTTATCTTACTTTAGTGATTGATAGATAAACAATTTCCTGCATATATAGATAGGGGCACTCGACCACCTAGATATGGATTTGGTGAGGGCGAGGGTCAGCTAACTATATTTTTTTATAGCCGCCCCCTACCCATATGGATAGCTCAAGCTTATGTTATAAGAGACTAGACCGATGAATGACTATATGGATTGGAATTGGGTTTGTTTCTTAATCCTAATGAGTAGCCCCCTGTTGCCTATTTAATCCTAAGTGGATGCCATTTTCATTACACCTATCATTTTCACTCTTGCAAAGAAGGAGAAGGAGCTCAAACAACTTAGTGTTTTTTCCACGTAAAAATAAAGGTAAGTTAATTTTTTTTAATTTGAATTTTCATTTATTTTTTATGTAAATAATTGATATCAAGTTCAAGTAAGTTATTGATTTTATTTGTCAATAAAACACATTATAAAAATATTCCATGGGACCACATATCCTTGAGTAATTTTGTCAATAAAATAAATTAAACAAATGCATTCCATGACACATTCACATATCTTAGAGTTAGTTTTTTAAACAATTTGTGTTTTTTGCATGCAAATAACTAAATGAAACATTCTCATATCTTGGAGTCAATTTTTAAAATAGTTTGTGTTTTGTGTATGCAAATAACTATAACATTATACAACAAAAAATTGTGTTATACTTCAATAGATGTCCATACCCTAAATTAAAACTCTCATTTTCGCATGGGCTTCGAGTATGTGAAAAAGGTTGTGGAGTCTAGCTTTACATCAAACTTTACCGAACTTGTGAAAAAGTTCAAATTTCTTTATCCTCATATAACATGAACTCCAATTTTATCTTCTTTTCTAAATGGGAGTTTTTGACGCGATTTTGCATTATATTCCCTTAACCTAAAATTTATTTATATAAGTATTCATCAATTTTAAATATGTTAAAATGATGATTAAGACATTAGGTCAGCAGAAAAATAAACGCGGGTTCCTTTTTCACGTTGGTTCCAAATAGTTTTCACAAGGTGAAATATGGTTCTTCACACTACTTTCGTATGTGATACACACAATCCAAGAAAAAATATTAATCACACCACAAAGATGATTAAAAGTAATTATAAGTTATTCTAAAACTCCTTAAATACTTAGAATGAGCACAAGGTCAACCAAGGTGAAAAATCCCTCAATATTAAAATGCAAAACTCAACAATTCTTCTAATCATAATAAGAAAGTTAAAAGTGTTCTAGGGATGGTCCTTAATACACACTTGCACAATGATTCTCAAGCAAAAATATTGTGGAACTCTACGTAAACTTCGAAAATGCTTACATCAAACAACACTTGTCTTCAATGTAGAAACTTGGCTCCTCGATATACAATTAGTTGCAATGGGGAAAATAATAAATACCAACTATTTCTTTTCCTCTCATACCCCCATTCATCCAACCACCAAAAAAACATGTCCACATAACCACCAAAAGTTTAATTAAATTTTAGATTATAAAGTTTAGAGCTTCCTCAAGATAGCCAAGATGGCCAAGAAGGTTAACCATGCATACAAAATGATTCATTTTGGAAAAAATGGTCATGTCATTGAAGTATTTATAGTCCTCATCCACTCAACTTGCGGTGGCATGCACATAAACATAATAAAAGTATATACTATCAAGGTGTGTTTTAAAGTGCTTCATAAATTCAAAGAGTTTGAAATCATCTTTACTCAACCACTTTGTGAATATCATCTAACCATTGCACTTATCATTCTATTTCTTCGCAACACAAAACCCTCGCAAACCTTCTACATATCTCTAGCTCTTGCAAACTCATATTTCCCTTTAGAAGGAAAGTAGATTTGTTCCAACATAAAATAGAGGGAATACATAAGGATTCTCACACAATGTTGAGATAGTAAATTTATTTACATTTTGCAACAATACACGTCTTTAGTATACTTCAACATTGTACATACATTTCTACCAGGGAACATATCTTGTCTCGAAATGGAAATACGAAAATTTATGACTTGGAAATTTTACTAATATAGTATTATAGCATTATTATCTATCAAACACCTACAACACAAAGATTTTGACAAAAAATTCACTTCACCACATTCCTTTCAATCATTTTTTCAAAACTTTTCTTGCCTTGTTAATGCTACCACATTTTGCATACATATCTATCAGGGAAATTGCAAGTACAACATCTAATAATAGTCCCTTCTCCATGATGTTCATACCTTGTTTGAATACCAAACTTGATGAAACTTGGTAATAATTTCATATTTATGTCAAAATTACAAAATATAGAAAATTGAAGACAAATAAGACAAATTAATAAAAATAATGAGCATTAATAAATATGTAAACCAACAATATTTGGAAATTTTTTGCAAAATAATGATAATATTGTAATTTTCTTATTAGCATTCATTTTTAGCTAATATTTATATAATAATGAAATTATCATTATTGTTGTAGATATGTCACTCTGAAAATTCAATTTGCTCTTCACCACGTCCGTAATCCTCTACCACTCATAGGTAGACATTATGGAAATTGTAGGCAATTATAAAGACAATAGGGATTTGACATTGGAAAATTTGAGGGAAAATGTGAAGAGGAAGAGGTTGAAATCAGATTCATTGGTGCACATAAACAATAAGTTTCAACAATTATGGTTAATCTACATGCAAAAAGGCGGGGGAATCATATTAAACCTTATGAGGAAGAGTCCAAAGATGATTTGGAACTTTTTCCTAAGGTATTGAGGAAATATCAATCTAGTTTTCCCAATCAATGACATTATCAAGTTTGGCCAATGGATAAACCACTTCCAACACCTTATGAATAATTCAAATTTTGGAAGCTCAACTACATGATATGACCTTCTACTATTCTTAATGCAAATCTTGGGCTATTAACTTCGACAACAATTAATGTTGCGTTTACTACTCAATGTTCAATTGATCTACCAATATTACTTTTTATGGCCCAATGTACCAATTTGTAGATTGGACTCATGTGACGAACTACGAATTCAATATGTCTAGATATGGCATGTGTTGTAATGAAAAGTCAATGGAAAAGTATATTAGTATAGCCCCAAAGACAACTTGTCATATGCATGATCATATGTACATTGATGGACACCCTTACACATTTAAAAACAATATTGACTTCATCAATAGTATTTGCAAGTGTTCACATCTTGTATCTCCTAATTGTCAAATTATAGAGTGTACTAATGACAAAAATGTGAAATTAAAGGTCCAATATTACCTCTTTATGTCAAGGTGAAAGCGATAAAAATATCAACGATGGTGAAGATCTTCCGATTAACTTAGTTTTAAAGAAAAAAAAACACCATTGAGATTAAGGAACAAAATGTTGATATTGATGATTGATGTATATGTCTTGGTAATTTGAAGCCTAATTTTTGTCACAATTAAATTTCTTGTATTGTTTTGAAAAAAAAATTAATGTTTTAATTTTTTATGTTATGTAAAATATTATTTCTTTTATAGTATATGATTTTATAAAATGGAAGAATTTGCTAGTATTTTGTCTAATGATTTGTATATAAATTTGATGAATGTGATGATTTTTTGAAAAAATGGAAAAAATGGTATGTTGTGGGACATCACTATCTTTACATTCAGATGAGGATCCTCCTTCATCCCTTGCACCACCTTCAACATCACCTCTAGAGTCACTTCCACAGTCACCTCCACCATCACCAGATGTTGCATTACAACAACCTCGTAGAAGATCCACTAGAACATATGACAATGTTCAATCATCTATCCCTAGTCTTTCAAGACATTATTTTGCAGGGTGTTCATTTGTTCCTTTTACACTACCTATATATATTTGAAATCCTTTACAATAATCTCCTTGGATTGGGAAAATCATGTTATGAGTTTTGTAAAGAAATTAAGGAATACCACTGCCTCCACCTCAACGAAATCAATTTCCTTGTAATATTATTTTATAAAATGAAGGGTAAAGTTGTTGGATATTCATCGTGTTAGTTGTTACCCATGGGTTGTAATATGTCAAACATTAATGTTCGTGACTATAAATATATATAGATGTGCTATTTTTTTCCTACTTTGAATATAGTATGTTGTACTTGCTTTAATAACTTGAGTAGTTTACATAAGAGCTTCATGGTTAGAATGATTATTGTACCCTTCTTAGACTCGGTTATCTCTCTTACAAATTTGTGTGAAAGCGCACTTTGTATAATCTAAATAAATATTAAAATTTGACATGTAACATTATCCAGCTTAAAAATGTTTCTCTTATAACATTTTTTCTTAAGAACAATAGGTGGATAATTTGATTATTAATGTTATCAATTCTTATAAAAATTTGGTGTTATCAATATTAGCATAAATAAAATGATACCATTGTCAAATTGCAAATGTAATATCATTCATTCTAAAATAATCTCAATAGACATAATGTTGGAAAGCATTTAACTAAAATTTATCCTTGTAGACCCATATATCTTTCTCTATGGATGACCATCTTTCTCTACAACTTCATTATTTTCCCTCCTCCCATGCTTCAACCTACCTACCTTTTATGTTCTATTTCATACACTTTATTTCATATACCATATATTCATATAGTGCCCTTGAAAAGGGTAATAGTTTTATTGCACTAGCATCAAGTGAGACAATGAGGCTAGTGGGACCAACCAAATGAACCTAAAGGAATACTCTCACCCCCTTTACTATACTAGGCCCATATCACCCGATCATAAGGGATCTATATATCCAAGGTTAGGATTTTAATGTGATCCCATTACATTCTCCCCTTTCTATATATGGGTAGATATGATCTTGTTCTCATACCTATTCATCGAAGGAGTTAAATTGATAGGTTCATAGGGAAATATGACACACACACACACACACACACACACACACACATCTATACATATATATATATATATATATATATATATATATATATATATATATATACATATACACGGACACGCTCTCCTCTAATTATATATAGATTTATCTAGTCGAGTGTCATATATGCATATTACATTGTGCTCACCTAATATATAAATAATGGTCAAACCAACTATAGATTCAGCCCCACTATATATATTATTGCACTCCCTCTCTAGTACACACCTATATAGTATGGGGATTTCTCTCTATAGATTCAACCCCACTATATATATTATGTCACTCCCCTCTCATCCCCCACATATCAAGGTAGGGTGGAGAAAGAGAGGGAGAGAACAATCTAGTGATTCTCCCCTACATATAGAGTATAGGGTAGGGGGCCTGTCATGTTCTCGAGTTGCCCCAAGATAAGATAATTATCTCTAAACTCTATATGGCCTTCGCATAATAGATATGTAGGGATCCTTTCACCTATTGTCTTATCTCCAGACTTCCCTATCTATCATATCTTTCCGTAATTGATACAGGGAAACGTGACCCAACTATAAAGGGGGGCCTATCTAGAATCTTATACTCTATATGGGTTGGGGTGTAGTGATTAAGAATATTTATTTTATTTTTTTACAAATTTTGGACGTGGCACAAACTTGTGTCACATTTACACCACACCCACCTCTAATTTAAAAAACATAAAGTGGGACACCAAAAGGAAAATCCTACTTTATTTCATTTCCTTTGAATGCAACGAGAGGAAAGAAGAAAGCGTAAATGAAGAGGAGTGAAGAACTCTAGCGGAAGAAAAAAAAAGGATAACAAGAAGGGAGAGGAGAAATTAAAAACAAATAAAACATAGAGGACAACATAGACAAAAAATGGGGCACCGACAAAAATATGGAATAAAACTAAACATTTAAGGCAAGAAACCCTCCATTGGAAGAAGAAGATTGTGTGACAAATCCCATATTATAGGTATGCATATTTTCATTTAGATTTTAAAAATAATGTATGTAAATTGTAGGAAGTAAAATGTAAATCTTATGAGAAATTGTGTAAACCCTATAATAGATTTGAAAGGAAAATATGTAAATCCTAAATAAAATCTAAAAACCCTAGGATAAATTATGTAAACCATAGGAAATTTTACAATCCGTAGTGTAAATTGTGTAAAGTATAGAGAATATTGTGTAAACCATAGGGAAAATTGTGCAAAGTGTAGATAATATTGTGTAAACCCTAATGTACAATGTGTAAACTCTAGTGAAAATTATGTAAACCCTAGGGTAAATTGTGTAAAGTATAGATAATATTGTGTAAACCCTAATGTACATTGTGTAAACCCTAAGTAAAATTGTAATCACAACAAATATTCTATCCTAAATCATGCCATAATATAATATTCGATCAACACAAAATTTTAAAGTGGAATATAAAGAAATATGGTTAGGGTTTAGAAAGATGTCATCTTTTGTGATGTTTATAGTTGTGACAATGATATATAATTGTGCTAATAGACTATTAAGAGTTTCTTAAATGTTCCTATAACTTATAAGGACCTAAATATAAGCTCCAAAAACAATATGTTGTGTCAAACAATATCTCCAAGATATTTTGTCCTATGGCATATGATTCTTACCTCTACTACTATGACCTAAAATAGAACTTTGAAATTTCATGCACTTGTGTCTCTAGTACTATCATATGTTCTTGATATTTCAAAATTGCACTTAGACTAATAACTAGCACACATAACACTATATAACACTACTCTAAAGAGACCTCCCAATAGGTGTGTGAGAATGTGGATAAACAATGTAAATTGGAAATCCCTAATAAGGCCTTCAACACTTGGAAATGAACTTTATATAATTCTCCCTATTGTGATTTCTAAAAGAAGATAAGTAATTACATTGTATAATATATTTAATGACATATTTTTCATGACTAAGGCGTACATATTTCCTCACTCATTGTATTCTATAATTTTGGTTTTGATATTAGAAAGGATGTAGCCTATTCAAAAAGTTATATGATGCCTTCGCATATGACGCCTCTAGAAATCGTGGTCCGGAAAATATGACGTGGATGAGGATTTATACGAAACCCATGTGTCACCTCAATGTTCATCAACCTCTATGCACCCACAATGGAGTTATAAGTTCATAGTATATTTTGTAATTTTAAAAAATCATATTTAAAATTATAATTATACATCTTCATAATGATAGGTATACTACTTATAGAGACCTACAAGATCCGTCTACCAAATATCACCACATTTGTATGAATGGACGTCCCAAAACCTCTAGGGACTCAAAGACAAAGGTATATATTTATAATTACAAAATTATTTAATTTCACCGAACAATTCTAATACCACTTGTGTATCACAGGTCTACTTCTCATATAGACCGACAGAGGAGGACAATGTTGGAATAATCATGCGTCCTTCATCTCGCTTTATTAGGTGTCCCCTGCAGGAGGTATAAATTTATTGTTTGTTTGTTAATATTAAAAAATCTCTTATTTGAACAATTACAATTTTACTTGATTATGACAAGTCTACATCCCATATCAACTGGCATGAGGATGACAACAATCAAATAATGAGGGAGTCATCTACATAGAGGTATACCATCTTCATTTATTATTTAAAGTGATTTTAATTAATTATTTATAATTAGTTGACATTTTTTGTAGATCATCGACAGAGGAAGGTCCCTCTTAGCCTTTTAGTAATAAAATTTTAAAAAGTGAAAGGGTGAGAGATTGTACCAAAATTATGAATGGCCTACTCCTAAATGGATTAAGGGGGCATGGAAATGCACTCTCACTCCCTCTAGAAATAAATGTTGATAGACCCTCTCATCTTGTTCGTAGTAATTATAAACATTAGGTCCAACAACGCCTCAAAATGGACCTCTATATAAATAATGATATGATGATATTAATGTATATCCGGGGTAAGTATTTTAATATATTTTCTTTGAGACATAATAGTTAATTTTTGTATTAGTTTAAGTTTTTGTCAATTTTTCATGTCATTTTTAGTGATTTCTATTTTTGTGGTTGCAAGTATTTTAAAAAAGAATAGTTGACCGAACACGAAAATTGATTCATTCATATTGTCATCTAGAATGGTTGTAAATCCCACTTGAGAGAGAAAAAGACGTTGATGTAACTTTTACCGAGTTCAAGAGGACCCACTACAACCTAAAGCTAATTGGAAAATTTGCATCATAAGGGTTTAGGAGAATAAAGAGGAATTTGAGGGTAATTGTGTTGTATAAATAATTTTCTTAATAAAATAGTATATAGTTTTAAAATAATTTTTATATTTAAAATTTGCAGGTTGAATACCAAGGAAACACAAATGAAGAGAGGATACGTCTTCGATCTCCCGAAATAAAAAAAGATGCACGGTTCAATTTGTGTGAAAAGTGACTAACATGGGACTCTAATACGGTTACATGTTAGTTAAAAAAAATAAATTATATGGGTTGACATTTGCATAGTAAAGAGGAATATTTAAAGCTTTTCCTTATGGTTGATAAACACATTTTATTTAGTTTTATATTATATGTTGTTTAGTTTCCATTCACATCTTATAAAATAAAAATATGACTTACGATCCGAATGCAATAGCAATTGTGTAACATGGTGAATGATTAAAATTTAATAAATATTACAATTGATAAAGGTATCAAAGTAATGTGCTCAAGGGGCGTGAAGCTAGATTCTAAAAAGGGTTGTTGGTGACTCATCGTTTGGGCCAAAAAAACTTCGAGAAGAGGACACTAATTATTTTTATGAAATAGATATTATATTAAAATATTGGGTATTATGATACAAGACAATTCACAAAAAGAAAGGCAATATGGAAGCATACCTCAAGGTCACGAGCCAAACTAGGTCTTAAAAGGGCTTAGGAAGAAAAATGCCCAAACTAGGTCAAGCCTAGGTAAAATGATTTATTACATTAAAAATGGAAATATAAAACTGCGTTTTCGCCATGAAATGTTGTCCTACCGACATTGGCTCATGGTCATGCCAACCAAGGCCTAGAATATATTTCTCATAGTTGGGTGGGTTCCATCTAGATCCCATGCCAACATGCTCTCCATTGGTATTATCCTCCTCCTATGCACACGATGGAAAAATGACTAATGCAAGCTAAGGAAATTTTTCCTAAGGTGGAAATAGGATTCACCCATAATGGGAGAAGATAAGGGGTGGCGTAGGTGGCTACGGGAACCCCAAGCCCAAGCCCATGGTGAAGGAGGTGGCATGGTGCCACACCCGATAGGATATCGATGCAGGATTGAAAATAAAAAATGATTTCATCAATGGTTTCTTTATCCCATTGGGCCAATTTGAATTTGGCTTTGATGATAGTCCATGGTAGCCAAGATTGCAATTGTTTGCAAAAATGGTCTTGAACAACGTATATCACCTACTTAGAAAGCTTGAGCGAGGGTATCCTCGAGACCTCGGCAAAGAATGAAGAATGCTTATCAAGGAAATCCCATCACAAAATATGTTTCCATTCCACAAGAGACAAGGCTTGAATTTTTCCCATGCTTTCCATATGTTTTTGATAACAAATGAGCCAACAATTTTAATTGGAATTGAGAGAGTGAGAATGTTGGAAAATCCTAACCCTATCCAAATAACACGCCCATGGGGAGATCCTTCATAAATGAAATGACGGATAAGAACTTTCCAATATTTTTTCCCTTCAATGGCCCATACAATCCACTTAGCACACAAGGTAGACCCATGTCTATGGATGTCTAGAAGCTCCATTCCTCTAGCTTCTTTGAGGAGACAACAATAATCCCATGCAACTCTATGAAAGCATTTACCAAAGTGGTGGGATTATCCCATAAGAAATATTGGAGAGTTTTTTCTATATTTTTCACCGATTTCTTTGAGGGAAACCAACATGAGGAGTAATAGACATGGGTGGATTCCAGCACTTTAGATAAAATTTGAAATTTTCCTGCAATGGAGAGTAGCTTAGTAATCAAGTAATCTAATTTTTTGGCAACACAAAGCACCACATATTGTCAATGCCTAAAAATTTAAATATTTATCTATGATGAATCCATTTCCATTCATAATTATCAAACCAAGGTGGTGGAGGAAGGAAGGATTGCTGATAACATTACATTTTACGTCATCGAATCTAAGAACCAAAGGCAAGAAAAAAACATCCAAACAACTCATAGCATTAGAAATATTTTGTTCATCCTCAATCAAAGAGAGAAAGGATTCAGTAGGAAAAATATCCATCAAGTATTTGTATGGATTCAACAACAAGAAAATAGATTCCGAACAAGACCTTAAGATTGCAAATTAGCTAGTAAATCGCCAAAACCTTTGGATGCCAATACGTATAAGGAAGGGAAAGAAGGCATCCTTGGTGGATATATCTGAACAAACCAAATTACTCCAAGATATTTTTATTTATACTAATGTGAGAAGAGACATAAAAAAGAGCATTTGAACCAATTGAGAGAAATTGGGATGAAAGCCCAAGGCTTTTAACATGGCCATAATGAAGGGCCATTCAATCCAATCATAAGATTTCTAAAAATCAATTTTTTGAACATGGGTTGCTTCTTGAGTGCCAAACCCATTTCATTCCCTCCCAAAAAGTGATGATCTTGTCCAAAATGTATCGGCCCTTAATGAATCCCATTTTCTCATGCACGAGAGCTAAGGCCTTGGCAATAATCTTGTATGAGAAATTAAGCGAGTAATCGGGAGGAAATTGTAATTTTTCTTGGGATATCCTTGATTAGGGATGAATTTTATGTTCCCTATGTTGATAGTTGGCCCTAATGTTTACGTACAAAAACCTTCCAAATAGACCCGATGGAGGTCGGGACCAACCAAATCCCACAATGCTTTGTAGAATTTTCTAGGGATTTTTTTACAACCTAGGGATTTATCATTGACCATTTGTAGTGTCACTTCATGTAGGTCGTCAATGGATAGTAATTTTTCATAATTAATTCGAGAAGGGGTAACCTTGTAGGGGAAAATAACAAAACTTTACTCCAACTTAGCTTGGCATGCATTGTGAAAGCCTTTGGCTTTGAACACCAACTTATAGTGCTTTACAAAGGCCTGGAGCATATCCTTAGTTTCAGTGTAACACAAGCCATTTTCATGGATGGATTTTATTCACTGTGAAGAATTCTTAACTTTGAGCATTTGAAATAATTATTTAGATACTTTATCTCGACTTTGATCCATTACAATCATGATTGAATTTGGGCACACTAGGCATTGCAATTGTCAACAATTTGAATTTTGTTCGTAAGTCCCACAACTTGCAATCAAGTGGCTTAGAGAAAGTACTTCTCTACAACACTACCATTTTATTTCATTTTCTACACAACATTCTAATACAAATGATAAATCCCATTGGGTTCCTAAATCTGATTTATCTATATCTAATGAGCATCAGGACAACGTTACTCAAGCACCTCATAAGAAACAACCTCTCACAATTAGTTCACCATCTCCTCCTACTCAGCCACCTACGACATCACCAAGTCAATCACCTACCAAAATTAGTTCACAATCTCCTACTAATAAGTCGTCTATCATATCACCAAGTCAACCTAAGAAACCTCCCTTAAAAGTTAGTGCAACATGGCCTCCTCTCAAGTCTAAGCTCCAACCAATCAATTTCATCAAAGAAACTAATCCTCCTACTAGTGGTCATGATACATTGCAAATTCCACCAAAATCATATGGTCTTACTATTACTTTGGTCAACCATGCTTCCACCGTTAAACGAAAACTTGGTCTTTGGTAGGTGACTTTTGTCACTCTACCCTCCTAATGACACACTCATGTTCTTATGGTTCTTATATTCTTATTGAGAGGTCTATTATGATAAAGAACCTCGTTTCGTCTTGCATTAACATATCTATCTCTTACATAACCACTCATACATACATACATCTATAATCATCTATTGCTTGTCACACATACTATACGATTTCTCATTATTTATTCCATTACTGAATCAATCTTACAAAAATTATGATACTTCGCTACCTATATACATCATTTATCGAATAGTCTACACATTACCACACATTTGGGGGGCATAACACCTAACATACCCCCATCATATTAGTATCGGTGCATCTCTCATCTTTGCATTATCATACATCAACCTCATAGCATAGGCATAATCATCACATGTTCTAGCATCATCATTACCCGATGACACACTCTTGTGCTTCAGTTCACACTTGATTGTTGAGGGCTTACTACACATGAACCCCACACACTACACAATAGTTACTACACACTGCGTCTATTCACACATTGTGCATCTTACATCACACATTCTATAGTTAGTTTACATCATTTTGACATTTACACATCTACGCATCATACATCATACTAGTCCTCATCATACATGTGTCACACTTACATCTAGCATTACATACTCCTCATCATACACATCACATAGTGCATATTTCACACTATTAGTCTATCTATGCATTTTTGCATTGCATCCTATACATTGCATATCCCACATCCTACTCATCACATAGTCATATATTATCATCACAAATATTGCATTGTCTTCTACACATTGCACTCATTACCCTATGATGCACTTTAGTTCCTCGGTCCATACTCGAATGCCGAGGGTTTACAAATCAAATGGACCTTACATTCATCACACATTTATCATTCAACCTTTCATCATGCAACATTTCTAGGATAGTGACCCACGTTATAGGCTAAATCATCACTTACTCTTTTATCTCGTAGTGGTATACAGCTTTAGGATACATCACCACTCCCTACCATTCATCTTGTAGTGACATACAATATAGGCTAAATGGTCACCTACTCTATCATCTTGTAGTGTTATACGCTTTGCGATACATCGCCACTCCCTACTATTCATCTTGCACCGATACACACTTTAAGGCTAAATCATCACTCATAAATTCATCTTGTCATGATATACGCTTGGCTATAAGGTTCACACACACATCATCTCTATGTTACATCTCATCACCACACATATACATACTCATCACAAAGTGTAATAGACACAACATACACTTCAACCATTTCTCAATGAAGCACTCTCATTTACGGTTAATTCTTGACTGCTGAGGGAGAAAAAAATGAACCTCGCTTCATAAATTTCCATTCACTCGGGGGCATGCAGCTCATATCACTCCATTTTGCATTCCATTCCATCCATCCATAGCATACTGCATATAATGGTTGTGTTTACTTTTGCTTACTTTTGTTTGTTCATGGTCACTTTATTACACATGCTAGTTAGATTTTCGGTATGTCATTTATGTATACCATCCACACATGTGTGTTCACATATTTTTCTAGTTGTGATCACAGATACAAGTCTCTTACACGCAACACGGATGATTGCCTTTTACCCTTCTTACACTTTGGTTTTGGGGCATCCACATTCGTCACATCCTTTGGTGTTATTGTTTTATTTTGTACTTAGCACTTTATATTACTTGCTTATACACACTTTTGACATACTATTTATCTTTCTAACATGCTAACGGGTGCTTCATGTGCAACATTTGTTATGCAGGATATTTGCTTCCATACTTGTTTTTACATTGCTTGTCTATTGTTTTCTTATTTATGGGCCTTGACCTATCTCTCGTGTGTGCACACTTATTTGTTTGAATGTGGTCATGATGGCCTTACATGTCTTATGACATTGTGAGTGATTTCTCATGTTTCAAAATTGATTTTTGTGGCTTACTTGTCTTCTTACGTGTTTACATTACTTTTCTTGGTAGCTTACACATTGTTTGCGTAGATTACACATTTTCTTATACATGCATGATTGTTGGTAATAACACTTGTATTTGGATAGCCTTTTGTTTTTGTGCGCCTTGGTTTTTACCAAGCGCATTATGTTCCCCCTATAAGGAAAATTTATAGCATTCGTGCAGTTGGTCTTCTTTTGAGGCCGCATTCTCCTATCGGTGAAGTCGTAAGCACCGCTAAAGAGGGGGGTCATCATTTGGGATTTTACATACTACACAATGCATAGACATCGGTTCGATTTAGTGCACTTTCCGCCATTGACATTGTGGGTTACATACATCGAGTGGGTTCGAGACACAGGTCTATGAACCTTGTACACAACAACTTTTACATGACATGGTATTCCTTAGCATCCTGGGAAGTAGTTAAAGGTTGGAGGATACAACGGAATTCCTCCCTATAATTCTTTAGCCAATGACATCGTATCGTCCAAAAACTAGTACTTACAAAGATATCACACACACACTCAAGGAAGCGAGTTATAGGTTAGAGGATACAGAGGAATTCCTCCTACACTTCTTCACCTATGGCATCAAATCACCCAAAACCCCGATAGTATAGGATATCCTTCTACACTCTCTTTCTTGACATGGATCAGGTGCACATGTTCCATTTACACTTTTCATTTACGTATTTTACATCCACATGATTTTTACATTTATATACATGTGTCTTTTCCATTGCATTTTTATACATACATACATATTTGACTACTTGATCGGTTTCTCCTTCCAGGTCCAGCCGTATGGGAAACAAGCAATCAAATGGGGGCAATAACAATAATGTCAACAACGACACTTCGTGACAACACACACCATACTAACCATGTAGGTACATCACACACATCAACAACTAAACACACGTTTCCACCCTAGGTTCACTCTCATCACTTTCTTTACGCATTTTCATCTATAGTTCCCACGCTCCATTATATTTTTGTCATTCCAAACTTTTCCTATTACTTCAACACATTTCTACATCACTCTACATGGATTATCATGTACACATATCTATCTACTTTATGTTACCAAGATTTCTACTCACCAACATAAAGTGGGGAAAATGTAGACACAAAATCATGCACTTTAGACATTATTTAGTCCCAGTCTCATACTACTATTTAGAAGGTTTTTGAGTGAAGAAAGTACTAATTAACCCCCATCTTTTAGCCATCTTACTTTGTTTTCTTTCGTCATTCCCAACCTCTTGCACCTGCATTTCCAAATAACTTTCATCATTTTACATCATTTTAGCTTTGGCTAGGTCACCTGCAGATAGTATCGAGGTGCCCATGGGCGTCATGGTCCCACAAGGACCGCCTTGATCCTTTTTGAACTTTCCCGCCACTTTTTGGGCACTTTCAGCCATTTCGATTCTTTTCTTTTTTGGTGGTTGGCCATCTCGGGGTTAATTATGAAATTAGATCAAGAGAAACCTATAAATATAAAGTTATGAGACCATAATGAGAGACCAAGCACTACTCACTACTATCATCCACCTAGGGTTGCATTCATCTAAGGAATTTGGAGATCATTTACACAAATTTAGCTCCATCACAAAGGACAAGGATGGTTCATCTACATCACACAAGCATGGGGGGAGGGTTTCTATTCTATTCCATCCACCATTCTACTACATTTTTTTACATCTAGTTATTGTTCACTACTTCACAAAGTTTGACCGACACAAGAGCCCCTAGAGTACATTATACACACACGCACACACACACTAGAACTAAATTTGGGTCTAAAATGTAGTGCAAGGCTCAGTTAGTAAGCCCATTGTTGTGGCAGCTGAGGTCAGTCCTACCCATTCATTTGCATTCTTTTTTTTAGGGTTTTGATACTTCTTGTGGTACCTTGTAGGCCTTTCTTTCATCTTGGATTATCTACGACACCTAGCGTAGTGCAGCGAATATGATGCGATACACAGCGAGGGTTTCAAACCACCTGTCAAACCTATGAAACTCAATTCTAGAGTTTTTTCACATACCAGGGCCCCCATTCTACAGACCAGAGTATCCACATGCACCCCGGTCCCCCTCCGTGTGCTCCGGTCCAACTAGATAGCTCAGATCCACCCTTTTCGGGGCCTCTGCATAGTCGCTCTGCTTCCTATTTCTTCAATCACTTCTACGACATAGTCCATCGAGCTTCTTTAATCAATTTGAGAGTCACTTCCTCATTCTTATTTCATATAAGGGTTTCTACTTTCATTAGATTAGTTTCTAGTGTCATTTTCCATACTTGTTTATTACATTCATTTATTGTATTTATGTATCGTTCTAGACTAGATGAACTATCATATATCCCCATTTTTGGTTAATCAATAAGCATCATTAGAGGCATAAACATTGATGATGCCAAAGGGGCATTCTAATATTAAAAAGAGCCTAAATAACTTGATGTGTGGCCTTCAATCCAAGATCCACATAATGAGGTCATCATTTAAGCGAAATAAATGTTATTAAACCCCCACGACCCACATTTTGGTTACTTTTTAAGCACAAGGCTATCGGGCTAGATGGTTTTTGTAATACCACTTTCCCCGCACTTTTGAAAAGGGCCGACGACGCCCATTTAACATAACGACAAATAATTATACACAAAACAACACTTCCTACACCAAATTATACAAGGTAAAAAGATTTTCCACATAAAAGAAACGATGACATATTACCATATAACAAATCCTACTAATGTATTATAAACACTTGCATTAACTACCTATTTAATTATATTTATATCTACTACACATATTCATCAAATTATATCCATTATCTTTATAAATATAAAAACATTTAATAATATTTTTAAATTATTTAATGCTAAACTAAAAAGATAAAAACTACTTTTTTAAAAATAATAATAAATAAAACATTATATGTTTAAATAACTCCAACGTAAGTACTTTAGTTTAAAAGTTGAAGTTTTAATTTATTTAGCCATATATATATATATATATATATATATATATATATATATATATATATATATATATATATATATATATATATATATATATATATATATATATATATATATATATAGGTCTTAAATATGGGTAAGTATAATGTTTAAATATGTATAGCGGTTAGGATTAGGTAGTTAAAATATAGGTTTAAACTTTGTAAGATTTAGTACTTAGGCCGCCAACCCAAACACACACACTTATATAGATTATAGTTTTTAATTTATTTAATTACATGTACAGGTCCAACACAATAGACAAACCACATTAAAACATTATATAAGTCATTAAGATCTTAAGTTATAGTATATAGTATAATATATACATAGGTTTAGGTTTAGAACATGACATGGTATAGGTTAGAATTTTTAATTAAATGTTATATGTCATATAATATTATAATATTCAAGATGGCCACATAAAATATGCTCCACGTTAAGAGGAGGGAAATGTGATAGGGTTTTAGGTATAGTTTTATAACTATAATATTTAATAAAACATGTCTTTTAAAACGTTTAGGGAATATGTGGTAGTTTATTCTAATTTAATTAACTACTTAGGTTATAAATTTAAGTTAGGAATTAATATGGTATAACACATAAGTGTTAATATTTAAATATATAGTTTAATATGCATAAAATAAATGTAAGAATAAATCTAATCAAGTTTATTTAAAGGGGTATTTTTAGACATGGAATTTTTATTTTATTTTTTAATAATAAAGATGAAAATACACACTTAGAATTTTACACGGGAACAAGAGTAAATTACAAACCAATAGGAAAAATTGATTTACTATTCTCAAGGAGAGTTGTCTCCCGTAGAAACCTTATGTAAATTAAATTCACTTGATGTTTTCCCTAGGTGTTTCCAGCACTAAAACAAACTAATTAAATATAAATATGAATATAAGTCTATAATAAACACAAGTATTAAATATTAAATAAATTCTCTTCAACTATTTTATAACAGTATTTTAATATACATATTTTTAAAAATATTAAACCTTTTTCAAAGGCATTTATTAATAAAACCATATTATTTTTCTCGAAGTTAACTATTCAAATGCACGTATTTTATTTAATTTTACTATACAAGTAAAAATAAACAAAACAAGAGTTAATAATTTTCCACTCAAGTAAATGTTCGATTTTAATATAAAATTTTATTTATTTTAAATCAACCAACCACAAAACACCTGTGTAAATTTATTTTATTTTTTGGAAATCAATACAGAGAAGCAATACGACGTAAAAAAATAAATTAACAATGCAATATCAATTAATATAGTTTCATATCACAATTAAATTAAATATCTATTCCAGCAAAATATTACAAATAAAAGAACCATAATAATTTACTCTTTTATTTAATTTCTTTCCAAAATTTACAGAGAAGGAACTTATCTCAATCTGGCAATGGACTTTGCTATGCTCAATTCCCAGTCCACTTGGATGTAAGCACCAAAACCATGGCCGCATTAATGAGGGGAAGAAAATATGCTTAAAAGCACAAACCGATGCCTTGGCCAGGAACCATCTAAGGTTGTATTGTACCCTTGATTAGGAAACCTCTGAGCCCCTCCCTCCGCCTTGCCAACCCCGCTTTACAAACCTAGCTTTCCTGGAAAATTTCCACAAGTTCTTTGAAATTTCCAAAAATCTTTTCTTTTCTCCTCAGGATCCTCAACAAGTCTTACAAGCCATTTAAATAATACTTTTCCCAATTCGGTTTCATTACCAAAGGTTACAACGGTAACTTCCAAATTACAAATTTACAATTAGTTTAATGTAAATAATAGTGTCCCGACAAGTTCCTCTCTAATTAAACCTTTTCATTTTTTATTTTGGAGTTACACAACAATATTCCAAAGTACTCATGATATATATATATATTTTTATTTTTTAACCAATATCATATCGGGGATTTTGGCACATCATAGTTTTAGTTATAATAGAGAGCTGAAATTTTCCACCTTAACTTATTGTGACGCAGAGAATGTCAATTTCTCAGAAACTTCTCTGAAATCACACATAATATACTCGTGATTGGAGTCCAGTAAGACCCCGAACATTCAATGAGAAGTAATTCATTAGATATGAGTGTCGAGGAACATCTCCTCTATCTCTACGCCTTCAAGTAATGCTTCAAAACTCCCAAACTCCACTTTTCTTCTCCTAGCATATTCAATAGAGTATTCATCTTCTCATTAAGTTCACATTGTGTTCTATGATATGTGAGCATTCCAACGAGTTTCATCGGATTAGGTTGTGGCCCCGTTTGGTAAGACCTTATGCGAAAGTAGGCGCAGAAAGAATGGAAGTGAGAATTCGTGAGGTCACCCAAAAGTAACTTGAGGAATTGTTGAGAACATTGGCGAACCTAGGCATGCTAGTGAATTTAGATAAGATAACACAAGACTCCAATTGAACTAGCTCTTTAGAGGGTTGATTTGCATGTAGTTGTTCATTAACATATGGTTCGTTAAACATACCACTCGTTAAGGGCTTAGCTTGAGTAACATTCATAAACGTGGTCTTGTTTCTATTATTCTTGTAATCCCGACCATTGGCCACCCTTCTTCTTGTTGGGGTTCGGAGGACTCAATGGACACTTTGGGATTGGGCCTATTGTGTGGCGCATACAATAGGAAATCTCTTATTTTTATATCTATCATGGCACTAGAACTAAGTATTTGGTAGATTAATGTAAAAAACTCTCTGTGAATAATGAGAGTCTCCCATTTGCATGCCCAAAAATTCTTTGAGTTGTTGGGATAGATCTACTTTCACATATACCCACCTTTGGGTCCGGGAGTTTAGAACATTTGAGTTTTCTATGCAGATAACTCTTCCAATGGAAGACGTTATCTCGGTGTAAAAATGCATGCATGGAAATGGCAACCCAGAAACTCAAACGAGACCATAACTTTGAGTTTCATTTATTTAGACACAACAAAAAATCAAGTCCATGGAGATAAAACTAGCAAGGAATTGTGGATATACCAGGTGGTTGATCTATTGAGAATGATAGGGGCATGCGAAGGGTCAGAAAAATGAAACAAAAAAACCTTTTGTCATGTTTTGCACACTTTATATCTTGATGCCATGGGAAGACCATATAGAGTTAATCTATGTCTTAAGAATAATTTCAAAGGGGATATGGTCCATAAAGTATCTTATTAAGTAAAACTTCTCTAGCCAATGACATGATAAATTAAAATAAAAAATAGAAGAACAACATTAGGGGGAGTCATTACCTTAAGAAAAACCTTCGGGAAAAACCTCCGGGGATGCTTCAAAGTGGTGAAACCATTGTTCACAGCTCTACCACTCAAGTCACAACATCAATAGATGGACTAGAAGGAGAGAGGGTTATTATATAGGCCTACTCTAAGGGAAAGGACCCCAAGAAAACTTAGTAATTGTGGTATATCACAATGTCCAAATGACCGCGCATGGCCATGTACTTGTTCACCCAAACCGACAGAGCTCAATTTATCTTTAATTCGAATCATTATTGGAAATTTCAATAGCATAAATTATTGATAAATGAACTAAGGTACTAATGAATTGAATATATGTGAATTAAAGGTAAATTTTAAATGGAATTTTGTGATTATAATAGTAAAAATTAAGAAAATGTATAATATATTCAAGACCAATATCCACCACTTTTTATTATTCATTTTTAGTTTTCGAATTGTGTTATTGATGCACCTCGAGCTACTAAGGTCAACACTTGATTAATAGAGGAGAATTTTATATGACTAAATCCTCATATATTAATAATTACTTGAAATTATGTATAAGGGGTGAAAGTAAAGAGTTGTTGAATAATCATCCAAGAGTTATATGGGTATGGGGTGAAATAAAAAGGTTAGGTAAAAATAATAAAATAAATAAGTTAAAAATAATTAAAGAATAAGTATATGATATATCGATAACATTGGTAAAAATAGCAATTAAATATGTAAATTGAAAAATATGGGTTTGTTTAATGTAATGAAAAGGTACATGAAAGGGTAGGACCCTTTGGAATATTGTAGGCATAATAAAAAGGACCACTGTGTAAGGGGGCATGAAAAATGTGAATGTATAATATATGATTTTGATATAATCCAATGTATGGAAATGAATATAGAAATATGAATGTATGTAAAGAGATTCAAGGGTGGGAAGAAAATTTGTAACACTCTTAATAGGAACAAGACAGGGGTCCAAAGAGTGCATCGAGGGAGACACAAAGTGCACTCTTTAGTGTCTTGGTTAGGGCTAGTGAAATTTATTATTGCATTGTGATGTGAAATCACATTTGTTCTGTCATTTTTTTAGTGTGGTCTTGGATCTTGTTTACCCTTTGGAAAAAAAAATCATTCTATATAAGTTCTTCATATATGTATGTACAACCCTACTTTTTGATAAACAATTATGTGTACTTGATCTATAATGAATAAAATAAATATGTATTGTTTTTAAAAAATGTTATGGTGTTATTCTTTATTATCCAAAATTATCCCCAGTTATTTTCACCTTAACAAGCTTCAAAAGATAGATGTAGCCATTTTGGTTACAATCTTGTGATGGTTAAACGGTGTCGAATTTCATTTCCCAAACACATTAACCATTGGTAATCAAAAACCCATGGGAGAAAATCTCAAAAACATAGGAAGATTCTTAAAAATCTGATGCCATTCATTTGACCGTCAAATTCAGCCTCAACATTAGCAAGGACACATGGCAAAATTCAATGGTCCTGACCCAAGGGCCACGTGGCAGCAGATCAATGACTGGAGGTGGGCTATGTGTCGGCATTCGAAATTCCTTAGGTGATTGACTCTTTCGGACTCCAAGTCCTCGAGATAGACACAGTTCATATTTCGTCGGGTCCGTCAAGTCAGACATGGTCAAAGGGGATAGGTGGCAGCCAACTTCAAAGCCAAAAAATTTCTAAGTCCCGCGGGCTTAGAAATTGTGATTCGGAGAGCTACGTGGAGTCATTTTATTAGAGCGCCTTGAGCAAAGTGATAAATGATAAGGCACATCGAATCGGATCCAAGCACAAAGAAGACAGACTAACAGTGTTCGACATAGGGGCAACATGGAGCCATCTCATTGGCTTGCATTTTACAGCTATCAGAAGGAGTTCAAATAAACAACTATTACGTGAAATGTGTGGAGCTTCCTATCACTTGCACTCACAATTGTCATATGATATTGTCAAAATTATGACAACACATCAAGGTGTGGAATGATCTCATTGGCCGATGGTTCACGGATGTCAGAGGCAAGTTTTCAAAAGGACTAACATACGAAGTGCATGGAGATTTCTCATTGGCTCAAATTTTGTAATTTTTCAGTCAAAGGGCTTTGAAAAAGGTAAATTGCAAAGCACGGTCCGATAGTCATTAGAAATGTGGTGTTGTCTTATTAGCCCATACTCCATAAAGAAAGACCCGTTCGCCAAGGAAAAGAAAAGTAAAAGGAAGCAAGGCTCGATCCCATGACCCAATGAGAGATGGACACATGGAAAAGTATGAAATGATGCACACGTGGGTAGAGGGAAATCTCTCGAGCTAATCAAATGCTTCCACTTGTCAAAATCATGTGCATTGCTGCATGTAAAATATTCAAATGATGATATCTTTCGATCCCTGCTCCAAATTACACAAAATTGGTCTCGTTCAAAATCTCTCCTCAAGAAATTTGATTTGGTATCATGAGAATCAGATTTTGGTGGGTATAAATGGGTGAAAAAGAGGAAAACGGTTTGGGATATGTATAATTGTAGGTGGGATCATTTAATCATAGAAGCAACATGTTTTCTTGGGCTCTAAGCTTCTATCAACATATCAAATCCAGTTAGGTGTCAATCATCCAATGCCAACAATCATTTTTGAGCTTAGTAAGTGGGGCCACTTAAAAATGAGCTCGGATTTCTCTCTCTCTCTCTCTCTAGGATTATAAATGTAAGTGTTAAGGCACATTTTTAAGGGGGAATGTTCATGTAATAAAACTCTATAAAAATTGTTCTAGAGCAGTGTTGAGTTACAGGCCTCTAGTCTGAGTATTCTGGAAGAAGATCCTTGCCTTTATTTTGCAATTGTAATGAATTGTGCATCCATTTAATCAATAAATCCATGTTTTGTGGCTATTATCTTCCCTAGCTATGTTTTATTGCATTTTCCTTTCCTTTCATTGCATATTCCATGTTTTTGTGCATTTTATGTTCTTCTTGCAGGTTTAGATATATTGTTCTCCATGGAAATGATGTTAGCAAATGCAGTTAGGGACTATGTCACTTTTTTCTGACCTCTCTCTCTTTCCCATTCTTCATCTCATTTTCACTCATCTAGATTTTTTCCCATTCCTTTACTAGTGCGATCATCTCTCTAGCTTAGGATTTCTAAATTCATGTAATCTCTCTCTCTCTATTCCACTGAAACTTAGGATAGAAGTAGATAACAAAATTTCCCTTCTAGGAGTAGTTTAACATTAAGATAAGGTAGAGGAAGTTGGCCTTCTCTAGAGGTTTGTCTTAGTTAGCAGTCCCACAACTAAGAGACAATCCCATGTTACCCAAAAACATTGGTTTCTCATTCACATATTCATGAACAAAACTAGAGGGTTTTTTTTTTTGTGATAACAGTTTTTAGCATGCCTAGTGGGACTACGTTGAAAGCTCATATTTCATAGGTGTGTAACCAAGTCCCTTTTGAAGGTGTTCCATTACACCTCCTTATTTGTAGATCCATTTTACCAAGTTTGGGTGTGTATCTTGGTGAATTTCAACCTTGAAAATATTTGCATCAACACATCTAGTGACTCCAAGCATTCTATTTACTAGTTTAGCAGTCTAAGAGCTTGAATTTCATGAGAAGGATCCAAACAAGGTCAAGAGAAAGAGAAGGAGTTTTTGAATTTTTACAACTATCACCTGGGAGGGGAAGAAGGGGATAATAATTCATGAGGTCACCTTCACCACCAAATAGGACTCTCTCTACTCCACCTCTTGGTAGACCATTATTGCAATCGCCATAATCCTGAGACCCCTTGTGGCAAAGACAACAGAGAAATCTACCATTTGCCAATTTTATGAGTGACATCCTGTTAGCATATGGATTTTCACGCATGCAAATGACATGCAACAAAGTGGGAACAAAGTCCCTCCTCAATGAAGGTGAGGCTGCCTTTATTGAAAACCAAAATCTGTATTTACATCTCAGTACATTCAAAATTGTATGTGGGGGGGTTTGGAACATCAATGGAAGAAAAGTGAATGAAGGAAATGGAATAGAAAGAAGGAAAGGAGTAGAATGGAATGAACTGAAAGAACATGCAAGAGTTAGGTAAAAACAGAGCCTAATATTGCATGAAGAGGAAAGATGAATAACCAACACAAATAAAACGGAGTTTGAGTTAGCCAAACAAGAACATGCAAAAGGGAACACACATGAGCAAGTAGATAGTCAGAGCTTGATCACTGTGAACTAGAACAACTGATTACTAATGTTGACAATAAGATCAAAGATAATATTTGCATGCAAGATTCAAACACCTAACATCTAATGAACATAAGAACACCAAATGTTACAAGAGACAATGAATGAGACACAGAGTTCTTATTCTATTAACTCCAAAATGTTTTTCGCAAAGAACACAAAGTTTCTTCTTGAAACAAAGCTTGCACAAAAGTATCTTCTTCTCCTCTCTCAAAGTCACCCTTTACAAATGAGCCCCGACTTCCTTTTATAATCCAAAAGTTGGTTACAAAGTAGTTACGGTTTTACATGGTCATTAAATAAGGCACTTAAGTGACCTTTGACTTTTTCTAACCAACTTTATTAAATACAACCCAAAAATAGAAATTACTTAAAATATCCAATGTTTCCCAAATAACAACACCTTTTAAAATATACAATAATAACCAGTGCCTTATCCATTGAAACGGGGTCCGCCTATCTCAAACGTATGAGAAATGGACTCTCCCAATTCGCTAGATATCAAGAAAATCAACTCCCTACACCGCCGGTGAAATTAGGATCTGCTGCTTTTGCCAGTTGAAAGGATCTAAACCTTCCCAAAGTTTCAAACATCTTTTCTTCTTCTGGAGGTTCACTTGGCCGAAGAATAGCCTCACAAAATACCTGCAATTCAAGAATTCTACTTGGCATATCATTTAAATTAACAATTTTAGACTGAGCATTCTCAAACAAGTTCTTCAATTTGATACACCGCTCCATGGAAACCGACGAGAAATTTTTGGCAGGAGTGTACATGTCTTTGAACAATCATGAAAATTTTTCTTCCACCTGCTCCGATGAACACCTTTGATTATGCTCATTTACTAGGTTGCAAGGAATCTCAGCTATGAATTCCTGGATCAAGGAAAGTGAAGTGAAAACTTCATTGCACATGTTGTCATAATGGATCATAGAATCCACAAGAAGCGTCTTTCTTGATTTGAGATGTAGACACCAAAGAAAACGTGTCCCTCGATGTTCAAATTCGAGAATCCCTTCAATAGCCAACACTGAAGATTCCATACTTGTCATCTCCTGCAGACTGGGCAATATCTCATCCAAATTTGATTTAGTAGAAACAAAAGTTTATTTGAAAGAAAGAATTGGATCCAGATATACACTAATATCTTCATGAAGCTTAACTGCGAGTCTTGATCGCTCCCGACCCAAAACTTTGCCTTAAACCACGAATGCTTGTTTGCGCTCCATCAAATGCTGCAATAGATGAATGGCAAGCGTATATTTTTTATTTACGTGGTGGAAGACTCACTGACCAATGTATGCGTGGAAACTTCTTGTCTTCAGCTGTCTTTTTCTCCTCCCAAGGCGCTGAGTTTGTTATTTTCTTCCTTATGCCGGCTGCGTGGCTTTTGGTATGATTTTTCTCCAAATGCGTATGGACTATTTGAAAAGTTTGGAGTTACCCCTTTGACTGGGCGTGGTGGAGATGTTGGTGCGTGGGCTCCCAATGCTTTGGCAGCTAGACAATCATTACTTTCAACCGTGGCTTTTCTCAAAAACTGTTCTTGCTTCTTTATGCTGGTTTATATCTCTCCTTTCCTGCGCAATTTTTTTTTTTTTGTATTGTCCAAGTTGTTGGACTGTTCTCCTTCCTGTCTTTTCCTTCAACCAATGCGCATGTATTTGCCTTTAGTCTTTTTGCTGTGATTAATTTCTTTTTGCTGTCCTCCTTTTCACTCTGTTATTTTCTTCTTCTTATGCAATGCGTGGAACTTGAAAACAAAACAAAAAAACCTTCTTGTATTTTCTCTTCTAAAATTTCGTTAGTTTTTCTTGCATAAGGCTGACAAAATATTATGTCTTCTAGAAGAAAAAGAAGCTTCTAACTTTTTCCAATGAGTTTGATGGAGGAAGTTACAAGGATTAATTCAACTTCCTCTCATCCCAAGTAGTGGCTTAAGTACCGGGGGAAATGGGAAAAGTAACGGCAATTGCCAACGGGAATGGAAAATGGGTTAGCATCCTCGTCCAATTTCCCCATGTGGGAAATTGGGAATTTTAAGCCCATTTGCCAATCCATGATTTGGCAATTGGCGAGGAAAAAACCCACGTGCGGGAAATTTGAAGGAAATTGCCAGAAAGTGGAAATCCGGTTCGGGAAGTCAACCCGACATTGAAACGAAAGCTTACTTCCCCAGCACTAAAACTTGTCGAATGAACTTTAATTTATATTTATTTAATTAAATACTCCTTAAGTGATTTTTAAAAAATTAATTTAATCAAACAAGGAGCAATTAATTAATTAAATATTAATTAATTATTTTAATGTATTTTAACGCGTTTTATAGCTCCAAGCGAAGAGTTCTTGCCCGAAAATCACGAAACGATCACAAAAATAAGATGATCGCAATGAGTCCAATGAACCACGCAAAGTAACACTTTTCAAAATTTTCTAATTTTTAATTATTTTTTAACAATTTTGCGAAGTCAAAATTGGTCGATAACACATCCCACTTGTTCTAAATACACAACATGAAATTCCAATGGCTGCACTCAAGAGCATTCCATATTTCACTAGTGAAAATCAAGTCACTCCTGCTAAGCATATCCAAGACATTACTAATGTGTGTTCTCTCCATCTGGTTACACATGATGATGTAGCAGTTAGGCTACTAACATCTTCTTTCATTCAATGGTATAGGATCCTGAGACATGGATCCATTCCTAGTTGGGATGAACTTGGCACAGCCTTGTGCAATTATTTTGAAGAAAAATCAGATCACATGTCCCTGGTGGAATAGCTTACAACAACAAAGAGAGCACCTAATGAGCAGATGACTGATTTCAACACAAGATTTCAAAGGACTTGGGACTGAATTCCTCAAGTGGTAAGACCTACACCTCAACATGCTTTTATTTATTATCTAAAGGCCTTGAATAGTGACATTTCAGTCATGATCCAATCCATGGGGGTAGGACATTACCAACTACATATAATATTGTCATTAGAGCTAAGAATAGTCTAATCCATGCTAGGAAAATTGCTCCTAGGCCTCTAATTCCTTTATACCCTAAATTGAGAATCCCAACTCTCATCAAACACCTGAGTTAGCTCCTATCCCAACCCCATGAAATCACAGCTCTAATGAATCCTCCACTTCTTCTAAAACCTCAACTAGAACTACAAGAGGTAATGAAACAACTACAAATTTTTGGGAACGAGTTGGTATCACTTAAGAGGAAACAAGCCCAGAATTATAGACCTTACTAGTCTCCATACCAACTGAAAAGTATCCATATGAACCAAATAGACCTCCTGCCCAAGTTACAAATCAGAATCAAATCCAATTTCCTTTTGTTAGGCCTTTTCGACCATATAATCCAAATGCAACCTCTTCATCTCAAGCTCTGGTTCCTATCCAAAACAATATTACACAATATTATGAGTGGTGTTTCCCTTGTAATCATCCTTATAACCAAGTAAATTATGTAACCATAAAACATAAACAAACATCAAACCACTCATCAAAGGTTTACAAAGACCAAATTCCACCTTACTTTATAATGTGAGGATAATCAAGCTTAACTAGATGCCTAAAAATGGCTTATTCATGCAAATTTTACCAAATTTATTTTAGATGGCCTTTCAAGGTCTATATCCTATTTCCACACTCTACAACTCAATGTCTAATCACTTTTCACAATGATCCTTTGTCAAGAGACAATCCACTCTTCTTATACTCCAAACTATCCCTCCTTTTTCAATACTAGCTTCCTTAACCCCAATTGAGACAACCTTAATCCTTTAACTCATTCCCAATTCTTTTCTTCCAATGCATGCATACACTCTTCCCATGATGTAATTCAAGCCTCCAATATCTCACTTTTCATCCACAGTTACTTGGCTTATACCTTTCTCACTTTTCCCTTCAAGATTTTCAACTAGACCTCTTTCTTCAATATCCAAATTTGGGTTTTAGCTTCTTTGCTTCCTCCCTCTGTCCAAAACCCTACTCTCACATCTTGAATCATGGTTATAATTATTAACTAAAATTATTCAAACCACTAAATTTACAATGCTAGTCTCTTTTTAGAAAAAAATTCCCTTTTCCTTCTCAAGACAATATGGATTTGTACCATATAGGGATATGGCCTTCTCAAATTTCCTTTGAGAATTTATAGACTCCATTAGTGTCCTCTTAACACTCTAGATGTGTGACTAAAATTTGAGGATCTAGTTCTTTGTAGAACTCCTTGTACTTCCTTGTTTGTGTTTTTGTTCAAACCCTCACTAGGTCTTTGTTAGGGAATGGTCATGCCCAATATCTTTTCTAGAGGTCTTCAACATGAAAGGAATATCATTTTAGGTACCCATTAAAGTCTTTAAGATGTGTACAAAATTTAAATAGCTAACTAATGGATTCTAGTACTTCCTTTATAAACGAGTCACTCCTTTTAGGTCTTAGACTGGGTTTTTTTATATTCCATGCCCAACTGTCATTTGTAACTTCAAAAATCTACCATTGAAACTGAGAAATTCCTTTAAAATACTTGAGAAGGAATTCATACCAAGATATCTTGAAATTTTTGAGACTAACTTCAATGATTAAGTTTTCCTAATCCTGTGTGCTCCTAGCAACAACTTAACCGTAGTCTGATTTAAGCCCGAGAATGTCATTTTTCACCCCAATATTCATTTGTGGATCAATTCAAACCCCAATATTTTGGGTTAAGCGCTATCTCCAAGTGCTCTACATACTATCCTTACCAAGAACCCATAAAATCAACTCAATAGTCAATTTTCCTCGTGTTCTATTTTTGCATGCAAGGTTTTATGAAGGTTCTAGTGTTCTAATGAAATAATGCCTTCCTATCTCTTTGTTCACACAGTTTCTAGATTGCCACAAGTAACGGAAAATGTGTCTATTTCAAGTTGTTACAATTATTTGCATTCACAATGAATAATTGGTATACATACAACCTCAAATCCACTTAAATAACTCTTACTCTCTTCTTCCTTGATTAGGGATCACAACCTTTAAAAGGTGCCTTCTAGGTTACAATTCTCCTAATGTAACTCAACAAAGATTCAAAACTCAAGCTATTCACAATTCTCTTGGTCCATTCTGTTTCTCCTTTTCTTGTCACATCTAACTAAAGGTTGACACGTGTTCATCAACTCTTCTCCTCCGATTTCAACAAAACTCACACATCAAATCAATATTAGAAGCACTTGAAAATGATATCATAAGAAAATAATCACCTTTCTAATGTTGAAATCCCATGTTGTTATTAAGTCTTAGGTTTGAGAACTATTCAAGAGTTGTACCAATCATAAAATTCGAGAAAGGAATATGCAAATACATTTATTACTTATAAAATTCATTGTGTAAGAACTCGTACCTTGTCCAATCTCAAGACACCTTCTCAATCAACTAAGAATCATCTCATGCAAACTCAACATACTCTTGAAAACATGCCTAAACATAATCAACACTTTGAGTTTTATCTTCAATATTCTTCTTGAAACATTACAATCCTTGATTCTCATCCGAATGGAATGAGAGATAAAATAGTTACATAAGACTTATATACCTTTGTTTTCAGTTTTCCATTGAATGAAAGCCTTTCACCTTCTTAATTACATGATTAAGTCTTAATACAAGGGGATTTTTATTAGAGACCTCAATACATAGCTCCTTATCATTAAATTAAGGCTTCTAACTCATAGAAAGACCTAATACAACCCATTGTACCCCCATTTCATTCTTTTTGCAAGGTTTATAAGCTACAAGAATCCCCTAAAACACCTATCACAAGCCAAAAATGGCCTTCAAAACTCAAATTGCACTTTTGGAGGGAAAGTGAGTAATTTGAAATTTGAAAGGCCTAGAATCTATCTAACAAAGTCAAATACTACCTAATGTTCTCTAAAACCTCACCGACATACTTTCAAGCCAAAAATGGATGTTTCCATCCTCGTACATATCCTAGAGTTGATGTTTTTGCATCAACAACATACCCAAATGGCATCCTTAATCAAGATCTGATGGTACAAAGTGCATTTACCTCTCAAGAAACACCTGTAGAAGAAAATCAACAACAAATTGTTAGTCAAAAAGCACCTCAAAATGACACTTCACTTGTGAATTGGAAAGTGGAGGAATTATATGGAATGAATCAAAATCTTCCACAATGTGTAGCAAAAAAACACCACATCTAACAAGAGAGTTATTGAGGGAAACCAATCAATAAATGCAAGCTCTCCTCAACCTTCCTTAACACTTCATGAGGGTGACAGTTCAAAAACAACTCCAAATAGACAAGATCAGCCTAAAAACTTCCATTCCAACTCAAGTGCAAGAGAAAATTGTTGTGAGTAAAGTGCAACAAAAATATCCTTTAACTCCTTTCAATATACTCAAGCAAATGAAGAAAACCAATGTGAATATATCTATGTGGGAATCATTGGCAATTCTAGGCCAAAGGGATCTCTTGCAAGCAGCTATGGCTAGTTTTCTAATCTAAATGAGTTATCTAAAGAGAAAGATAAAGTTCTTACCAATACAATACAAAAGGGGAGGTCCAACCAAGAAAAAACAAGAAACCTCCACCCTTCTATGTGTCTTTGATCATAGGTAACATATTGGTACACAATTGTATGATTGAGAAAGCAAAGCTTAGTGATGCCAAAATAGATTACAGACCAACTAGGACTTAAGTATGAGCCTCTCTCAAAAGGTGTGGTATAATTAGATGGGACAATAGTGGGGACTATTGGAGTTATCAGAGGTATAAGCCTCACATTACATGCATGTCCTAATGTTTCATTTCTTCAAGATATATCCATAATCGATCTACCTCCACTTTTTTGCTCTATGTCTATCTAGGGATTTCACTACTAAAATTGGAGGATATTTGTTAGCAAACTAGTCTCATATGCTCTTCAGGACAAGGTATGGTGCTAAAGATACTATCAAATCTCAACCAATTTCTACTTACCACATAGAGCCTTATGTTCCTAGTCCTATCAATGCCAATTGCATAATCTTAGATCAAGAAGATTGTCCAAGTACCAAAGAAGCAAACACTCAAATTGGGGGAATTCCTGATCTTTTACTTGATGAATGGACACATAGGCATTACAAATTTGATCCATACAGAGAAATGGAAGAGATTGAAGAAGTTGGTCTTGGTGTCTATTGCCTACATGAAGAAAATGCCCCCTTCCTAATGTTACCAAACTAGTTAATGAAGATGATGATGGCATTTGGAAGATGTTTTTGATGGATCAAGATGTAAACAAGGTGCAAGAGGAGGTGTAGTACTTATATCTCCCAAAGGTATCAAGTATTACTCATCTTTCAAGTTCTAATTTAGTTTCTCCAACAATGCAACAGAGTATGAATCTCTTGTTCATGGCTTGCAATGGGAAAGGAAGAAGAATATCAAGGAATTATAGACCTTTGGAGAAATGAACTGATTGTGAACCAGATCAAAGGAGTAAATGTGGCCAAAAATGATCTACTCAAAGCCTACAAGCATAGAGTGTGGGATTTATTGGAGGATTTTGAGCTTTTAATATTTAGGCCATCCCAAGGAAAGAGAATGAAGCCATTGATAGACTTGTTACCATTGAGAAAGGTTTGATGTTGTTGAAAATATCAAAAGAGACAAGGTATAACCACATATCAAGGTGGTAGTAAGGTTTCCATACTAGACAATGTCACAAGTTGGCAAGTGTTTGAGAATGATCAAAAATTGTAAATTTCCTTCAAGAAGAAGTTGAATTCTCTTCAAAAAACCAGGATAAGTTGGAAAGACAATATGGTGATCAGATTATCTAGCTCGATCAAATAAGATTCCTAAGGGTCTAGTAACTTTGGAATCCATCTTCAACCCAAATGACCAGTTTAGAAAGGAGAAAGAAAATATAATGGTCAAAGGTGAAGACTCAGATCCTATTGCAGTTGGTGGAGACAAGTTCCTTCAAATTGGAAAAGTAAGTACTTCACAAGAAAAGCATGATTTTGTAGAAATTTTTCAAGAGTTTGTTGATATCTTTACATGGAGCTATGAAGATCTTAGAGGATTTGACCCTAATTTAGCTCAACATACCATATAATTGGATCCAAATGCCAAGCTTGTTAGGAAGAAACAGAGGCCTATCAATCCACGTATTAAACCTCTAATGAAGAAGGAGTTAAAAAAATTGATAGAGGAAAACATAATTTTTCCAATCAAGCACTCATCATGGGTTACCAACCTAGTTCCAGTACGGAAAAAGAATGGAGAGATCAAGCTATGTGTTGATTTTAGAGATTTGAACAAAGCTTCTTTGAAAGACCATTATCCACTACCCTCTATGGAATATATATTACAAATGGTGGCAGGTTCTAAGAGGTTTTCCCTGTTGGATGGATACTCAGATACAACCAAATCATGGTAAAGGAAGAAGATCAATTTAAAACATCCTTTACCACAAAATGGGGAACTTTTCTTATAGAAAAATGTCATTTGTCCTGTCAAATGTTGGAGCAAATTCCAAAGAGCCATGGATATGGAATTCAGAGGGTTGATCAATAGATGGTTCTTATCTACCTTGATGACATAATAATGTTCTCCAAAAATGTAGTTGAGCATCTTTTTCATCTCAGGAAAGTATTTGAGAGATGTAGGAGTTTGAGTTTCCCTTAACCCAAAAAAATGCATTTTCTTGGCTCATGAAGGTAAAATCCTTGGCCATATTGTCTCTAAGAAAGGATTGACTATTGATCTAGAAAGAATTGAGGCCATTCTTGCTTTTTCATTACCTAGCCATAAAAAACTCTTCAAAGTTTCTTGGGAAGAATTAACTTTGTTAGAATATTTGTCCCTAATTTTGCTAATCTTGTCAAGCCACTAACATTGATGTTAAATAAAAACATGGCTTTCAAGTGGACTACTGAAGGAAGAGAAATTTTGAAGCTATAAAGCAGGCCATTGCACAAGCACCGACCCTCATAAATCCATATTTCTCTAAGGATTTCATCTTATATGCTTTTGGAGGTGTTGAAACCATATCTATATTGATGACAAAGATGATTTAGAACAACCTATTTCCTTCTTCAGTCATAATCTTGAAGATTATGAGGTAAAATACTCATTCATTGAAAAGCATGTGCTAGTTGTTATAATAAGTTTGAAGAAGTTTAGGCATCTAGTGTCAAATAACAAGATTCATCTATTAGTTTCACATGTTGGTATAAAATACTTCTTATTGGACAAAGATTTGAATGAGAAGAGAGTTGGGTGGATAAAAAAGTAATGGAGTATGACATTGATATTAAAGTAACCAAGCTAGTTAGGGGCAAGGGGTTATGTGAACAACTTGTTTCAAGTTAGCAAAAACTAATGAAGAATCCATTTTAGTGCTTCAAAATGATCTAGAACAGCCAGTTGATGCTTTACCTATTCATTGTTGGACTCAAGATATGGTACACTTCCTCTAAACAAGTCAATGCCCTCCAGATTAAGTAAGGCTAAGAGAAGATATTTCAGACTTCAAGTTATTCCATACATGCTTATAGATGGAATTTTATTCAAAATATATGTGAATGGTGTTCTCTTAAGGTGCATCAAGACATATTAGATTGAGAGGATAATGCATGAATTCCATGATGGAGAAGCAAGAGGTCCACTTTTCTCCAAGGGTAATAACTCTCAAGATCATGAAGGTTGGGTATTATTGGCCTAATATTTTCAATGACTTATTTCATGGGTTAAGAAATGTAAGTGTGCCTTCTTTTTAGGAAAGGAAATATTAACAACCCTTCCACTCCACCCCATCTCTGTTGATCAATTGTTCATGCAATGGGGTTGGACTTCATTGAATTGATCAATCCAAATTCAATCCTAGGCCACAAGTGGATTCTCACAGCCATATAGACTATTTCACCAAGTGGAAAAAAGTAGTTGCACTTAAAGAAGCAAATGAAACCAACATCCTAGATTTTTATGAAGGTATTGTGGCAAGATTTGGTGTTCCTTCCACTATTATCTCTAATAATGCATTGGCATTTCTTGGCACCAAGATCTCTGAGTGGGCTGTGAAAAATGGGATATATCTAAGCACATCTTCAAACTATTACCCCCGGGAAATGGGAAAGTTGAGTCCACAAACAAAAAATTGTTAAGGATCATCAGGAGAAATTTGGATGAAAACTCAAAGGACTTGGCATACAAGATTGAAATCAGCCTTGTGGGAAGATAGGATTACTCCCAAAAGATCAACTAGTAACTCTCCTTACAAGTTAGTTTATGGAAGAGAAGAAAAATTGCCAGTATCCCTTGATTTTCTAGCATTGAGATCATCAAGCAATTGAAATTGTTTGAATTTGAAGCCATGGAGGTCAAATATGCAGAGCTCATGGAGCTAGAGGAAATAAGGAACCAAGCAATGCAAACAATGGAGGAGAAATATCAAGCTCAGATTAAAAACACATTTGATAAAAAGGCCAAGGCTATAAACTTCCAAGGAGACTTAGTCTTAAAATGGGATGCAGAAAGAGCCCAAACTAGGTAAACACTCAAAATTTGATGCAATATGGAGTGGTCCTTACATCATTTCAGGTTGCAAGTCAAGTAATGATTTCTAGTTGTCAAGATTGGATGGAGAAGAGTTACAGATTCTAGTTAATGGGATCTATTTAAAGCATTGCTACTAAAGTAAATTTTCCTCCCTTGTACATATTAGAATAGTTTCCATTCCTCCAAGTGCTTGTTAACACATTGTCTTGTTGGTAGGGTAGTTTCTATTCTCCTAAGTTTTTTTGCACACTCTACATGTTTCCATTTGGAGCATGTATGATTTTCCATGTTTGTACATAGATTTTGTTTGCTTGTTGTTGTTTTCACAATCCATTTCAGTCAGAACAACATTCTTGGCCAAATCAAATTTTGGGGTAGCTTTTAAAGTGTATCAAAAGATCAATTCCATCAAGAGCCTTTGCTTCCTTTTCCTTGGTAAAATTTCAGTTCTTGGGATAGTGCTAATTACATGCACTTCATCGCAAATTAGCATGTGATTCAAAACTCTGCAATAGATTTTTTTGTCATGATTCAGTTCAATTTTCTTCAAAACTTGGCAAAAAATCAGATTTGAAGCAAATTCGATGTTTTCTTTGTCTCATTAGATCAAATTCAGAGCAAAGAGAGTGAAATCTTGGGCTTTTAACAATTTTCCACTATCATAAAATAAAATTCAGAAAAAAATTATAATGATATGGTTAATTATGGCTTCAACTTGAGCTTGAGCAAGTTTTAATGGAAAATCAGATAGTTTAGAGTAGTTTCAGAGCTTCATTTAGAGTCCATGTATCAAATTTAACCTTTTAGACCTTTATAAGTCCATTCAAGCTTCATATGACCCTAGGGTAAGAATTTTAATGTTTTTGATCAGTTTATAAAAACAACAGCTTGACTCCATTCCCAATGGATGCATAAGGCCACCGATCTAATCAAGCGGTGGATTACCCCGAGAGGTCACCAAATTGTTATCCAAAATCACTCCCAGGTTATTTTGGCCTAAAAAGCTTCAAAAGATAGACTTAGCCATTTTTTTATAATTCGGTGATTAAACGCTTAAACGATCACAAATTGCATTTACTAAATTCACTGACCATTGTTATTCAAAACCCCATGGGATGATGACTCAAAAACATAGGAAGGTTGTTAAAAATTTGATTGACATTCATTTAACCATCAAAATCAACGTGAACATTAACAGGGAAACATGGCAGAAGTCAATGGTTGTGGCCCAAGGGCCATGTGGCAGTGGATTAATGACCGAAGATGGGCTACGTGTTGGCATTTCGGTAATTCCTTAGGTGATTGACTCTTTCGTACTCGAGTCCCCGAAGTTAGACACAATTTATATTTAATCGGGTCCATCAAGTCGACACGATTAAAGGGGATAGGTGGCGGCCAACTTCAAAGCCAAAAAAATCTAAGTCCCCCAAGGCTTATAAATTGCAATGTAAAGAGCTACGTGGAGCCATTTTATTAGCTCGCCTTTTGTAAACTAACAAATTTGAAGGCCCATGGAATTAGATCCAAGCACGAAGAAGACGGACTAATAGTTTTTGATACAAGGGTGACATGGAGCCATCTCATTGGCTCACATTTCATAGCTATCAGAAGGAGTTCAAAGAAAAAACTAACATACGAAATGCATGGAGCTTCCCTATTGGCTCACACTTCACAATTTTTAGATGAGACTGTCAAAATTCTAACAATGCATAAAGGTGTGGAACTCCCTCATTGGTCAAAACTCCATAGTTTTCAATCGGGGCTTTCAAGGGCACTATGATGCACCCTAGAATCTACTATGAATAACCTACTCGCACGGGCACGTCACTCAGCTTGAGTTGAGCACTCACCCAAAGCGTGCAAAGGTACCAAGCCCCTCTTTAGAGTTGTTTGTGTAGGATGTTAGTGTGATGGTGATAAAACATATTCAAATCCATAATTAAACATAAACATTCCACAATGCATAATCCAAATCTAGATCTTAGAGAATCATGAATTAAACAATAACTATAATAAGATTAACCATACATGAACCAAATTTAGTTATGTTTAACACCATTATCCAACCAATATTATCCATTGCATTAAACATTGTAAAACATAGAAGCTTCTTACATTATACAATATATCCATAATTCATGTGTGCAATGATTCAATAACATAACTCTACAATAATTCAATCCCTATATCTTAAACTACATAGTTCAATACATATTTATAGAGGTGGGGACTTTCCCTTCACCACCTATGCACTTCTCAAAATAGGTTGCATGTTGATAATAGCCATGTGCCTTTATAATAGCATGCATACATGCAAGTGTTCTAATAATATATGTCTTATAGTTAACTAGAAGAAGCAATCATATTATTAGCTCAAACCATGCATGGCGTTTATCAATTGCTTGTTCCCAAAATACCATTGCGTGTAGTGCAAGTCTTCATCCCTATGTGTGTTCCACATGTTATCTCCAAAAATAGCCCTTATCCAACAAAATGGCTAATTCTGAGCCAAAATATTCTGGCACATGTTTCCTTCCCTATCCTTCCATGCCTTCTAATGCACCTTATTCATGTGCACACACCTTTGTGTATCTTCTCCTAAGAGAAACATTCTAACTGCTCAACATTACCCCACACTAAAGTACATTGTCGTCCTAGCAATGGGAATTCTTTCTGATGTTCCCAATAATAAAGAATAAGTATTGAAAGAATTAAAGAATCACTGTATAAAAATAATGAATCTTTACTCTGTAGCATCCTCTTCTTCAACTGGGAGAATCAACTATGGCTAGTATTTTTTGATCTTAGCCTCCAATATCTGCTAATCACTCAGCGCGGTCCTTGTTTTCTTTGAAATGTCTATGGCTATGTCATCTAGTTCATCCTGAGTAATCTTTTCCTTCTCATTCTGTAGTACTCGAACAACATTGGCCATACCTGACATCATTCCTTCCATGAGGTCCATCTTTTTGCACTATGAGCTTCCCAATCTCATCAATCCTCTCTTTATGTGGATCCTGGGCTACTACGATTGCTTCGCACTTTTGTTTTACTAGCACCAATCTTTAAGTGCCCCTAATGTCTCATATTTCATTTCAGCTAGAACTTCATTATCTTCTACAAGAGTTCTGGTCCTTATTACTACCTTTGGTGCCGCACACAAATTGAGAGCTTGGTCTACTTTCTTCAACTCATCCTTCAAGTTATAAAGCAACACCTCGTAAGTTAAAAAAAAATTATCATAAAGGCCCTTGCTCTCTCTGCTTATTATTTAGTATCTTTTGGTTTGGGAATTCAAATTAGTCCATCCTCTAACACCAAATCAACCAAAGTGTGCACATAATGCATAGCAAAAGGAAACTTTTTAGGTACCTTAGGTTCTAGATGAGGCCTTGCTTTCAGAATGTGATCACCAATATCCTCATCCATGCCAACGAAAGCCTCATTCTTTTCCCATTCTTGTTCCTTCTCTTCCTTTAGGCACATTATCTTTGCAGTTTTATCCTTGTTATCTTCCATCAGTGCTCGAATGGTGGCAACCTTATCAACATTTCTCTATGCCACCTCAGTAGATACCTTGACCAAGGCATTGTTGACCTACTCATCAGACATTAGAGTAGGCTTTATCGTCATGTGCCTGCTTTGGGGTGCCTTCTTCACTCTTCACGAGACACAGGACTCCTCACACATGTCAAAATTTGGTTTATCCATATGGGTTTGCATGGACCAAGATAATTGCTTCCTTGTGCGCATAGTGGACATATCTGGATCCATCAGCTCCCACCCATATAAATCCTTAAGGCCTGAAATACTCTGAAACCAGTAGCAGTGCAAATTATTTTTCTTATGTCCTTAACATAGCCCATACTAGGGACAACATACTCTTCACTTGTTCTTTCTCTTTTTTTTCTTGGCCCCTTAGGAACTAGGGCACCAAGGTCTGAAGTTGGCCCTTCTCCTACCTGAGTTGTAATGGGTGTGTTGGGTTGCTCTTGCATAGTTTCTTCTGCCTCTTTCACCCCTTCCTCTTCATCTCTCATTTCTTCACTGGGGTCCCTCCACATCTTCAGGATAGACTAGGGTACCGGACATGCTCTCTTTGGGATCCTCTTCCTCCTCGTTAAGTTGTAGCTTTCTTCTTCTCTTTTCTCTAGTACATTTTTCTCGAGGGAGATTCAAGGTGACCTTTGTAAAGGTTGTGATGTTCCTGCACCTTGGGTCCTAGTTCTTCTAAACACCTTCTTAAATTGGCACTCCTCCTGGACTATATCCACATCCAAGTATTCCTCTCCTCCTTGCTCGTGTGAGATTATCTGTGCTCACTCTCAACTTTGTCTATGGGCTACCTTCGGCCTCTATGGTCCAATCCTCCACTATCCTTGTGTTCTTCTTCTTCCTCTATCTCTATGGTTGAGGTAGGCTTTGGAGCTTCCACATTTTCAACTGTGTGTTTTCCCTTAGGCAGCCCTAGTAGCATGAACTCATTCTCCACATACTTGTTATTTTCCAACCTAGGCTTAAGTGGAGATAGACAAGTGTGACTCCATTTTCCCCAATAGCCAAACTATCAGGCGCTTCATATTTATAAAAATCTGAAATGAGCCTCTCAATGTAGGCAGATTGACCTGGATAAACATAAGTTTTTCTAAGAGTATGGTAGTCACAATCTACCTTGTCCGCATTAAATCTCAATCAAGCGTGCATCGGAAACATATGTATTGAGTCCTGAAATAACGCAGCGTTGTGAAGGCATATGGTAGTTTACACCAGGGACTCCATGTCTCATCCTTCATTGCAAAACATGTAATACAACAATGTTGGTACACCATAAATTGTATTGCCTTACCTACTACTGATGGAAACTCCTTATGAATATGTCATTCCTCCTTAAATGTCACACATAATTAATCATACCATAGTTCGCCCTTTGTTTGAACGGGCCACTCATTGTTCCTTCACACAAGTACTTCTCAAATCTCTCAATGAGGGACTTCTTCTCCACGGGGTATTCCCAAATTTTGTTCTTTGGCCCATTAGGCACTCCAATTTCTACAAACACAAGAGATAAGAGGATAGTACCAAAAATTATATTTTCACATGTGCACGCTTCCTCAATAATTATTTCTGTTATGTAGCCTACTAGATTGTAGACTTCTCCTTGTGACATCTTCTTGGCAACATGTAGCCACATGGTGTTTACCTATGACCATCTCTCTTGATCATTTAGTTTAGTGAGCAGATGCATGACTTGCCTATACCACTGGGTACTTCCTTAATTTGTAGATGTCCATTCTACGTGGACCCTTGGAGTATCCCAACTCCTTGCTTGTGGCTATAATAGCTGCCTTATTAGTTAGATCACTAATAACATTTGTCCATGTGCCCTTCAATCCATTCAATGTAGCAATTAGGGTCATTGTGATTCTTACCCACCGTCCGAAAAAAAAATAATTCCTCATGGACCACTGCACATAAACCATTGGTATAAATCTTCTAGTTTTCCAAAATATGGGAGTTCATACAACTTGATAAACCCCTACCTTCTTGAGAAACTTCTCCCCAGCGTCGTCATACATTGGCATGTCATCCATCGTGTGCTTGTTGGTCTTCTTATTCAGCAAAGCGTCCAACTCTCCCTTGTTTTTGGTGGTGTGGTGGTTGTAATCACTTACTTTGCATCTGTGGATATGGGAATCCCAATCCCTTCGATTATAACTCCTTCTGGATACTGCATCTCTGAAAAATTTCTCTCGGGAGAAACTTTGACCTCGACTTCCACCTTTTTCTTCCCCTTTTTCCTACTATAGGTGCTTTCTTCGGTGCCATGGTAAAAATCTCACATTTTCTTCTCTGTTGAGTAAGCCCTCGTGCCCTAGCTCGAAAACATGTGCCCTATCTCAAAACCTCATGCCCTAGCTCAAAAATGTAAGCCCTAACTCCTTCTTAATGCTTCTGCTTCACTCAAACCCTTCTCCAATGGGGACACAAGCCAATTATATTCATAAATCCACTCTCCATGTCTAGTTTTGCAACTCTCTGCACCGCTTTGCTTGGTTTGGTCGCAACTAGCTCGCTTGAATACTTATGATTGCAAAGGTAAAAATGAACCCGCATCACATCCTTATATAGATTTTTGAAAAGTTATTACATTTATTTCTCCTTCACCTACCACCAATCCTCTCATTAATTGACCATTTTCCCAACTTTTGCGTGGTACACCTTCATGCCCCAGCTATAACCTTCTAGCACACCTTCCTACCTTTTGGTTGTAGACCTCCTTCTTGTGCACTTCCATGCACCGAAGTACCTCGCCACTATTCCTTCCCTGGTAGTTTCCACGGCCACAACTTACCTCGTGTTATACTGTTCATTCATTTATTTTCAACTATGGTCTTCTCTAGGATCAATCTTCTTTCTAGCAGCTCCTTTCCATTCTTGAATAACACCTATAACAGTATGTTCTCATGTGTTCCCTTTTTTGAATAACAAATAACAACCACCCCACACTAATGGTATGTGCAGTCCTCTACGTATAAAAATACTTCAGATTGTAATTAGCTTCCAACATGCAAACGCGCTTATTACATAGAAATCCCACTTAAATTGACAAAGCATAGCGACAAAGAAGGAAATACATTAAAATAAATATAGAAAGGGAAATCTATACTAAATGGAAATACTACCTTATTACAAACACCAAGAAGACTTATTTATAGTAGGGCTTTAGCCTACTCCCATTGAAGTAACCAGGTAACCATGTTCCATCAAGTGCCTCTAACTGAAAAGTACTGATTCAAGGATGTGAGTGATAACATATGGTCCCAACCAATGCACCTTAAGTTTTCTTGGATGGCATAGAAACTTGGAATCATAAAGAAGTAACATATGTCCAATATCAAGCTTCTTGTCTCGTATGTATCAATCATACCATGTCTTCGCCTAGCCTTTTTTTGCTTCCGACTTCAACATATTATGGCACTCCTCTCATCCAACTATATTAACTTGTCAATTCTCTCTTCTAATGCTTGCTCATCAGCTAGACCTCCTACGCATGCAATACACAAAGAAGGTAACATGAATTCCATGGGAAGAACTGCTTTTGCACTAAACACCAACTGAAAGGGTGTAGCCTTATTCAACCTCTTGTAGTTTGTTTTAATACACCCAAATTACAAAAAAACTTTATCCTCCCAATCTTTCCTTCTAGCATCACAATATTTTGTCAAGGTCTAGATCAATATCTTGTTGAAAGCCTCAACATTCCCAATTACTTGAGGGTGATAAGGTGTAGTCTTGTGGTGTGTGACCATAAATTCATCCAATAATATCCCGATTTTCTCATTTAAGAAGTGTTTGCCCCTATCACTTGTCAAACTTAATGGACACACATTCCTAGTAAGGATATTTTCCCATAAGAACCTTCTTGTTGTAGCTATTATACAATCCTTTTTAGGTGCTACTTATGCCCACCTTGTCCAGGTTTGTCCAAGTTTTCCAAGGCATTGACAATTATCACATGCCTTACAATACTCTTTACAATCCTTGTAGAGGGTCTCCCACCATAATCCAGTGAATATCATCTTGCGCACGGTGGTGTCATTTGCATAATGCCCACATGTAATACCACCATGAGCCTCTTCTAGGATATCCTTGGACTCATGTTCTAATACACACCAACACAATAATTCATCTCGGCCTAGTTTTTATAAGTCACCACTTATCAACATGAAGGGTGCAACACAAATTGTAAGTTGTTTCTTCTCTAAGTCTTTCATTCCTTCTAGCACCATACATGTGCATAAAAAGACAACAATATCCTCCAATTCTGAAGGCACGTGATGTAACATGTACAATTGTGCATCCGACATTGTATCTTCAATTGTCTACGTGTCCTCCCCTGATTAAATGATTGATAAGTGGTCTGGGATAGAATTAATTTTACCTACTTTTACCACAACCGTAAAGTTAAATTATTGTAATAGGAGCACCCATCGACATATGTGCCCCTGTAAAATGATATTATTTACCAATTATTTTAACGTCATGTGATCTGTATATAATACAAATGGTGTGGTTAGTAATTACTTTCTAAACTTATGTAGCATGCAGATCATTGATAAGGCCTCGTGCTCTGCAATTGTATAATTTTGTTCCACGAGAGTCAACTTTCTACTAGCAAAGAAGATAGGGTGATCTATAATACCTTCTCCAAGTTGAGATAACATTGCACCAATGGTCATGCTAGAGGCATCCACATGTACGTGAGACATTTGGTTCCATGAGGGAAAATGTAGAATAGGCATTGTAGTAAGTCTCTCCTTCAATGCCTCAAATGCACGTTGTTGCGGTTTTATCCAATAAAATGTCCCTTTTTCCTTTGAGTAACTCTTCCAAGGGTGCGGTAATCTTTGCATATCCTTTGATAAATTTTCTATAATACCCTATGTGGCCCAAGAATCCATGCACCTCACTTTAACTGGTAGGTTCCTCCAAGCCTACAATAACTACAACCTTAGCTAGATCTACTAACAAACCTTCCTTGCAGATGATGTGCCCCAAAGCAGAGTTCCAAAAGGTGTAGAAAACACACACTTCTTGATATTTAAAGAGATGCTTAACTATCTACATATTTCAAACATTAAGTGCAAGTTGTCACAATGATCCTTAATAATCCCATATACCGTCCAATCATCCAAGTAAACCTGCAAGAATTTGTGAATAAAATCTTGGAATGCTTGAACAACTATGCGTGAAAATACAACAGGCGCGTTCTTCAACCCAAAGGGCATCACAATATATGTAAAACTTACCCATTCAGTGGTGAAATTTGTTTTATCTTGATCCTTCTATGAAATTCTTACCTGATGATACCTTTAGAATCCATCTGTGAAAGAGTAAAATTTGTGCCCTGTAACACCTTCTAATATTTCCTCAGTGAAAGGCATGGGAAAACAATCAATCACACATACAGCATTCAGCTCCCTCTAATCCACAAAAATCCTAATCCGGAAATATTTCTTTATACTAATTACCATGGGGTTAACCCACTCTGATTCTTCTAGGGGCTTAATGATGCCAAATTTCAACATTTTGTCAATTTCTTCTTTAACTTTTACATGCAAGTTTGGGTTCATCTTGTAAGGTCTTTTCCTGACCAGGCGCACTCCTTCCTTTAGCTTAATCTTCATCTCACCTAATGACTCATGCACCCCCTTTAACTCATGGTAGCCCCTAGGGAATAAGTCCTGGAAATCATGTAGTAACTTAATTATATTTTCCACTTCAGAATCAGACCAATAATCTCCAATTATGGCCTCCTTAGGTTCAACATTCGTGTCAATGTTCACTTTTTTGGTCTTCATAGGTTCATGATAGGTGCACACATTTTTATCCACATTGTCTAAAACCTCATGCGTACCTACTAAATGATCTATGTCCAAATATTATCCTTCTTCATCATCCACTATGTAGACCATCTTTCCTTTCCCCTTCTCAATGCAAGCACGCGTAAATAGTTCAGCATCTGTATCATCTACTTCATCAAACATGCTCCTTGTTCTTCCTCACCAAATAACTCCTGAATGATTTCTTCAACATTTTCACTATCTCCCATAGTCAAGCGCTCCATAAGCCATAATTCCTCTCTTATCGAAGGTTTAGTAGAGAAGTATTCAAAATTCTGGGTCATTCCTGTAATCAAGTCCTGTCAATTTCTAGTCTCCCTATGTATTTCTCGCATAAACATACCAAGACGTGCGACCACCAAAAGTGGAATAAAGTTTTTGCACCCAAAGTGAAGGTGGAAAATCTTCTTGCCCTCTATCCGAATCTCTCACACTACTAAACGTGGTGTTGAATAGGTGTTGATGCAAAATCACAGCACCAATGGATGCAGATCAAGTTTCTAGGTTGATCACTTAGGCATCCAGTGTGATTGCATAACATGGAAACCTCTCTCCAGCGTGGGACTTGTAAAACCGAGAGAGGAATCTCCAGGAAAGGCTGGTTCCTATTCCTCTGTTCAGATGCACCAATGAAACGCAGAGGTTTACCCAAAAAAACTAAACTAACTACCAAGGAGACAGGGAGAGAGAAATGCATATAAATAAACCTAAGCTAAGGGGGTGATGCACCGAGGAATGAAGAACATAAGCTTTGCAAAAATAAACACAGACCATATAGATGCAATACCACACCATGCACAGGTAACCGAAATGCAATGAGAGATCAAAATGACAACAATGAATACATGAGAGGATTTAAATTTAATCACAGACATATATATTGCTCAAAGGGTCGATTCAATACATTGCAATGGCCAAGAGGCACAATGGCATTACAGTCCATGTGGGAGGCTTGAAAACTCCACGAATTCTCTTGCAAGCAGGAGAGAAGGGAGGGGTTGCAAAACAAAAATGTCCAACGTTAGAAAGAAGCCCCTCCTTACAATTTATAGGAAGAATGAGAGAGAAAAGAGAGAGGAATTCGAAATCTACCCCAACCACCTCCAGAATGCACTTAACTCATCTCATTATGGCAGAAGTGGTGGATCATGTCAAAACGGCGGGCTGCCTAACAGAAGCGGCGAACTGTCTGCTGCATTAAAGTTGTTCGTTGAAGCATTACTTCTACTTATTATTTTGTGCCAGAGGCGTCTTCTTGATTTTCTCTCTTCAAACTGAACCAAAATGCAAGATTGACCCTGGAAACGTGTAGAGAATCTCACAAGCTTTCCGTTGATATAAAGAACGCGTAAATCTGAGCTCTGGATCGAAAGTTATGTCGATCTGAAGGTTTAGGGCACGGAACAGGTGAAAACGGATTTTTTGAATTTCTTCCCACGCTCTGCCACTTGGATGACACGTGGCATGCTCGATTGTCACGTGATTCTCTCTCCTCTGCTTTGTGGCGGGCTGTCTTTTTTGAAATTTTCTTGTGGGCCTAGTGGGACACGTGGCATTATTTCATTGGTTCGGATCGGTGCTCGAAAACTCGCCCTTTGACTTTTTGACTTTTCTCTTGTGAGGACACGTGGCAGCTTCTGATTAGTCCGCGGGCCTGCCAGCTCTTTCGCGCCCTTCGCGTCTTTTTGTCCCGGATGTCCCAAACCGTTTGGGACAAAAACCTCGATCCGCCTGAAATGGGCTTCCCTGTCCCTCATTCGGCCAATGACACGTGGCGCTGCTTGATTGGCTTTCGGCTCCTTCGGCGATCCGCGTCCCGCGCGTCCCTTTGTCCCATTTTGCATAGTGCTCTTTGTGCTGATTTCGGGCGAACCGGCCGGTTCGCGTCCATTTGTCCCAAATGTCCCACTTTGCTTTGGACTGCCTCGACCTTTTTCACCCGGTTCGGCCGGTTCGCGTACTCGCGGCCCGCTTGTCCCATTGTGTTTCGGACTGTTTGTGCTTATTTCGCCCGGTTCGGCCGGTTCGCGCCTTTTTGTCCCAGATGTCCCAATTGCTCCTAGGACTAGGACTTAGCCGATTTTCACCATTTTTTCTGGATCAACCTTCTTGCCTTCTGCAACCTTTTCCCGCATTTTCTCAGAGCTTGCTCCTAACTACCTGGACAGGAGAGTTAGAAAAATATCTGAGAGAACCTCAGAAACATGATGTTTGCTCTGAATCAATCAATGTGCCTGGGACTTGAATATTCTGATGCATGTTATCAAAATTACCCAGGGGGGGTGAAATTTTGACAACAATAGGTTGATTACCATGATATATGCATATTTGAGTAGGTGCATTTCTCCTAATAAACCGATTTGTTAGATAAATTCTGACTTCATTCCATTCTATGAGATTATCCCTATAAACCATCCACTAGTGCATTGTCATCCTACCCAGTATATATAATAACATATTTCTTCTCTTCACTTGATCTATCCAATGCTCCCCATTGTGCGCAGGAATACTTGTATGATCTCCTTCTCCAGTATACTAGGGTACAAAGTTGTTACCTATCCGCATAATACAACGAGGTTTGTTCGTCCATGAAAATACACTTCTTACTTCATGCCCAACCATCTCATAGGTTCCATGTGCCCAATTGTCACAAGCAACACTTGTAGTATCACTAATAGGTGTGTATCTTCCCACTAGAGGATTACTTCCTTAGAGGGCTCAAGTACTTCGGATCTTGAATGGCGTGCACATAAATTTTGTTCGGTCTTCCTCACTTAATAGTTCAATATAAGGTGCATACTTTCCATATGTCAAAGTGGTAATAACTCATTATTCCTTATTCTCAAAACTTATATATCCCTTGCTGAATTGTAGATCAGCATTATCTGTATAACACCAAGGGCACCCAAGTAGAGTTAGGAAGTTGTCTGCTTCTACAAGTGCTAATACCTCAAAGTCCCCAGTGAACTTGGCCCCTTATATAGTAATGGATGCATCCTTTAAAACCCCAATTGGAGTGGCCTTAGTCGATTAGCCATGAACAATACATTAGAAGATGGTTGTAATGGAGGTCTACCCATTTGCACCCATGCATCTAAAGTAAGCACATTCACTTCGCGCCTGTGTCAATCAATATATTGCTCAAAATCCATCCATTTCAAATTGATTTCCTTGTCATAATCCAAGCTATAAGGGGGAAGATTAGCATGCAGGATTTTTCATCCATTCTCAATACATGCACGTGGAGTGTTTCCCTTTAACCAATTTCCAAGTAATTGAATAATATTCTCCTGGCACAACATCTTGCATACCTATTTCAAATCATCAACATCTAGCTAGATCGTCTCTGCTTCCTTCTTTTGTTCCAACTTTCATAACTATTCCTTTAAACATTGTATTTTACCCTGAATATTTCTGATTACCTCCATGGTCTCCTAATAAACCTCCTTCTGATGTGTAGGATATGGATATTTTGCATGCAAAACCTCTTCCTTAGTAATGATAGGATTCTATCAGTAACTTCTCTCGCACACACAACTTTAACACGTGTAGTAATCTTCACATGTACTACCTCAGGTTCCAGTGCCAACTTTGGCATCCACTAATTTTCTATGGTGCATTATATCCTAACCATCCATGCGCCCTTGTTTTCTTGTTTATGTTACTTGCTAAGATGCTCATATAAGTCTAGGAATTCCTCATAGTTATGATTCTTCCCACAAAAAGAACAAGTAATATTCTAAGGGCATTCGCACTTGTAGTGGTCAGGAGATCCACATGTAAAACATGTTCCACAAGGAAACTTGCCTCTTCCACCACCACGGCCTTGACCCCGAATCCACCATAGAATCCTTGACCTCTACCACAACTTCTTCCAAAGCGTCCTTTGTTCTGATCATAACGCCCTTGGTTGTGATCACGATCATGGTGCTCATTTTTAATTTTAGAGTTATCTGATACTCCTATTTGTTACACACCAATATCGATGGCATCATGGATCTGACCAATCAACCTGCTAGTCTTTTGTATTGTGATTTGTGGACCAAAAATCTTACAATAGCAAGATACATTCTTTCTGATCACACGTTGTAATAATGGGTAGCGACTTACATCATGGTCTAAATGACATATCCTGTAGTATAGAAGTAATGAACGTGCTTCAACCTACGTGGAAAATTATCCTTAGTGTGCCCTTCCACTTCAAAATCTATACACCAAATCCCAGTGTGTGTCTCGTGTGCTAAATTGGCCAATAGTTTCTCTAACTACTTTTCCATATCTCGTAATTTGTACTTCCAGGGAATGGTCTCACTCCATTGTTTATACTTCCAAATGTCTCAACACGCAACGCTGCTTCAAGTGCTTCACACAGGTTCGTATATGTCTTATGTGATAGTGCCCTCCTAAATGGTGTGATCAAACCCCCAATGAACCACTGTGCATGTTGGCTTGCATGAATATCATAAGAAAGTCTAGAAAATTTTTTTTTGAAATGGGCATCATATTCTCAAATGCTTTTAGTAGTCCCCTACTTAATATCCTTGAGCACACATATACTCTTCTTCTTGAACTCAGGATATGAAACTCCTTAAGGAAAGCTTCTGTAATACCACATAATCTACACAAGTATGATCAAGGTCAAAATTCTGTACTAACCGTGAGCATGTCCCTATAACATAGTTGCAAACCGACTTGCCTTGAGCTAAGAATTCATTATTCCTTTTTGCATCACAAGATCTCACACATGTGCATGTGCTCAACAACATCTTCTATTCCCATATACTCTGGAAGATGAAGAGACATCTCCATGTAAATATTCTAGGGTTGGTGAGGACCATGCCCACTTGATCTAGAACCTCATGTGTTACCTCTACCTCCAGACCCACCATATCCACTAGAACTAGAACCATTTTTGCCCCCTGATCCTCTACCTATAGCCGAGTGGACCAAAGGATGTACTACCATGTGTCCCAATAGTGGTACTAAATTGAACTCGACATTCTCGTGAGGTGGTACTACTCCCGAATAGAGTCTAAAATTCTACATGCTTGAGTTTTTTGTCGATGATGCATCTTAAAAGGTACCTCCAAATAACACAGAAGATGTTTTCCCAGCCGTAGATGCACTTTCTACTTGATTTACTCCTTTTTTGCTACTTCCCAAACTAGCTTGTTGATTACTGGTTGTATTAGATCTTGGAAAACCAAGCACAAGGGCTAGGTTTTCAGGTAGATTCAGATGCGCATCCATGGCCTATGTCATCTCTATTAGCGTGATCCCATGTGAGGTTGAGGAGGGTTCCCTTTCATGCTTTCCCAAATGGGGGATTTTTAGATGCTCGCTCTACACCTTTTGTGTGAGATCCAAATCCTTCACAAGCCATATCTCTCTTCAACATCATCCATTCTCGCAATATCACATTGCTTCTCCATCTTCCTCTCGCTCACCTCATTGTACTTAATCCACCTTTCTTCTCTTTTCCTCTCTTCCACTAAGTCCACCATCCTTCACCAAACCTGCTCTCGCCCTATGCGTCGTCATCGGCTTTTATTCCAATTTCGGGGTTATGATCAATATTTTGATCACCATTGGAATTCCTTGCAGAGATAGGTTCCCCAGGATAATGTATAAACTAGAACTCAGCTACCTCCAGCTAGATTAAGTGGAAATTGAGTACTCTAACATATAGCTATTTAGAACACCATGGAACCAAGTGTCCACAATAACGTGCATCCAAATCGATCAAGCATCATAGAGGGCCTGAAATTCTTCTTGCGTCCCGAACAAGTGTGTGATACCTCCAATTTCTTTTAGACACGTAAGCAACCAGCCATGCATACATCTATAGCGGAAAGATAACAAAGAAGCTCTCATACAAACAAATCATACAAAATCTTCTCTACCCATGCATGTGCATCAAACTCGAGATCCAAGACTAAACCTCGAGTGTACTCTTCTTCCGATCTATTATCCACTCTTCAATACTTGTTAGGGTTAAGTAGTACGTCTTCATCACAAAACATCTTGAAAACATTTGAAAAAGAGGTCCCGTGCAAAAGAACTAATGATGCATCCTAGAATATATTGTGAATATCCTAGTCATGTTGGCACATCAATCACCTCGAGCTGAAATGAGCGCTCACCTAAACTATGTAAAGGTATCGGGCCCCTCTTTAGAGTTGCTTGTGTATGATGTTAGTGTGATGGTGATAAAACATATTCAGATCCATAATTAAACATAAACATTCCACAGTGCATAATCCAAATCTAGATCTTAGAGAATCATGAATTAAATAATAACTATAATAAGATTAACCATACATGAACCAGATTCAGTTATGTTTAACACCATTATCCAGCCAATATTATCCATTACATTAAACACTGTAAAACACATAAGCTTCTTACATTATAAAGTATATCCATAAGTCATGCGCGCATCAGATCCAACAACATAACTCTACAATAATTCAGTCCACTTTATCTTAAACTACATAGTTCAATACATATTTATAGAGGTGGGGAGTTTCCTTCACCGCCTATGTGCTTTTCAAAATAGATCGTATGTTGATAATAGATATGCACCTTTACAATAGCATTCATACATGCAAGTGTTCTAATAATAGATGTCATATAGTTAACTGGAAGAAGCAATCCTATTATTATCTCAAACCATGCATGGCACTTATCATCTGCTCATTCCCAAAACACAATTGTGTGTAGCGCAAGTCTTCATCCCTATGTGTGTTTTGCATGTTATCTCCAAACATAGCTCTTATCCAACAAAATGGATAAGTCCTGAGCCCAACGATTCTGGCACGTGTTTCCTACACTATCCTTCCACGCCTTCAAATGCCCCTTGTTCCTGCATACGTATCCTTTATTTGTCTTCTCGATAATTCAAAAATATGCCTAATTAATGTGTAGTAAATGATCTTATTTCTCTCTTTTTTGTCAAGTTTCATTACATTTTGTGACTTTTTGTTTGATCTAGTATAAGTTACAATGTAATTGTCCTTATTTTGTTGGATCTAGTTATAACATCTAAAAACTCTGTAATTCCTAACAAAGTGTGTGGAAATTTAGTTTTTGTAATAAAATAGGTCACAATTAGTCAAAAGAATAAAGTATGAAGCAACCAACATGTTTTTGGGAGTATTGTCTTCAATACTTTTTTTGCTTAGTTCTGCAACCTCCGGACTTAGTTTTGGAACTCCATCACACAAAAAAGGAACTCTATCACTTAGTTCTAGAACCTTCATAATTAGTTCCAGAACTTCAACACTTAGTTCCTAACTTCTGCGCTTAGGCTCCGAACTTTCGTAGTTAGTTCTCAAATAGTTCCTTTGGTTCCTAACTTTTCTTAAGTTCTAGAATCAATGAGAATCTGTTTATTTTGACAACATACGATGATAGAGAAATCAATGGGCCTTCCAATTAGGATCAGATCAATAGATTTCTAATTCTTCAGACCCCAAAAATATGTATGCAGGATCAGACAATTGTGTGTCCAACAAGGTTCCTAACTTCCACATCTACTTTGAGCACTAGTTTGTTTCATGGAAACCTATTGTTAGATGGACAAATATTAAGCACCTGTGATCATAAATGCATCTTCAGATGATAAAATATATATAAGGACCTATAGATAGATTAGATAAAGGGAGATATATATGATAGACATATAGTAAATTTTGTAAGACAGAACATTTTCAGTAATAAGATAGCCATTTCGTTTTGAGAGAATCATACTTTGTCAACTCCTGATTCAAGGTGGAGCAAGGGCCCACTCCTCCAAGAAGAAGGATTCTTTGTTTTATTGGTATTTATATTTCTGAGAAAATTGTGTAAATCTGTTAAGTGTTAATTCTGTAAATGCTTTTGATTCTTCAGTTAAATTTTGTCACGTAATTGTCCCTGTAGGTGTTATAGGTTAGACTCTCATTTCCTTGCAAACATTTTAACAAAAATTTCAAATGTGTGTTTCTTTCCAGCAATTTGTTTCATTCTACAAGAGTGTGTTTACTTCTAGTAATTTTTTTATTTTGCAAAAGTGTGTTTCATTTCCAGCAGCATGTTTAATTCTAAATATTTATTTATTCTAGCAATGAGTGTTTATTTCAGCAAGTTTCTTGTAGTATAGATATAATAAGGCTTTGGCCAGGGAATCCTAAGGACACTACAAAAAAACCCCAAGAAATATAAAAATAATAAATACCTACAATCAATTACTAAATCACTAAGATTCTTCTTGTTGCATATAGCTTCAGACACATCCCTGATTTGAATATGACATCAACTAAGAGTTGATTAAATGAAGGGAATAACGACACCCATCATCTTCTCCTTAGAGCAACATTCCGATTGCTCAACACACTAACATACGAAGGGGCATGGAATGATATCATTGGTTGATGGTTCGCAAATGTCGAGGCAGGTTTTCAAAAGGACCGACATGCAAAGTGCGTAGAAATTTCTCATTTTCTTGCATTTTGCAATTATCACTCAAAGGGATTTGAAAAAGGTAAATTGGAAAGCACATTTTGAAAGTTGTGGGAAATGTGGCATTGTCTTATTGGCCCATACTCCATAAAGACAGACCCATTTGCTAAGGAAAAAAAAGTAAAGGGAAGCAAGGCCCAACCCCATGACCCAATGAGAGATGGACACATGGAAAAGTATGAAATGATGCACACGTGGGTAGAGGGTAATCTCTAAGCTAATCAAATGTTACCACTTGTCACATTCCTATGCATCCCGACATGTAAAATATTTATATGATGATATATTTTGACCCCCTGCTCCAAATTGCACAAAATTGGTCTTGTTTGAAATCTCTCCTCAAGCACTTTGATTTGGTATCATGAGAATCATATTTTAGTGGGTCTAAATGGGTGAAAAAGGAGGGGAATGGTTTGGGCTATGTATAATTGCATGCATGATCATTTAATCATAGAAGCAACATGTTTTTTGGCACCAAGATTTTTTTCAACATATCAAAGACAACCAGAGTCAATCATCCAAAGCCAATAATCATTTTTGAGCTTCTAAGGTCTAGGACCACTGAAAATGAGCTCAAGATTTCTCTCTCTCTCTCTCTAGTATTATAAATTTAAGTGCTAAGGAAAATGTTTGAGGGGGAATGTTCATGTAATAGAACTCTATAAAAATTGTTCCAGAGCAGTGTTGAGTTGTAGGCCTCTGATCTGAGTATTCTGGAAGAAGATCCTTGCCTTTATTTTGTAATTATAATGAATTGTGCATCTATTTAATCAATAAATCCATGTTTTGTGGCTATTATCTTCCCTAGCTATGTTTTATTACATTTTCCTTTCCTTTCATTACATATTCTAGGTTTTTGTGCATTCTATGTTCTTCTTGTAGGTTCATATTATGTTGTGCTCCATGGAAATGATGTTGGTAAATGCAGTTAGGGACTGTGTCACTTATGTCTAACCTCTCTCTTTCCCATTCTTCATCTCATTTTCACTCATCTAGATTTTTTCCCATTCCTTTATTTGTGTAATCACTTTTGTAGCTTAGGATTTCTATTTTCATGCAATCTCTTTCTCTCTCTCTGGTCCCTTGAGAAGTAGATAGAAAAATTTCCCTTCTAGGAGTAGTTTAGCAGTAAGATAAGGTAGAGGAAGTCATCCTTCTCAGGATTTTTTTCTCAGTTAACAGTCCTACAACTGAGAGACAATCCCATGTTACCCCAAAATATTGGTTTCTTATTCACAAATTCATGATCAAAACTAAAGGGTGTTGTTTTTTGGTGATAATGAGCTTTCTTAAATTAAAATAGTATTCAAATATTTTAACCGTTATAAACTTGAGGAAATTAGGTCATTTCATAAAGGGATGGGAAGTGGGGGTCAAGGTTGGTATCCCTTAGTAGGGTCAATGAATAGTTCCCTAGGTGTGCTTCCTACACAAGTATTGAACTTTTTTGGCCTTTGGAATGACCAAAAACACTTCTACGAGAAATAATTACTCCTCATAACAATATACCCACTTTGATAAATTTACCTCCCTTTTTTATTAAATGGTGTAATTGGTGTTTGTGACTTCCCTTGTCATCACTCATCGTCTTTTCCACATCACGTGGTGATTCATCTTGCTTAGCAAGATCATAGGTCTTAGGATTTATATAACACATGACACATTCCATCATAGAATATGTCATTTTCATATGCGTTAGTGGCATCATAGGAGTTACATTTCATTTTGGAATTATAACTCCTCTTTCCTTTATGGAGGGAATGATTTTCCATGCATGAGAGTTACATAGCACTCCCATATGTACCCTCTTATTTCAATCTATGAGAATGAGTAGACATGTTTACCTTATGTATGATTTTCCATTGTTGTTCGATTCTTGTTGATTAGTTGGAGCTATCATGTTATTATTGAGTACAACTTCTTCAATGCACACAGGTTTTGTATTTCTCCTTGTAGAACAATCTCACATGGTACCATAGTGATTATTCGTAAAATGTGCACTCATTTATTCCAGGTTGCTAATTACTTCCGGTTTTAGTTTTATTGCTTCTCGTGTAAGTTTTCGTTCATTTTCTAGAATCTTGATAACTAGTTTTAACAACTCGTTGTTTTGAGTTTGTCCATTTTTAGGGTTTTTACATGCGGGTTAAGTACTTTCACTGCCATATTTAACTAATCGCAACTAACTTTGGAGGTAAAGTGAATTTAGAGGTTGGTTCCTTTTTTATCTTATCGGTTTATTTTCTAATGAAAGTGGAATTTATTTTTTGAAAAAAATTATGTTTGGACCTCTAATTTTGGCCTCCTTCCCCGCTAATTTGCATTTTTAGTCTATCCCTACTTGATACCTCTCCCTCTTTTTCAACTCGGCCACGACGACTATGAGATCCCTTGCATGCTTAGCTTCTCGCATCGAGTCGGGTTATTGTGCTTGGGTTGGGTTTTTTTATTCCTTTCTCGCCGTTGCATGTGGGTTTTTTGCATTCAAGTCGAGCTAGTTCCTTATTGGTCTATAGAGTTTTTTTGCATTATTCTTTGTAAATTGAGTTTATTTTTTTCATTTGAGTTGGTTGGTGTGTATTAGTGGTGAGTTGGATATGTTTGTTTTTTTGCATTGGTTTGGGTTTGTTTTGCATTACAGTCAAGCTGATTTACATTGCCTTTATCCTATCCTGTGTTGGACTATTTGTCTACGATTTTTGCATTATTTGCGATCTCATTATCTCCTGGATACAAGCTCGTATTTAGTGCCCCTAGCCTACCTCGACCCTACTTCTATCATTTCGAGTTGGATTGCTTGGTTGTCATCTTTCCTTTGCCATGATTCCTCCTCACCCTCGCTGCCAGACCAACCCTATACACTTTCATCCCCGTTTAGCTTCCATTGGTTGTGTGATGATTTACTCTACTCTCGTTGTGCCCCCCTAATCCGTTCCACGTCCTCCTTGGGAATTTCCATCCATTTCCACCTATCGCTCATGCTTATCTCGTTGGTCATGTCTTAATCCCAAAGCCCAACCCATGTGGCTTGTCATGTTCGAGCCCATCCACCTTTGACCTTTGACCTTTTTTTAACTCAATCTCTCACTTGTTTGCTTTGTTATAGTTTCAAGCTATTTTGAAGTCTATTTATTTAAAATGCGGTTTTTATATTAAAAAGGGTCTTGTTTATTGTTTAGGATCTAATATTTAAAAAAGTGGTCTTTATTTAATTAAATTAGGGGTTTATTTAATTTAAATTAGGAATCTAATTTAATTTTTAATTATATCTTTAATTTAATCAATAAGTGGTAATATTTTCATTTAATTAACACTATAATCATCTTTTTACCTTTTAATATTAAAAATTAGACTAATTGGAAATTTTAAAAGTGCATTTTCTAGCATTATTGGTGATTTTTGCTATTAATTTTTTTGCGAGTGTGTAGCACCATTCCTAGCGGTTTTTTTCCTTCTAGGAGCCCTTGTTGCATCTTGTAGGTTTGTTGGACTCATTTTGAATCATTTTTCACTTTATATCGCCCTTTATTATTACTTGCAGGACTAGTGAGCACATTTGTCATACTCTTGCAAAGAAGGGGTATTTTGTTGCGACACATGACATGTTTTTTCTCACACAAGACTCTTTTTCTCTCCTTCTCTTTTTTTTTATCTCATTTTGTGCTTGCTTATGGTGTTGAATTGCTGCGATGAAAGAAACTTGATTGTGGTCTCCACTCTTACACATTATTACATTGATTATAAGGTGAGTGACTAACTATTTCATGACACACATTCACACCTAATTGTAATCAACGCACTAAGCTATAAATTTTCAAATTTAGGGGAGTGATAATATTTTTCTAGGGTGGTTGTGTTTCTTTTTTGTTTCTGTATTCCTTCTTTCTCTCTCTTCATGATGGATGCTCTTTCTATTCATTTGCTTACGCTTACTCAACTTCTTCGAATGGAGATCAAAAATGGTAATGAAACTAAGGGGTAAAGGGTTATTTCGCATCACCATGGGAGTTGAGACTAAACCTGATGATGAGCCCAAAAATCTAAGTGGCTAAACCAATGTGATGAAGCATTAGGTCTTCTCTATATGTTTGTTTCTCCGACTTTCTCTTCCACATTGATTTGTTTGATACACCTGATGAAGCATGGAAAATGTTGAACACTATGTTCGGACAACAAGATGACATGAGAGCACATGAGTTGGAAAACAAACTACTAGGATTAAATCCTAGTGACTTTGAAAACCTACAAGCATTCTTCTCAAAGTTTATCCACACTAGATTGCTTTTAAAGGAATGTAAAGTGGAGAAGAAATATTCTTAGTTGATCTTGTCGATTCTTTCTAAGTTAGGTCACAAATACTTCATCTTCATTTCAAATTTCCAAGTCATGAAATCCGCTTTCACAAGTACTTGTAAATTGATCTCATTTGATAGTTTTTCATCCCCACTCATTCGAGAATAGGATAAAATCATTCAAATGGGGACTCTAAAATCTAAGTCACATGCCCTTGTAGCAAGTAATGGTAATGGAAATAAAACTAAAAAGAAGAAAGAGAAAAATACCAACCCAAGATGGAAACCAAGACCAACCAAGCCCAAAAAACCTAACATGAACGCTTCTACTTTTGAGCCCAAAGCAAAGAAGGAAAATTTTAATTTTCCTTATTGCAAAAAGTCTAGCCATGAAGATCATCGATGTATGAGAAAACAAATTGATCACTTAACTAAAATACTGGAGAAAAATAAAATAAGTGTTCATGAGTCTATCAAACAAAATGCTCCAAAGGTTGATTTTTCCAAAGCAAAAGAGTCTAAATCTGAGAAGAATAAAGGAAAGGCCCTTATAGATAGAGCATCTCCTTCATCGATGTGAATTATCAATTCCGTTGTCTTGCACCACATGGATTCCTTACATGTTGATTTCTCCAACATCAAACCATGTGGCATGTCCCAAATCATGTTGGGTGATGACACTACAATGTCGATTTCTGGTAGTGGATCAATAAAGATGGATGGTGGATCATTTAACCAAGTGTTGAGTGTTATTGATCTCTCTACCAATCTCCTATCAGTTTACCAAATCACTCACCTTAGTGAAGTAATACAAGTGAAATTTTGTCCTAACTCGGTGATTATACGTGAGCTTCACGATGACACTATAGTGGTTGAGGGAAATGCAGATCACCATTTACCTTTCGTATACCTTCTCCCACTTTAATTTTGATTCGATGTTTTTTTCTTTGCTCACTCATGTAAATGATTTTAGTAACCTATGACATGAACATTTTGCCCATATTAACTATCATTACCTTGAATAATTGAACCAAAATGAAATGTTCAAAGGGTTACCCCACATCAAATTTTATAAGGTTATTTTTTAGGGTTGTCTGTGGGAAGTGCCCCAAAGAAATTTTTGGCAAAGGAAAATCCTGGAGAGCTACTCGTCTTTTAGATCTTGTTCATAGTGAAATTTATGGCCCTTTCCCATCTCCTTTGTTTACTAGAGCTCTTTATATACTTACCTTCACGAGATGATTTTTCAATTACATGGGTGTATTTTCTTAAGCTAAAGTCTAAAGTCTTCGAGCACTTTCAAGACTTTAAGGCTCTTGGTGAGGAATAAGTTGAATGTTTTATCGAGGTTCTTTGAACTAAAAATAGAGGTGAGTATGTGAGCAACATGTTCAAATATTTATGTACCTCTGAAGGGATTTATTTGTAGTGTATAGTTGCTTACAAACCTTCATAAAATGGAGTTCTGGAAAGAAAGAACCAAATGCTTAAGGAGATGGCCACTTGTATGGTTCACTCAAAATCCCTTCCTCTACAGTATTGGGCCAAAGCAGTGAATTGTGTTTGTTACATTTAGAACCGTGCTCCACATAAGGTTGTAAAAGGGATGACACCATTTGAAGCTTGGTTTGGATGCAAGCCTAATGTCAAGCACTTTCATGTCTTCGGATCCAATGTTATGGCCTGGATTCTAAAAATAAATGCAAAGCTTTAGAACCATAGTTTAAACCTTGTGTTTTTGTAGGGTATCCTAATGGCGAGAAGGGGTATAGATTGTTAAACCCTACTACTCATAAGATTTATATTGAGATAGTCTGAAGTTTGATTATTCACTGTGACTTCTACTTCTTCGCCTTATGAGGTCCTTATGCTCTCTCATTCAGATTCTAACTTGTCGATGATGATGTTGTTGAGCATGTTCTTCCTCTACTTGATCCTATTGATCCTCATGCACCTCCTAACCCTCATGCTTTAAATTATTTTGATTCTAATAGTAGGGATGATGAGAAATTTTTCCCTTCTCACTCAAGTGAATAATCTTCGACTCGAGCACGATCCTCCTAGCACTCGTTGGGCTAGGCAGACTTTGCATAGTGATGGAGAGTGGATTAAGGATCCTTTAGATGAGAGATGGACTCCCTTAGAGTTTTTGACCCAACTTCTTCATCGTCTCCACTTCTAACCCTCAATATATCTAGGAGGCTTTGAGGATTCCTGAGTGGGATTCTACCATGGATGAGGAGTATTCCTTCCTCATGAAGAATGATACTTGGGATCTCACCCCTCTTCCAAAAGGAAGAAAAATCATTTGTTTTAAGTGGGTGTACCAGAAAAAAGTATGGTTTTGATGGAGAATTCAAGAATTATGAAGTGCAACTTGTAGCTAAGGGTTTCTCCCAATTAGCTAGGTTTGATTATTCAAAAACCTTTTCTCCATTCAGAAAGATGACTTCCATTCAACTAAACCTCATCGTTGCTTCCACAAAAACTGGGAAGTCCACCAGATGGATGTTAAGAGTTCCTTCCTTCATGGGGACTTAGAGGAATAGATCTACATGGAACAACCTCCGGGTTATATCCATGATCCCTCCCTTATTTTTAAGTTAAAGAAGTATCTCTATGACCTTAAACAAAATCCTCGGGCTTGGTATGCCAAGATGGACTCCTTTCTACTTGCATCAAGGTTCACTCGGTGTCACTCGACCCAAATGTTTACATTTTGTGGTAGGATGAATCCATACTCATCCTCATTCTCGTATGTTGATGACTTGTTGATCATGGGAAGATCTTCCTCTATCATCGATTATGTGAAGATTTCCTTGGCCAAAAATTTCTCCATGTATGACTTGGGCTTGCTTCATTTCTTTCTTGGGATCCATATTTCGCAATCTAATTCAGGAAATGTAATTTCATAGCCTAAGTACTCCCTTGATTTTCTATCTCGGTTTCACATGTCCAATTATAATACTTCTCCTACTCTTTTCCTTTCCAGGGTTAAGTTGGTTTCTAATTGCTCTGCTCCCTTGGTTAATGGTACCCTTTATTGGAATTTGGTGGGGAGATTAATTTATTTCACTCACACTTAGGTGAATCTATTGTATGTTATAGGTATCATGTCTAAATTTATGCAGGGATACTCGTGAGTTACATTGGAAAGCAGTGAAGCAGATCCTTCACTATGTTCGTGGCACTCACACTAATGGAATTCATTATCTAGGAGGGAAAAATATTGACTTGGTTGGATATATAGACTCAGATTGGTTTTCTGATCTAGATCATCTTAAATCTACCTCAGGCTATAGTTTCTCTCTTGGTTCGGGTCATGTCAATTGGTCTAGCAAAAAGCAGAATGAGATTGATATCATCTACAGAGGCAGAGTACAGAGGAGTAGTTAATGTTGTTATGGAAGTTGTTTGGTTGCATGTTATCTTGACAGAGTTTGGTATTCAATTTCAGTGGCCTACCATTATCTACTATGACAACATGAGCACCATCTTGGATTTCCAAAATCCAATTCAACATCAATGGATGAAGCACATTGAGATCCACATACACTTCATTTGGGAGTTAATACATGAAGACATCTTCAAATTGCAGTATTTTCAGACTTCTAATTAGGTTGAAGACATTTTCACCAAGCCCTTCACCGAGGCAAATTTTCTCACTTGCGGTCATTTCTTAGGGTGAGATCTTCTGCAAAGCATCCCATCTTCTTTAAGATTTCTAGTCTTTCTTCTCCACTTCTTATTTTCCAAGAAGATATTGTTTATACATGGGTACATTATCATTCCTTTAGTTTTATGGGGCCCATTAACACATATTTCTTAGTTTTTATGGGATTTCTCTTTTTATTCTTACTTTCCATGACCTCTACCTCATCTTTGATGAAGGGCGGTGTTGGTGTATATGACTTACCTCGTCATCACTCAGCGTATTTTCCACATCATATGGTGAGTCATCTTGCCTAGTGATATCATAGGTCTTAGGATTTATATGAAACATGGAATATTCCATCATAGAAGTTATCATTTTTTCCTCTATTTTTTCAGGGGGAAAATTCACTAGAAAATAGGACAACTATCCCATGGTGTCAAAAATTTGAAATTCATACCTTCCCAAGACACCCCCAAGTTAGTTCATCCATAGTACCAACCCTATCCTGTCATCAAAGTGACCCCTAAGTTATTTTCATGTATCCCCTAGGTTATTTAGGAAGCAAAAATCATTCAAGGAACTTCTGGAGTAAAGTGTTCAACAATGGAGTTTTGAGCCATTTTGAGAAGGGCTATCATCAACCTTCCTATGAATAGTACATCATCCTTGGAGCATATATAAAGGATAAAACCCATCATGGAGGATTATTTAAGAGCTTAAATTTTTTTGGAACTTATTTTGGAATATTTCGGGAAGTTTTAGAGGTTTTGGAGCCAATTCAACGAAAGTAGGTTTTGGGCTGAAGGAGCTTGCACTACGAAAGAGGATTCTAGGAGTTCCATAATGAGTTGCAAGCCCAAAAAAAAAATAATGAAATAATTTTCAATAATCTACATGGTGGAAAAGATAGGACATCTTGAAATCCCATGCATTTCTCTAGGCAACTCATTCTTTTGGCGCACAAGTGGTAGTCCATAATGAGTTGCAGAAGCCCAAAAAAGAAAATAATGAAATAATTTTCAATAATCTACATGGTGGAAAAGATAGGACATCTTGAAACCCCATGCATTTCTCTAGGCAACTCATTCTTTTGGTGCACAAGTGGTAGTCCCGAGAAAAAAGGAGCAATTTGTAGGTGTTTCAGTCTTATTCAAGCATTTATACCCTCATAATTCTTCTCAGGATTTGTTTTTAATGCAAACTAATATTAGGAAGCACCTGAAAACTCATCTGGGAGCTCAAGATATGACCTTCACATGTCGGCTCTCAAGGTACTCTCTTCGATACTTAAGCAATTTTTCAGTGGGAAAATGGAAAAACCAAGTGAAGGCCCATTTTCATGTCCCCATTTCACATTTTCAAGGGGAAATTAGATGCAAAAAAATTATTCCCACCCCTATTTAGCCTCCTGGACACCCATATGACCCCGACGACTCATGTTAAGCCCCTTTGACCAGTTTGACCAGCTCCTCTACCAACTCCCACATGCATGCCACTTGTCATTGCGAGGCTAGGGAAAAAAATTTAGTATCTTTTACACATTTATAAGGGGGCAAAAGGGACAATAAAATTCACCCCACCCCCTTTTAGTCTCCAGGTTCCTCATACGACCATTTTCCGGCCCCTATGTGCTTAAATGTGGCTTCCTCCTTCACTTCTCTCATTAAATAAACACTCACCACTTGTCATGTTAGGGGAAAGTAAAATTATTATGTCCCTATTACATTAAAAAAGGGACATGAGGTGTTAAAAAAATTCCCCACCTCTCTCCTTCCATTGCCAAAGCTATAAAAGCAAGGAGATAGCCATTTTTGCATTCGAACTCCCAAACCTTCACATGCTTTGCCAAATTTTCTCTAAAAATTTCATCTCCATTTTCATGCTCTCTCCATTTCTAAACCTTCTCCATGATATGAATAGGTAAAAATAAAAAATAAACTTAAAAAATCCATATTTTAAATGATCGAAAATTAAGGTTTTTGCCCGAAGAGACTTCAAGCCCACAAAGAAGATTCACTCATATCTAAAAAACCAATGCATAGATCAAAGTGTTGTTTTTTACAATCTTCTAGTTTTTCAGAGGCCATTAGAATCCCATAGAAATATTTTTCAAAAACACCCTGAATTTTTTTGTAGCAAAGAAACCCCAAGTTTCCCATAGTAAAATTTTACAATTTTAAAATCTCACAATCCAACAACCGGTTTGAGCTGAAAATATGGAAGAGCACTGTATAGAAAAAACCCATATCAGGAAATTTTGTTTCATCCCAAGCCAATGCCCGAACTCTACTTACTAAAAATAGTAATCCCTTCTACATGAGTACCTACCATTTTTAGTAAGTCATCTCTAGAAGTAGTTACGGCAAAGATGGTGTGCACCAAAGATAGTCAGAAGATCAAAATGGTTGAGTAGTGCCGAAAATGGTGAAAATGACCACTTACTAAAAATAGTAAGTTCCCTATTTGGGCACTAGCTATAAATAGTAATTCATCTCAAAGAGTAGTCTAAGCGGAAGTAGTGTACATAGAGGTCATCCAACGGGACAATTTGAATAATTGAAGTTGGAAAAGGTGAAAATGGTAGTTTACTAAAAATAGTAAGTTCACTTTCTAAATATGGGGAAGTACCAATGTCAGCCATGAAATTCAAGTTCACACGTTGTTCCAGTTTCTCATTCCACATGTGTGATCAGTCACAAAGAAATGGTGATGCTCCATGGTTTGGAATGGTGGTTTCAATCTTGCGGAATGAGCATTCTTCGTTGTCATCTCGTCGGTGATCATCATTTACCTTCTCGGTTACGGTAAAATTGTGTCACTTCAAGAGAAATCCTTGTCATCGAAACATGGCGGTGTCATAAAATTTCATGACAAGCATGGTTTATGGGCCATATTGAATTCACTTTGGGAAAATCTCAAACAAGTACTTTTAAACACTCATTTGACAACCCCTGGTGTTTGTGCATCATAGATTTTGGGATCATCATTAGAAAAATGTTTAAGGTAAAGCTTCATCAACAAGGAAATGGAAGTTCTATAAAGATTCATTGCAGGGGTCAAATTCAATTTTTAATTTCCTCAAAGTGTAGCTCCATGAGTCATGCCCATGGTCATCAAGAGTACCTTTCAATAGTGTTTTTAAACACTCAAATTCAAGGTGTCCGTGTATCATACAAAGAGGGAATCATGAATCACCGTCGGACATGGGGAAAATGTCCAAAGGTGTTCAGAGAAGCAATCTTCATTAGTATGGAGGATTAGTGTCAAATTACTTCACTCAAAGTTCTTGACTGCATCAAGGCCTTCAATTGGATCATCATGAGGAGTGGATTTCCTTCATCCCCTCCCTCCTTTATTTCTCCCTCTTTCTTCTCTCTCCTTTCTAATTCTTCATTGGGCTTCATCATTGTATTTTGTCCTATTCACTTAAGTGACTTATTTTAAAAATTGTAAAAGTATTTTCTCAAATTATAAGATAAATACTTCAATGGAAAATGAAAAGTCAAAAGTGGAATATAAATCACGAAGATTCGTGTGAGGGAGGAGGTGAAAGGTCAATTCACCGGCTTTAAATTTGGATGACCTCTCCATTCCAAAGCATATTTTGAATATTTTCCACTCTGCAGCGATTGTGGATTGTAGATTTTGAACTTTTTGTCAATGCACATGAAATAAAGAGCTACACTTCTTCTATTTCTCTTTACCATATTTTGTTTTATTCCTCTCATTATACAGCTTTGTAAATCTCAATAATTCATAAAAGACTTTGTTTTTTTCTTGATAAGGAGATTTCTAAAACGTTGTGTTCATGGTCTCATCTTGTCTTGATGAGTGTGTAACAAGGTTTTTATTCTTCTATATTGAATGTTGGACTAATCTAGTTACTCAAAGGTGTGAACTCGTAATTCTACTCACGGTAGTAACTTTCCTTTCCCAATTTTCTTCCTCCCTACATCGTTGTAATTTCCTCCCTTGTACCCTCATAAAAGCACTTTTCCATAGGTTTAGTGGAGTGTCCCCCGCATAAGAATTTAGATTAGGATTAGATTAGTAACATTCAATAAGGGGAGTTGTACCATTCAATGCAAAGGGGCATAGCCTTGTGCACATTGGTGAGACACCTAATTTGCCATATCGATAAATTTTCTCACCAACACATTGTCATATGCGTCAGTGGAATCATAGGAGTTACATTCCATTTTGGAATCATAACTCCTCTTTCCCTCATGGAAGGAATGATTTTCTAGGAATGGTAGTTACACAACACTTCCATATGTTCCCTCTTATTTCAATCTATGAGAATTAGTAGACATGTTTACCTTATGCATGATTTTTCATTGTTGTTCGATTCTTACTAATTAATTGGAGCTATCACATTACCGTTGGAGTGTAACTTCTTCGATGTGAACGAGATTCCATATTGATCCTCGTAGAATAATCTCACAATACATTTTTAAGTTAGCCCTTCATTTTTTTACAAAAATATCTTTAGAAAATTTCTCCTTTTAGAAAAAAATTGCCTCCCAAATGAAGTGGCCCTCTTCTAAAAAATAAATCACCCCCTTTTATTTTTTTAAGAAAAAATCCCTTTAAAACATTTGAGAAAAAATTATTGCTTTTAAATTTTGGAGGGGGTCTACCCTTGATCTCCCAACTCTAAGGTTCTCCCAAGATGTACATTGCCACTTGAACTATCAATCCTATAGAACTAGATATGGACATTATAAGGTTTAAAAACTTGAGTTTGATTTTTATTAAAAATAATAAAGTTACCCGGCTCGATAAAGTCAAGTAGAGAGTTGATATGAGGTGTTCCCTCTTATTTGGAAGGTGTATCCTAAGAAAAGTTTAAGTTTTTTTATTCTTAAGGGGATTTGATTGTCCTCGAGTTGACTATCCCCGAGTTGTTTGAAGCAAATTTGAGTTGTTAATGTTAAGAAAGAAGGTTTCCAAGGTTTTCTAACAATCCATGATAACTTCTAGTGAAAGTGAGAAGAATGTTTCCTCAAGGTTTTCTATTCACCTTGATATTCTTCTAATCCAATGGACCACACCACTATAGATGGATCTACATCCAATTGAAAAATAACACAAATTTGAAAGGGAATGACTCATCTCATGCCCCCACCATGTGATGTCCCATGAATATAAAATTTTAAATTTGAATATAGTAAAAGGTGAATAAAATCCCATGCCCCATTCCCTTTAATGAATTTGTGCTCCATTTATATAGGTCCAAAAAGGAATGAATTTCTCAAACCCCCTATATTTTATACTTTGAAATGTAGTATACTCTACTCTAAACTATATAGTTTGTTCGTAAATTTGTATTGGATACTTGAAATTTCTTATGAGATTCTAAGAATTTTGTAACCTACTTAAAACTTCCCACAAGATGAAAATTTCCATCATGGAACATAGCATCTGGTAGTTTCATTTTTTTACAATTTTTTCCATATGTGTAATATGTTCATATTATGTATCTAATTTTGGTCTTGAGTATCTTTATTATGTGTCACTCTATTGTTGAAGTATTAATTTTTTATGTCATATATATTTGTGTAATAAACCCCATTGTATGTCCCTCTTTTGAGGTTCGTGAGATGTGCAAATATAATGTGTAATGTCTCCTTTTCCAACTTGATATCCACTATTTTGGATTCTTGACATTTTTTCTCCATGAAAAAGAAGTAAAGAAGATGGAGGAGAACATTGAGCTTCCATTTGTATTTTTTTCTAATATTTTATATTTTCTTTTTAGTGTTTTCCCTCTTATAGCAGGTCGGTTGGATTTTAATCAATTAATAGAAGATAATGAAGGAAAATAACATATATAAGGGGGTTGTCCTTACCCTTTTATGATTTAGTGCCGATGGAGGGATATAAAAGGAGAGTTAAGACATCATTTGACATCTAGATTTTGGCGCATTTATCTTATCTTGAGCATTGAGAGCTTGTGGCTCCTTGTTCTTCCACTTGAGGACAAAAACCCTCTTGTGTGGCTTTCCTAAAAGGATGAAAACATGTTTAGTGATTAGTTGAAGGACAAAAACCCTTCATCTTGGCCTTTGGCATTGAAGTATAAGGTAGATATGAAGAAATATTTATCATTTTCAAATTGTTATTGGCTTCCTACATGTGGAGCGACCTACCTTGGTGTAGGGTTTGAGGGTTTGGTGAACTTATATTTGCATTTTCAGTTTATAATCTGATTTGTCATAATTTCTAAGGCTGAAATATGCAATTTCAGGACTTTTGGGGTTTCTAGACCCATTATCTTTAATTTTCTTCTGGCTTCTCTTCGCTAGACATTTATTAATTTCCAGCAGTGTGTTATTTCACATTTATCATTGTTCTTGGTTCTATTGGATGCATAAAAGATATCTATAAATTGTGGAAAGTTTATTTGAAGTATATTTGGTGTTTGGCATACGAATTCAAAAATCAAATTTGAGTAGTTTGATGTTTCTCTACATTCCTTAGTTATTGGTTTAATTCCTTGAAAGGATCATTTCAGGTTGTATTAGAGCTCGATATTCAAATGACCTATGGTTTATGGAAGAAGGAAATAAGGGTTACATCTACTACCATAGAAGAAAGAAGGTAGACCAAGAGGACCAGCCAAGGGAGGAAGGATACATAGCTGATCATCATTCCCAAGAAGCAAAGGTTGATAAATTAATTGTCAGCTAAGAGATGCTCATTGATACTATGGATCTTTTAGATATTTCCCTCCAAATAATCATTTAACCAATGGTTCAAAATGGTGAAGGTATCTCAAATGGATATAATAATGTCACACAACCTATGGGATCAACCTAAGGATCAAGTTTCAAGCCCACTTTCCTTCCTAGAGAGGAGGTTATTCCGGAAGAAGAAGCAAGGCCTACGGGTGGACGGAATATTGTTGCAAGTTATGAGGAATACATGGCCTTACCAAGGGAGATTCGTGAGGCTATTTCACTTGCAGAATTCATAGGAGTGAATACGGGAAGATCCGGGCCCGAGCATAGACATCCCATACCAAAAAGAGAGGTCCAAAATGTATTGGGTAAGATGACTTTTTCTACATTTGATGGATCATCTAAGGGTACCGCTAGGGCTTGGATTCAAAAGTTGAATACATACTTGTCTTTGAAGCCTATGGTAGAGGAGGATGCTATTAAATTTGCCACACTTCATCTTGAAGGAGTTGCTCATGAATGGTGGTTCCATGGGCTTGTGACACAAGGGCATAGTGAGATACATGCCTATGATGAGTTTTTCCAAAGACTCGTTGATCGATTTGATAGAGTGGATCCAGAGGTGCATTTCGTGAGCTTGCACACTTGAGACAACAAGGCACCGTAGAAGAATATGTGACTGAATTTTAGAGACTTTCTGTCATGATCACGGATGTATCTCGAAAGAAGGCTCATAGTGTTTTTTTAGGGTTTGATTGAGCCCCTCAAGGGTTTGGTTCGTGCCTTTGATCCATTGTCTCTAAAAGAGGAAATTAAGAAAACACTTAATATTTAAGGTACTTCCCCAAAATCATTAGCGATCAGTAGTCTTTCTAAGGTGAATTTAAGTGGGAAAAAACCCACCAAGCAGCCAAGAAGCATCCCTTTAGACCAGCCAACGAGACCTCTCCAAAAAGTTCCCAATACTCACACGGATCTATAGAAAACCAACCATTATAAGGAGGCTAAAAATTAACTATGAAGGAAGAATCTATGTTTTTCATGCAAGGATCGATGGACTTTGGGACATCATTTTTAGGTAAAGATAAATTTCATTATATTGAAGTAATTTCTGATTGTGAAGATGAAGATAACATTGTTGATGAAGCTAGGCATAATGATGTTGTGGAGGAAGAAGACCCAAAGAAGCTAGAAGGTACTCTTGCTACATTATCTGGGGCACCTAGATATCACCCATTTCATGTAAAGGGTGATCTTCAAGGACAAAAGGTAACCGTCTTGATTGATAGTGGAGCCACACATAATTTTGTGATGAGAGCTTGATAAATAAATTGAAGTTAAAGGTTGAAAATTTCAAGGATTTCAATGTCATGGTTGCGGATGGTTTATCACTTCCTTGTGCAAAGAGGTTACCTTAGCTCACACTCACTTTTAGAGGGCACATGGTAAGAGATGATTTATATTTTATTAGCATTGGTGAATCTGATTTGATATTGGGTGTGCAACGGTTACATTCTCTAGGAGAGTTTTTTCAAAATTATCAAAACATGAACCTGAAATTTAAAGTAAAAGGTAAAGAGGTAGTGTTTCATGAAACGAAAGGTGGAACTCCACAAGTTGTGATAGTGAAGAGTATGGAAAGAAATTTTAAAAATGGTCGGGTTACTTGGGCAACCCATTATTTGGTAAGAGCTAACTCTTCTATTTCCATTTAATCTACTTTTCATGATGATATTCAACCCATACTTGATAGGCATGCTAAATTTTTCAATGACTTAAAGCATGGGATGCCGCTAGATAGGGGATTCCAACATGTTATTGAGATATAACCGAGTATCAAACCGGTAATAACCACTCTCGTCAGATGAATTTACAAAGAATAAATTGAGAAAACTATCAAAGGATTTTTTTGAAATGGGATTGATAACACCTAGTTCAAGCCCCTATGCTTCTTCCGTGGTGTTGGTCAAGAAAAATATGGTACACTAAGAATGTGTGTGGAATACCATGTGCTCAATGAGAAAACAATTAAGAATAAGTATCCCATTCCAAGGGTTGATGATGTCATAGATGAATTACATGGATAAATATGCTTCTCCAATATTGATTTGAGATTCGAGATATCATCAAATAAGATTCAAAGAAGAAGATGTGCACAAGACCACTTTTAGGTGACACTTTGGGAATTTCAAGTTCCTTTTCATGCCATTTGGATTGACCAATTCTCCTATCGCTTTCCAATCATGCGTGAACCACATTTTTGGAAAGAAATTAAGGAAATTTGTGTTGGTTTGCTTTAATGATATTTTGATTTATAGTAAATCATGGAAGGAGCACCTCCAACATTTGGATATAGAGCTAGAAATTTTGAAGCAGCAATCATTGTATACAAAAAAATCTAAACATGAGTTTGGTATGGATGATATTTTATACTTGGGGCATGTTATCAATGCTCATGGGGCTCATATGGATCAAAGAAAGATTCAAGAAATCATGAATTATCCAACACCAACCAACATTACTCACTTGAAAGGATTCTTGGGTTTGTGCTCATACTACCATAAGTTTGTGAAGGGATTCTCACAATTTTCAGCCCCTTTGACTTCTCTAACAAATAATGCTGCTTTCAGCGGATTCAAATCAGCCCATATATATTTTGAGCAATTTAAAAGGTGATGTGCTCTTGTCTAGTTCTTGTTATCTTGTATTTTTCTAAACCATTTGTGCTTGAATTTTATGCTTCCAATGAGGGTACAGGTGTTGATTTAATGCAAAATCAGCACCCCATTGCCTTTTAAAGTCAAAAATTGAAATATTGGTGTCACTTAGATTTCACCCCGAAATCATGTGACTACCCAATCCGAAAATTTTTGTACTTTTAAAATAGTGGGTCGTTTGTTGTTTTTATTGCACGAAAGTTCTGTATTGCGTCAAAATAATCCTAAAGAGCCATATTAGCCTTTTCGCCAAATACCCGGATGCCCAAAATTGTTTTATTCTCATTGTCGGGATTTGTCTGCAAGGGAAATTTGTATTTAATTATTTTGAGCCCCGTATGAGGCTATTTGTGCTCTGTTTTAACTCTATTATGAGCAAATATGTTATTATTCCTATGTACTGAAGGATTTTAACTTATTTTAAGTTTTGGGCTCTATTTGTAACTTTTGGCAATTTTTCGTGTTTTTGTGGTGTCCTGTTGCTTTTTAGAAAAATTTCTCTGGAAGAATTCCTTTGCCGGGTAAGCCCGATTTTTGGCCTGGAGCGGCTAGAAAACATATACGCACATTGTGCCCGGAGGAAGTCGCCATCGGAGGTCTGGATCACTGGGAAAAAGCGAAGTCATGCACAGAAAAGCCCCTACGGGGATGGGCGCATTTTTGGAAAACAAAGGATTTAAGCTGCGATGGGAAAAATATAAGCCGCAGGCAGGGTGGTAATTTTATACCTGCCTGGCAAGGTACTTTTTCCCGTGTTATAAAAATCACTTAAGTGGATCACGGGGTTTTGGTGCCTGCCTGGCAGGGTAAAGCATCTCGTTATCAAAAAATTCTTAAAAATAGAATTACATGTGCAAAAAAGTGCGCCCCCTTTGGTGAGAGATTAAAAGAATTAAAATTGATTATTTTTATTAATCTTTCTTCTCAAAAAGTGCGCCCAAGCTTGGAGGAGGTCAACAAGTCAAAGGTGGAATAAAAGAAAGGAATTAAATTAATTAAATTTAATTTATTTAGTGGCTGCCCCCTTCCTCTCAAAAAGTGCGCCCCATTTGGGCATTATTTAATGTTTTTTGAAGCATTAAAACATTAAATTAATTTCTATTTTCAGTGGCTATGGTCAAAGCACACTGTGGGGCTTGAGTGAAGTGCTGTGTGAAAGATTAAATTGGATTAATTTAATTTATTGGATGGCTGTCCTTAAACATGCTAATTTTAAAAGAGAAAAGCATGATTTTTAATTAATTAATTACCTTTAATTGTTAGGGCAATTATTAATTATAGAATTGTGAAGGTTATATAAGCATGGGCAGCCATATGGGTGAATAATTTAATTCACAGGTAAAGAATTGCAGCTAGGAGGAAAAGTGTGCCCCCATTAGAGGAAGGATTTTGTTCAGACAAAGTGCTAACAAGGCTAAAAGCTTCCAGATTTGGCGCATGCTTTGGAGAAGGTTGATCTTCGTCTGCATAGTTGTTTTCACAGGTGTTACAGGAGCTCAGGTGTTGATTGAAAGGATTCATGCTCTCTTTATGTGCAAATTAAACACCAATTTTTGGGGCAGCAGGCTTGAAAAGTGTAGATTTTTATAATTTAAATTCACTATTCATGCTCCGATGGCCATTTTTGTCTGAATAAATTGCAGGAATTCATTACAGGTGCTTTACAAAAGAAAAGGAGTTTTTATCAATGTCCAATACATTGCAAATATCCTCCGAATCTGAAGATTTGTCCGATCTGCACTAGTATTGAAGAAATCTGGGCAAGTTAGAAGAAAAAGAATTATTCAAACAAAGATTGATAAAGCCATGGCGAAAGGAGATGAAAAAGAGAGCACGATGGATTCATGCATTGCTTCCAAACTTTCAGACATAGGAGACACAGATCTAGGCCCAGAACCTCTTTCTGATTTGATTGATAGATCCAGAGCGGGAAAGACTTCACTCATGCGTGCGGTCAAAAGTAGCGGAATTATCCGAGCTGCAGCTTTCCCATGTACAGCCCAATTGCCAGAGTTCATGATGGAGTGTGCTAGATCTTATCATCCTTCATCCAGATCAGTGCGTGATGTTGCGGGAAAGACAATAATTCGTTTGGATGCGGAATTCATCAATTATTGTCTGAAGATTCCAGTGCGAAAGGTGGTGACTTCTATTAGCATTCAGGATGCTGACAGTAGATGGGAGAAACATAGAGCTGATTGCGTGAGCATAATGAACAGATCGGTTCATGAAGAAGCCTAGATCCCCTTCAAAGTTCTCGAGAACTCTTCCGCGGTCCAATTTGGTGCAGGAGGTAGATGATGTCGTCAAATTGCTATGCAGGTTGAATGGCGAAGCGAATGCCTACACTTTCCGTACATGGATGTATGCTTTCATCAGGACCATTGAAATCAACAAATTTGATTCTATAATCAATTGGTTAGAAATTATTAGCAGCAACATCGGTGAGAAACTTCGGGACGTGAAGCGTACTTTCAGCTTCAAGATGACTTCGTACTTGGTATATGCGGCTTCACGGGTGTCTTTTCCAAGTTTGGATAGATGTGGTGTTCTTTCCAAGGACCTCATTTTTGAGTGCTGCCCACAGCTTATTGTACTGCGTGCGAGAAGGACTTCAAAGTGATCAATGATGACTTCTTCTATGATTTCATCTGCAGGCTAGACAAAGACTTGAAGACTCACAAGGTAAGCAAGGCAGCGTGGGATGCAGTGTCCAAGATTGGCAGTTTATTCATCCAGTTTGCAGATTTCACATACCTCAGGGTTACGGGCTTTTCTGGAGAACCTATAAAGATGCCCAGGTATCCAAGTGATAGAGTGATCGCCATGGAGCTGAGCAGGCAACTCGTAGAGTTACACGACCTTCAGTTGAAACGGCACAAGTCTACGGGCTTCTTCCCAATCACTGTGGGATATTACAGTTGCATCAGCATTCACAGAGCTCGAGGGATGGAAGCGCAAATGTTATCCGAGTATGAGCAAGATTTCTTCCCTGCACGGCTTAACTTCGATCCATTTGGAGTAGCCAGGAAGACAATCTCCCAGGAGTACGCACATGTGCCTTCGTTAGAAGATTTCTGGATGAAGTGCAGAAGTGAGTACGAGGTTAGAAAGAAAGATTTCAGCAGGCTATCAGCAAAGCAAGTGTTCGACTTTGGACTAGCGCGGATACCTACGGATCTTAAAGATGATGGGAACGTGGTACTTGACACTTACCATCAAATGGGAGGAGATAAAGCTATACTGCAGGATAACATTGGAGGTTGTCATTCAATTGAAGAAAGATCTGGAGCTGTGTTGGTGAATACTTTGAACTGGCTGCTAACGAAGGGATACTGCCTTGATGAAGTATTGATGAATCAAATCACGGGCAACTTCAAGCAGACTTCAAAGCAGGAGAGAAAGCGTGAAAATGTCCAAGAAGTTGAAAGTACACAGAAGATCTCAAGAGAAAGAGAAGACCACTTCTACGACCATAGCTTTGACTCCGACTTCTCCAGTACCCAGAGGATCACCAACTATTGCACCGCAGCAGCAGGATGCTTCCATGCCTTCATTGAAACCGGCGACATTCATTTTCTCTCCGCAGCCACTTCGTTCAGCACCCGTTCCAGAGGAGATGTTGAAGCTGCAGATGACGGAGTTCGAAAGAGCTTTGTCCTTGGATGTTTCAGAAGATGGCAGCCATGACACTGTGGCACTTTCTGACGGAGAGGATGCAGAGCGGGAGATGGTAGTGCACTCAGCGACTTCTTACTCCCCGAGAAATAACTTCTCGGGATGGTTAGCTTTGCAGTTGGTTCCGGAAGCAAGAGTAGAGATGAACTTAGAGGAACATGACTTGCAGCTACTTCAGGATCTGAGCAGAAGAGACAGAAGGCCTAAAGTTGCTAAAGCAACTTCTAGGTTGATCATCAAAGATTCGGGAGAAAAGTTTGCTGAGATATCAATTCCGGCGGAAGGAAAGATAGAAGAGGAGCTCATGGCAGAAGATGTGACGGTGACCAAAATACCACTCGGTCAAGCTACCACTGAAGGATTGAAGCAGGACACGCAAACGTTGCTGGATGCTTTGTTCCTTAGGCTTGACAGTGAAAAGGCGGAGAAAGAAGAGCTGCAGAAGCAAATATCTCAATTATGTGAGATCATAGCCAAGGTTGCTAAACCTTCCATTCAGCCCATTTCAGAGCAGGTGAGTGATCATCTTATGCAGGAAATGGAAGATGCAAGCAATCAAGTAAAGGCTATTGACGAATGGAAGGATCGATTATTAAATCAAGCTTCATGCAACTTAGGAAGTGCCACCCGCCTTAAAGGATATGAAAGATGCAAATCAACTAAAGCTAAAGCAGATGGAAAGCATAGAAGGCATGAATACGGTTGCGAGAGAGTAACCTAGTATTTTGGCGAGAGATCAACAAGGCTGGGAGATGTATTGGTTGCAGAACAACTTATACCGGATGGATCAGTCGAGAAGGGGAAGCAGCTAGAGTTTGCAGTATCTTTCCGTTTGGAGATCTGCAGAGTTTTGCTGAAAAGGATGCAGGTGCTTGAGAGTAAAACATCAGATTTACCAGACAGTATCATTTCTTTCACTGAGGAAAGAGTGGATGGAGGTGTTACTTCATACGTGCGGATTGTTTCTAACGAGGTGCATGATTCCCTGGAAGGTTCTCTTCTGATGGTGCAAAAGAGAATTGATAAAGCTACCAAGCCTTTCACGATGAATTCTATCAGTAGATTGGTGGTGGTCTTTGCTGCAGAACATTCGAGGTTCGGGCCGAGTTTGGAAGAGGTGGAAGCATGCAGCAAAGTGTTGAATGAAGGGTTGCTGCAGTTCAGGACAGAGAAGGAAGCAGTGGCTAAAACAGATGGAAGGATGCTGAATTATATGTTCGACAAGTATATCAGATATCAGAACAAGAAGAAGATGTAAACATTACAGCTGGCATGACTTCTTCTATTCTTTCTTCTTCTATTTTCTATGTTCCCGGATGAAATTGTAAAACTTCTAAGTTATTGGTTTTGCAACCATTACTTGAAGTCATGTGGAACTATTCTATTAGTTAAGTGATACATGTGTCACTTAAGAAGAAGTTAGTTGAGGATGATTGCCAAATGTCATCTTTACTTGTTGTTCATACTTTAGTTCAGTTTGAGTCTTCTATTTGTACTTTCCCTCCTACATTCTATAAGTAGGAGAAGAACCTCCGGGTTAATCATCGATCAGAATTTGTAAGAAGCAATCTTGTGTTCTAGACTTTGTGCTGAACCCCTGAGAGCCACTTGTTGCGAGAGGAATACAAAGCGAGTTTCCTAGAGAACTTTGTGTCACGGCGTACTGTGTTTCTTGCTTTTAAATCTTAGATCTTTTAAGTAAACTTTGTGTTATTTTAGATCTGGATCTAGAGCTGCCTTTGCTTTATAATTCTGTGTGTTCAAATCTATTAAGTTTCTTCTATGTGCATGCAATTAGCTCTGCTATCTACTAATTGGGATGCACATCTTCCTCATTTCTTCTCTGTAATTCCTTTACTTTCTTCTTCTATAATTTTCCTTTCTTAAACAATTGTTTACTTGCTGCAAGAACTTCTTAGTTATGGTTCATGAACTAAGTGGTTAAAGTAAAACCCCTGATAGATAATAACACATTTATATTGACAAATCTGACATGGGAGCCTCACCGGTTAAATGAGGGAGATTTATCTCATGACTGCCTAGGTTTGATGCTATGCAAAAAATCTAGCCAACAAATATCATGAGAAGAAGTTTTCTATTTATGATAGAGAAAGGATTGCCATCATGCATGCCTTAATTAAGTTTAGGAAATATTTTATTTGTGGAAGGTTTGTGGTAAAAATTGACCACAATAGCTCCATTAAAGGGATTTGAATGATTGGCAAAAATGGGTGAGTAGACTCCAAGAATTTGATTTTGATATTGAGTATGTGAAGGGGAAGCATAATGTGGTTGTGGATGCTTTGTCAAGGATGTCAATTTCATCGTTAGGGGATGAAGAACTTTAAAAGATGGGAAAGAAGAAGATGGGGCATTGGATGTATTGGGTTTGCAATTGCTTGGGGACAAGCAATCTTGGGAAGGGAGGACTGTAATGTCCCCTTTTCCCACTTGAGAGCCACTATTTGGGCTTCTTTCCATTTCTTCTCCATGGCAAAGAAGTGAAGAAGATGGAGGAGAACCTTGAGCTTCCATTTGCATTGTTTTTCTAATTTTTTATATTTTCGTTTAGTGTTTTCCCTCTTATAGCAATTCGGTTGGGTTTTAATCAATTAATAGAAGCTAATGAAGGAAAAGAACATATATAAGGGGGTCATCCTTACTATTTTATTCTTTGGTGCTAATGGAGGGATATAAAAGGAGAGTTAATACATCATTTGACATCTAGTTTTTATGTATTTATCTTATCTTGAGCATTGTGAGCTTGTGGCTCCTTGTTCTTCCACTTGAGGATGAAAACCCTCTTGTGTGGCTTTCCTAGAAGGACAAAAACCCTTCTAGTGGTTGGGTGAAGGACGAAAAACTCTTCATCTTGGCTTGGCATTGAAGTATAAGGCAGATTTGAAGAGATATTTATCATTTTCAGATTGTTATTGGCTTCCTACATGTGGAGCGACCTACCTTGGTGTAGGGTTTGAGGGTTTGGTGAACTTATATTTGCATTTTCAATTTATAATCTGATTTGTCATAATTTCTAAGGCCGGAATCTGCAATTTCATGATTTTGGGGGTTTCTAGACCCATAATCTATAATTTTCTTGTGGCTGCTCTTCGTTGGACATTTATTAATTTCCAGCAGTGTGTTATTTCAGATTTATCATTGTTCTTGGTTCTATTGGATGCATAAAAGATATCTCTAAATTGTGGCAAGTTTATTTGAAGTATATTTGGTGTTTGGCATACATTTTTGAAGAGTTCAGTTCGTTGGTTTCTAATTTTCAGTCTACTGCAATAAAAAAATCAGATTTGAATAATTTGGTGTTTGTCTACATTCCTTGGTTATTAGTATAATTCCTTGAAAGGTTCATTTCAGCATGCTTAGCTTAGAATAAATGATGTGTTTCCATGTCATATGTATTTAATAGTCAATATTGGATTACATGGAGTTCAGATGTAGGTGGACACCAATGATATCATGTTTCTGCAACGGTGTGTATGGTAGAAACCACAACACATGAATAAAACAAACAAAAAACAAGCACATATGTAAAGGTGTATAGAAAATAACAAACAAATAGGCACACAAACATACAAGCAATATAACATATAAGTATACAAGCAATAACACATATGTTAATTGATGAGGCCTAGAATTTTCCCTCATACTGCTTCTTTATCTTTCCTAAAATACCTTCTTATGTTTCCATCCACACCATTTTGGCTTATATAATGATGATATATGCACATATTGTATGAATAACATATATGCATATTGTTTTGGTTTAAAATATTTATCTTTATATAAACTACCATGATTTAAAGGATTTAATGTTTATGGTGTTACTAATGGAAAGTGAAGGATGAAAAATACACTTCTTTCATGATGTATTATACCTACATCTATGAAGGAAGGAGATCCATTTGACTTGCTACCAACATGTAGCAAGTGGCTATATGCATTTTTTGGCTAAGACAAATTAGTTTAGAAACATTAGATTAAACAACATTAAGTAGATTCATAATATTTAATCTTATGGCATATTTAGATTCCCCTAAACAAATTATACCCTTTCAATTCCATAACATCTATTGTTCCATCCAATAGAAAAAGCTATAGGTCATTGTTTGAGAGTTGCGACCAGCTGTCACCTTCTAAACACTTATAATTAACATAATTAAATGTAGAAAACAATTTGAAAGGATGGGAGGATATTAAAACCACTTACAACTACTTCATTCCATTTATTTCTTGCGTTTATATGTCATCCAAAGTTGTTGTAAGAAAGGAAAAACTGATTTCCATTTTCTAATTGTTTATTGCAACATAATTTTTATCTTAGCATGTTTGTTTATATTATTTTTTATAACCTTTATATTTTACATATCTTCTAATAATACCTTGCCTTCTCTGATTAAGAGAGAATTTGCAAGTTAGTAAGATAAATGATGAGAGGAAGATACTTAGAAGTATGTATGTTAATGGTGGTTGGTAGTAGAAAGTATTGTAATCAAGTTCATATCATATTGTAATGCATATGTAGAAATTTCATTTGGATGAATAAAGAGTTTTTGTATTTAATCTTGTCTTAAGCAAGGAGGGGAGTCAAGATCCAGTCTAACCGAGGTAGGGGCCGCTCGTACATATTTGGTAGTCTTGTTTCCCACCCATTATATAGTTTTTTTTTTTTTTTGTGTAAATTCTAATTCATTTCGTTCATGTAAGTTTTCCTATAAATTATGTTTATGTATTTCAATGCATGTGTGTTCTTTCATTCTTGTGTGGAAGCTTCCAAAACAAATATTCAAATTTCCGTTTGAAATATAGATCTATATTTCAATTCTTGATAATTACTTTCATGTAAGTGTGTTTCCTTATATGAAACCTTTAAGCACCTCAACCTTTGAACAAGCTTAGTGTTGCATATACAATGTTGACATCTTGTCAAACTTTACGCACCCTACATTGACAATTTAATGAATTATCATAATTGTAGAGCTAGGTGGTTACCTTTTGGAACCAAATCTAATAGGATGTATGTAATTTCATTGGTTTAAATAGTGTAATAGTTATGTTCAAAATTAGTCATAAAAATTTCAAAAGAGGTCACAAGAAATGGACACAAAAGCGTGACACACAACAAAAAACATAATAAATAGGCTATAGAAGCCACAAACAAGGGACTCTAAGTTATCATAAAGATAACCATAACAAATTCCATAATCCACATACATGGAATTAAACATATAAGCAATCCTGCAAGTAAATAAAATTAAAGATAGTGTCCTGAAGCACATAAAGAAAGATAATATAGTTTTGGACAATATACTTTTGTTAGCCATATTAGTCTTAAAAATAGCATATAACACAATATAATAAATTGAGCATAATGAGGAAATGAAAATAGTTGTATTGAAACAAAAACACTTGAATAATGTAGGATATGCCCCTATATTAAATGGGCCAATAGGATACACTTAGTCCAAAACCTTTCATCGTGTATAATCATGTGTGTGTCTTGCATCAAGCTCAAGATGCATTTTGAATGCACGTTTGTAAGGATTGTGTAGAAAATATGTTATCTATCAAACCACATGACAAACAACATATGTAGAGTGAAAACATAGAAAATTAAGTCATGTGTAGGTCCTAAATTTGTATTTTTAAAATTTTCCAATGTTTTTGTGCTTATTTGATTATTTTAATATTCTTGGATTTTAAATAATTGCATTAAAAATTTCCAAGAGAAAAGAAATATCTACCCTATGACATTGTCAAAATGGTGATAGGTAGACCCTACCAACAATAGAGGCTCGGACCTCGAATAAGACATGTGTGTAGTGAGATTAGGATGGGCCTCATGGATTCATGGGTTTTTAACATTCATGAAATCTATAGCATGTGTAATATGAGACCCGGAAGGGCCCTATGAGGGATATATTTGTTAGAGGCAACATGAGTAGGTGTAATTTTCTTAAGTACAACAACCGGCTCTATTTTAATAAAAATATTAGGCAAGAGGATTTCATATGAGATATCTTTGATTGTAATAACTTTCTTATTATAAATGAACTTGGCACATCAGTACAAAATAGAAGGGATAGACTTAAGATTATGAATCCAATGGAAACTTATAAGTCACATGAGCCAAGGGAAGAGGTAACTAAAAAGGAATAGTCATAGAAGTTGATCCCATGATAAGAGGTAAAAAAATATGCCCAAGAGAGGCATTAGTATAAAATATCATGTGGTGTTTAGTATAGCCAAGAGAGGCAAGAAATTTAAATGTTCATATGTTACAATTATAACCAATTTCAATCAAAATCATTCAATATCATAATAATCCTAGGTGGTAGAGTAGAAGTGATAGTACTAATGAGAGAATCCACTAGATGATTATAAGAAGGGGGAGGAGGATCCTAATAAGTAAGGTGCACCTCTTTATTAAATTTTGTAGTATTGTGAATAGGAAGCGGTTCATTGAAAACATTGAGATTAGAATTGTATTAGCATACTTAGATTTATTAGGAGGTGAGTCCAATTCAATAGCATTTACATCAATAATATCTTGGATGACATAAAAATCAAAGTTTCTATTAGTAGAATGGCCAATACATATGTGATAATCATAATAGGCATTACAATCACAAGATTTACCATGTACGTTGTTTGTATCAACCTCTAGAGGTGGAGGGGAGATATAAGGTTACACTCTAGAAACTTTTGAAGGACCACTTGGGGTGAAGAAGAAAATCATGTAAATTTAAATTACCTCCAAGAATAAACTTGTAATTGAAGTTTAGTAGGTTGAGACACAACATTGATAATAACTCTAGCATCAATTTTTGTATCATTAAATTTTACTTTGAAATTATATTTTCCTTGAAATTTAGCATTAGATGTATTATGAGTATTAGAAACATACTTAATCTTGTTCATTATAAGGAGCTTACCTAATATTTTATTGTGTGACATGGTTGATGAAATGAATAAAATTCATCAAAGATAACTTATTATTATAGAGGAGGAGAATACTATGAGTGAATAAGTCCTTGATCTCATTATCGGCTAGGATATTTTTCATTTTATCAAGCATACTATTATAACAAAAACATAGTCGCTAATGGGTTCGTTTGAGCCTTGTTATGTCTTATAAATTTAAGCATACAATATTTTTCCCCAATATTGATTAAAAATTGTGCAAGGAATTGATTGGCCAAAGGTGTAAAGCCCACACGTGATCAATAGGAAGGTCATCAAAACATTTCAATTCATAATCCTTGAGACTTTGAGGAAATATGTTAGTAAGTAGGAATTCATCATAAGAATAATGTCGAACGAAGCATGAAAAACATGAAGGTTTTGTTCATGGTCACTTTTTCCTTTATAATAGGAATCTTGGGAGCTACAAAACCAAGGAAAGGATAGGAAGCTACCGCAAGTACAAGTGGGTTGTGAATTAATCATGTAGATTTCATGACATTAGAAGAGCTAGAGGCGCCTTGTTATTACTTTGTAATAGTTGGGCTTAAAAATATGGACAACGTTCTCAAGATAATTTGTATTAGTAGAGGAATGGGAACTATCATAAGTATACACAATAGCTATAGGAATAGTTTTATTTATAAGAATAAACATTGTAATATTTTGAATTGGATTATGGGGTTTTCATATAGATATAGGTATAGTGGACGTATAAATAGTAGATGTATCCATAATGAAGGATGTGATAGTATACTAAGGGCTCTTAGATGTGGTTATTCACTTTTTTCATCTCTAGAAATGTATAGAAGGGTATCAATTTGTTGAATATTGTGTTGTTAATGTTTGTTTATCATCCTCAAGTAAAATTATAGACATCGATATCATATTCATTATGAGAATCTTCCCCTTCATAATGCTCAACCGAGGTAGTAAAGATAATACTAGGAAAGAGAACAAAAGTAGAGTATGTGTTTACATAATTATTATGAATTGTAGCGTAATAAGCCTCATATGTGTCATCACAATCATATTGAGAAAATTCTTTTGGAGTATCGTAATATCCTCACATGTGTTGATACCATCTAGTGACGTAGATGTGGGCTTATTGACATATGATTAAGATAGAGTGAGCCATGAAAATGTAAAGGAAAAAAATCCAAGAAATAGAATAAGGGTCATACACTAATATAGAATGGGAAACCCTAAGGACATAGGGACCGATAAAGGCCAATGATTTAATTAGCACTCAATTTCACTAAATGATTTAACCCCCTGAAATAGATTTAAAAAGGTTGTGAATTGGATGTTTATCTAAGGGTTAAAGGGTTATCAATAAGTTGGTGTATTTTAATTAATTAATAAGCATTAAAGCAAAAATTAGAATATATTCTCATTAGCAATTCATAAGATCAAACATGGAAACAATAGCTATAATACAAAGTAGTAGATGCACTTAGTTGATTGCTAAGATAGGAAGCTAATCTAATAGTCGAGAGTGACTGTAAAAACTTGAAATGATCTACAAGTGCTTCATTTTTAGAACTGGAGTGAAAATATGAGAAAGTATGGAATTTTATGGTTTGTACATAAGTTTGGTATTGTATGATCCTCTAATATATTATTTAAAATGGGTGTGCCTAGCACTCTCCAAATTTCTACGTGGTTTCGAACCGTGTGATGACCTTTGCATTAAAATCATAAGTGTCACACATTTTTTAAACCCGTTATATGATGGGAAATAACCTCAAACCAAAACCGTAGTTGAAATACACCTAAATGAAGGTTAGTATTTAGTTTGAAGTGTAACCCGAGAACCACCTACGTTGGCACTATATGATGGATAAGGTGGATCCCCACCTAGCTTTCCAAATGTTGGAGATCAAATCTAGGCCTGCACATAAGATGTAGATACCAAATGTGCTCAAGGAATGGTAGTGTCATAATTATAGAGGATAATATCCCTAACCCTAAAATAGTTATGGGTTTCCAAATATTATACCTAAGATAAAAATATTTATCCTAACGGTATTAATAATAAGAGATGAAGAGATGGATAAATCCAAGGGGCATAACTTAATAATGCAAATAAATAGATCCAAAAACATACATTTACCCTAATTTATAGAAATGAATGACCAACCATCTACGAAAAAAAAAAAACATACAACAAAGGATAAATAAGTTTTGAAATACTTACTTATAGTGTGGTTGTTGATGCATGATCCTCCCCAGAGATAACAACACCAAGAGAGAATCACTATGGGTGAAAAGGGGGAAATCAAGAAGAAGACCTCCAATCCTATCTCACTATGGTGACCCAAATACAAAAGAGTAAGATCCAAAACCTCGTGTCTATCAACTAGGTACAAAAATATGTTCAAATGTATAATTTGTAAGCAAGTGCAATATTTTTATATGATAGGTTAATGATGATAAATGATAAAATAAGTGGTGTATTTAAATGTGACCCGATCACCCGTGGGAAATGGAGTCATATATGGTAAAATCCACACCCAACACCATCATCGATTGATGATGGTGTCAAGCCGTTAGGGAAATCCTAATGTCATGAGGTGTAAAACAAAGTGAGGTGGAATCCAAAAGATAAATGGAGATAATGATGTAGGTCCAAAGATTACAAAAAAGTAGATATAAGAGCATAAATGAGTGTAAACCAAATGAACATAATGAGACAAGTAGACATAATGGGTATAATGTGTGAACAAGAGGAGGAAACAAAGTGATGATAAAGGAACTATGGCATAATGGTGATATATATGAAATTTTTTGGTCAATACCATGTGACAAATTCTGATCACACCCCAATCTCAGGTAGGCATTTTAAGGCACCTACTAAGAAGGAGAATGCATCAACAACCCCCACACAAGAGATAAGTTTATCAAGCATAAAATTAGGTTTATACATGTTTCCCAATTGATTATCATCTCATGTCACAATAGTGAAACATGACATCGTCGAAAAATATCTATACAATGCTTGAAGTCAAAAGTAAATGTTGAAATTAAATTAATAATGTAAATATGTAATGAAATTTACCAAAGAAAATATACCTACCTCATACTTACCTATCAATGTTGCTCAACTTGCTTGTGGTGGTTACAATAATAGCTCACATGGAATATAAAGAAACAATACTTAAAATAAATAGTAGAAGATAATTTGTAAAATAATACATAAATCAACTATCTAGGAATACATTAAGAGGATGTAATTGAGTGTCAAATAGTATTGTTGAAGTGTATAAACAAATAATGGGTAGATGACATAAGGATAATAAACTGTGAGAAAAGGTTTTGCCTATAGATATAGATAAATAGATTACCAAAGTATCTAAGATGGGAAAAATGGATGTAGAGACCCAAGCGGGGAGGATAATCCCAAGTGGAAAGGATAAACCCAAGTGGATAAGATAAACCTAAGCGGGAAAAAGGATAGAGTGAAATAATAGGTTAATGAAGTAATTAATTTGATGAATTTTTGGGAAGAGAAGGTGTTACTATTTTAATATTTATTGAGTTGAATTTTTTATTTGAAGGGAAAGTGAGCACTATAAGGTTCCCCAAAAATAGTGTGGTAAAATAAGTGGCATCATGATATGCCTAAAAAGAAGTGTTAATCATGTTGTTCATGTGTTTAAAGGTATGCATTCTATCTAGGCTCTTGTAATAATGGAGTACATCAAGGTTTATATACTATTCTTATGTCATTATCTAATTCTCATCATAGGAGGGATAAATGGTGCATGTAGGTATGTTAGTTTCATTAGGGTTAATAGTTTTGATAGAAAATTCATTGGTAGAGATTCCCAACTTACTAAAATATCATAGAAAAAGAGGTGGATAATCATGAAATAGTTTGGAAATTCCAAATTCATTACTTTCACATGGATCCTCCTTAATATTGTAGGAAGATTTGTTATCATTACAAGGAGGCTCCTCAAATTCTAATATAGGAGGAAACTAGTTCCGAGGTTAAAGAATTGTAGCAAGCCAATTGGTGATGGATTGTGGTCACTAGTTTTTGTTAGCCTTGTTTTATATTTCATTAGGTTCATCATCATTTGATTTGGAAAGAGTGGCATTAAGCTCATGTTTGTAGTCATATAACTCAGATATGCAATACTATATACCATACAAGTAGTAGGAATACAAAAGGGCTTATTGGGAATGGTACAGTATGTCTCATGGGTTAGGATAAACATCATGCTTGTATTTATGGTTGTTATAAATGAATTTAATATATTGGTACATGGATTATGTAACCGCACACGTGAGGTGTGTCTAAGTTATTCCTAATAAAATATTATAAGAATGATTTCTATCAAAACCATGAGCTTGGTTCGGATGGTCATGGGTCCTAGAGTAATAGGGATCCAAATATAACCACGTGAATGGGTTTTGTAAAATCCATGACAAATTATTCAGGTATACTTAAGGTCATCATCAAAAATATTAGGTTTATAATGTGTGAGAGAGAGAGAAGTAACAATAAATCCTAGTCCTTGATCCACCAAGACTCTTTTTACTTGGGCATCATAAATAATGATGCTAATAAGGAGGTGAGGATCATCAACGCAGAATAAAATTGTGTTATTAATCATTTCCTCCTTGGGGAACTTATGGATATAGACTTAGAATGTTGGGGAGTTAAGGGAAGCGTGTTTTTGGGATGAGGCTCAATTGAGGGATTAGGCTCGTTATTGGATTTTACGTGGGATGTATCAATGATTTTTGTTAATAGGTGAAGGATTTTTTTGGTTTGTGTATGTGATCCTTATGTACATTATTACATTTATATTTAATTTTAGCCTTATTGAAATATTGTGAATTGTGATAGTTATGATTGTATGACCCTTCAATAGAACCTACAAAGTTTTGTAGGTTTTTTTGTCATGGTTAGTCCTATATTGACGGGTTTCATGATCTTGCGAGAAGGGACTAATATTTCTCATAACGTTTTTCATTGATAATACTAATGGAAAATTGGTGTCCAAGAAATAAATTGAGGGAAACCTTCTTAATATCATGAAAATCCTCATGGGAATGGAAGATAGTGGCGAGCCACCACAGAGGAAGATGTTAGGATTGAAGAAAGTTTATGGTTGTTTGGTTTCCTTGTAAAAATCCAAGGCATGTGAAGAACTTGTAATATTTTTCCATGTGACAAGGATGGGTGGTGTGGGTTATGATAAATAACACTTTTATTTTCATTTTTTGAAGATGAATGTGTGATAAATTTTCCTTCAATAAGGGCTTGAGGGTTGATGGAATGATTGAAGGGTTCTTGAAGGTGTATAAGGTTGTTCAAATTCTTACATTAAGTAGTCATGTCACTTAGTTTTCTCAATGTCCTATTACAACATGGTGGGAGGGGACCAAGACATATATTGGAGATTAGTAACAATATATTTGAGCAATAGTTGGCATAATATTTTATTATTACGATGATGGTTTTCTTGATTAGATAAAATATTTCATCACTTTATGAAATCATGAGTTGATTCATTAGGAGATTGTTTCAAATTGATGAATTTTTGAAATGTATTTTAAGGTAGATCATCTTGTCAAAATTTCTTCCTAAAACTTGGACTAAAGTTTCTATATCGGCAATAGAGTGTAAAAGGATTTGATTATACCATTCTAAAACATCTCCTACAAAAAAATACAAGAGTTGTAGAATAGGTATTTGTGTGAATCCACTCCTTGTAAATGCTTCCAAATTTTAAAGATTAATGTCCTTATCAATTTAACCATTATAATAAATGGAAGGATATATCCCACCATATACGTAGAAACTATGTAAGGAGATAGGGTTTTGTTTTGTAAGGTTCAAATAACCTTATTACAAATCATAGGAGGAGGGATGATATTCTCATTGGTATCCAAAGGAAAAGGAGGATTCGAATATTGATTAATACCTGTGGGGAATTGTGTTGATTGATAACCATCTTTAAAATATGAGATTACATTTTAAACATGTTATAAATAGTGTAAGATTGTGCAATGAGAATTTGATCCAATAACTTGATAATCATGAGATTAGAATTAGGTGGCGATTACGGTCAACGGAGGAAGAAGCCTTAGTATGGATGTTTTGTAAAAGTTTTTGGGGGATTAGTTTGGTGTTGCTCCATTTTTAGGATAATTATCACGACTAATAGGTTTTTGGTGAGGTTTTAGGATTGTCTCTTCCATATGAGCTATGTCTTGAGAAACTTTGATTAATTGCCCTTATTTACTAGATGTAAAGTATTCATTACTATTCATATTTTGGATTATTTGTATAGTCTTTTTTTTGAATTTATACCATATTACAACCATTTTAAGGTTGGGCCCCTATAGGATCGGTCATGTTAGTGCATAAGGGCCAAATGTATCGGTGGGACTAGTGTAGAATCAGATAGAATCATCCCTATAGGCATAGGATGGATGATTATGTCAACATGGATTGATGAAAGAATGACCTTAGATGGGATCGACCATGTTCTATTATGAATTTTTATGCATTAGGAGGGGAAGACAATGTTGGGTAATGGTAACTAATGGGGTCAATCATGATGGAAATAAGAATGAGCTCAGATAATTTTGGCCACATAATGACACTATCTAACATAGAAGAAACAAAGAAATGAACCATTAGAATATAGAGTAGATTGAGAGTGAAAAGAATTTTTTGAGAGATGTGATGAAAATTTGGATATACCTTTAAAAGATAGAATTTTCCCCAAATCCTTAACAAGGTTGGCTACATAGATATGCACAAGGGCCGTTAATGTCAGTTATTTTGGAATGTGAGGTAGGAAAATATCCTAAGAGGATTATCCATGAAATTTCTTGCATGGGGGCTGATGGTGTAAGTTCAAGAATAATGATATGCATGTTGGATTGATCATGTAAGAAAACTTACACAGTGGCTAATCGTATAAGGAAAGAAATAAAAATTAAAAAATGGAGAAAATATGACCTGATATATTATAGAGTAATTTTTCGCATCAAGCTCACGAGAATGTATGATGAGCTATGATGGATATATGCTTAGGTTTTCAAATTTTGGGGATCAAACCGAGGTGTGCACGTAAGATGTAGTTACCAAAGGTTCTCAAGAAGCATTAGTTTCATAATTCTATATGGTAGTATCCGTGACTCTAATGTAGTTATAGGTTTCCAAGGCATGCACCTAAGATAAAGAGGTGTATTATATTAGTATTAAAAATTAGATTAGATCAAGATATTGATAAAGTCATGGGGGTAACAAATTAAGAGAAAGAAATAGATCAAATAAATCATACATCTTCAATGACTAACCATCCACACGATAATAAACATGCAACAAAGGACAAATAATGGTTAGAAATACTTACCTAAAGTGGGGTTGTTGATGCATGATCCTCCCCAGAGAAAACAACACCGAGAAAAAATCATTATGGGTGGAAAAGGGGAAAGCTCGAGAAGAAGAACTCTAGTCCTACCTCACTATGGTGACCCAAATGAAAAAGGGAAAGCTCAAAAACATAAATTACAATAATGATAAGTGAAAATATGTGTAAATGTCTAATGCATGAGAAAGTGTAGTTTTTTTAATGATGAATGAGTGGTGATAAAATGATCAAAGTAGTGGGCTACTTATACCGACATGATTGTTCGTGGGTAATGTTTTTCAACCACGGTAAAAAATAAACCCAAGACCATCATCCATGGGTGATGGTGTCAGAATTAGGGAAACATAAGGTCATTAGGTGTAAAAAAATACAAGTGGAAGACAAATGATAAATGGATACAATGAAAAAAATTTCTAGGATGAACAAAAGTAGAGAGAATAACATGTATGAGTGTAAAAAAGTGCACATAATGTGACAAGTGTACATCATGGGTATAATGTGTGAACATGAGGAGGAAATAAAGTGAGGATAAGGTAAATATGCAATAATAATTACATCTATCAAATATTATTTTCTATCCCATGTTACCAATTCTAATCACACCCTAATCCCGACATGCCCCTTGAGGCACTTGTTTAGGAGGAGAATGCATCAATATCCCCTACATAAGATAAAAGGTTAGAAAGCATCAAAAATTAGGTGTATACATGAACTACATTAAAGAGGCATCAAACCACTTATGGTTATACACTTAACATGTGATGTCTATATGGATGCAACTACTTTGGAAACTTCGTCACTTAACAACGGAAAAAAATGGCTTGGCACGCATAGGCTTGACTTGGATTTAAAGGTCTCTAAAATGGGAAACTTGGCTCTTAAACCTAGTTAGGAGTGCTTCAAACTTTGTTTGGGTTTCTCCTAGGTTGTGCTACTACTTTTAAACAATTCAGAGAGATTTGAGTGCTTTTGGAATGATATGTGTAATGAGTTCTCTTGAAAGTTCAATGTGAGGTAAATATGTGAGTTAGACTTGATTTTAGGTGTTCATAGGTTTAGTTTCACATTAAGATTGACCATTAGGATATGAACCAACCTATAAAAAGATATAAAATTAGATAATTGACCATTGGGTGGCTAGGGATGAAATCATTGTTTTTGGAATAAATAATTGGACGGTTCAGTCTAGATGAATGGTCCCATATAGGAGTCTATGGAATTATACAATTTCTAGGAATGATTCTTAGAAAGAATATTCTATTGTGGACTAGTGAAATTAGTTATGTGAATGATTATGTAGTGTGAATAGATAATAAATTCATGCAACAAAAATAAGGATAGGTCGCTTAGAAAGGAATGTGTGCAAAATTCATGTTTTAATTACAATGCCAAAGTTGTCATTTCCAAAGGATAAATTACCAAATTTAGGTGTCTACAGAGACCTAATTTTTTTATACCTTGGAAAACCAATTATTGTTGAATAGTATCGTGCAAAAATTCTTAGCACACTTCAACCAAGAAGACCGTATGAAGTTATATATGGCCAATCTACATAGTCTCTCATATCCTACCTTCTAGGTAGTTCTAAGGTGTAGGCTATAACCACAACCCTATATCATTAGGATACTCTGTTGTGGGCTTTTAAATATATCTTGGTGCATGCTCAAGATTGGATGAAGTTGCTTGATAATAATATCAATACAATTTATAATGCACCTTTGTCATCAAGGACATTTTTTTCTTTGAATCCCTCCAACTATAAGCATATATTCCTTTGAAGCTCCAAGTCCATCATAAATTAACATTGAAAATTATGAAAAATATTGATTGTTGTAAAAATGGAAATGAGGTGCATATACTATACCTACCCCAATATTCTAAGGTTCATCTTTATTTTCTTGTTTCTTTCTTTAAAAGGGTGGCGAGTTCATGTACAAATGGCTCTCCCAAATTTAGATGAAGATAGATCCATCATCATATAACTAAGGCTATCTTTTCCAAACGGACATGCGCCTTTACAACTATACCATCACCAATATTTTGGTATAATGTTGGAGTGTTCAGACAAAAGATGAAACTTAGGAACCTCTCTAGTAACTTCAATAATTTCCACACTTAATATTTGAGAAACAATATTTTCAAAGGGGTAGGGCATGTTAGGACTTCAATTTCATAACCGTCTACTATTTTTTCATTGTAATAATCATAGTTATCTTTTAGTTTGAGTTCCTATTATTTGTGTGGGCCCTACCTCGAGCATTATACTTATGTTTTGTAATGATCTAAGGTGCATATGTGTTGTAAGAACAATCCTTGAGAAATAGGGTTATATTATAAATATATATATATATATATATATATATATATATATATATATATATATATATATATATATATATATAGAATAAATAGATCATGTTTTTATATTGTAAATGAGATCTTCTCAACAAGAGTTTACACACTCATCGAAGAGGCTTGTGATATATAAATATAAGCAAGTTCGAAAAAAAAAATTTCACTTAACATTTTAGTTCTTTTGCATTCTATTATTCCCTTTTTAACCAATATTTGAAAAGAGGTATCATAACAATTTTCAAAAAAGAATTTGAAATTTGGACAAAGGTTGAAGCAATCTTTAAAAAACATGCACTCACAAAAATTAGCTTGTGATTCATCATCTCTTATATCTTGTTAGTCCCTATCAATTTCAAACTTATGTAGATTATACTAATGACATAGTATTGAAACTAACATTAAATATGACCAAAAAATATAAGATAATTGTGAAGTAATAAAAATTAACCATTGAATATATTAAATTACACAATGACAATTCATTAAGAGCACAATGTGGTGATGCTAGGACATATGGATCGTGTTGTGAAGTAGAATTACTAGAATGATAAATGATAGAAACATAACATCATTCAATAAACTCATTTACCTTCATTTTTAATTTTTGGAGCTATTGGATTGAGGCAATGTGTTATTCCTACTTTGATATTTTTGGTGGATAGGCCTACGAGTTGGTAAATCTCGGTCATGTATTTCTTCAACTACATCATTTTTTCATCACAAAAATTGTGTTAAAATCTTAGAGTAGATTCCAAGATCACAAAATTTCTTAAGTAGAATGAAATGTGGCAATAATAAATCAATTCTATTGAAATACAAATATTTGGCGTAAACATAAAATAGTCTAGGAAGTGAATAACCTTGATGATTAACCAATTTTCTTAAAACAACAACATCCTCATTTAGTAGGTTAATTGGAAAGGCTTAGTTTTCTCCCTTTATTGAGAATAAATTTAACCCCTAAATCACAAAACTTAGATGTGACTCATTTCCAAACCCCAAGGTGTTGAACTTGAGAATAATATCCTCCTTTCCAACCCCTAAGGCACATAGTCATTGTCACTTTGAAATGTGCCTTATGGTGAGGGGTGTTGAATCTCTCATTTCAATTGAAAAATGGAAACACTCCTAGGTTATGGGTGATATGTATGTTGGAGTGAGTCTCTAGAGAGGGTTAGTTCCCCTAGTGCAACACGTAATACTAGTTTCTACTCCTAAGACTACTCTACTCTATTGAATCCACAAGGAAAAGGGAGAGGGAAATAATGAAAAACTAAAAATATGGTGATACAACAAAAGTTTGAGTATCTTAGAATTTATTGAACCATGTAGATGGACCACATGAACCACACATCATACATAACTTACAAGGTATGTGTCAATTCAAAAGTGTTTCGTAGAGAATAGTTTGAAATTGTGATAAAATAAAGAAGGGAAATAAATGGATCTGTAAGGGTGATTTGATGAACTCCATAGCTGAATCTTGCACAAAACTTTGTTAAACACAATCTATGACCTGAAAATCAACATATAATTGCATAAAGGTATGGAAATTAAACTACAAATCAAGGATAAAACAATATCACGAGATAAAATCAGCTTAAAGACATGAAATTGCACAATATACAGGTTGTAAGAAGGTAAAAATGGATCCTTTATTAATCCAAGAGGTGAAACCGGTACAAATAATAACCCATGACCCCTGCTCTTCTACTTAGAATAAACTCTTGAATTATAAACAACAAGATATAGAGATATTTGTACAATGAATTCCATGGAGTTTTATAGAGAATTGAGTGAGAGAAGAAGAGGAAAAGCATGGATATGCAAGTTGATGATCCAAATAGTAGAATGCGTGAGGGCATGTATGAAGAATGATCACTAAAGCAAAAATACATGCTCAGAAATAGAACTACGTGCTCAAAATAGAAAAATACATTCTTAGAAATAGAATTGCATGCTCAAAATAGTAAAATGTATGCTCAGAAAAGTAAAATGCATTTAGAAATAAACAACCCATTTGCATGCTTTATTCTTAAAATTAGGGACTTGTGCATACTCTAATTAATACCATCTTGCATGATTTGTTTTTATTTTAGCTTTTACATGCTTTAAAATTAGATTTTTGATTGAAAACATGAAGCTAAAAATAGATTCATGGTCTTTCTATGCCATGCAAAATTTCCTATGTTACAGGATTTTCTCTAATTTTCCTTTCATCTCGCAACTTTTCTAACCACCTATGGGATTCCTTTGTGTTTTTCTACGTTTTATGGATTTACAAAGAGCCCCATGGTTTTTCTTATGTACCACGGAACATGTAGACCTATGCGTATTTGCTACAACCATCACGGATTTCTACAACTTCATGCGGACCTTAGTGGAACAACATTGGGGAACTATACAAATGAAAATTGACACATGACCTTCAACCGCACTCGACCTCCTAAGGTTGTGTTGGGACAATGATGTGGAATGTGTGGATGGCTAGTGATAGTGAAATGTGATATGTAAACAAAGATGTGGGTAAATGGGATGAACAAGTCGTCAAGGCAAAACGATGTCCTCAACACGCAATATTTGATCTGCTCGTCAAGGGAAAAGAAGGCCCTTCTAATCTGATTGGGACTGATGGATAGATCCAAAAGAATTGCTACAAGGAGACTCCAATCAATATTAAGCTCCGTGTACATCCTTTCTACCGGTTTTGGGATACGTGGGAAACCGATGGGTGCCTAAAAATGATTTCCAAATAGGGTCATGGGATGAATGAGAGAGATGCGTGATTCGACTAGATTTATGGGTGGTTAGTAGGATTGGTCCAAAACATGAGGGCTTAGTGACATTCTTCATTCAAAACATCTAGCTATCTAATGATGTCTGGTGGAAGTGGGGATGACCTAAAGACTAATGAGCATAATCCTATGTCAAGGTCCAACTGGTCTTCGGGCCCTTGTGGTTGGGGAACCCATGGATCACAACCATAAACTCTTAGCGGTTGCAGTCCTTGTATGGTCATGTACGTTTAAACTCTATTTCCAAGGGCAGTCCAATATTCGTAGGCTTTGTCATCCGTGATGTTCAAAACGTTTAATTATTCAATTTTCTCAGTGTATCGTGTTGGTGTTCTAAGGACAAGCAGATGGAGTCCCGTATCTATGTCTATAATTAGCTCGGGACCGTTTGGTTGTGGTACCCATGGATCACTTCCGTATGTGCATTCTTGTTGAGGATTGTTGATGGTCATGTATTGCAATGATCTAATTTAATCAAGAAAATAACAACTAATTAATTGAATTAAAGCTATTCTATGTTTTTGGTATTTTCAAGATATAAATGAAATAAAACAATACAAAGTACTCTAATAAAATAAATGTTTTTGTGATTTTCTAATACTCTCTGTAAATAAAGAAGAAATGAAGAAATGAAAGCTTCTAATCCTAATTAACAAATCTAAACATGCAAATAACTGGATGTAGTTATTTGTCTATGCAACAATGTATTTAATCTAATTTAATTAAACAAAGCCTTTTTCCAATAAGTAATTGTGGATTTGTTACTTATCAAAGCTTGAAGATTGAAAGCTTCATAAGCTTTTCTTCCCATGTAACCTCCCGAATATAATTTGTGATAATATAAGGGAAACCACAATATATGACAGATTTATTATCTCTATGTTGGCATAGAAAGCTTCCTCCAGATATACTTCCCTCCAAATCCACAAGGATAGGGAAGGAAGAATCTATCAGCAGAAACTTCTATGGAAGATGTAAAGCTTATTTGAAATTGACTTAACTATTTGCAATGAGGAAATTAACTTCTTCTACTCTATTTTATATATATGTGTGTATGATTTAGAAACAATAATATGAATAAATGAATAAAAATAACATCAACCCCAACCTGGAAATACAAAGTAGTGGCAAATCCAATTGTGTTATTCTGTCCCTCACTTGTAGTTTCTATCCTATGTTGATGTGAGTCCAAGGGATTGGGAATGCAATAGAAACAACAATGACAAGGTGCTTAAGCAATGGCAACTTGATAGCAGTATGGTAACAATGTAGGTGGAAGAGAGATATCACAAGTGAACAGAGCTTGGCTATGCAATTTCCAGCAAGAATGTGGCAGCTCAACAATACAAGAATACACAAAATGATCTCCACCATTTGCTTAAGAAGCGATGGTTTTATAGAAGGTTGGTTGGGTTATGCACTATCACACTTGGCAGCCATGGGGTGTCACATCAACACATGAAGGGGTAGTTTGAATAGTCAATTACAAATTACAAGTGGAAGAGGATATTGCCACAAGTCACTCAAGCCTAAAATCAGCTAAAACAATTGAGAAACATGCTCTAAAAGTGAACTTAAGTGAAGCAATCATGCGTTAATTTTTGGGTAAAGAATTCTGGAAAAAGTGCACAGACCACCACCATGCACTCCGCGGTGGTTTTACAACTAAAGGCCAAAACTAAGGCAGAATGGTGTGGGAAGCTACCGAAAAGCAGGGAATGGCTAAGTAGGGTAAACTAGGCTACAAATGTAAGCTGAAAAGAGATTTAGGGAGCTCGAACACCTTTAGAAAAGACATGAATCATCATTGGGGACCTTTTGTAACTATTTTTCCGACAATGTAGCATGTGAAAATTTGGGTGCGTATAGGAACACTCGGACTTCTTCTTGTTATTTAAATTTTGCAAACTTGCTCAAGACTTCCACGGAACACTTCAACTTCCTTCACACCACCCACGGAACACCATAAACTAGTTTCCTTTGTTCTGCGGCATTTTTTTTTTGCACATCCGTGACACACTAAAAATGAATCTCTTTTGTTCCATGGCCTTACTTAGACATTCGTGGCTTCTCAAACCTGAAACAACCCAAGGAAAAATGGAACTTCATTTCCTTTGTTCTGCAACTTCAAATTTCAAATTGTTATAGCTTTCTTCCCTTTGCTTCACGGCCTCACGCAACAAATTTTCCTTGTATGGTGGCCTCTCCTCTTTGTTCTTGTGCTTTGTTTAGAAAATTTTGTCAAATTTGCAAAAACAATAATCCTCCAATTCCATATAACACTTCTTTTCATGGCCTTTGGTCCTTCATCCAAATTTGCTTAAGTCTAAATCTTGGATAACTTGTAAAAATAAGCATGGGTGCTTATTTGGATAACAATAACTTAAGAAGAATATCCTTATTTCCAAAAGGGATCATATATACTAAGTTGGCTTATTTTTATATTGGAACATAAACATTAAACCACTTTGAAAATGAATGTGAGATGTTATATCCAATTGGAAAACATGGTTCATAAAATAAACTGATATTTTCCCTTTCTCAATAACCCCTTTCATTATAGACCTTACATAATAACTTTACATATAAAATAGAACAACATGATGCACCATATAACATTGCACCTTTAACTAGAATAAGGGATACTATATTAGTTCATATGGCCTCCTTGCACCATGTCAATATCACTCATGCTAGATATGTGTCAAACAAGAACATGTATATCATGATACTAAAGAAAACAACCAATTGATGCACTTTTAATTTTTTTGATTGAATCCAAATAATGCATGTATTAGTTACACAAAATTCTTAAGATTAATCGCCAAAGACCGATGGGTTTCCATTCCACCAAATTTTCTCGAGTCCCAATCCATGCATCATATCTTATTTGTCGGTATCTCCTTGGGTTGAAACCTTATTGGATTGTTAGGAAACACCTTTACGCCATCAAAAACAATATTGTACCATAATACATTCGATAAATGATGCACATGTTGGGAAACAAGCACAACATATTAGGATATCAAAGTAAATAAATCAAGTGAAACATATGTTAAGGACCATACTAAACCAATTTCATCAATATGTAATCATGAGGAATTTATTGGCACTATAAACAATTTGAGTCACACCCTTATACCCCAAGAGAATAGGTTGATTCTCTTAAGTATCCATAATAAAATTAATAAATTCATGTGTGAACTCCTCATGGTATCTTCCCCTATTAAATGTGCATATTATTTATATAATTTATGTTCATTTAAATTTGGAAGACAATTTAGATAATATTTCAAGAATATATGTCCATGTGTGTGAATATTTCCGCAATGCAATATATTATGATGTACCCAATACCCGCACATGACACGACTTCACTTAGAGTAACTAGTATCTCTATAATTTGTATTTCCATATTAAATTTGTCTAGGTACACAAAACAATATATAGAAATTTCAAAAATTGTTCAAGGAAAAAAGGAAGATTAAATATCAAAAACAACAACATTCAACAACTAAACATATCTTTTTCTCCAAATAAAAGATTTGTTTTTATTACCTCTACATGTGTACAAATCATCTATATATAAACCTCCTAATATTCAACTACTTCTAAAATTAGCAGTCTCTTTATTAAAAGAAAACTAACTCAACTCAGATTTAACTACTTTTCATATTCTAAATAAGCAAGAATTTTATTTACTATATTTGGAAAAACAAACCCTAAAACCTCTCAATTGTTGGTCGATAGGTGTGCATCATTCTCCCCTTCTTTCAAAAAATTGAACTTCCCGGTTCGTAGAGCTAGTTTTATCTTCAATATATCTCTATGAAATCCTAACACTAAGAAACTTGAGGGTTTAATTGTTAATTTTTGGGTGATGTGATATTTCCTTTAACCCAAGATGCTCATACATCAAACACCCTAAGTAATATTTTATGAGCATAGCACTCACAAAATTTGGTTAGATGATAGAACCATGTTTTCAACCCAAAGAATAAGGTTGTGACATGCCCTTCCATCATGTTGGGTGCATCTAAAATTATTCACACAATTTATCCTTTTCTTCAAACCCCGTGTTGGACCATACACCCTCCTCATCCGTCCATCTCCAACACTCTTTCTATTTCTCTTCACTCTTATGGGTTTTTACCCACCACTACCTATCCACCTCCACCAAGTGTTTGTAACACTTTTCTCCATATCTTCACATTTAAGAATTATATGAACTTGCACATTACCCGCCCACCAAATTTTTGTGATTAGTTTGTGTCATTAAAAAGGTTAAAACACTCTATTTGAAATTGTGATTTTACAAGAAAGAAAACATTTAGGATGTCATGTGACTTTTTATAGATAATTTTTTATTTATTATATGTTTTGAGACATTATTTTTACTTTTCTCGCACTTTCAGGATCATGAATGTGTTTTATTTTGGAGACTTAAACATCTTTTAGTAGACAAGGAGCACATTTTGTTTGTATAGTACACATGTTTTAAATTATGTTTTCAACCACTAGTTTTAATATCTACCTTAAATGTCTTTAATATCTCTTGTTTTCATTTGTAGGCATTTTTGATGTCATAGCCTTTCATTAATACATTTTCTTCTTTTAATTTGTAGGAATTTCACCATGGGTGTTCTCCTCCAAAAATTATGAGATTTCTCTTACAAGATGGATTTTAAATTCTAATCTTTTCATGCCACATGTTGTATTATCTTACAACACAACCAAGGTTTTTCCACCTCATACTACAAATAAGATATTCTAATCTTATCAAAATCTGACAAGTAATAGGCTTCCACTAATGATGCCATTAAAAGGATAATTTTACTCAAGTAATGAGCTCATTTTATCTATATGTATCTTCCTTCTTAAATTAACATGATTGCATTCTATAACTTATTCCTAATCTAAAATAAATATTGAAGTATATTCACCTTAGCTAGTTTGTATGAGTCAATATGTTTGTTCCACCATCTTGTTCTAACTACTTTCATGGAAAAGTATTCAGTTTTGCATGTACATGTATAATAGGATTGATTCACTATGATTTTGGAAAAGAAGAAACATTTTGGATATCAAAAGACTAATCTAGTCTAGCTCCATAAATTACCAGTTTGGCCCCAAAAATTACCCGTCTAGCTTCAAATTTTGACAGTTGGCTCTAGATATTTCCATCATGGATTGAACTTCTCAGAATGACTAGATATGGAGAGGAAATGATGCTCATAATAAATAGGATTATTAGATATTATTGGAATTAATGGAGAATATAAACGTAATCGAAAATCTTGCAAATCTCCAAGTTCCACATTTCTTCCACTATTTCACCTAGAAACATGGAAGTAATGTAGAACTTCCTCTCTATCTTTCTAAATAAAATTGATTCTATCTATGGATCGAGAAATTCTAAATAACTAGTTTGTAGGCAATAGTTGTGGATTTTTTGGATATGTACCCAACATCTATTTGTTGTAAACAATATATACGTATACATATATTATGATATTGTAATAATTGTTTTCGAGATTATGAGAATTGTTGGATGTGTACTCATTTTTGAAGATTAATGAAGACCGATATCTTGGTGATTTAATTGTGAAATTGGAATCCTAACCCAAAGAAGAGTAAGGGCCCACTCGACCAAGGAGGAAGGATCTTTATATAATATTTTATGTTTGTTTTGTTTCAATTTAGTTTCTTAAATTATGTATGTGTGTGTTAAACCCTACAAGACTATTATGTGATTCAAATTTTTGTATGAGTGTTGCTATTTCAAGTATCTTTGTTTTAAGAAGCAAATTCCTTTTGAATGCACTTTTATTCTATAACTAGGCTAAGTGAGTGTTTGAATTCTAGTGTAGTGTTTTTTTCATTTCATCTAAAAACATTTTATTTCAAGCCTTTTCATTTTAAAGCAAATTCCAATTTAGCAAGAGTGATCCTTGTGTGTTTCCTATTCATGCAATAGATAGATTTCAGTTCCATCAAGTAGATAAACTTAGAATTAGAAAAGACCTCCAAACCCCCAAAATAACCTTAGAAAATTGTTAGTTCTTGACACTACCTCACCGCATATAGCCATATGACATCACCATGGTTTGAAAATGACATCAATAATGAGTTGGTTAAATGAAGGGAATAATAACACTCGTCATCCACCTCATTACTTTTTTCTAGTCATAAATTGGTGTGAAATTGTTCCTTGGTATAATCACTTTTATGCATACATATCTATCCTAACAATGATTTGGATTAAAACATATATATATATATATATATATATATATATATATATATATATATATATCACCTTTTGTGTTTTAAGATGCTTGTTTTTATATTTGTGTAAATACACACAACTTTGTTAGCATAGTGAGATTAACATTTATAGGCAAATGAAAGACTACAAAAGTGAATGAAGTAGCTACAAATGCGAAACATTCGATAGTGGCACCTTTAGATGTAGCTAGAATGTGGGGGCATGGGGATGGGGGTAACCAAAGAGGGGTTTCAAAAACAAAAACAAAAATACTTACCTGATGTTAAATTGGCATATACATGTGGAAATTTTGTCAAAGACGTGCATTTGTTCTAAAAACTTGAAAATGATAGCTTGATGTTTGAGAAACATGATTTGGAGAAGATTTCATACTTGAGCCAAAGGCTTGGAGAGTTGATTGGGAAGCACATGGAAATGAAGGTTGAAATCCAATGTTTGGAGTTTTGAATAATAATCAAGGGTAATTTTTGAGGCAAAGAAGAAGATGGCTAAAAATAAATTAGCCTTTCTGAAGAAAGTGTTGATGTAATATTATACTTGCACTACTATTAAGTCGACTTAAGTTAGCTTAACTATACTAGGTTTGATTTGTGCACACCTTGTAGGCTTAGAATAGGATAAGTGACATCGATAATCACTTGCCACCACTTCACACATGTGTACATTATGTTTCTATCACTTTGGACGTGTTGGTTTCTTAGTAAAAAATAGAGTTGGTTCATAACACTTCATTTACTTAGTCAAAAGTAAAGTTGGAACCAAACTCTTACTTTTGTTATATAGTGATCACCTCTATTTGTATATTATGTTTGATTGTGAGAATAATATATTATCACCATTATTTATTCATGTGTATGTTGTAGAATATTGTCAATTTTTCCATGGTAGGTGTGAGTCCACATTAAAGAGCTTCTTGGATTTCAATGATTATTACATGGTGTTAGAGCCTTTCTCTATCAAGTGGCAATTATGGATTTCTAAAGAAGCATTACTTATACTCTTCTCCTAAGTACCTATTTAGCCATCATTTATGTTCTTTAGTACAAAAACATTATGGGTTTCCAAAAAAACCATGTGGATTTTTATTTTTCCGAAAATGAATTTCTTATGTATTTTTACGAGTTTTTGCATTTCTAGAAAAATCATAACTTTATGATTTTCTATATATTTTTCTTTAAAATTACACCAAAAATACAAATTAAAAGATGGGATTTTTTATCTTCGCAGATATTTTTCTATGAATTTTTCAAGTTCCAAATTTGCATGTAAACACCTAAACAACAACATTTATAACAGAAATTTCAAAACAAATTTGTAATTTAAAGGCTCAAACTTTTATTTCCATATTCTCTTTGTTGATGTATTTTCAAAAATTATTGGTTTGTAAAAATTGAATATCGTGAGCACTCATGACATCCAGTTGAAGTTTGTAAAAGAAATGGAGAACGTAAATTAAGGAAGAGTCTTTGTAACACCATTTCGTCCAATTTCTAGTGCGGAACCACCCATTTCTGCCACCTCCACCACCATTTGACCACTTGCACCACCACCACTACTGCCCCTTTTGTATTAACTGTCACGTTTTTCACTTCTACAAATTATACCTAGCTTCCATATAAATCTAGATACTTTGTATGACATGTTGGCTAGCTTGATTTTATCAAGACATTCATTCCCCAAGAGGTTAATAGTTGAACTCCCTCCAAAATCACAATTTTATTGAAATTTTTAATGCTCCTTCAATGCCCACATAGCCACCTGTGGGGTTTTTAGCCATTAGTTGCACCATTGAGCACCTGATTTTTGTGAATTTTTGGGAGCCATATCTTTTGATCCATGAGGCATGGGAGGGTGATTTTCTTTTTCACCCTTCATATTTTTTTGAGTTCTAAAAATCGGTGATGAATTTTTGACATTTTAATGATAAAAATTTAAATAAATTCCAGCTTTTCATAGAGGTTTCCCCTTCATCCATGTTTTAGGACCTTTCGAGGGCCATATAATTTGATCTGTCCAACGGATTTTAATTTCATTTTTTTTTTTTGAAAGTGCGTATTTTTCACACTCTTTGCATTTCAAGCTTAACATATATTCTATTATGCATCATAACTATACTTTTTCAAATTTTAGTCATTTTTAATTGTAAATGTATTGTTTTAGAAAGTGCCACCTATTTTCAGCTAGGGGTTCTTTTTGTGAATTAAAAAATTTATGGGTTGGGATTATTTGATTCTTGGCTTGCATTCGAACCATTCCATTGAAGATTCTTTGTAAAACTTGCATCATTATAATTAGTTAAGGAGGTGTTTCTTGAGTGTGTTTATTTTATTCCAAAGCATTTTTGCCTTACTATTGTAAATGGATTCCAACCATGACTTCCACACTCTCATGCAAGAAAATAATAACTTGTTTTCATAAAAATAACATGCTCTTTAAGTAAAAAAGTCCACTTCCGTAAGATATGGTTGGATTTGATGAAGAGAATAGGAAGATAAACAAATATAACTCTATATTACTCTTAATTATTTCTAGAAAAGGCACCCTCCTTAAGTCATTACAAGACACAATTGCATGCTTACAATGTCTGATTGACACCTGGATATACCTCTCATTGATCATAGTCTACCTTATGCCACTAATTCGAGATCATATTAAGACATCATACTCTACATAGAATGATTTTTTCATTATGTAGACAGTAAATCATGCACTTTGGGTACATTACTAGGCCCTAATCACATACTACTATTCATATACTTCTTACAAGAGAAAAGTACTAATTGATCATTATACTTGGCCTCTTATATTCTTTTCTAGCCTCCCTTTTGGTCTTATATGTTGGTGTGTATGACATGCCTAGTCATTTTTCACATCACTGGTGATTCATCTCGCCTTGCGAGAGTCATAGGTCTTAGGAAGTCAAATGACAAGTGTCAAATTATGTCATAGAATCTATCATTGTCATTTGCGTCAGTGCGTCATAGGAGTTACATTCCTTATTTGGAATTGTAACTCCTCCTTTAGTGGCGTCATATGTGTCAATGGTGTCATTGATATTCTTTCCTTGTTTAGGCATGGGGTTACACAACACCCCTATTTGTACTTCCTTTTTTATCTATGAGTATGAGAAGACCTATTTTCTTATTTGCATATTCTTTCCATTGTTTGAATCTTGCTTATTGCATTGGAGCTTGATGTTACCTTCGGAGTGCAACTTCGTTGTGGTGCATTGTTTTCGACATCGGTTCTTGTGAATCCCTCTTTCATGGTATCAGAGGTTTGTTTGGTTACAACGTGCACTCTTCATTTATCAAGTTGTTTATTACTTTTGGTTTCTTCTTATTTTCCTCATGAAAGTTTTTTTATTATTATTTTTGAATTGTATTTCTCACCTCGTATTGAGGTTTCAATAACTACAAGTTTGAGAGTATTTGGTTGGTTTGCTCTTTCATGGGTTGTTGAGTTCGTTCAGGATTACTTCTATTCTTGTGAGCTCATTTTTACTCTTGGCATGGACCTGTGGTTTTTTTCTCGAGGTTACCTTTGCATTGGTGAACCCGCTACTTGGGCACGGTTTTGATTTGGAGGCTCATTTTTTGGTTTTCTTGTGCATTGCTTTTTGCATGCATTGGGTTTTAATACCTCTTGCCTCGGATCTCTGCTCCTAGTGCTAAGCATTCTTTGCATTGGTCATTAAACGGGCTTCACTTTTGAGCTTGCATGCTTTGTTTTCACTCTGCCTGCATTCCATCTTCGTAACTCGGGTTTTGCTTCCACGAGGTCATTTTCCTATCTAACGTGGGCTCAAAACATCTACTCATCTAAACTACTTCCTCGGGATTGCTTGTTCGACTCACATTGGTCTCTGACTCATGTATGCTCGAGCTAGTTTGGAGTGTTTGGCTCCACCGTTGAGCATCCATACTTGTCATTTTCATTGTGCATTGATTCACGTTTGATTGTTTGGATCTCTTTCTCAACCTGGCTCACGTCTTTACCCTATGTCTCCGGCCCATGCTCCCACAGGTTCACTGTACTATCTTCGTGCTCTACTCAAGGTTCTCGTCGTCTCTTCCTTCTAGTATCCATCTCGCCACTCAATGTTACCTACCCGTGCTCATGCATTTAGATCACCTTTAAGCTTTTGAAAGCTTAGGGAGTGGTCATTTTTACCAATAGTCCACTTAGATCTAGGTAACGGCTAGCTCAGGCCTGTCACATTGACTCGGCAAACTTCACACCAACCTCACGTGGCTCTATTGTTACATTACCATTTCAGATGCCTACACCTCTCTGACACCTCGGTGACTATTCCATCGACCTCGACCATTCCAACTAACTCCTCGAGATCTCCCTCTTGACGGCTTCCTCGGCGGTTTTCCTTTCTCCTTCACCAACTCGGTCAACACTACCGTAGCTCAAGTGATACACCTTCCTTCCTTTAGAATTGATTATTGGTAAATCAATAATCACCTTTTAAAATATTTTAAGGTGTAAAATTTTTAATTGGCATTGTAAACCTTTTTTTGGGGTATTTTTGCTTGTTTTAATAACCTTCCTTCGAGTGACGAAGATGGAGGGTGAGGTCTGGGGTTAGTAGGAGGCTAATCCCCCTTAGAATTAAAATAAACCCTATTTAAAATTTGATGTTGTTTCCAATGAGCATACATACGACACCCTTTGCATGTATTTAGAGCACTTTTTTAATCCGTTTTCCCAGTATGACCCTTCATACTTCAGCTTTTCTAGCTCTTGACACCAACGCCCAGGCACCCTCGTCCCCTCTGGGTGCCCTATTTCTCTTTGTAATTTTCTCACTCATTTTTGGGCCCTTTATAGTTGTTGGGCATCCCTATCTCTTAGGAGTCAACATTTTAGTGATCAATTACAAAATTTGAACATGAGAAGCATATAAATATAAAGTTATGTGACCAAATTAAAGGACCAAACTCTAAGCATCCATACTATCACCTAAGGTTGCATCTCACAAGCACTCAAGATCATCTTTGCATTCATCTAGCACCATTACAAGGGACAAGAGCTAGTTTTCTACATCACACGCATAAGAGGGAAGTTCATTTTATTCCACGCACACATTTATTATGTCTTCTTACATCTAGTTACTTTTCTCTTTATCAAGTGTGACACACACAAGAGCCACCTAGGGCATGATTTCCGTACACTCACACACACATAGAACTACATTAGGTCTGATATGTAGTGCGGTTCTCGATTGTAAGATCACTTTTTGACATCGAGGATAGTCCGATCCCTCATTTTGCATATTTATTTTTAGGATTTGATGTTCTTTTGAGGGTTTTGCAGGTGATCTCTTTATTACAGTTATCAATGACATCGATGATCATAGTGTGACTATCTAGCAAAAAGAGTGAGGGTTTTAGATCATCCAACGAACCTATAAAATTCACCTCTAGGGCTCTGTGCAAACCCTAGCACCTAGGCGGGGATCCTAGCACCCGGGCACCCCAAGTGCCCCAGGCTCCCCTGATCCCTACTCCTCCTACACTCCTACACTTTTTGGGGTTTAGTTTCAGGTCCTATCTTGTTGTTCTTCCAGTCTTCCACCTTCTCACATTGCCAGGATATTTTCAAAATCAGATAAGTAACCTAACTCTCTATTGTACTTAGGGTTTTACTTCCTTTTGTTTATTTTCTTGAGTCATTTTTGTACTTTACTGTCATATCTACTTGTTGTAGCATACATAATAATTTAAAAAAGTAATCTACACCTTAGTTTATTTTTGTTAAATCATTTGGTGAACCCATCCATTCGGACCTAGCCTTTATCATGGCTACATCTTATGGTCCCCTCATGACACCCATCTTCGTGAATTTCAAGAGCATATCGTTGAGCATTTTCACAATCTAGATCTTCTTTTATTCATTACTCGTGAGGAAGCCACTACTTTCGCTAAGCTTGCTTAAATTATTTCCACTTCTACCTTCATTCCTATTGCTACCCAACCTACTCCTACTTTTAAATTACTTCCATTGTGCCCACCTCCATTCCTACTCTTACAAACCATTTCACTTTGCCTCTCACTTCACATACATGACAAGTTACCTCTTCTGGCACTCAAGACTTAACTTCTCTTTATCAAGATCTTCAAGTTCAAATCCGTCAACTCCAACAAGCTACTTCTCGTGCTTCTCCATCTCTTGATTCTAATTTTCTTCTTCATACCCCTTTTGCACCCATCATTTCCACATATGCACTTCCTCAAAACTTTGTAGTTCCTAAGCTCCCACCTTTCAGTGGTCATGGCGATCCTCAAGAGCATCTTCATGATTTTAGTGTGGCATGTCTAGACTATGCAGATGATCACACTCTATTAACAAATATTTTTCCTCGCAGTCTCCATGACTATTTTATGTGTTGGCTTTATGATCTACCTATTCATTCGAAGAACATCTTTCACGCATTTAGTTGACACTTTCCTTGCTTACTTCTCCATCAACATTGGTTCAAAGATGTCATATGCACAACTAGCACAAGTAAAGAAACAATCTAATGAGCACCTAGCGAACTCTGTCTTGTATTACAAGAACAACCTTGCTAGAATGACTAATGTGCTAGCTGACTCAGAATTACAAGATCTATTATTCCCGAGTATCTTACCACTATTATAGGAGAATGTCATTTTTGAAACCTCTCCTTCCTTTGATCACCTTTTTCACACTCTTAACTTTTGCGAAAGTGAGCTTATCACTATGGGTAAACTCAAGTATCAATATTAGGCTACCTCATCTTCTAACAAGTTTCCAAGAAAGACTCCTTTCAAACCATTTACTAAGGTTGATAAAGAAAAGGTCATTGTTAATGTTAGCAGTGTATATCCTCCCGATAAGCTTCAATTACAACCTAAACGGCGTACATTTACAAAATTAACATGTGTTTTACATATCTTATTACCACAACTTATTGACATTAACCTAATTACGCTTCTTCCTCCACTTACTATGGATCCATATCTCCCTAAGGGCCGACTACAATGAAAATGTTAAATGTGAATATCACCAATGCGTTGGACATTCCACTAATCTTTGTTTCAAATTGCACCTTCTCATTCAAGATCTCATAGACAACAATAAAATTGAATTTCTGAGCCATTGGCTTCTCCACCAGTAAATGAAAATAAAAGACTTAAAATATTCAACAATCCCCTTCCGAACCATGAAAAGAAAGTTTTTGAATCCTTTGTTAATCATGCATAGTATGTTGTCCCTCCTCCTTCATCGGGACCTCTTGATTTTCTAGTTGCACTCTCATTCATCACAACCTATCAATTCGGTCTTTGATTATGATCACCATGCTACATACTCCACGATTAATTGCACATCACTTCTTCTATTGGATCTACTCCTATCAACAACACTATGATCGATCCATAATTTCAAGAAAACGCATGTTCTATTTCCTTACTTGTTGTTATCATCTATCCACTTGTCACGAGATCTCATATTCATTGCCTATATCTTATGGATATGTCAAGCTTCTAGTTGTTGTTGGTCCTCTCACCATGTTTGTACCTTTCCTTGTGGCACCAAGCATCCATAATTGTGACATGCTCTTAGGTTCTCCATGGGTCATGGTCGCTCAAGAAATTATTTCCATGCCTCATATATGTCTTAATTTCATGCATAACAACTAGGTTGTCACTATCCGAGGTGTCCCTCTATGCACACAATGGCCTCAGCCTCCTCTTGAGGTGGCCATCACACTTGTTAGAGTATTTAAGTCCCCTAGACCTCTGAAACATAAAACATCATATGATCCTATCTCTCCTACTTGTGTGTGACACGCTCGTTCTCATAGGTCGGTTAGTCCATCACACCAATCTAGGTTCACCATTTAGACAGATCCTTTACCTCAATATGTCTCACCTCCATGTTCTATTTCACATAGGTTCCTATCACCCCCTGCATTCTCTTTCACATAGGTGTCCATCCCCTATGCGTTATTTCACATAGGTGTTGATCATCTCCATGTTCTATTTCACATAGGTTTCCATCACCTCCGCATTCTGCTTCACATAGGTGTCTATCACCCATGTGTTTTGTTAAACAAAGGTGTTTACCGCCTCCACGAGAATACTCATCGGTCGCATGCATATAGGATTCATTTACCTACACAGCATCTATATCATATACCACCACTCTTAGAGCATGGTCACAAGCCTTTATCTACTCAAGCATTCGGTGGAGGACCCTCATCTTCCACTTTCATCTGATAGCACATTCATTATCACACATTTGGGGGACACCACACTATATCTTTCTCCCCCCTTTCTAGCATCAACCCGCATCTTATATTCCCATGATTTCACATCGATATCTCACATACAACATAAAAATATTGATACATTTGTATAGCCATTACCCTATGACGCACTCTTTTGATTGGTTCACACTTGACTATTGACGACATACTATGAAACTCAAATACTACACATTTCACATCTACAACACCTTCTTCTTCCTACACATCATACATATTGTGCACTTCTTATATTTTTTTGCATCTATTACACATCCTATGCACTTTTAAGCTTTCTATACATTCTACACACTTTACTACTACACATTTTACATATTTTACACTATCCACATCATTGACATTATCTTCCTACTTCTACTATGCATCATATGTGCTTTACGCTTCCCATACTTACACAATATATACATCTTGTGTTACACATTACCCTTCGTAATACTCGGCACATTCAACACACATCTTTCTAGTGCAATCTCAAACAACATATTACACACTTCCAATCTACATCATTCTAGTACATCTTACTCACACATCTTCCTATTCTATTATACAACCTACACTCCATGATCGATTCATTCTAGCACACATTTTGGACGACGCACTCTAGTCTCATGGTTCATACTCGACTGCTGAGGGTCTCAACCTGAATTGAACCTCACTTCCCAACATTTACATCATTCTACACTTGGTCTTCACAATCAATCAATCTTTCTAGCTATCCCATCATGTGATGTTATTCTATAATTTATGCTCTGCGCTTCACAAACAATAATTTTTAGCCTCTTATTCACACATTCTATGATCTACACTCTATGCTACATCATCAATCATTCTATCATCTTACTCATATCTTCCTACATCTTCCACATCACATGGCATTAGCCTACAACCTATACTCTGCGCTCATTTGATCACATCAACACATCATTCAAAAACCATTTTCTCGATGATGCACTCTTGTTATATGGTTCATTCTTGACTGATGAGGGGTCTTTTATAAATGAACAACAATTCACTCATGAATACATCCACATTTGGGGACATGTTGTCCCTATCATACTCATCTCGCATTCCATTCCATCTCATCCACAACATGTTACATATCTTAGTTGTATTTACTCACGGGGGGTCCATTAGCTAGGCAATATCCTGTGCGTGGGTTCATATTGAGGTAATTAAAATTAATAAAATTAAACTCAATATACCGGTAGACATGAGGGGGCAAAGGGTTTAATTTATTAATGTTTTGAATCAAGTATTGGGGGTAGGTTAGAGTGATGAGCCAAAGGAAATAGAGGTTTACTTTTAATATAAAACTAAAACGTTTGAACCCTAGTTTTTAAACGTAAATACCTTAAAATTGCAAAAGGAGTGTGGTCATAAATTAAATTATAATCTCTTTTTAATAAATAAATCTAGATTCTTAACCAAGAAATAATAAGATGGTAGAAAACTAGAATTGAGTATGCTTTTCAACATAAGTGATATTATTTCACCATCTTAATTATTTGAAGAACTATTGATAAATGCTAAAGCTTAACATATATAAGGTGACTTGTAATATGTATTCAATGGCTTCGAACTATCTTTCGAAAGGAAATGCATATTAAAAAAAATTGAGTGAGAAATATAATATATTTTTGTCTAATATATTGGGGTAGAAATAAAAAGGGGTAAATAAAATTGTAATTGAAAAATGGGTAAGTAAGGTACTTTGAAAAAATAGGGGGTACTTTCATTCTAATAATATAATGGGAGGGGTATTATCAATTAAATAAATAGAGGTAGAAACTAGAATTAAGGGTATTCTTTAATACCCTTGAACATTGGATGCTATACCATACTTTTACTAAGTGAATCCCCGTGTATTTACTCTTGCTTTCTTATGCTTACATGTACACTTTTTACACATGTTAGATAGATATCTTATATGTCATTATCTTTATCATACATACATGCATGTTCACTTGCTTTCTAGTTGTGATCGCGAGACTCTACACGGTGATACACGCTGCGTGGATGTTTCGCTACACATATATCGATCCGTAGTTTGCTCTAGGGGCATCCACAATCATACACATTTCAGGTGTTATTGTTTCATTATTGTACATAGACACTACTATATCATATTATACAATATTTTACATACTTTATATCTTTCAAACATGCTAACGGGTACTTCTTGTGCAAAATTTTCCTCAGCAAGACCTATTTTCCACCATGGTTATTGTTAGAGTAGGTATTTACCTTAGCTCATGTTCACCTAGGTACTTTATTTACCTTTATTGTATTTATCCTCACCCACTTATGTGTGTGGATATTTATTTTATCTTATTTAGATATTAGGAGATATTATCTAGTTGTTAGGTATAATTCTTTCCTTGATCTATGGTATTGACTAGTTCTTTCCTTGATCTATGGTATTGACTAGATATTTGATGTCTAGTTCTCTCCTAAATCTATGGTCTTGACTAGTTCTTTGATGACTAGTTATTTCCTTGATTTATGGCTTGATCTACGACCTTGATTGGTTCTTAGATTGTTATTCCTTGCCTATTTAAGCAAGGCCCATTCTCATTGTATTTCATTGAGTTCCATAATAATATATGATATTACTTCTCATTTGTTTGTAAAGGTTTTATGTAAAGTTATTCTAGTGAATTGCTTTCATCTTATAGATCGTGGTGTTTGATTAGCATCTGTGTTCTTGGCTTGGTACGATCTGGTTATCGTTCCTTTCATGGTATCAGAGCATGGAGATTGTTGTTGGCATCCGTCTGTAAGTTTTATTTTGCAAATAAATTATTTGTGTATTCATATATTTGGGATTTGGTCGTATTTTGTTGCTGCATGTATTTTTATGTAAAACAGAGGCTTCCATTGGATCCGGAAGGTGTGAAAACCCTAAGATCGACTGTAATCTCAGCCAATTCTAGAGGTAGTCGTTTTGTGGTTAATTTAGTTTTTGCAAAGAAGCACACAAGCACACCTTGAGATTCGAGCCAAGGAAAAAACGTAATTTTATTTATTCGGGTTTGTTGGATTTCTCGATATCTGTACTGGGGTTTTTTCTGTTGCATCTCGGTTTACGCGCAGGAAGGTTTTCGGATCTTTCCTTTTTTGGCAAGGGTCCACGGATGTTGTGCACGTTTTTACTATTTCGAGAAAATCCGTAGGTTGTTATTTTCAGCAATAAAGGTCATTGTCTACACAGTCCAAAAATAGTAATTTTTACCAGAAGCGGCAGTTGGATGTGACTTTCTCAAAAACACGTGACACACCCCAAAATAGTAAGTTGTGCAAACACACATTAAAATCCTTAGCCTTTGGTCATATGAGGGCTTAAAGCTTGTGATTCCTACTTGGTTGGTGCTAACTTCAACCCTCTTTAATTTTATTTGTGTGGTGAAGGCAACAACATTTTATTTTGTTTTAGTGGCACCTAAAATAAATAACAAAGCAAAATATTAAAAAGCTTGTAACTTTTGATCGGTAACTCGGTTTTGAGTGCCATTTTTGCAAAAGTGCTTGTTTTTTCATGCTCTTTCCATTAGAAATATTTATTTTGAGACTTGCACTATAATTATAAAGTGCCAAATATGGAGGAGTGTTGTAATCAATTGTGGACGTAATTTCAGTTGAGCCCGACGTCCTAAACTTCGGAGTTGCATTTTGTATCTATCATGGATTATGAGAATGATATGCTTTTCTCTGAAGTATGTGGACTTCAAGAGGATATTGTAAAATTTTTGGAAGAAAATAGATCGCTCAAGAAGTGAAATTCTCTTCTATAATCACTCATTCATGATAAGGATACAATAATACACTTCCTGTAGAACAAACTTGCTAGCCTACAACATCACCATCATATTGTGGACAACCATATCCATGCTCCTAGTCCACTTATAGCTATTGCTCCTGAACCCACTGACATTGATCTGTCAGTCTTTGAGTCTATTCCTGCTCTTGATGCTCATACACCTATGAAGCTTATTATTGCATGCTCTTCCACATTTGTGCCTATTATAGTACCACATGTTGTGTATCCTACTTCTGTCCATTTGTATGGCTTTTTTAAGAAGCATGCCACTACATTCGAGTTCTCGTATGCTCCATTTTATGCGTCTCACTAGCGGATTCATTGGCGCGAGACATTCACGGGTATTATTTCTTCTATTCCACATGTTAAGTGGAATTCTCATCATGACATTGGTTTTCAGCGAGATACTTCATTGGGATTACACATTGATGAGCTCCTTTTTTTTGTTCACTCAACTCTTTACGAGGATCATGAGCAACACATGAGTTCGCACCTTCACTCGAGACTTGAGAAACCCGAGATTTTAGTTGTCGGACATGATCAACCCGACACACATTCGATATTCTTTTACATGCACCCATTGTTCATTTTTACCAAGTCATATGTAGACATCTTCTTCATCCATCTGTGTTGATTTGGGGTGGATATCCGATCACTCGTGGTGGCAATATAGTCATTCGTTGAGAGGACTCTGCAGGCATGGCTCCTCCACCATTCAGCCTCTTACTCCACTTTCTATACCTTCTGCATTGTGATGCTTCTTGTTTTGAGCATTTTTCTTTAGTAAGTGTAGTGTATCTCTCTTGTTTGTTGAGAGATTTTGTATCTGTATTTTCGACACTTTTAGCATGTTGATAGTCTCTCTTGTGGGGGAGATATTTTGGTGGAGCCAGTGTTAGTTTTCGTGTTTGAGTAGTTGTTTTAAAAACTCATACAGATTTGTAGCGTCACTCCACCTATTCAGTAGTATGGGAGGGTGTGGTGTTGATCCTGCTTCTTCAAGTTTCGTGTCCTTGCCTTGTTACCTTGGCTTTTCTTGGATCATGACACTCTGAATTTTATGTCCTTACCTTGTTGCTTTGGTTATTGTTCTTGGATCGTGGCACACCTATTTGCAGCAGCTTGGTTAAATTATGTTTGGTGTTTTTTTACACTTTCGACATTACTCCGTTGATGATCTCTCAGATGGAGCTATCTTTGGTGAAGCCCAATGTCGATTGTTTTGAGGTCTATGATCGAACAGTGAATTGAGACCAAACTTCTTCAGCATTGTATGAGTTTTTTGATCCGAGCTTCTTGGGATGCCTTGGAGCGGGTTTTTACTCTCTTTACTTTTTTGTTCTTGGTTTTGGGTACATTGCATGTGTCCTTTTTCCAAGTTATCAGTACATGAGTACCTCATCAAGCCTAGTTGTCGGGACTCATCTTTGTGGACATGCCACTTCTATTTTGGCCCTTGGCTTCACTTGAGGGGGTGTTAGAGTAGGTATTTACCTTAGCTCATGTTCACCTAGGTACATTATTTACCTTTATTGTATTTATCCTCACCCACTTATGTGTGTGGATATTTCTTTTTATTTATTTAGATATTAGGAGATATTATCTAGTTGTTAGGTATAGTTCTTTCCTTGATCTATGGTATTGACTAGTTCTTTCCTTGATCTATGGTATTGACTAGATCCTTGATATCTAGTTCTCTCCTAAATCTATGGTCTTGACTAGTTCTTTGATGACTAGTTATTTCCTTGATTTATGGCTTGATCTATGACCTTGATTGGTTCTTAGATTGTTATTCCTTGTCTATTTAAGCAAGGCCCATTCTTAATGTATTGTATTGAGTTCCATAATCATACACGAGACTCTACACAGATCGATATATGCTGCATGGATGTTTGGCTACCTTATATCACCCCCAGTGGCTCCTAGGGGCATCCACAATCATACACATTTCAGGTGTTATTGTTTCATTATTGTACATAGCACACTACTATATCATATTATACAATATTTTACATACTTTATATCTTTCTAACATGCTAACGGGTACTTCCTATGCAGAATTTTCCTTTCTCGCAAGACATATTTTCCACCATGGTTATTTGATGTTTGCTTACTCTTGTTTTCCATTGTTTGCGGGCTTTTCCCTATGCTTTGTCTTGTGTGCACATTGTATGCTTTCGTTCATTATGGCCTCTATTGTCTTACGACATCGTGGTGATGTCCCTCTAGAAGAGGGATAGAAGCCTCACAATATATTGATATGAAATCAAAATCAAATTACAATAGAAGTGATGCAATACTTATAAATATTGTACAACCATATGCAGACAAATGTGATGTTGCAACTATGCAACAATAAACACACCGTGTACAGAAAAATACAAATATATGGTTTTAACAATACATAACCATATAAGAATAAAACAACCCAAATAATAACCAAAAAAAATGATACGGGAATACTATTCCCAAATAAAAATAAAATAACTTACCTATGCTAAATTAACCTAGGTAAACTATGGTTTACCTAACATTCCCCCTTAATTTTGCATTGCCTCAAGAGATGAGGAGAGGAACTCTCTGAACAACTCAAACTTGTCATGTGCAAGTGACTTTGTGAAGATATTTGCTCGTTGTTCATCTGTTGGGAAAAACTAAAGCTATATGTTGTGTTTCAAGACATGTTCACGTATGAAATGAACTTGTACCTCGATGTGCTTTGTTCTCTCATGAAAAATTGGATTGCGAACAAGTTTGATAACACTTTGCAGATACAAGGTGGTAGGTTTACCCCCGTGGTATTCCAAGTCCTTCCATGTGACATAGCCATATCACTTCGCAGACACTCCACTTGCAACATCATATTCGGATTCTATAAAATAGTGAGGAACAAAATTTTGTTTATTACTTCCCCATGATATTGGTCCATAACCAAAATGAATACAAATCCAAAAGTGGATTTCTTGTCATCAATGTTACCTACATGATTTGATTCTAAATATCCAATCAAGAAGAAGTTATCGTTCTTCTTATACTCTAGAAAAAGATTCACCGTACCCTTGAGATATCTCAAGATCCACCTTAATGCCTTCCAATGAAAAACTATGGGTTCTGCATGAACCCGGAAAGATAGCTCACCGCAAATATGATGTCTGGTATAATATATGTTAGGTAAATGAGACTCCCAATCAAATTTTGATAGAGAGTTGTATTTACCAGAAGAGATGGATCTGAACGAGATAATTGCAGTCTCGTATCCATGGGTGTAGTAATTGGTGTGTAATCCATCATCTTGAATTTCTTCAGCATTGTATTGGTATACTTCAACAAAGAAACAAAGACATGATTCTCTTTTTGTTGTACTTCCAATCCAAAATAGTAGTGCATGAGCCTAAGATCTGTCATTTTGAATGATTGATTAAGATCTTTCTTCATTGTATCGATCATCTTCATTGAACTACCAGTGATGACTAGATTGTCGACATAGACAATAACAATCAAAATCTCCCCTCATTTCCTTTTGAGGTAGAGATTGGGATCATATGGATTTCTCATGAATCCATGTTGAACGAGATGCTCATCAATTTTGATGTACCAAGCTTGGGGTGCCTATTTAAGGCCATACAGAGATTTCCCAAGTCTACATACATTTTTTTCTTCACTGTACAACATAACCCTCGGGTTGAGTCATATAGACTTCTTCCTATAGATCTTCATTCAGAAATGCACTTTTCACGTCCATCTGATAGACTTTCCAACCAAACTGTGCAGCTAGAGAAAAGATTGTCCTGATTGTTTTGATCTTAGCTGTGGGAGAAAATGTCTCCTCATAGTCTATGACTTCCTTCTGTACATACCCCTTTTCTAACAGTCTCACTTTGTACGTGTCTATGGTCTCATCTACTTTGTAATTTTTTTAATATCCATCTGTAACTAATGGGTTTCTTCCCTGGTGGAAGATCAACAAGCTGTCAAGTTTTGTTTTTCATTACTGACTAATACTCAACATCCATGGAATCTTTCTAATATTTCAACCATAGGGATTCTTGGACAATATAGGGCTCAACATATTCAACAAATCTACTCATCAAAGAAAATTTTACCTCTTCTCGAGCTTTACTTTGCGAGTCGGTGGTCCAGTGGTGGATGTATTCGGTGGATCATCCATTTTTCATCTCAAATCATATTAGTATACCACTTGGGCATAAATTATACTATTCCTATGGGTCGTGGTCTTGTTTGATCATCACCATCATTCCCATCATCACTGTCATCATCAAAGTGGGAATATTAGCTTCCGTTTTACAATAGGATAAATATCCACATCGTGTGGAGTCCGGAGAGGGAGTCTCAACTTCCTTCTTCTCAAACAACTCAACATCTCCACTAGTGTAGACTGTTTTGGTCTTCGTGTCCATCAATATGCAACCAATTACTCAATCATTTTCAACCCAAGTACTCTTTTGGAATGAAGCTCTATGTTTTTACCTAATAGGCAGTCCACAACACTTATATGTATCCTTCAAGAGAGATGGCAAGCCTCTCACCATGTTGTACAAGTGAAGTGTTTTGAGATATTTGAAACTGATGTGACCAAGTCTCTAATGCCAAAATTGTACTGATGAATAATTCTTAGCCACAAGTTCTTGATCATCCCAATGGATAAAGTCAAGCTGGAACATACGTCCCACATCGGAGGCTTTTGCAAAAAAATTGAGCTTCTTGATTTGTCTCAAATCAAACACACTTTCTTACCGAATGACTATCAAATTCAATATTTAGATTATGATCTAGAAGTGACTCACTTAAAGTAGATTTTTGTTAAGCCGGGGACATATGAGACATCGATAATCTACAATTTTGTGAACCAAGATGTAGATAAATGTTCCCAACACCTTGTACTATGTATGAATAATCATCACATGATGAACCATGATTTTTCAAAGGTGTGTCCCTCATGGTGATAAACAAGTCTATGTGCATGTTCATGGGTTGAGTGGCTCCTGAATCAATGTACCAAACAACACTATATGATGTGGATGGTTCACTGGAGCAGCAGTGTATAAGAAGTCCTCATTTTCTCGAATAATATTCTTACTTAGTTATATTACCTTACTCGATGGGGTTTTCTTAGCCAGTTCCCCTTCTTGTGCCGTTGATTGTAGTGTGACTTCCCTTGTGAGGTCATTGATTCTAAGGTCTAGAATTACGTAATGAACCTTTCTTGTATGTATTGTAACAAAATCTTTCACGTCATGTCCTCTGTTACGAGATAGGACATTTCTTATTTTTCTTGTCCTCTTACTAATGTTGTTTTTGGGAATTTTGAGAAGAATGAGATTTTCTTTTGCCATTTCCTTTTTATGATAAGATAGTGTCTACTCCTCTTCATCATCTTTATTGTACATTGCTTCTTCTTATTGCAGTAGGTTCACTAACTTGTCAAAACTAACTGTCTGATCTAACAAGTTTAGTGTCATCACAAAAATGTAGTAAGGAGGAGGAAGTTATCTCGAACAATGGAAACAAGAGTTGTATCAGTGACCTCCTCTCCCAGGGATAGAAGTGAAGCCCTCAATTCTATAACTCTCCTCAAGAAAGCTTCCACTTTCTCATTCTATTTGAATTTCAGTGTATGTAATTGACTCTGTAAATTTAGAATTGTGTTCTTTTTTTGGCTTCATACATGGTGCTCAACTTATCCCATGCTTCTTTGGTTGTTTTGGCATCTCGAATGTGGGGTTGCACGTCGTCAGATACTACAAACGAGATTATGAATTTGGTCTTCGATTGGCCATGTCAAACTGTCTTTGTTAATGCTGCATCATCTAGTGATATTTTCGCGAAACCATTCACAACAGGGAAAATCTCTTCAAACTCAAGTTATGTTCGATCTTAGTCTTTCATGCAAAGATAATCATCTCCTCTTAAAATTTGTGAGTTTGGAAGAAATAAATTAGGGAATTGGTGCCCATTTTCTAAATCAACCGACAAAGGGAGAGGCTCTTATCACTCCAGTATAAGGTCTCTCAATCTATATACCATTGGTCTAATATATCGAACCTTTCTATATACATGCCCTTCCAATATACCTATCGGTCGACGTGGAAGAAGCTCTCCCTTTCTATATACTCGGCGATAAAAAGAGGTGTTAACGTATGTGAAAGAATTTGATATGTGGTACCAAGACAATACTGAAAGGGGTCTATGTGATTATTGACACTGGTTCAAATAAATATCCTCATACGCACGTGTAACTTCACTATATACTTGGATAATTTCAGTGTTTGGATTTATGTTGTGTAATTATTCACAGATGGATGGGAGGGCTCAAATTGTGTGCACTGTGTCCTTATTTCTCCCCATCGATTTATAGGTATGATGCTCGGACAACATTGTTTCAACTATATTAGGTCTTAAGTGTAGTAGTAATCGCAATGGCTTTACCTGTAAGCACTTCCTAGAGGCATTGTATATCTTTGAGTTGCGAAAGAGATCCAAAGATCTCGTGAGTGTTAGATATAAAATTTTAGTATTTTTATTTTCAAAACTCTCTCGCTTTTATCGATTCTGATGTTTGCAATTGAATATGGAAACCTGTAAATTAGTACAATCCAGTGAAATATACAATTACATCCAAATATTCCAAAAAAATTGAAGGGCAGGCAAAAAACATTTGTTTTGCAAGGCCCTGGTGGCCTCCGAAGCTTAACATGGCTCTCAAAGTGAAAAATCCAAAAAAATAGTTTAAAAATGTAGTTTTGATATCCCCCTTTTACAAAAATTGCTCACAATGAATTTTCAAGTAAAATGGGAGAAAATAAATTCCCAAAAAATAGGGTTTTCTCTTCTAAATTTAGTAGTGGATTTAGTTATAATTAGGGGGTTTGGAGGTGGTTTTTTCTGCTAACTATGGTGATCCTATTATTTTTCTCTGCCAAATTTCAATATAAAAAAATTAGGGTTTTGGGGGTGGTTCGAACCCCTAACCTCCCCACACCCAATGTTTTACCAACTCCTACTAGCCAATGTAGCTCATTAAGCACTTTTTTTATGAAATCAATAAAAATTATATATATATTTCAAGATAAGACTGTGTTTTTAAAAATGAATGAACCGCCTAACTTGGGCAACGTTGGTGAGCAAGTAGGGGTCCACGTGGTTGTGCAAGAGATGGACAGATTTAGGTTTCATGCCAAAACCAGATCTGAGCTCCTTTTAGCTTTTGTGATTGATTATCCATTGTTTTGTTTGTGTGGTCGTCGTGTATTTGATTATTTCCTCTACTTTTTATTATTTTTGTAGGGTATGCATTTGGTGCTCGAGAGGCAAAGTGACTGGACCCAGAGCTCAACACCTGCAGGGATGTATGTGAGCTCGGCTAGGATGATATGTTCGTGGTAAAGACTCGACCGCTTTGAAAAATCTTATCTCCTTTGTAAAATATTGATCCAACGTTGAGACCAAACAGATGTGAGCTTGGCCTATTTTAGAACTCGTCGATATTCAATGCAACTCATCCTTTGAGCTCGGTAGATATTCTATTGACTCAGCCAACAACAATGGAAAGGACTCGCCCCCTTTGGAAGCAAACTCGATGCACACCTCTCGTATGAGATCAACCATAAGTCTTTGCAACTCAGCCTATCAACTCGATCAGCAGCTCTCCGTGAGCTATTATGTAGATTTGTCTTATGCAAAAATAATAATTATTATTTTTATATGAATCTAATTTCAGATTTTAAAAAATGAACTACTTCAAATGCAACAAATTTTACTTGAGTACGGGTTGCGCCAGAAAAAAATAAAATTGTTTTCCAAACACCCGAATATTGAACAGAGGTTGTGGGGATGAAGGGATGGGTCATGTGAAGTTGCATGAGGCTACACAAGCTCTTCAAATGCTGCGAGATGCTTCTCTAATCTCCTCTATCTCTTCTACACTCTATCTCGCACACCTTCTCTACTCACATTCTCTCCTATCCTTCTCTAATACCAAATCTAGAAGATGGACCAAAGTCTCACAATATATTGATATGCAATCAAAATCAAATTACAATAAAAGTGTTGGAATACTTATTGATATTATACAACCATATACAGACAAACGTGATGTTGCAATTATGAAACAATAAACACACCCATGCACACAAAAATACAAATATATGGTTTTAACAATACATAACCATATAACAATAAAACAACCCAAATAATAACAAAAGAATGATATGGGAATACTATTCTCAAATACAAATGAAATAACTTACTTATGCTAAATTAACCTAGGTAAATTATGTTTTACCTAACAATCCCATGTTTGCAACCCATTTTTGTGGTCTACACCGCCTTCATGCTTGTTAGCTTACACATTATTTTCTATATACATGTGTGTTTGCACGAACACTTGTATTCTAGCCACTTTGTTTACATGTGCTTTGGTCTTTACCAAGCACATTCCCTCCTACATATTGTAATCACTTCAGCATATGCTCCTCTTTTGGGTTGCATCCTCCTAGAGACGTCTCATGCACCTCAAATGAGGGGGAATCTATTGGGTGAATCAATCACCTCATTCACTAGTTCTGATCACAGTTTGACATTCTACAATTACATCTCAATATAATACAAAGACACAAAGTCAGCACAATCTATAGATTCTGATAGGGCTCAAAATCGACTTGGGTCCTTACTGCACAGACAAACACTAGCGCCTAGAATCGGACTCGGGCACCTAGGTGCTTATGTACCTTTGTGAGCGCTTGAGATCAAGTGAAGATACATAGAATTCTTCAGTTTAGTATAGTTTTCAACATTTTCACATAGGCTTTTCATAGGGTAAGTAGTCCTTTAGCACTTGGCAATCACGTTTGATCACACTTATTCACATTGGATTAGACTTGTACACACCATCTGCAATGGAGTTTTTTTAGGAAGCGAGTCAAAGGTTAGAGGATGACACTAGACCTTTATTCCTATACTAATTTTTTCGTGGCATAATATCACCCAAAAACTAACATCTAGCACACTCAAGCAACTTCAGAAGTAGTCAAAGGTTGGAGAATAATACTAGACCTTTCTCCCTACACTACTTCTATCATGGCATGAGATCAACCTAAAACTTGCTTTTCATCAACATCTTCAGGATCCTTTCTATCACTTTTTCTCATCACGAATTAGGTGCACATGTTCCTTTTTCTACTATTTACACATTTTTACACACTTTTTACATGCATTTTTACATATATACACACATATTTGACTACTTATTTGTTCTTCTCTTTTGTAGGTCCGTCCTTATGGGAAGCGATAGTCAACATCAACACACAACCATCATGCTCCAAGCACATCATCAAAAACAGGTACAACATCACATCTACACATGTGTTTTCACCTTAGGGTCATTATCATAACTTTTCTTTTTACTTCCTCTTCTTTAACATCCACGCTTTACACTTTTTATCACTCCACGCTTTTCTTCTCTCTGGCATGCTCTTCTACATCGATCTACATGGTTATCAGGTATGCATCTCTATCTTCTTTATGTTACCAAGATTTCACTCACCAACATAAATTGGGGGCAAATGTAGACACTAAATCACGCACTTTGGGTACATTACTAGGTCCTAATCACATACTACTATTCATATGCTTCTTATGGGAGAAAATTACTAATTGATCATTATACTTGGCCTCTTAGTTTCCTTTCTAGCCTCCCTCTTGGTCTCGAGACCTCACTGCCCAATATGACCCTTCATACTTCACCTTTTCTATCTCTAGACACCGGCGCCTGGGTGCCCTCGTCCCCTTTGGGTGCCCTAGACCTCTTTGTACTTTGCTCACTCCTTTTTGGGTCCTTTCTATCTATTGGGCATCCCTATCTCTTAGGGGTTGGCCTTTTAGTGATCAATTACGAAATTTGAACAAGAGAAACATATAAATATAAAGTTATGTGACCAAATTAAAGGACCAAGCTCTAAGCATCTATATTATCACCTAAGGTTGCATCTCATAAGTACTCAAGAGCATCTTTGCATTCATCTAGCACCATTACAAGGGACAAGGGTTGGTTTTCTGCATCACACGCATAGGAGGGAAGTTCATTTTATTCCATGCACACATCTATTACATCTTTTTACATCTAGCTAATTTGTTTGCTATCAAATGTGACATGCACAAGAGCCACCTAGGGCACGATTTCCACACACACACACATAGAACTACATTGGGTCTGAGATGTAGTGCAACACTCATTCATAAGATCACTTGTTTGAAAGTTGAGGACAGTCTAACCCCTCATTTTACATCTTTATTTTTAGGATTTGATGTTCTTTTGAGGGTTTTGTAGGTGATCTCTTTATTACAAGTTATCAGTGACATCAGTGATCATAGTGTGACCATCTAGAAATAAATAACGATGGTTTTAGATCATCCAACAAACCTATAAAATTCATCTCTAGAGCTCTTGTCCATACCCTAGCACCTAGGAAGGGATCCTAGTGCCCCAATACCAGTCCAGGCGCCATGATCCCTGCTCCTCCTGCACTCCTACACTTTTTTGGGTTCAGTATCGAGGTCATGTACTACCATTCTACCAATCTTCCACTTTCACACATTGTCAGGATATTTTTGAAATCAGCTAAGTAACCTAACTCTATATTGCACTTAGGGTTTTACTAGATTTTGTTTATTTGCTTGAGTCAATTTTGTACTTTATTGTCATATATTTCTTGTTATAACATACATAAGAATTTAACAAAGTAATATACACCTTACTTTATTTTTGTTAAATCACATTGAATATGATGCATCCATAATTCCACTTGTTATGACCTACACTTCATATTCACACACCATTGTATTGGATCATTTAAGAAGCACCACGACTCATTTTAGATTTCTCACTCTCCATTGCATGGGTCATTTTTACAGAGGTATAAAAATTATGCAGCACATCACTCCCCTATCCAACATATTCATTAGATTGCTCACCAGAACATTAGATATAAAGTAGATGATTCTTCATCAATTTCACTTCGTACATGCTCATATGTTTTTGTTCACTCCACTCTTCTTAAGCATATTGAGTGACACATTAGTCCTTTTGCATAAATTGTAGATCAGTCATGGAGACATCAAAGCATCATTCTTTGTGTGGTATCTATGGGCATGGATCCTCTACCATTCATCTACAACAGTCACATATTGTTAATTATACTTAGTAGTGCTCCCTTTGTTTTGGAGAAAATTTATTGCACATTTCTCCCTTATTTAGGAGAAACTCCCATTTTGTTATTTAGCATTTCTTTGACAATTAGACGAGGTCATTGTTTTGATATATTCTATTGTATACATTATCTTATTGTCTTACTCCATATTTTTTTAAGATGTATACTTACACTCGCTTATAAATTTCCAAGGGGGTTTACTTTTCACAACCTATTTTGCCTTCTTACATGTGTGCCTTATTTTTCACACTGTTTCTTAGTTGTTGTGTGTTCCCATCACTATCGGTCTGCGGTATTATTTGTGAGAGGCCCTTATTTGTATTGCTTAACTCCTTGATATTCAAATTGTCTCCTTTTAGTGAGAATTTTCTGGCATACCCAAATTCTATCATTGTTTCATGTTCAAGTAGTGGATTCGGATGATTCATACAAATATATTATTTTATCCACTCCACCTATTTAACATTATGGGGGTGTGTAGTCTTACCGCTTCTTTAGGTCGTATGTCCCTTACTTACCGTTGAAACATTACATCATCTACTACAAGTAGTTGATAGATTTCTTAGTATACTCTTTTGTATTTTCGTCACCTCATTTAATAGATTGGTAGTTGATGGATTTCTTAGTATACTCTTTAGCATTATGTGGGTGTGTAGTCTTATTACTTCTTTAGGTCTTATGTCCCTTACTAATCTGTTGAAACATTACATCATCTACTACAAGTAGTTGATGGATTTCTTATTATACTCTTTTGTATTTTTGTCACCTCATTTAATAGATTGGTAGTCTTCTTAGAGTCATTCCAAAGCAAACAATGTTAAGTTGTATTCTTCAGTGATTGAGTAGTGGATTGAGAACACTCATGTAAATTTGAGTTATTCACCATTCTTTTCACTTGCACTTCTTATATATTCTTCAATGATGTCTTTCATCCTATCCAAATGCCTTTTTAGTGATGGCCTCCATCCCATCCAATGCAGTCTTCATAGTTCTTCGTTTTATTTTTGTGAGGCATTTGTTTTGTATCTAATTATTCGTAAGTTGTAATTATTGTACATGGGTACCTCATCATTCCTATTTACCGAGACTTATTTTATAGGATTCTTAGCCTTCTCACTTTGTATAGTCCTCCTAAGATGCTATTAAGGGGGTGTTGGTGTAATATTATACTTGCATTAATATTAAGTTGACTTAGGTTAGCTTAACTATATTAGGTTTGCTTTGTGCACACCTCGTAGGCTTAGAATAGGATAAGTGGCATCACTAATCACTTTCCACCACTTCCCACATGTGTCCATTATGTTTCCATCACTTGGACATACATCAATTATTCAAGAGAAAATATAGTTCACAACTTTTGTTTTACTTAGTCAAAAGAAAATTTAGAACCAAAATATTGCTTTGGCTATAGATTGACCACCTCTTTTGTATATTACGATTGATTGTGAGAATAATATATTATTTTCATTTTTATTCATGTGTATTGTTGTAGAACATTATTAATTTATCCATGGCTCGTGTGAGTCCATGTTGAGGAGCTTCTTGAGTTTCAACAATTCTTACCCATAATACTTGCATAACTCCCCCGCCCCCAATGAACAAATGAAAATAATATATGAAAAATAGTATATATATAAAAATTGTCCAATAATTTGGCAATTGCTCAATAAACTTTGCAATGCCATTTATTGTATATTTGCAACTAATAAATGATGTCATTGTTAAATTGGAATGCAAGATACATATTTCAAACCAATGTTGTAATAAACCTATCTTTTAAAAAAATCTTGTCATTCTCTTTCATATGAGTATTTGGAATTTCATTATATATGCAATGCTAATAAATTACAAATTTGATAATATAAGAATAAAAACATTTTGTATGGAAGACATGAAAAATTGTTTATAATTTTGTAGAATGACATCCACAAGTTGCAAATTCAAGCATCATTGTATATGTGAAAGACATGATTATAGGAAGCAATGTATATGCAATTAAAAGACAATAAAAATTTCAAAATTATCAACAATACTTGAGGTTGAAAAACACATTATTAGTTTCAACCACCACCGTTACTATTAATATTTGATTTGCATATATAATTTTTCTTCCAATTTTATATTGGGTTTAAAGATCGAGAATATTCATGTATTTCCAATTTCTATTGAGGATATCAAATTAATGTCAATAACAAATCTCCTAAATCTCTATATAGGTTTCCATGTTTGACTTATGCTTTACAATAGCTATTAAGGCATGTGTATATGAAATGTTCATTGGTTTCATATCTTTTATGGAACATAGATGACATATTTTTATCTCCATAATGAATATAGTGGTCAAATTGAACCCTTGCATATGGGAATTTGGAATTTTGGTGTATATGCAATGATAAGAAAATACCAATTTTGAAATAGAAGAATACACACACTGTGTATTCTAGACATAAAAAATTGTTTATAATTTTGTATAATCTTGTCCTCAAATCGTAAATTCAAGTAACATTTTTATGTGAAAAAAATGATTATAAGAAGCATTATATATGCAATGATAAGACAATTAAAACTTCAAACTTATCAACAATAATCTTTGTCTCATTCATTTGCATTTAGCTTAAATATTCTATGATCAATGTGAATAAAATGAACTAATCGACCCTACTTTGAAATTAATATGTTATTTAACCCCATTTTTTTAGAATGTTTAGTGAATTGGCTTTGTAGAGAAACCTACAAATCTATTTGGTTTGAATGAATATAGTGGTCAAATTGAACCCTTGCATATGGGAATTTGGAATTTTGGTGTATATGCAATGATAAGAAAATACCAATTTTGAAATAGAAGAATACACACACTTTGTGTATTCTAGACATAAAAATTGTTTATAATTTTGTATAATCTTGTCCTCAAATCGTAAATTCAAGTAACATTTTTTATGTGAAAAACATGATTATAAGAAGCATTATATATGCAATGATAAGACAATTAAAACTTCAAACTTATCAACAATAATCTTTGTCTCATTCATTTGCATTTAGCTTAAATATTCTATGATCAATGTGAATAAAATGAACTAATCGACCCTACTTTGAAATTAATATGTTATTTACCCCCAATTTTTTTAGAATGTTTAGTGAATTGGCTTTGTAGAGAAACCTACAAATCTATTTGGTTTGAACATGGATCATAAAATGTAATCAAAATGACAATTGGATAGGTTTATCAGGGTGTTGGGCGAGGTTTATCATATCCTCTCTCTCTCTCTCTACTTTGGATTTTTCAAGCTTTATTTTTTGTTAGCGTGTATTTTTGTCTCTATGGATTTTTAAAAATAGCCCAATTTATAGCAAAAAAATCCCTGCAACATATAGATATCACCATTGAAAGTGTGATCTTCCTCTACTTTTGAGACGGGTAGTTGTTTTTGTCGCTTGAGATTGCACCCTTTGTTGAGGCCAGGTTCACCACCTCAGTGAAACATGGAAAGACCTCCAAATTGTGGGATAATGGTGTCTTTTGATGTTAATCTCTAGAGAAGGCTAGTTCCTTCTACTCTTAACTCATTGTAACTACACTAGCCAACACTATAACTACTACTAAGTAATCCTACTCTTAAGTTTTCCAAGGGACCATGGTTAGAGAGAAGATGCAAAAATAAAGGGAGGTGATTCACCAAACTAAAATAGGGTTTGATTATGAATCCAAAGACATAGATATAACATTACATATAAAAGTCTAAATATTGTGCGCAAAACTTTGAGAAGAATAAACTAAACAAGATTGAAATCATGCAAGAGGATTGATATATTCACATTAAACACTAATACATTCAAAGGAAAGAGATCACATTTGCATGTACTATCAAGAGCCTATCCATTTACAACTCCACAGTACGGGGGCATGAAACTTCACACGCACGTTATATAGGTCAGGGAGCAAAAATATTCGAGTTTTAATGGGTAGAGCTCTAGGACTTGGCAAAAATACCTTTTTAATGTGCCTTCGCACTTACATTTATAGAGAATATAAAGAAGGGAAGAGAAAATTAAATCGCAACCATAAATAAATGAGTCCAACCACTCAGGACCAATCACCAGTCAGTTTATAGGCCAGGTATGTGTTCCTAACATTGCTCCAATGACACGTCATAAAATCATATGAGAAATAGGGCAACATCATTCAAAATTTAATGTTGACTATTGGGTTGGTTAGGTGATCAATTTGAGTTCGGCATGACTTTGATGTATTCCACGAATATTATATGATCCGCTACTTGTTATCACCTCCCACAGATTCTGGCATTGATTGACGAATACTAGAAAACCTGCGGGTCTGTTCTCAACGTTTTCCTTGATTTGTAATCAGCTTCCACTTTGTAAATCTATTTTACCCTTCTACGGATTTGTCACTCTTCATCCCATGACACACGTTGCTTTGTGGAAACCTTTGTCTTTTTGCGTCATTTCACTTTGTACCGTGGACTTTTTTCTATGGATTTATCTTCATACCATAGACTCCCAATCTTACTCTATGTTACGGTCCTTCAATTTATGTAGGCATTATTTCCTAAGAATATTTTATTCCTTTCGTGTTTTACCTTCTTTTACTGTATTATGTCACGTGGATTTTTACTTTGTTTCGCAACATATGACCATGCAATCATATTCCTTTGGGGAGCAACAACAGGGGAATAGCGACAGAGAGAACAGTGATCGTCGATAGGTTGAGGGGGTCTAGGGTGAATGCCGACAAGGTGAGGGCTTCCCGAGGGTAGGAAATAGACTCAATCAAGCAAAAGGGCAAGATTTGTAAAGTAACGGGGAGTTCTAGGGCACAAGCTGACAAACACAGGTAGACCCACAAAGCTCCTTTATTCTTTGCTAGCTTTTCTTTACATTTATTTTCCAAAGTTGGTTTAAACAAGTCAGGAAAACCATGGTTAAACATGAGGTTTTCAAAGACAATCCGAACTTGGGGTTACAGAGGTACATTGTTTCAGAGGCACATTTAACAGTGCCAGACAAAAACTGCAGAAATACAGGAAACTCTCAAACTCTTGCATTGGGTACAGGGAAAAAGTTAGTTTTTGTGAATGCAAAGCAATATAAGGGGATCTTACGGCCTAAGCAGGGCAAAAAGCTAAGGCAAACCCAAAAGAAAAATCTTACTTTGATTTTACTAAAAACAACAAACAACAAAGGGAATTTTATTTTCAAAGAATATCAAATACAAGGAAAAAGAAGTATATAAGGAAGGGAGAGAGGATCCAAAACTGAACAAATCAGAAAAAATTGCAACAAACAGGGATGAGCGAGAGGAAGTAGTGCAAGATCCTAAACAACTATACAGCCCTACATCTACCCCTTTGTTGTGGTCTTCGGAATTGTATGTAAATGAGCTCATGAGCATGAAAGAGAGACTTGGAATTTTAGAAAATCAGAGGGTGTAAGAAGACAACGAGAGAAAAGAATGTGCAAAACATAGATACAAGCTAGAAAGGGAAAATAAAGTTCTTAAAGAGCAAGTGTTAAATCTTCAAAACCTCATGGAAAGAGGACAGCAAGAATTGGTTGTTCTAAAACACGATTTAGGACATTTGAAAGTAACGAGAGAAAAAACATCGAAATGGTAAAAGGAAATGAAACATTCCATATAATTGAAATCAATGCAATTAATTAAAAACGTGGAAATAAAAGAAAACCAACTAAGAGATCGAATAGAAGAAGCCAAAACTTGGCCATAAGTGGTAAGTGGATCATCAAACAAACAAAGGCAAGTCATATAGAAACACGTCAAAATTCGGATAAAAGAAGAAAAAGACCAACAAGACAAAATGGTAGATTTTATTATCAAAGGCTTCAAATATTTCGGTAAAAAGGAAAGAACTGACATATTGGCAAGGGACTTCCTTTAAGACCAGTTGAAATGGACAGGGTATATACAACAAGCTAATAGGATTGGCAAGAGAATAAAAGGAGGAAAATATCGACATGTGTGAGTTGTCATGAGAAATGTAGAAGATAATCATGCTAGCCTAAAAATAAGGGGACTTCTTCGAGGCACACATATATATCTAGACGAGGATTTGACATTTTCTCAACAAGAAGGCCGAAAGAAGGAATGGGAGAAAGTAAAAAAGAAAGAGAGGTAGGAAAATGGGAACAATTAAGGAATGGAAAAGCCCAAATCAGTTATTATTCGTCAAACATGAAATAGGAATTCGGCGCCCCACGGGATCCCATGCATATAGTAAGTTGGAATTGCAAGGGGTATCCGTGGAGAAGAGGACCCGGTTTGGGGCCAATAGCAGAGGGAAAATATATTATTATTCTTATAGAAATCATGAGCATGATGGCTGCAAAGTCCCGATTTAGAAGGGTACAAGAAAGTTTCATTTTGGAACGAAGGGAGTGAAATAGGGAAAGGACATGAGGGAATCACAGTGCTAATCAAAGAAGCATGGCTCGGGATCATCAAAGTGTAAAAAGAAGACACAAATTAGCAATACATATGCCTGAAAATATCAGATAACAAGGCAACCATCAAATTGGTTGCTTGTTACTTTTTTACACTGAAAGGCTCAAATACATATAAGAAAAGAAATTTGGATAGGAATACACATATGCTTCGCTAAAAAAAACATTTACGTGTCTAGTGCATCTGGGAAATTATTTTGATGGGGGATTTTAATGCAAGGACTGCAAATAATCAATCTCTTCAGTTGGGCGGCGCGAGGTGGAGATGATAATCCGTTTTGGCTTAATGAAATAGAGGACAAATTTTGGGAAAGAATATCTCAAGATGGTCGTGGAGGGGTGACACATTTCGAGGTTGAGATTATAGGTTTATATAGCTTATACGACATAATTATTTGTAATGGCATGAAGGCTTGGCCTAGATCTGCGGTATCACTTGCAAAACTCACAATGGTCAAAGTGGTGTGGGCTATGTAATATGCACTCAGAGTTCTATTTGTAGGTTGCTCGAGTTTGAAATTGGAGATTGTCCTATTGAGGTCAAATCTGATCATAAACCTCTCTTGATCAAGCTTGATACCATTTCAAATCAGCAACAAGGAAAACAAGTCCATCACATGCAAGAGACATCTCCAAAACAAGGAAAAATCATTTTTAATAAAGAAAATTAGGAAATCTTTGTGATTGCCCTTGAACAACAATTTCAGATGACAAGAAATGATATAGAAAGAAATACACCTAAGGGGATAATGGGTTATGTTTGTATTAAGTTATTGATACCTTTAATTCACAAGGCATTAAGTGCTTGCAAAAGATCTAAGCCTAGAAAGGGAGCTGCAAATACTTTTCCAACCAATCATGTGGTATGATAAAGATTGTAAGGCTGTAATAGAGCGATGAGGAAAGTGACGGGAACAAAGAAAATAAAAAGAAATATAAGAGATTGGTTCAATACAAAAAAGAAACCTATGTGAATAGAAGGAGGTCGGAATTAATTGCTCTCGGAAAACACAATCCCAAAGGATTTTGGAGGGAGTTGCAACAAAAGAAAACACACATAGAAAACAATATCACAGAAGCACATTGGTTAGAATATGCGAAGCTTTTATATGAGCGGTCTCATCGAAGGATATTCCTCACATAATTTAGGCTTCGATTGAGATTTTCTCGAGAGGACAACATTAAACATGGCATAAAGAAATTAGCAAATGGAAAAGCACAAGATGTTGATGGGTTACAAGCTGAATTTTTTAAAGTGGGGGTTGAGGTACTCACTCTGCATATCAAAAAAATTCAATGATGTAACTCGGGTTGGGTTCCCACTAGAGTGGACAACTAGTGTTGTTATCCCTCTATTTAAAAGTGGGAACATCAATAATCCCTCTAACTATCATGACATTATGATCAATCCTCTATTTGGTAAGTTATTTGGGGGCATGATAGAGCATAGAATCATCAGTTGGGCAGAAAGAGAGGAAAAAGAGAAAAAGGACAAGTAGGCTTCCGACCTAAACATTCAACCATTGATCATTGCATAACTCTTAGGCATTTGATTGAAAAGGTTTGGGATACCCTAGGAGATGAATCTTTTTGTTTTTTGGATTTTAAGAATTCATTTGACACGGTACTGAGACAAACTTTGGAATAGGATGGAAGAACTTGGGATTCCAGACGAGTTTAGAGCTGCAGTGCATAGACTTTATGAGCAGGTCAGAGCTAAAATCAGAACTAGAGAAGGCATGTCGGAATGTTTTGGTAGTGACATTGGTGTCAAACAAGGCTGCCCTCTTTCTCCCACTTTGTTTGGTTTATACATTGACAAGCTTGAAGAATGGTTACATAATGCCGAGGGAGGGGGTGTTCAGTTGGCTGAGTATGTGGTGAAGTTGCTCTTATATGTTGATGACCTTATCTTAATTTCAACAACAGCTCAAGGTTTGAGAGAGCATCTAAAAGCTTTAGAACTCTTTTGCCAGGAAGTCGGGATGCAAGTGAACATTGACAAAACAAAAATCATGATTTTTTCTCTAAAAAGGAAAGGGACGCATACTAACTTTCTTTTTGAAGGGAGGCCATTGGAAATTGTTACAGAATATAAATATCTGGGGATTGATTTTCACAACAAGATGAGCTGGGAAACATGTAGAGAAAAAAGGATATAGGGAGGTTGGAAATCATCTTACCTACTTCAAAATAGGTGTAGGAAAGTTGAGCTTTGGGATTGGAAAACTAAGAAAACCCTCTTTGGATTGTTGGTTACTCCGGTGGCACTTTATGGTTGTGAGGTTTGGGGAAGTAGCATGTCAAAGCATGGATGGAGACAATTAGAAAGAATCCAAAAACATCTAATCACAAGCACTCTTAAAGTTAAATCAATAGTCCCTTATGAGATCTTGTTGGCTGAAGTGGGTATCTTCCGATGGAAGCTTCAACAATAACTCAATTAATAAGTTATTTGAAAAAATTTGAAAGCATGGACAATCATTGTTGGCCCAAAATGGTTATAGAGGATAATCTAGAGCGTAGAAAGAAAACTTGGATGAAACAGAACAACAAATGGATGAACAAATGGGGCATCAATTTTTAGGAGTGTCCTAACAACAATAGGGAAATAAAAAATTATGTGATGGAGAAGTTTAGGACTGCCATGTGGACAGAGCAGATTGGTCATAAGAAAACACAATATATCAAAGATTTTAACCCCACTTGGGAGCACGATGAAAAATATTATCTAGGAGTAGTTATCAAAGGTAAGGCAATGATTCTAGTGGCTCAGTTGAGGACCGAGATCACATCATCTTCATTGTGAAACCGGTAAATGGACTATTCCCAAAGAGGATTGGGAAAGGAGAACTTGTCTTTTCTCTTTATGCAAAGGGGTTATTGAAACATAATGGCATTTCATTATGGAGTGTTCAGCATATGATAATATTTGTATCCATAAAAATGATTTAAAATTGGACAACTTAAATGAGGTATTTGAAGAAACAAAACTTCAAAGGACCGTCCGTTTTGTGCTCAAGACTCACATTAGGAGAACAAATATTGCGAAAAGAGTCTGAAATAAGCTTAATGTCTCTGTTTCTTTTGGTCCCTTAGACTCTTCAGTCTCGTGGACGTCATTAAAATATTTCTTTCTTTCTTTCTTGTGGTACACTATGTTTCCTTATTTCACATGATACTACATTTCTTAATTACATGGCATTTCTTGCAGAAATTTCCTAAGTCTATAACTTGAATGGAGTTGTTCAAACAACATGGTTGCTAATTTGGACAACGGTTTGGCAACTTGCGAGGACATTTTCTTGCTATATGAATTGATCGGTAGCTTGGATTATTCGTTGGGCATGTAATTGACATGATTTTGAGAATTGATCATGAAGTTGAGTCGTAGTGCCTTGTTTCTCATTTTGCGGAGCTTTCATGATTCTACAACAATATTCAACTTTTCTCTGCAGATCTTTAACTTTGTGGGAATTGCAAATAAGGAAAAATTGTGTAACACAACACTTATTCGAGAGATATCACCACAAAATTATTGAGGGATAAAACTCAATTAATGATAATAAAACAAACAACAAAAGAGACCCTACAATAACAACAAGGAAAAGGAAACACAAAACAACAAAATGACTATGTGCAAGATGCAACATAACAAGTTCGATGAGAAAGTTTAAGATAAATCCCATTGATGGGATTTGAAGTGCCTCCCCTTTAATCTTTGAGAGCTCAAATTAATTAGCATGCTTATAATTTGTGATAACATATGACCCACTCCAAAGTGCATCAAACTTAGAGTATCACCCTTAATTGGATCTATCTACATCTTGCTTCAAAACTAGGTCCCTTGCACGTCCCTTGCTTTGATGAGCCCAAAAATGGCCCATTTGATACAAGATTTGACATTCTTTTTCCTTGCATACATTACATAAAGTGGATCTAAGTGTAATTTCTGAACTTATGGTTTATTTAGAATGAAATAGAGAGTATATATCATGGTTGTTTCTTTAGACTTTATTGTTATCTCTTTGTTAGCTATTTCTAATGATTATTGGGAAAAAGATGTCAATTTGTGCATATGCAGTCCATACTAAGATATAAATGATTTTGAGCATGAAGAGTACACGTGAAAAAAAAATTATGGAGAATATTCAAAGCTCTAGAGTTCCATATCATACTAGCTTTGGAAATGTTCGGCGATTCTATGGCGACTCCTTAGTCTTGGTTTGAGGAAAAGTGAAAAATAGTTATCGATAATATAACCAAACGCAAATATAATTTCATATTAAGTTTATTCTTGAAAAATTATACAAGTTCATAAAAATAATCCTCTTGATCGGAGTCTACCGGTCTTGCTTGAGTCTAGTCTACCAGCCGCTTCGTGTCTACCGGTCTTGCTTGAGTCTACCGGTTTGGCTTTAGAGTCTTCCAAGTATAGCTTTGGAGTTGAGCAGTATAGCTTCAGATTTGAACATTATAGATTTGAATTTGAACATTATAGCTTTGGATTTGAACATTATATATTTGGATTTGGATATTAGAACTCGGAGATGAATACTAGAGCTATAGAGATGATCATACCTCCAGGGTAGTTTGAGAAGCATTGCAATCTATTTAAAGATTCATATTGTGCCCATTTTCCCAAAATGTAAATTGTGCATTCTTTTTTAAAATAACGGGTCTTTTTATGTTTTTATTGCTGTTTGTGTTATGTTAGGATATCCCGATGTATCATATGAGCCAATTTCAACAAATACCCGGATATTCATTTTATCCCTATATCATTAAATAAATAGGGTTTTGCTCCAGTCACTGTTGAAATGAATCCGGTATTCACATATATTAGGGTTTTCATCAAAAATGAATCAAGCTTTTACGCAACTTCTGGCAACATTTTTGCTTTTATTTATTTCTTTTGCATTTTTCTTGATTTTCTCCTCGGTTTCTCTGTGAAATTCCCCTAGGTCAATTCTTTCACCAGTATAGTCTATTTAATTGCCCGAAGCATCTGGAGATCATCTACCAACACAACGCTAGAAGGAATCAGCCTCAAAATGCAAGCTTCTAACCAAAAATGATGAAGTCATGCACAAAAAGCCTCTCCCAGGCAAGTCACACTTTTTGGGAATGAATAGGTTTAAGCTGCAGTGGGATTTTTGGTAGCAGCAGGCAGGTGGGAATTTATTACCTGCCTTGCAGGTGAAAATTCCCATGAAGTCAAAGTCACTTAAGTTGCGATGGGAAAATTAGAGGTGGCAGGCAGGCGGGAATTTCTTACCTGCCTTGCAAGGTAAAAATTCCCATTATAAAATAAAGAAAAATCACTTAAAGCACCGATGGGAATTTTCCACCTGCCTAGCAGGCTAACTTTTCCCATCAGAAGGTTTTATTCACCCAAACAAGTCGCACTTTTTCAAAGGGGCTAATTTTAATGCAAGTCGCACTTTTTGGAAAGTCACTTAAGCTGCAGTGGGAAAATTAGAAGCGGCAGGCAGGTGGGAATTTATTACCTGCCTTGCAGGGTAAAAATTCCCATTATGGAAGTCAAACAACTTAAGTGAATGAAGGGATTTTTAGAGCTGCAGTGCAGGGTGAATAATCCCATCAAAGTTGACTTCTTAAATTTAGAAATCACCCATGCTAAAAAGTGTGACCCCTTTGGGCATTAAATAATGCTTTTAATGGCATTTATTAATTGCTTTTATTCCTAATTTTGGCGCCATGGATAAATAGAAGGTCAATGCATGATGTTAAGTCAAAGAGAACTGAAGGAAGCATGCTAAAAATAAATAAAATAAATTTATTTAATGGCAGCCAGCAACATGCAAAATTAGGTGCCCAAGTTGGATGAATAAACATGTTTGTTTATTAATTAATTGCCAGGAATAGGAGGGCAATTATTAAAAATAGAATGCTGAGAGTTATATAAGCATGGGCTGCCATAGTAAAGAAGTAATTAATTCTTTTAGCAAAGGATTGCAGCCCGACAGTTTTGGCGCCCAAGGAAGGAGGATTTTTGCATAAAAAGTGTTTTTCATTGCGGAAAGCTTCAAAGTTTGGCGCCTAGGGTTGGAGGAGCTTGATTTAAGCTTGGTTAATTATCTGCATATTGGTATAAGTGCCCAGGTGAAGTTAAAAATATTTATGCTTGCTTTGCATGCAAGCAAAGCCTCAAATTTTAGGGCAAGCGAGCTTTATATGCAGATTTTTGTGATAAAAATCAAGTGTTCATGCTCTGGATTCCATCTTTGTCTGAATTAATTGTAGGTATTCATTACAGGTGCTTATATAAGTGAAAGGGAGCTCAAATCAATGTCAGATACATTGAATATATCTTCCGAATCTGAAGAAATTCCCAGATCTGCACCAATTGCAAAGAATTCGGCGAATAAAAAGAAAAAGAGTTGCTCAGACAAAGATTGCTCCGACCATGATAAAGCGGGATGAAAGAGAAGGATCAACGGAATCATGCATTGCTTCCAGATTTGCTGATATCGGTGATACGGATCTAGGCCCCGAACCCCTCTCCGAATTGATTGACAGATCCAGGGCTGGAAAGACATCTCTCATGCGGGTAGTAAAGAGAGCAGTGGAATCATTCGAGCTTCAACATTCCCAGTCACAGCTCAGTTGCCTGAATTCATCATGGAGTGTGCAAGGTCGTACCATCCACTATCCAGATCAATCCGGGATGCTGCGGGAAAGACAATAATCCGGCTGGACGCACAATTTATCAATTATTGTCTGAAGATTCCAACACGACCGGTGGTGACTACAATCAACATGTTGGATGCCGGCAACAGATGGGAGAAGCACAAAGTAGACTGTGTGGGCATAATGAACAACAGGTATATGAAGAAGCCCAGATCTCCATCGAAGTTCCCGAGGACTCTTCCACGATCCAATCTGGTGCAGGAAGTGGATGATATTACCAAATTGCTATGCAGGATAAATGGAGAAGCTAACACTCACAACTTCCGCTCATGGATGTATGCCTTCATCAGGACCATTGAGATCAACAAAGCAGATTCAATAATCAATTGGGCGGAGATCATCAGTGACAACATCGGTGAGCAGCTCCGAAGTGTGAGGTGGACATACAACTTCAAGATGACTTCCTACCAGTATATGCAGCAGCCTCGCAGGGTATCTTTTCCAAGCTGGATAGACGGGGCGTACTCTCGAAGGATCCTATTTTTGAGTGCTACCCGCAGCTGACTGTGCCTGAATGCAATAAAGATTACAAGGTGGTCAACGATGGATTCTTCTACGAATTCATTTGCAAGTTGAACAGTGATCTGAAGACCAACAGGGTGAGCAAGGAAGCTTGGGAAGTTGTATCCCAACATGGTTGTATCTTCATCCAGTTTGTAGACTTTACATACCTCAGGGTAACCGGCTTTTCAGGAGAACCAATCAAGTTGCCCAGATATCCAAGCGACAAATTGGTCATCATGGAGTTGTGCAGACAACTCGTGGAGATGCATGACCTACAATCAAAGCGGCACAAGTCTACAGGCTTCTTCTTTCCGATCACAGTGGGCTATTACAGCTGCCAGAGCATTCACAAAGCCAGAGGAATTGAAGTTGAGATGTTCTCTGAGTGTGAGCATGAGTTCTTCCCAGCACGGCTGAACTTCGATCCATATGGGGTAGCAAGGAAGACAATCTCCCAGGAATACTCGCATGTGCCTTCGTTAGAAGACTTCTGGATGAAGTGCAAAAGTGAGTACGAAGTCAGAAAGAAAGACTTCAGCAGGTTATCGGTGTGACAAGTGTTTGATTATGGATTAGCATGGATACCTGCGGATCTCATAGATGATGGGCTTGTGTTACTTGACTCATACCACCAGATGGGAGGGGATAGAGCTGCTCTTTAGGAGAACATTGGTGGCTGCCACACGATCGAGGAAAGATCTATTGTGGTTTTGGTCAACACCTCGAACTAGTTGCTTGACAAAGGGATATTGCCTTGATGAAGCTTTGATGAATCAGATCACAGGAAACCTCAGCGCAGAGAGACTCCATCAAAAGGAAGCACGAGGGAGAAAGCAGCAGAAGGCCTAAAAAGCTTAAAGTGCACAAAAAGTCTCATACACAGGAAAAGGTCACTTCTACGGCTATGGTGCTAGTTCCGACTTCTCCAGCGTCAACTCACCACACTTCACCACCTTTGAAACCTCAACAAGATATTGTCGTTCCTCCATTGAATCCAAAAACATTTGTGTTCTCTCCTCAGCCACTCCGATCTTCACCTCTTCCTGAAGAAATGCTAAAGTTGCAGATGGCAGAATTTGAAAGAGCATTGTCTTTGGACAATTCAGAAGATGACAGTCACAACACTGTAGCAATTTGGATGGAGAGGAACTAGAGCATGAGATGGTGGTGCATTCAACGACTTCTCATTCTCCGAGAAGCAATTTCTCAAAGTGGTTGGCCTCACAGTCAGTCCCGGAAGCTAGAGAGGAGATCAACTTGGAGGAACATGACTTGCAGCTTGCTCCTGAGTTTGGCGGAAAAGACAGAAGACCTAAAGTTGCTAAGGTGACTTCAAGGTTGATTATTGAAGAATCAGGGCAAAAGTTCGCTGAGGTATCAGTTCCGACAGAAGGAAAGCAGAAGAGCGAGCTTACGGCAACAGATATAACAGTGACCAAAGTGCCGATAGGTCAAACCACTACTGAAGGATTAAAGCAAGACACACAGACACTAATAAATGCTTTATTCCTTAAGCTTGACAAAGAGAAGGTAGAAAAAGCTGAACTTCAAAAGCAGGTTTCCCAGTTGTGCGAGATCATTGCTAAGGTTGCCAAACCTTTCTCTCAGCCAATTTCAGCACATGAGCAGGTGAGTGATCATCTGATGCAGGAAGTGGAAAATGCAGGTAACCAAGTTAGAGCTATCGATGAATGGAAGAGCCTAATCATTCGCCAAGCTTCTGTACAACTCAGGGAGGTGCCAATTCGTCTAAAGGTTATGAAGGATGCATTAGTTCAGCTGAAGCAACTGGTGACAAGCACGGTAGATATGAATACAGTGGCTGAAAGTAACCTGGGCACTTTGGTCGAGATAAATAAGTTGTCGAAGGAGGTTTTGATTGCAGAACGAATTGTGCCTGATGGATCGGTTGAAAAGGGGAAGCAACTTGAATTCACAGTCTCTTTCCGCTTGGAGATCTTCAGAATTATGCTGAAAAGAATGCGGGTGCTCGAGGATATGGCATCGTCACTGTCAAGCAATGTAATTGCTTTCACCAATGAGGAAGTGGTTGGGAACGTTTCTTCATACAAAAGGACCATTCCCAACAAAGTGCTTGATTCCCTGGAAGGCTCTCTTCTGATGATTCAAGAGAGGATTGATGAAGTTGTTAGGCCTTTCACGATGAATTCAATCAGTAAGCTGGTAACGCTGCAATCAGACATTAAGAAGTTTGGGCCTAGTTTGAAGGAGGTGGAAGCGAGCATCAAGTTTTGAGCGAAGGATTGCTGCAATTCAAGACAGAGAAAGAAGTTGTGGCTAAAGCGGATGGGAAATTGCTGAACTATATGTTCGAAAAGTATATTCAGTATCAAAACAAAAAGAAAGTGTAGAAGTTACAACTGGCAGATCTTCCTTCTTCTTTTCTTTCTTCTCTTATTTCTTATGTCCCCGGATGTAATTGTAAACTTAAAAGTTATTGGTTTGAAAACCATTACTTTAAGTTATTTGGAATGACTCTTTGAGTTAAGTGACAGATGTGCACAATTTTGGCTTGAACTCCTGATGCATGTCATTAAGAGAGGAATTAAAGGAAGATGATTGCCAGATGTTCTTTTTACTTCTTGTTTATGTTCTAGTTCAGTTATAGTCTCCCATTTGTAATTTCCCCTCTACGTGTTATAAGTAGAGGAAGAACCTACGGGTTAAAGGATCAGAATTTGTAATCAACATTCTTGTGTTCCAGACTTTGAGCTGAAACCCTTGATTTTTGCAAGCAGAGGAATATAGAGGAGATTTTTCCGAGAGAACTTTGTGTCAACGGTGCATTTTGCTTCTTACTTTCTTTCTAGATCTGTTCATAAACTTTGTGTTATTTTAGATCTAGATCTGAAAGTTTCCTTTGCTTTGAATTATGTGCTTAATGATCTATTTGTTTTAATCTATGTGCATGCAATCAACTCTGTAAACTATTGCTTGGGTTGCACATCCTCTCTACTTTCTTCTTTCCTATTATTTTCCTCTTCTGTAGATTTTTCCTTTCTTTTACAGCTTGCTTACTTGCTACAGAACCGTATAGCTATGGTTCATGAGCTACATGGTTAAAGTAATACCCACAAATAGATATTAGGAAATTGTGAAATTTAATTTCCTCCAAGTGTGTTTAAATTTCATGTAAGTGTATTTCAATTTCTTCAAGTGTGTTTCAATTCCTACAATTGTGCTTTTACATCCCTTCAAGTGTGGATTTTGGGTAGAGGGGATTGTTTCCAAATATATCTTTCTCCTATTGCATATTTCCTTCAAACACTATCCTGGATTTATAATTATTTAATGAAGAGGATTGACGACCCTCGTCACTTGCTCTAAATGTTTGAGCTTTAACTCGTCATCAAACCAATGTTTGGTTGACCTTTAGTGTTCTTTTAATTCGATCATGGCGAGTGCCTCAATTCCTCTAGCTTGACTAATTCTACCATTTTAATTATCCTCATATCTTGTCCTTTTATTTTGAATTGATGTGGTAGTTCCAATGAAGGTAACTCAAGAGATAATGAAAGTATGGTCTCTTTACCATATATAAGATAAAAGGAGAGTTACCTATTACTCTCTTAGGTATAATCCTATCGACCCAAAGATCACTCTTGATCCTTGCATGCCACTACCTTTGGTTCATCTCCATTGTCCTTTTCATTATTCTCCGATCAAATTCTTATTGGTAGACTCGGTTAGGTCATTACCTTGAGGGTAATAGTTGGAAGAATTCTTCACGTAGATGTCATGTCTAAGAGACCAATCAAATATTTGGTAACCCATGAAATCCTTAGAATTTATCATAAATTATGGTTTGGGAACCCCAAACCTTATCACAATATCCTCCAAAGTCTAATATGGTCGACTTAGTTGCTTCTTTGAGTGTCATAACCTCTCTCCACCTAGTGAGTAATCATCCATTTTCAAACCCCACTTGTAGACAACATTCTACACTAGATTGATCATGTCAATGAAGCCAAGACCCCATTGAGAGAAAGGTTGATTCACTTGGATTGGATGAAGTGGAAGATCCACCATCTTGTTTTTAAGAAAAGAAGGCATATTCCTTGCATTTTTGACCCATTGGTAAGAATATGTGAAAAATGTGGACCAAAAGTTTCATGCTATCAAAAAATATAGTTGTAGCTCTTGAAGAGAAATTACCACTAGAGAAACCATTATGGAACTTTGCAAGAACCTTTCTCACTTGTTCAACTTAAATGTGCCATAATAACACTCCATTCGAGTTCTCCCTCAAAATAACTCCACCTATCAATGTATAAGGAATGGATTGCATATTGAAGTGCCACTTCTTAGCTTTATTCAAACCAAATTGATATTCACGGGCAGACAAGAATCTAGCCACATTGTTTGTCTAACTATTTTCATTAGCCATATTTGTTTTTAATTGTTCTTCCTCTTCTTCCAATACATAAGAAGTTTCTTCATCACTTCCAATGTCAATAGCCAACTATTCACACAATCCCCTTTCTCTAACCATACTTGTGGCCTTGATATTTGCATCTTATTCCATTATTTTATTTGCATCTTATTCCATGATATTTTTCACCCATCTATCTCTTTTCTCACATTTTAGATCAAATTATGAAATATATCACGCTAAGATGAGAAATTGGTACCTTAATTCAGTTGGTTACAAGCATACACTTGAAATTATTAAGGGATCATATGATGGAAAATACACATTTCTCCATGTGGATGCATTTCAGCTCATAATATTTCAATGTCCGACTAAATAAATCCACCGTAGTTGTTCTAAACCTTCATCATTTTGTTGAGTTAACAAAATAACAATACTAGCTTTGACTATATAGGCATAGAGAAAGAATCCCTTTTAATAACTCGGGTTGATGAGATTAGTTGCTTGAGAAATGGCATCCTTGATCTTAACAAAGTTAGCCTTTATTTCCTTGGTCCATTTGAAATATGCATCCTTTTTTAGCATCAATGTGATGTGATTGACCAATCACACAAAGTTAGAAATGAACTTCCTAACAAATTTAATCTTGCCAAGGAAATATTGTAATTCCTTCTTGTGAGATGGAAAATAGAGATTAAGGATGGATGAAATTCTTTCTAGGTTGATAACAATACCTTCCTTTAAGACAACATGACCTAGAAGTTTGCCTTGCGGAACTGAAACATGCATTTCTTTGGGTTGATTGATACCCCAAACTCTCTACACCTTTCAAATAATTTCTCAAGGTGTTTCATGTGATCTTCTCTTACTCTTGAGAAAACTATGATATCATCTAAGTAGATGAGGATAAATTTATTTATGAATCCCTTGAATGCAATATCTATGGCCCTTTGAAAGGTAGCACCAACATTGGTCAATCCAAATGACATCTTCTCATAGGCATATATTCCCTATTTGGTTGTGAATGTTGTCTTTATGTTGATATTCATTTTTGAATCTAATTTGGTTAAAAATAGAATAACCATCTAAAAGAAAGAACCTTTTAGCTCATGTTATTGTTTGCAAAATTTGGTCGAGTGGCGGGAAAAGGATAATGATCTTTGAGAGAGACTCTATTCAGGTCTCGAAGTCCAAAAAAGCATAATTTATCCATTCTTCCTAACAAGGACTAATTTTTGTAACCCAAGAGGAATAATTGATGGGAAATATTCTTTTGGATTCAATAAGTTTGGATAGTTATTTTCTCATGAGGGTTTTATCTTAGGATTTATAGGCCTTTACTTTTGTCCAATGGTTTTGGCATTGAGATCAAGGTATATAAATTGTTCGGAAATGTTTGGATCAAAACATCTAAGATCTTCATAGCTTCATGAGAAAACATCATTATACTTTTGACACAAAAAAATAAAATATGTTATCTCAGTCTCATTACACACCTTACCGAGAAACAACTCTTTGTCCCTCATGATAATGAGTAGTTGGTAGTCTTCCTCCTTTGTTGTTATATTTTTCCTTTATCCCTTAAACTCATCATCAAGACTAAATATATCTTCAAGTGTAATTAGTCCTTTAGGTAGCTTGTTTGTATTTAATTGAATTATCTACTCACCATATATTTGTTGTAACTCATACTACAAATCGATGAAAAATTTGCCTCATTTTGGATGAACTGGACTATTTTCTCATAATTGTCAAAAACTTGCCAACTTACCTTGTTATCTAGAATGGATGGTCTAACCACCATATTAACATGTTGTTTATTACCTTGGATGAGGTCCACAGGGTAGAAAAACTACAATTCTATAGTCGTAATCTAATATGCTTCAATTCAACTTTCTTGGCACCACTTATAGGTTGATGACATCAAAATTTTCCATGAGATCCCACACTCTATGCCTATAAAATTTCAAAATCTTGTTCTTGGCAACACACTTTCCTCTTACTTGGTGGAGAATAGCTCGGTGTCCCCAAAGACCTACAATCTTTTAATATTCCTATTTTATACCAATAATAGTCCATGGATCATGTCAATGGGGTTTGGGTAGATCGGTTAAGATGGACGGTTGTGTCCGAATGCACCTAGGTTCAAATCCCACTGGGTGCAATCCCTTCGAGGTGGTTTACCGGTGCTTTGGTGGGTATTACATCACCGGTGGTTACGGTTGGTGATTTATCTTGGTGGTGGAATACTTTGCATCACCGACATTGGTAGTGGCTAGTGACTCTAAAAACAGAGGTGGTGGATAGATTGCATTGTTGGTGAAGGCTCAGTGGTCGCGGTTTGTGTTGGATTAATTGTAATATCTTGTCTAAGGACATTGTTAAGGGAGGGGACCCAAGAACCCCGGTTTTAAGCTCCGGTCAAAAGTGTTAAACTATCTATAAAAAATACTCCGTTGATCAAGGCTTCATATTCTCGCCGGATTGTTAGAGCATGCAAACTATGTAATGTCCCCTTTCCTACGCCAAAGGCCTAAGGGCCAAGTCGAGTCCAAACCGTGGTCATACCCAAGGGGCTGTGGATGTTGGGAGCTATTGGGAAGGGGCCACGTGGTTCTAATATCCAAGTTTTGTGTTTGGGGTCACTTTTGGACCATGGCGACTTAAAAAGGAAAAATTAACTTTAGTTACTTTTATTTTATTGGCCCCTCCATGGAATGAAATGTTAGGAAATAAGAGATAAAATATGCGGAATAATCCCTTATAGAATCGCAACAAAGAGAAACTAATATGCAGAAAATATTACAGATCTCAAATAAAAGTATAGAATAAATAACACAACATAGAGAGACAAGATTTAACGTGGTTCACCCAATTTGGGCTACGTCCACCAAGAATCACTTGCTCGATTTTATTACAAGCCTCCACTCTCTCAATACAATACCTGATCCGTTTGGAGCTAAGCTCAACAAACTCTGAAATTCACACTGAATTCAAAACACATATGCAATACATTTGCTTGTACATATATCATATGCATAAGACCATATAAATAGACAATCGATTAAGGAGTTTGATACAAAAACCGTGGGTATCAAAACCAAAGGAAAAAACCGTGGGTATCAAAACAATGGGAAAAAGACCGAAAAAAACCATAGGCCCAAAAACAACCCATAACGGTTACCCATTACCCACTCACCAAGCGAGTGGGACCACCATAAAAATACCCGAGTGTAACACATAGAAGGTGTACCACATTATAACATGTAAATAGGCTCCACAAACATAACAATCTCCCACTTGGAGACTAATTTCCACTGAGAAAGCTTCTCAACCCTTCACTCATCATCTCGCGAAGGCCAACCAAAGCTGAACATAGCTTTAGTTTATCCCTTATGACCACCTTGGTCATCATGTCTGTAGGATTCTGACTAGTATGAATCTTCTCCAACTTCAACTTATCTTCCTCCAAAGCTGTCCTGATGAAGTGATATCTCAACTGTATATGCTTTGTCACGGAGTGGAAAGCGAGTTATTAGCTAGGTGTATAGCACTCTGACTATCACTATATAGCTTACATTCCTCCCGCTTATGCCCCAACTCCTCAAGCAATTGTTGTATCCAAATCATCTCTTCTTTACCTTTGACCTCATAGCTCTCTGGTTGCTACATATATAGTTCCTCCTCCAAATCACCATGGAGAAATGTAGTCTTTACATCAAGTTGTTCTAAGTGCAAGTCTTCTACTGTAACTATTCCTAGAACAGTTCTAATAGAAGTCATTTTTACTACAGGAGAAAAAATCTCATCAAAATCTATACCTTGTTTCTGTGCAAACCCTTGACCACCAACCGGGTGTTATATCTTTTCTTTCCTCCTTCTTCGTCTTTGAATTTGAACACCCACTTGTTTTGTAATGCTCTTTTGCCTTCGGGTGGCTTCACCAAATCCCATGTCTGGTTCTCCATGAGAGCCTGATGCTCCTCATCCATGGCTTACTCCCACTTCTTCCTGGCATCTACCTGCATTGCTTCATCAAAGCTCTCTTTGGCTCTCCACTATTAGTGAGTAATAAATAATAAAGAGAAGGAGAAAAACGTTCGTGTTCTCTTCTTACCCTAGAAGACCTCCTCAATATAGGAGTTTGGGGTTCTGTTGAGGGGTTCTGAACCGATTCATGTGTCACTTTCCCATCCAAAAGATCCTATACCGCTGCATATTCTTTCTTGGATTTTTCCTTGTTTTCCTACAACTATTGCTTATACATGACTTTCTCATTAAAGACCACATCCATAGATCGAATGATTTTTTTGTCCTTAATACTCCAACATTTATATCCAAAGTCATCACCACCATAACCGATGAAAGTACATTTTTCGATTTAGCCTCTAGCTTAGTCCTATCATCCTTGTCTATATGAACAAACACCTCACATCCAAAGACTCTAAGAAATGAATAATCAACTTTCTTACCATACCAAGCCTCCTCAGGTATGCCTCCATCCAAGGCACTTGAGGGTCCTCTGTTTATCAAGTACACAACTGTGCTCACCGCTTCTACCCAAAAAGAAAGAGGCAGTCTTGCATGTAACCTCATGCTCCTAGCACGTTCCATTATTATTCTGTTCATCCTTTCTGATACCCCATTCTGCTGCAGAGTTCCTGGAACCGTCTTTTGCCTGCGGATTCCATTCTTAGAACAGTAATCATCAAATTCATTGCTGCAATACTCCCCTCCATTATCTGACCTGAGACATTTTAGCTTAAGACATGTTTCATTCTCTACCAAGGCTTTCCATTTAACAAAAGTGTCAAATACATCAGATTTGTTTCTAATACAATAAACCCAAACTTTCCTTGTTACATCATCAATAAAAGTAACATAATAACTTGAACCCCCAAGAGATGATACCTGAGCTAGCCCCCACACATCAGAATGCACCAGCTCTAACTTACTCTCTTTCTTTGTAGGTCCAACCTTGAGAAACCTTACTCGCTTCATTTCCCATATATGCAGTTCTCACAGAAATCCAAACCTATTTCTGTATATCCAGAAAATTCTTCTTTATGATGTTCATGCCCTTATGGCTCATATGACCGAGCCTATAGTGCCATAATGTTGTATCTGCATCTGAAGCCACAAGATTACAATCATTAGTACTATCAGTGGTTAAATACAAGGTTCCAACCTTCTTACCTCTTGCCACCACAAGAGCACCCTTGGTAACCTTCCAAGAGTTAGCTATAAATATCACAGTACAACCATCACTTCCCAATTGCCCCGCCGATATCAAGTTTCTCCTTAATGTAGGCACATGTCTGACATCCTTCAATAGCCATGTATTCCCATTCTGCATCTTAACTCCGAGGCAGAACATTTTCCAACTATACTTTGCGCAAGGCTCATCATCACCAAGAAAAACATGCCCAAAATCTCCTTGAACATAATCAACAAAATAATGCCTATGTGGAGAAGCATGGAAAGAAGCCCCCAAATCTAAAACCCAAGATTCGTGATATTGTGCAAAGAAAGAATCAAAGCATCCTGACATACATTACCGTTGCCACATTTGCCTCCTTGTTTTCTTCTTGTTGTTTCTTCTTATCCCGAAGCTCCCAACAGTCCTTCTTTGCATGCCCAGAGCTTTCCACAATTCCAACGCATACAATCTTGTTCTTGGATTTTGACCTTGCCCGATCTTTTGATTTTCCACGGTTTCCTCTATTCTTCTGTCTCCCTCTAGTTTCCACTTTATCAAAGCATTCCACAAGTAGAAGATTCCCCAGAGCTTTTTCTTCGCATTTCCTCACTTAGAATCACCCCTACAACATCCTCAAACTTCAACTTCGAGTTAGCTGGAACCGAGTTACTTACCGCCATTACCAAGCTATTCCAACTCTCAGGTAAAGAGCACATAATTAATAAAGCCCTAACTTCTTCATCAAATTCTATTATAACCAAAGCTAGCATATTCACAACCGTATTGAAATCATTTAAATGATCTCACTCTTGAACTATTCTCGACATCTTCATATTAAACAACTTTTTCATTAAAAATATCTTATCGAGGCGAGAGTTTTTCATACCACTTCCCTAATGCATCCATAGATCTTTTCTAGTCTTTTCCTTTGAAACATTAAATAATACTGAAGATGCAAGACACAGTCGGATCATTCCAAGTGCCTTCCGATCCAACAAATCCCATTCCGCATCTGTCATACTCGAGGGTTTGTTCACCTTCTCAAACAGTGGAGTATAAAGATCCTTCTGATAAAGGTAATCTTCCATCTGCATCTTCCAAAGACTAAAATTATGCCCGTTGAATTTATCAACCCTAGATCTTCCTTCATCTACCATAGCTCCCACTCAAGCTAAAAACTTTCCCTACGATTCAACACTTCAGCAAACCAAACCAGGCTCTGATACCAATTGTTAGGAAATAAGAGATAAAATATGTGGAATAATCCCTTATAGAATCGCAACAGTAGAAACTAATATGTAGAAAATATTACAGATCTCAAATAAAAGTACAGAATAAATAACACAACATAGAGAGACAAGATTTAACGTGGTTCACCCAATTTGGGCTACGTCCACCAAGAATCACTTGCTCAAATTTTATTACAAGCCTCCACTCTCTCAATACAATACCCAGATCCGTTTGGAGCTATGCTCAACAAACTCTACAGAATTCACACCCGAATTCAAAACACATCTACAATACATTTGCTTGTACATCTATCATATGCATAAGACCATATAAATAGACAATCAGTTAAGCGAGTTTGATACAAAACCGTGTGTGTCAAAACCAAGGGCAAAAACCGTGGGTATCAAAACAATGGGAAAAGACCGAAAAAAACCATAGGCCCAAAAACAACCCATGTGATTACCCATTACCCATGGGTTAATAAACCACCCATGAAAATTTACTTGGGGCTTCGCCCCAACCCCTGACTCGCTCACCGGCAAGCGGACCTGTAAAATACCCGAGTGTAACACATAGAAGGTGTACCACATTCTAACATGCAAATAGGCTCCACAAACATAACATGAAATGCGTATAGGGTTATTGGGGATCTTTTGCCATGGAGAAGTATATAAGGAGATGTGAGGAAAGGAAAATACATATTATTTTTCCTTCATGTGCAAATGTTGTTGCGAATCTACACTTGTGGAGTGAAATCCCATAAGGACCCTAGCTTCGGTGGTGAGAGATCCATCCCTATCTATTCTTCGATGGTAGAGAGATCTACCCTAGCTTGTCATTTTGGAGCCGCTTTACGGGCTATCTCGACGAGATATTATTAGAGGTTTCATAGGAAGGATTTCGAGGGCTTTTGGGGAAGATAACCGAGAGGGCTTTCAAACCCAAATTACGGCGACCATTTGGGCGGGGCTTAGCATCACGTTGAAGGCATCTTCATCAATCTCCAACCCTTTTCCCGGCTAGGTGACTTGCAGCGTTTATTTGGAGTGTTTTCATCACCATTTTCAGATCGAAGGTGGAAATATCATTTCCTATATTTTTTAATGTTGTTTCCAAAGTCCCGTAATTTTTTCTCTTGTATTTGGGGAGTTACAAATTTTAGAAGAGTCCAAATTGTCTAAGGCACACTTTGTAATTTTCTCGCAACATTTTAATTTCTATAAAATTCCAACAACAGTTTTCTTATGTCCTTTATAATAATATCAAGCTCTCTTTAAATTTTCAAGTAATTCGGGTGGATATTTTGGGAGATATTAAGTTTCTTTAGTTCGCTGCCCTAACTATAAAAATCTACAAAAATCGGTATTTTATGTGGCATAAATTTTCAATATTTTGTGCATTTTTAAGTGGTATCCCACAAGGGATATTTCAAACTGTAACCTATGGGAAAAGAATAATTTATTGGCGATTGAAGAAATTAAAACCATGCCTACTCCAATCCCATTTCGGCTTCTTGAACCATCAAAGAACATCTTCCACAAGTCTAAAGCATCATTTCTTTCTTTTTGTGCCATGAGATAAACAAAATCATATTCATGGATACAATAAGTACCTAAACCAGTTTCTCAGCTATGTCATATGGGTCAAATTCATAATTTTCCTTGTCCCATTCATCTAATAAAATATCAGTCTTGAGAAAGGTGGGGTTTTCTGTTGAATTCACACCAACTCATTTTCCTCTTCTTCTATGAATTAGTCCGAGGAGAGCAGGATCATAGGACTCAACATGGTAAGATGAAATTGACGAAGCTCTCAAACTTTGGCGCTTTATCAAACCTCCCACACACTACTACACACCCTCTTTTATTGCACACTACACTTTGCATTGTTATCCATCGCGAAAAGTTCCTATTCACTTCCACACAATCACCTTTTCATTATGTTACACCTCCCCTTTTCTTTCTATGCACTCTCCATCCTTGCACGCATCCACACTTAGCCAAAATTGTGCAAGATTTCTTTAGACCTTGGATGCTCCTGCATTATTTTTCTTTTTCTAATAACTACAAGCATGACATGAAGAAGAAGAAATCCTAAAGCTTTGGAAATGATCTTATAGGATACAATTAGAAGAGTAATTAGTCTCCAACTAATAACTAACTTTAGGTCTCGACTTTAGGGATAAAGTCAATATTACCTTTATTTTATTAATATTTCCTTACATTTTGATGTCAAAATATTTTTTTAATCTTGAAATAAGTCTTCACTAACAAAGTCCAAGTGGTCTTCTAAATTTTGTAAGGAAAATCATCAAGGTTAGGGGATTTATCATGAGCAATAGTGAGAGGGGTATCACAATGGTTTTGAGTATAAGGGCTCACTTTGTAGAGAACTATGTCAATGCATTCCCACAATGTTTAGATTTTCTCATTCATATAATCACGGACCTATAATACCTATTTATAATGTTCCAAAAAAGGTAAGGAAATTTACAAAAGATTAATGAGGTGGGCATACAAAATTGGATGGCCTTAATTTACTCCTTGGTTTGGTTAAGAGATTTGAAAAATTCTTTAGAGGCATGATCTCCAATTTTCATCCAATATTTATAAGCTTGGATTTGAGCCCCTCCGGTGACATGAAGTTCTAAAAGTCACATTTGTATTTGAGTTGAGAAATCATATATTGTAAATACAAGTTGAAGGAATCATATTTAATTGGGATGAGACTATGTGGCACTCTTTGGAAAGAGTGTTACCGACCCATTTCTTGACTTGAGCCACATGCTTTCCATATTGGCAGATGATCGGGCTATTCCACCACCAAATCAAACTATCAACATAAGGAGGACATGGAGCCATGACTCACAATTCAAAGATGATTCGAGACAATGCCCTTATGGCCAAGAAGTGACACATTTAGAAAATATTGATTTGGAGAATTTTAAAAGGTCACCTCCCACCCAGATTGAGTAGTGATGCTCGGTTGGGAAGAAGCCTAAGTAATGGTATATGATTCTAACACAAAGCTAAGCTTGATTACAACTGAAACAAAAAAAGTGCCACCAAGATTTCATTCTAGATTTTGTATAATTACAACCATAGTGATGTTTTCAATTTGAGAGACACAACACATTTCAATAGAAGTGTTGTATCCAAAGACTTTGCATAACACTTGATGAGATAGATCAATAAGTGAAGGATAAGTTGGAGAAGAGTATTATGAGATACATAAACATGTTGATATGAAGGGGAGAACTTTAATTTTAGGTTGATGATTTGGTTTTCGCTCATTTGAGGGAAGAATAGTTTCTAAGAGAAGCATATGTTAAACTCGAGTGGAGGACAACTGGGCCATGTAAGATTTTGAGGAAGTTCCAACAAATGCATATGGGATTGATATCTACCCCATATTCAATCGGCAGATTTGTATCTTTACCATGAGGTACAAACTAGCAATGAGAATGCAACCATATATTTTTCAATGTTATATTGGAGACATGAATTACTCGAGAAGATAAGAGAAAAGATAAAGATGGTAATTGACTCTAAAATCATGCAACATACAAGGGGAAATTAGTACAAGGTATACTTGGTGAAGTGGAGCGAAAGAATAGTTGAAGATGCAACTTGGATGATCACATCCAACATTTCCAAGTACAAAATAACAATGGTATAGTTCAAAAAATGTTCATTTCAATTAGTCATGGTGTATAAGGCAATAAAAAATAGGCCAACAAGCAATACCACATCAACAAAAATAAATTCGTTGGTAATGTGTGTGTGTTTAAAACTTACCGATTTTCCTACATCATTGAATATGGAAAAATCGGTCAAGAAGTATACCTAGAGGTCTAACACTCTAGGAAAGACATGTCTAGGTGGTTTCATCATCTATTAAAATCAAAGCTGATCCATTTTGGGATGAACAAAAAATGGACGGTTTACGTAAATGGTGATTTAACAATTCCCTAGTTGTTTCCCAACTATCCAAGGTGGTTTTGTAAGCACTATGGTAGTTTCAAAATTATTAAACTAGATAAAGTCATAGTTTCACCAACTTAAAATGTACACTTCTAGTTATGGTCAAGAACATTTTTTTACTAATTGTTGAGTGTTTTCAAGTTGTTCGGGAATGTGAAGAGACTATGAAATTCATCAGAGGATTTGGGGATATCCAAATTCCTTTAGTTGAGGGATTTACAACTAGAAATAGGTGAGAGGCAAGCGACAGGAGAGCACGAGAGAGACATAGTTCCACCAGGAGATTACTAAGGGCGGTGTTTAGTCCAAAACAAGTATCGAGACTATTTTCTAGTCCATTGAGACATTGTGTGTGTGTGTGTGTGTGTGTGTGTGTGTGTGTGTGTGTTACAATCATAATTCAATAAAGGCAAAGTTTTGGGTTTCAAGCCTATATATGTTTGTTCAATTCCTTGTCCATTTGTGTGAGTGTAGGTTGCGAGGAAAATTTATCATTCATTTGGTCCCTTCTTGCCCAACTTGCATTGCCTTACTTGTGAATGTAATAGAACCTCTTTATTAACAAAATAAATCCAAATTAAATAATAGAAATAACTTCGCTAATTTTTAATTGGAAAACCATTGTGGCATTCAATAACTAAAAATTGTTAGTGTAGGATATTATTTTCCTCGTATTTATTTACTTGGAAATTCCTCACCTTTGTTGAATCATCTTGCTTAGGTGTCCTTAGTGTCATAAGAGTTATTATGACATATCTTACATGTCATAGAGTGTCATAGTCTATCATAAGAGTTACATTCCTATTCTAGGAATGTAACTTCCTTCTATTATGGGAATATTCCCATGGAGGAGTTACACAACACTCTTATTTATACACTACACTTCAGATTATTGTTATTTGGTTATGGAGGCTTAATGTTAAGTTGGATGTTCAACACTATTCTTGTTAACTTGTGAGTTAATATAATATTACATTTTATTGTTTGTTATTTCGATTTCCGCAACTACATGTGCATTCGTTTTCTACCAGAGATCTTGAAGAATACTTTGATATAGTATTAGAACCTTTGCTAGTGAAAACGTTTGTCGTTTTGAGTTATTTGTAATTTTGAATACTTCCTCTATGAAACTAAGAGTTCATGTGAAAATAGATTTGACTCCATCTTGAATAAGTGTCAAGTTTCGGGTTTAGTGTTGTAAAAAGGTTGTGTGATTTTGTGTTTGAAAATTTTTACGTAGAAATTTTACAGACTAAAGTAATTATCTATAGCTAAATCTGGTGGAACCTCTATATTTAACAGACCGTTTGGCATATTTAACAAGTTTAGCGGAGGATTGCAAAATTTGGATTTAATCTCTCCATCCCTCGGCTCTTCTGGACCTTCAACAACACGCATCATGGTCTTTGTTCACCTCGAGCTACTCGACTGTTCACTCCACGTCCCGAATTGAATGCTTATGCACCGCTTGTGACCCCATAAATCACTTGGATCTATGTTTTCTCACATCTACTGGGCATAATACGCATTCATCACCGACTCCTTGCACAACTGCCATCTTCCTTCCTACCTCATCCCCCGACTCGTTTTATAACTCGTTGTCTCGAACTCGGCTTGCATGGATTGCTTTGCTCGGATCTCGGCTTGGTTTGCACCACACTCGCTTACACGGTCCTTGGTTTGTTGCACCCAACTTACTTCAGCCCCCATCGTTGACCCTGTGAAGTGTTTAGCCATTGACTTGACTTTGTTGTACCTTGGTTCACTTGTGTCTTTATGAAATTATTTGTTGACACTAACTTGAGGGTTCTTGAGCAGTCCAAACTCCAACTTTGCCTCTCGGCCTCGACCCTCCACCTCAACCCTAACAAGATCGGTTATCCCTTTGACCACAACAAAGCTCACTCGAAAAATAAAAATCCCGCCCAAACATTACAAAAGAAAATTCCAAAATAACTTTTGATAGCCTATATTTTTACTATTGGGCTGTCCTTTATATTAAATTAAAATAAATAGAGTTACAGTAATAGGGGCAACCGGGAAACTCACGATCCCACAAAGCACCACAAGGGCAACAACAAAACAAAAAATGCCACGAGGGCTACATCAAAATTCCTAGAGCGATAGCCAAAAACTCGAAACAAATCACCCCAAAAAAATTAAGCATATGCCACAACACCAGGAGGAGGAGGAGGGTCATACCGAGGAGGGATAAACACTCCACTATTGGGCTCGACCAGCGGGGGATTCACCTACCAACCATCATGATCCGACATATGCATTTGTAAAGGAACACTAATTCTCCATCTGGGGGGAGGTGATCCACCTATAGTCTGCATGCCCGGTGGAAAAGAGCCCCACTGCGAAGAATTAACAACGCCCTTCCCCCTCGGAGGCAAGCTCCGGCCAGTCCAGATGAAGATGGAAATGAAGGGTGGCCCCCCGAGGAGAGGTAGAATAATGGTTGCGTGAGTGGATTTTACGAGCGCGGTCCCACAGGTGGTGGTCGTTGCGGTGGCGAAGAACGAGGTTGCGGTGGCGGAGGATATGGCAAGACCCCGACTCATAGTGTATGGAGCACTCCCAGGTGATCTAGAAGCTCATGTAAATGAGTGAACTCTAGGGAAACCTTCGTTGCTTGAGCTTGAATCTATATGCGAACAGTAGACAATATCACCACTTTGTCATTAGTGGAAAATAAAGCAACAAATTGATCATGTTGGAAGATTAAAGCATTATGAGCTTTCCAAATATGAAACAAAATACATGCACGAAACAATTGCCAAAGAGTATCAATATAATGAGGCCAAGGACTAAAATCTCCAAATAAATCCAGACGTCAATGAAATAATTCAGGATGGTAGGGCTGGAATAAGGAGTGAATCCAAGTCCATATGGCCTATGGGCACGAGAACATGACCAAAATATGTGTTTAAATGACTTAGGGTGGGAACAGAAGGGGCATTTAGGATTAGGGATGTCGATATGACTAGACATTTGCCCACATGACAGACCTTGATAGACCAGACACCAAAGGAATTGATTAACTTTGGGCTCAAGAAGAGGATTCCAAGTATGGGAAAACCCCGCATTGTAAACCCCATTAGGCATTGAGCTTATCAATGGCAGCGAGAGCGGGCTCAAAAGATGGTAGGTAGTTCTAGCATTGTAGCGAAGGAAAGAAATTTCATGGTTCTACTGTGAATCACACCGCCAAGTCTCCGGGGATTTAAGCCCTAACTTGTGGAGCATAACATTGGGCAGAAGTTCCTAAATTTTTTAGATCGAGGGAGGTCTGAGTTGACAAGATTGAATTTCAATTTAAGCTCGGGCCAAGGCATCCAATCTCTGCGGTAACCAAATCCTAAATGGTATGAATGCCTTTGCAAGAAATTCAAAGAGCTTTGATGCCCAGAGTTTCCATAAGTGAAATATTATCATTAGTGATGATGGGAGACCACCAAATATTCTAAGAATTAAAAGAAATCCCTATGTGAAAACCATTGTTGATCTAGCGCATCCATGGCTTGACCATCTCAAAAGCTTTCCAGATACTTTTGGCAAAAAAAGTGGCGATGATTTTAATAGGAGCCTTGGTGATAATAAGGGTATACAACCCGATATTATTCCAACATTTCTTTCCATACAGAGCTCCGGACACAATGTAGTGTCGCAACAAGATTTTCCAGGCCTAGTTACCCATCAAACATCGAACCACCCATTTAGAACAAAGATCTACACTTTTCCAGTAGACATTGATGATTCTCATGTTGCCTTGCTCACGAGGGAGACAACAAAGCTCCGAGGTCACTCTGTGAAATCCAGTTGAACTAAAACTTTTAAACCATAAAAATTCCTACAACAGATTGGAAATTTTGGTGAAACGAAGAGAAGAGCGAGAAGGGCACCAAAAAATAGAGTGATACACATGGGTAGCAAAAATAATCTTAGTACAAACTTGGAATTTACCAGCTAGAAATAGAGGTTTGGAATACCATCGAGCCACCTTAAGCTCCACTCTATTAATAACATACTGCCATAGGGTGGCGGAGTCACTGTCATAGGTGAAAGGAATGCCCAAAAATTTAAATTATTCACCACAGTCGATCCATCTCCAGGGGTAAGCTTTCAACCAGTCTGAGATAGGTAAGCAACTTTGACGGTAGCCCAAAGTCTTAGTCATTTGAATGTTGGATCTAGAGGCAAGACAAAATGTATCGAGGCAGTCAAAAACCTTGGCAACATTATGTTCAGACTCAACAATGGTAAGGAAGGAGTCATCAACAAAGTGACCATTGATGAGTTGCGTTGCATGATCAAGAAGAAAAATCCCTTGAATGTGACCTTGAGTTGCATGATGTGCAATGAGATACCCTAGGGTGTCATTAGCAAGAACAAACAAGGTTGGCACAAGAGGGAACCCCTATCTGATAGAATAGAAGAGGTCGAAAGCAGTGGATTGATGACCATTGATGGTAAGGCGAGCCAAAGCATTAGAAAACAGAGTGTTGACTACCGATCTGAAGAAATCTCCAAAGCCAAGGGCTTTGAGCATGGCCAAAATGAATGGCCATTCAATACGATCATAAGCCTTCTCGAAGTCAATTTTGAGAAATAAAGGCCTCTGCAAAGACACCTTGGCCCATTCCATGCCTTCCCACACAATTATAAGATTATCAAGAATGTATCAACCTTTAACAAAACCAGTTTGTTCGGGATGAACAATTTTGGGCAATAGATCAGCTATGCAAAGAGCCAAAGCCTTGGCAAGAATTTTATAAGAGACATTTAGTAGGGTGATGGGATGCTAATTATTCATCTACTTTGGGTCGCCTCCTTTAGGGATGAACTTGATGTTGCCTTAATTGATGAAACTCCCAAGAGAATTGCATTGAAGAGCTTCATTATAGACATAAAGAAGATCAGGTCCCACAAAAGACCAAGTGGCTTTAAAATTTTGCACGAAACACATCCATATTGGGTGACTTATCATCAGCTAAGTAGAGCAAGGCTACATGGAGCTCCTCCAAGGTGAGTGGAGCATTACAGTGGGCCCGCTCTTTGGGGGAAAGCTTAGTAGGCACCAGATCAATACATTGATGTAAGGCAACAACTCGCTTAATCAAAACCTCTTGAACTTGAAAAACCAGATGGTAGTGCTCGACAAAAGAATTAGTGATCTTTGGGAGTTCCGTGAGTCGTTAGTGTGAATCATAGATAACTTTTTTTTTTTGATGAGCATGCTTGGCGTAGAGGGATTTGAAAAATATTTTAGAGGCTTTGTCTCCCACCTTAAGCCAATGCAGCCTCAACCAGATCTTAGCATCACGGACCAATGAGGCTCGCTAATTTTGAGCTTGTGTTAGGTTTCAGACTTAGATTTGGAGAGGAATATCAAAAGGATTGGCCTCAAATAACAATGAGATCCATCTGAATTCTTTGTGCAGAGCTGAATTAGATCGCTTATGGACTCGGGTGACATGCTTTCCAAATCGGTGGAGAAAAACTGGGTGGTGCATGAATTGCCACTTCCCACCAAGAGATCTAGCTGCAAGAAAACATTGACGTGGTGCCATGTTCCAAACCTTAGCAATGAGTGGGACCACCTCGGGTGACTCGGAAAAACAACATTATGATAAAATTGATTAGTGGGAACTTTGAAAGGGGCTCCCTGCCAAACAACCTTAAATGTAATTGGGTGATGATATAACAAAAGCACATCAAACAATACCTTGAAAAATGAGGAGCCTTGTGTGTCAAAATCAAAAAAGGTTGTTGTGAAAGAAGTGCATGGTCGAGGCATTTTAAAACCTGATCATAGCCTTCTCAAAGATTGGTCCAAATAAACCAAGCTTAGGCTTTAAATTCCTACTGTCATCTGAGCAACAGATCATAAAGTGTCCAATGAATTTTAAATAAAAACCATGTCACATGCTCGCGACACAAACCACATAAGGAGGGCACCACATTTATCATCTGGATGCTCTATCATATTAAAGTCGCCACACACCAACCAATAAGCAAGAGGTAAGTTATCACCTAACCATTTCCATAAAGTTGTTCTTTCGGAGCCATCATTAGGGGCATAAACATTAAGAATACCAAAAGAAATATCATTAATAGCCATAATCACCCACACAACTTGATTAACAAGATTTTGGCCCGAGGAGTGATTAAGGCCAAAAAAATTGGCGCAATGGAAATGCTAGCACCACCTTTACCATTAATGTGTTGTGTGTGAAAATGCGTGAAATTTAGGGCAATCCAAGTTAGAGTATTCTGAAGCAAAAAACCAAAAATTTAATTTCTTGTAAACAAATAATATCTAAACTATCAATACACTGGCAAGCTAAATGAATAGAGAATTTTTGAGAGGGCTCTATCAAACCCCAAACATTCCATGAGATGAAATTCATGAAAAATAAGACATGTCAAACTCCCTTGTCGGTCCTCAATACCATCCTCTAAGCCGAGAATGACAAATTTATTGGAAATTGGAATTTGGTCTAAATCAAAAAGCTTGACTTGAATAGAGCAGAATTTTGCCCCATTATCCCCTCGCACGCTTTGGGATGCCTCCTGGGGTGGATTGTGAGAGTGTCGCAGAGAAGAGAGGTTGAAGCAAGATTCCTAGACTTCTCAGAACTTGAAAGAAAAGTCGACTCTACGAGAGTTTGGAAGGAATGGAAACCAACGGGCATAATGGCTTTGAGCCCGACTAATCCTTGGACGGAGGAGGGGAAGGAGAGGGGGTAGATGGAACCTATTGAGTGGGTTTCACACCAAAGCCCTTCTTATTCCCTACCATATTCCAACTATCAGTCGAAGGGTCAGCCTTGGGCTTGGTTACGACACTGCTGGCGGCTTGGAGCGAGCTAGCAACGAACAATCATGAATGTGGTGGTGCGGGGCTTGAAAATGAAATCACGTGTTGGGGAGGTCAAAATAAACCACTTTTTGAGAGATACACGAGACCCAACTTGAATATCTACGTGGTCCTGTAGATCTTTCGCAAGGTCAACTTTGACATGCACACGATTGTTAGGATGAGTGAAGAAAAAATACTCTTGTTTATGGAAAATCACACTTTGTCGATGGGTTTCACAATCTCTCATCGAAAAACAAAGAGATGAACATGAAGACAAGAAATTTCAATCCAAACAGGAATTTTTAATGAAACCTAGCTGGTGGGGCTAAAATCTAGATCCCACCGAGAAATCACTAACAAGGTATTCCCTAGATATCAACAAGTCACCTTAATAAGGAGGGCTTGAAGCTGAGAGAAGGCTCACAAAAGGAGAAAAGATAAAACCCCTTGGTGAGGTTACGAGATACCTGAAACTAGGATACCATTGGAATCCCAATGGTTTTTTATCCAGTTCTGAAGGTAGGCTTATAAGGTAATGCGTGCACAAAAATAAGCAATAAGACAGTTGTTTTGATACCATTTGACCACAGGGTTCAAAATTTCAACAGAATTAAAAACATCCGAGGAGGATTTAGAGTTTATACCTCATTGTAAAATTTTGGAACAAAATTTTGCATGGTGTTAGGATCCATTTCCTCCTTCGATTCAAAAATCATTCATTGTAATGGAAGAAGAGGAAGCCATTTAAAGGCAACTTTCCACCTTAGTAGTGGGAAAATAGTCAGGTTTCACTATGATAGAACCATCGGGATAACCCTAAGAAGGCTAAGGAGGCACAATTTGCGCGATATCAAATGGCAAGCAAATGCATGAAAAAAAAACCCTAATAGAGCTGAAGTTTTCTCAAACAATGATATTTTATAGCCTATATTTTTGTAAAGGCTTAAAATGGATTTTTTTTATTAGTGCAACCGAGCTTTTAGGCTTGTAGGTTAATGACTTAAGTTGTATGTAGAAGGACCGTGAGTCAATTTCATGTAAAGGGGGCAAATTTTTATTGTTTTTGGTATAAAAATAAATCTCATTGGAATATTGTAAAGGGAAGGAAATTATTATTTTTACTTATAACCTTGTATTTTCACCGATGAAGACGAAGGATGAGGTGCAGTTATTGCGGCGAGCCGATACCCCCTCACAAGCAAAATAAACTTTTCTTCTTTCTCTGTGCCAATTCTAACGCTGGCTACATAACCACCTTTGCTTCTTGCTTCTAGTGCTTTTTTAGTTTTAGTGCTAAATCACTTAAATGGGCCATTAATGACTTGAAACTATTTATTCAATATATTTTGATCGATAACTCGGAATTAAGTGTTGTCTTCTTCAAAAGTAGATGTTTTCTATTGTCTTTTCATTGATGTCATTTTTTGTTGTTAAATAAACTAAAATTATAACTAAAATGGGGTTTTGATTGAAGCTAATTTCGAGAGGGTTTTTTTATGGTGGTTTTTTTTCTTTTACAATTGTGCATGCATAGTAGTCTCCTCTCTTTGTGAAAACGATTCACCTTGTATTTCATTTCTTCTTGGGCACATTTTTACGTTTACGACGCGTCCGATTTTCTCCATTTTGTCAATATTTTGGTGACTTGAGACTTCTTGTGACACAACTTCATGGTTTATCGAAACTCTCAACACCTCTAATTACGATGTATGGAAGAAGACATTGAATTTTTATTTGATGACGAAATCATTTTTGATAGTTATTATTGGTGTTACACATGTTCACTATTTCATTGAGGAAGAATATATTGTTTGGTTTAGGTCAAAACAAGCAACAGTCCTTTGATATATTTGCCTCCATGTTTCGAGATACCTTGTAGTCTCACATTGCACATGTGCAGACACAAAATCACTCACATACTACTATTTTACTATACCACTTAAGTATGTTGTTATATATACGGATCTTGCGTAAGAAAAGTATTCACTGATGACACATTTCCTAGTCCATCTGCTTGTTTTGATTGTTTTTATTCCTTTTATCTCTCACATATGTTACTTCTACACCCGGTTACGGTCAGTCACGAGGATCTCTATTAGTCAGTCTTCTCACATTTGTCATCAGTTGTCCCAGGACACTAGCGCCAGGTGCTCCTGTCCACCATGGGTGCTCATGTCCTCTTTGTTCTTGTTCACATTTTTGACATTTTTGGTTAGCCTTTTGGTTTTCTTACTCCTATCCCGAGGTCCTAGTCAACATGTCATGTCACTAGTGTCAAAATTCAAACAAGAGATCCCTATATATACACAACATACATACCATTATAATGACGGGTAATTCTAAAGGGAAAGCATATCTACATACTATCAAAGGGACTACATTTTTGGGTTGATTACTCTACATACACTGCATAGGAAGGGGAAGTTTAAATTCCATCCCACACATTTGCATTTTATCTAGCTTTATCCCGCTATCTTGGTGTCATTAGCGTGAGGGCAACCTAAGGACACTATTTCACACACAAGCACACAAAACTACATGGAGTCTGGAATGTAGTGCAGTGCTCGGTCATAAGTTCATCCTTTAGATGACCATCGAGGTCCACGACTTCACATATTGCATTTTTATTCCAATTTGATGTGTTTGTGAGCTTTGTGCATGTAGCTAGGGTTTGTGTTGCAGATTACAGGTACCTTGGTGATCTTAGTGCAACATCATGACGATCGATCAACAAAAAACAAGTGCGAAACCCTAAGGCCACGGGAAAATTAATTTTCTAAGATGTTTTGTAGTCACGGGTACCCAGTAGTATCTAGCACCCGGCGCCTAGTCCGAGCAGATCCGCAGTCCCAAAATTTATATTAAGCATTTATGGCATTCTTCCCGATCTAGTCATCAATTTTTTCCATATTAGATCAACTCTGGGATAAGCAAAAATCAAATAAGTGCCCTATCTCTCTCATTTTCTTACATAGTTACATCTTTAGAGTGCTTAGCATTTGTATTTTGTTGTATATTATCATAGTGACTTTGAAATTAGATTTAATATTCATATTTTATTAAATCATTTGGTGAACCCCTCTCTTAGAACTCCTTGCCCTAGGATCCACAAAACCCTCATGGATAACAATAGATCTTCTTCTCCTAGGCAAGATATGCATCATGTTAGTATGAATCTTATCCTTGATGATGTTGTTGAGGCTGAACTTCTTTCCCTTTATCACAATGCTCAATTTTATAACGAAGTTTGTAATGTCCCTCTTTCTCGGATAATTTTATCGAAGACCTTTGGCCCATTTTGTCTACTTGACGGCCAAAGGGTGAGCTCAAGGGTGACTTAAGTTTTATTAATTTTATTATATTGTGCAAAATTAAAATATAACATTATAAAAGCACATATAATAAATTAATAAACTTAACATTAAAATAGAACCTAGAAAAGTGCATAAAAAGAAAAACACTTATTTAATTTGTATTTTCTAGGGAGAAATGCGACTTGCTCCATGAGGTAAAAAAATAGAAAAGTGTGTCTAAGGTTCCATTAAAAATGCGATTTGGCCTAGGGAAGTGCAACAAAGGGAATGAAGTTGATTGGTTGCAATAGAGGTCATTTTAGGTCCCTTTTCCTTTAAAAGGAGAGGTCGACTTGCTTGTAAGGCATTCAGATTTTATTTGATATTTTCTCTCTTGCATTGGAAGCCTTGAGCTTTTTGCAATTAAATCCAAGGACAAAAACCCTTAGGATTTACCCCTCTTGTGGACGAAAACCCCAAGAGCATTGTGAGGGATTTCTACTCAGGAAATTCCATTGATCTTCACATATTTTTATCATTCCAGCAGTGTGTGTTGAAGAATAAATTTGCAGCAGTGGATTATCATATTTTCTAGTGTTGGGTGACCCACTTTTTGGGCATTCTATGTTATTTCAGAGGTATTTCCAGTCTGATTTGTATTGCCATTTTTCCAGCTGCTAATATGAAGCAAATCGAGTTAGTTTTCATTAATTTTGGAAGGGTTTAAGTATTGTTTTCAATCACATACATTTGGCAGATTTCTGAGTGTTTTTCCAGCCCTTATTTGTTGTTAAAAAATCAGTATTCTATTCATTTGTGACTGGTATAATCTGAGATCAATTTATGAAAAGAAAGATATAGAATGAATTGAAGTTTTGTTGAGTTTTTATTATAAACCCAGTCACATTTTTATAAGGAATGATTTTTGATCTATTTCACAGTCTTTTTGCCTCTTAAAAATTTGGTTTCTTTCATATTTTGGCTACTAAAAATATTGTGGTCAGTTTAGAGAAGGTTCAGATCTTGTTGGGTGTGTGTTGCATGAGTTTTCCATCCAAACCCTAGTCGCATTTCTAAGGAAAAATTCAGGTTTAGTGGGTAGGGATCTTTCAAAGTTCAAAGATAGCTTCTTTCCCACGAAAATAATATTCCTACTATTTTTGCAATTCTAGTGTGAGCATCGTTTCACTAGACCAAAACTTCACTAAATGCTCTCCTTGTTCTTCTATGGGCACTCGTGCTACTCCACCTTCTTCTCAACCTATTATAGCACTAGATAGTACTATTATAGATTCTATGTTTGGTCTTGCATGTGATAATGTAGATAAAAATGATGTTACTTCCAATGTTGAAAATGTACATGTGCATGATGATGTTTCTCATACTAGTCAAGATGAATGTAAAGTTGTATCTCATGAAAATATTTCTAATGATTGTAAAGATATATCTTATGATAGTTCTCCTCTTACTTCTCTATATGTTGATGACTCTCTTGATGAAATACTTGCATACGAAACTTTTTCTAATAGTGATGCTAATTATATTTCTAATCATGAACATGTTAGTGAGGATGTTACTTCTCTTAAGACTATTGAATGTGAATGTTCCACTCCGAGTTTCTTCTACTTTTGAGGTTGTTTCCAATTGTTAGGTTGTGGGGCCTTTTTTTCATGTGTGAAAGTGTTGAAGACTATACACTAAGAGTAATGTACACTTTCCACAGATTGTTTTTGGCCTCGAAAAATGTGCACGATATCTTGAGAAACGTGCTTTACTCATATGGGTGGGATTTTTGACCCATAGGTTTATGGGACAATTTTGGCCCATGGTTTTGATACCCACGGTTTTGTAAAATTGCTTAAGCGATTATCTACTTATTTGGTTTTGAACATATGGTAGGGTTGATGTAACATTGCGAGATGTGCATGAATTTGGGTGTGAATTTTGTAGAGTTTGTTGAGCATAGCTCCAAACAGATCTAGGTATTGTATTGAGAGAGTGGTGACTTGTAATAAAATCTGAGCAAGTGATTCTTGGTGGACGTAGCCCAAATCGGGTGAACCACATTAAATAATGTCTCTTTGTGTTGTGTTATATTTATTCTACATTTTTATTTGAGATCTATAATATTTCATGCATATTAGTTTTTACCGTTGTGATCCTGTGAGGGATTGTTACTGCATATTTTATCCCTTATTTCTAAAAATAGGTATCAAATCCTGGTTTGGTTTGTTGAAGTGTTGAATCATAGAGAAAGTTTTAGCTTGAGTGAGAGCTATGGTAGATGGTGGAAGATCACGGGTTGATAAATTCAACGGGCGGAATTTCAATCTTTGGAAGATGCAGATGGAAGATTATCTTTATCAGAAGGATCTTTATATTCCATTGTTTGAGAAGGTGAACAAACCCTTGAGCATGACGGATGCGGAATGGGATTTTCTGGATAGGAAGGAACTTGGGACAATCCGGTTGTGTCTTGCATATTCGGTATTATTTAATGTTTCAAAGGAAAAGACTACAAAAGAATTGATGGATGCATTAGGGAAGTTGTATGAAAAACCCTCTGCCTCTAACAAGATATTTTTAATGAAAAAGTTGTTTAATATGAAGATGTCTGAGAATGGTTCGGTAGCAAATCATTTAAATGATTTTAATACTATTGTAAATATGCTAGCTTCGGTTATAATAAAATTTGATGAAGAAGTTAGGGATTTATTAATTTTGTGCTCTTTACCTAAGAGTTAGAATAGCCTGGTAATGGTGGTAAGTAACTCGGTTCCGACTAACTCAAAGTTGAATTTTGAGGATGTTGTAGGGGTGATTCTAAGCAAGGAAATGTGAAGAAAAATATCTAGGGAATCTTTTACTTCATGGAATGATTTGTGATGGAAACTAGAGGGAGACGGAAGAATAGAGGAAGCCATGGAAAATTGAAGGATCGAGCAAGGTCAAAATCCAAAAGCAAGATAATATGTTGGCACTTGTGGAAAGTCTGGGCATGCAAAGAAGGACTATTGGGAGCTTTGGGACAAGAAGAAACAACATGAAGAAAACAAGGAGGTAAATGTGGCAACGGGTAATGTATGTCAAGATGCTTTGATTCTTTCTTTGCACAATATTGTTGAATCTTGGGTTTTAGATTCGGGGCTTCTTTCCATGCTACTCCACATAGGAATTATTTTTTTGATTATGTTCAAGGGGATTTTGGGCATGTTTTTCTTGGTGATGATGAGCCTTGCAGTATAGTTGGAAAAGGTTTTGTTCGGGTTAAGATGCAAAATGGGAATACATGGCTATTGAAGGATGTCAAACATGTGCCTACTTTAAAATGAAATTTGATATCGGTGGGCCAGTTGGGAAGTGATGGTTGTACTGTGATATTTATAATGGACTCTTGGAAGGTTACCAAGGGTGCTCTTGTGGTGGCAAGAGGTAAGAAGGTTGGAACCTTGTATTTAACCACTTATAGCACTCATGTTTGTAATCATGTGGCTTCAGAAGTAGACACAACATTGTGGCACTATAGGCTTGGTCATATGAGCCATAAGGGCATGGAGATCATAAAGAAGGATTTTCTCAAATATACAGAAATAGGTTTGGAGTTACGTGAGGACTGCATATATGTAAACATAAGCAAGTAAGGTTTCTCAAGGTTGGACCTACAAAGAAAGAGAATAAGTCGTAGCGCGGTGTATTTTGATGTGTGGGGGATGACTCATGTATCATATCTTGAGGGTTCAATTTATTATGTTACTTTTATTGATAATTCAACAAGGAAAGTTTGGGTGTACTATATTAGAAAAAATCTGATGTATTTGACACTTTTGTTAAATGGGAAGCCTTGGTAGATAATGAATTCTTAAGCTAAAATGTCTTAGCTCGGATAATGGAGGGAGTATTGCAACAATGAATTTGATGATTACTTGTTCTAAGAATGGAATCTTCGGGTAAAAAATAGTTCCAGAACTCCACAACGAGAATGGGGTGTCGAAAGGATGAACTGAACAATAATGCAATGTCTTTAGGAGCATGAAGTTACATGTAGGACTACCTCTTTCTTTTTGGGTAAAAGCGGTGAGCAAAACGTGTACTTGATAAACAAAGGACCGACCCTCAAGTGCCTTAAATGGAGGCATACACGAGGAGGCCTGTATGATAAGAAAGTTGATTATTCATTTCTTAGAGTCTTTGGATGTGAGGTTTTTGTCCATATAAACAATGATGATAGGACCAAACTAGAGGCTAAATCAAAAAATGTACTTTCATTGGTTATGGTGGTGATGACTTTGGATAGAAATGTTGGAGTATTAAGGACAAGAAAATCACTTGATCTAGGGATGTTGTCTTTAATGAGAAATTCATGTATAAGCGGCGAGTTACATGAAAACAAGAAAGAATTCAAGAAGAATATGCAGCGGTAGAGGATCTTATGGATGGGAAAGTGACAAATGAATCAATTCATTAACCTCCTTAACAGAACCCCAAACTCCTATATTGAGGAGGTCTTCTAAGGTAAGAAGAGAACCTGAGCGTTTTTCTCATTTCTTTATTATTTATTACTCATCGATGTGGAGAGCTAGATATCTTTGATGAAGTAATGCGGATAGATGCTAGCAAGAAGTGGGAGTAAGCCATGGATGAGCAACATCGAGGCTCTCATTATGAGAACCGGACATGGGATTTGGTGAAGTTACCCGAAGTCAAAAGAGCATTACGAACAAGTGGGTGTATAGAGTCAAAGAGGAAGAAGGAGTCAAGAAAAGATACAAGGCCTAGTTGGTGGTCAAGGGGTTAGCAAAAAAAAAGGTATAGATTTTGATGAGATTTTTTCTCCTGTAGTAAAAATGACTTCTATTAGAAGTGTTCTTGGAATAGTTGCAGTAGAAGACTTGCACTTAGAGCAGCTTGATGTAAAGACTACATTTCTCCATGGTGATTTGGAGGAGGATATATATATGCAGTAGCTAGAGGGCTATGAGGTCAAAGGTAAAGAGGAGATGGTGTGCAAGCTGAATAAGAGCTTGTATGGCTTGAAACAAGGTCCACATCAATGATATAAGAAATTTGATAGCTTCACGATGGATAAAGGTTATATTAGATGTCATTTTGACCATTGCGTGTATATGAAATAAATTTGAGGATGTCAATTTATAGTATTACGTGTTTGTATGTAAATGACATGTTGGTTGCGAGTAAAAACATGCGGGAAATAAAAGTACTCGAAAGCAACCAAGTGAATCCTTTCTTATGAAGAATTTAGGGGCAGCCAAAAAAATCCTTGATATGAGGATATATCGAGATAGGAAGGAATGACATCTAACTTTATCTCAAGAAGAGTACATTAAGAAGGTCTTGGAGAGGTTTAATATGTAGGATGTTAAACCGGTTGGGACTCCTTTGTTAGGCCATTTCAAGTTATCAAATGAGCGGTGTCCCAAGACAGAGAAGGAGAGAAACTAAATGTCCAAGGTACCTTACTCATCAGTGGTTGGTAGTTTCATGTATGCCATGGTGTGCACCAGACTTGATATTGCCCGTGCAGTGGGAGTGGTGAGTAGATTTATGAGAGATCTAGGTAGAGATCACTAGCAGGCAGTAAAGTGGATCCTTCGGTATTTGAGAGGGACCATGGGGACAATTTTGTTCTACAATGGATCAGACACCACTTTGTGTGGTTATGTAGATTTATGTATGGCTAGAGATGTAGAAAATAGGAGGAGCACAAGAGATTACATTTACACTGTAGGTGGGACAATAATGAACTGGATTTCACGACTAGAGAAATTGGTGGCTTTGTCAACCACGGAGGCTGAGTATGTTATTACCACAGAGGCAAGTAAAGAGATGATTTGGCTACAAAAATTGCTTGAGGATTTGGGACATAAGAAGGGGGAAGGGAAGTTGCATAGTGATAGTCGTCTGCTATACACCTAGCTAAGAACTATGCTTTCCAGTCTAGGGTGAAGCATATACTGACTTAGGTACCATTTGATCGGGACAACTTTGGAGGAAGAGAAGTTTAAGTGGAGAAGATTCATACCGGTCGAATCCCATAGACATGAAACGTGATTTTCTCATATGGGCAGGATTTTTGACCCATAGGTTTATGGGATGGTTTTGGCCCATGGTTTTGATACCCATGGTTTTGTAAAAATGCTTAAGAAATTGTCTACTTATGTGGTTTTGTGCATATGGTAGGGTTGATGTAACATTGCAAATGTGTGTGAATTCAGTGTGAATTATGTAGAGTTTGTTGAGCATAGCTCCAATAAATTTGGGTATTGTATTGAGAGAGCGGTGGCTTGTAATAAAATTTGAGCAAGTGATTCTTGGTGGATGTAGCCCAAATTGGGTGAACCATGTTAAATACTGTCTCTTTGTGTTGTGTTATTTTTATTCTACACTTTTATTTGAGATTTGTAATATTTCCTACATATTAGTCTCTCTTTTGTTCATTGCAGTTACGTGAGGGATGTTTCCGCATATTTTATCCCTTATTTCCTAACACCAATGTCATTAATGACGATTCTACCACTCCTACTAGTTCACCACTTGTTATTTATTTTGAATCTACTGCTAGCATTTTTGTCGATATTCTATGTTCTCCTCCTCCTCTTTCTTCTTCATCTTTGTGCCGATTATTTTATTCCTACTTGTATACCTCATCTTTCTTACTTTCCTACATCTAGCATTCCTATAGAATCTTCATCTTCCACTTCTTCTTCTCACATTCCCATGATCACTCACAATGGAAAACTTCAACCTCTTCATGTGCCTCTCACTTCTTCTACAATTCCTTCACATGATATTTTATCACTCATGCATGTTGTTGGCCATTTTCAATCTCAAGTTCAATCTTTTACTCTTGAAAGCAAAGTCTGATATACTTCCATCGAAAATAACTCTCTTTATGGAAATATTATTCCAAAGAAAATTCACAATTCAACTTTTCCTAAGGATTTTATCATGCCTACCTTTTCATGTTTTAATGGCAACAATCCATATTTGCATCTTAAGCATTATCGTTTAGCTATGACTTCTTATTCTAATGATCGATTATTACTAAAAGCTTTTCACCATAGTCTTTTTGATGATGCTCTTCAATGGTATACCCATTTTCCTTATGGATCTATTAGTACATATTGTGAAATGGAATATGTTTTTCTTAGACGCTTTATGCTTAACAATGGTCCTAGAGTCACACATGATCACTTACCTAGCTTGCATCAAGGAAAGAAAGAACCTATTCTAGATTACATTTTACGCTTCAATTCTTGCATGCATCAGTTAGTATTTCAGCCTATTGATCTAGAGAAGTAATTTATCTTTTGTCGTGGCTTGATTCTTGCATTAAAAGAAAAATTACAATATGATACATGTGAATCATTTACACTTTTATGCTATAAATTCATTGATTTAGAACAAGATTTAATTACTGCACATGTTATAGAACCCCCTTTATTCCTTCTACTACTTCATCAACTCCTAATTATTCTCCTCTTCCATCTATTAAGCATCCTCCAAGGCCTCCATCTCCTCTACCTCGCAAGCAAGTTCCATCCCCTCCCTCCACTACATAAGCATCCTTCATCTCCTCCACCGCGTCGGTCTCCACCTAAGACTTCTCCATTTCCTACTCAAAAGCCATTGCATTTTCCACATGCTGCTAAGCCTCATAATGTCTTTTGTGTGTTGCTTGATAAGCACTTAATTATCTTACCCTCTAATAAACATCCTCCTCCTCATCGCTTGCATTGCTAGCGTGATTTCCCACTTATTACAATTTCCATTGCTTCATGGCCATTGTGATAATGATTGTTATGCCCTTCATGGTAAGTTGCAACAATTAAAAGATAAGGGTATCATTTCCTTTAACTCTCTCTCTCATGAGCAGTCTCTTTCACCCATTCTACATAAACGTGCTTTCATTGTTGTTCACCTATCACCTCCACCCACTTCTAAGGTTGTAATCCATCCATCTCCTAAAATCATAATCCATGAACCCCCTTTATTCCTTCTCCTACTTCATCAACTCCTAATTATTCTCCTCTTCCATCTATTAAGCATCCTCCAAGGTCTCCATCTCCTCTACCTCCTGCAAGCAAGTTCCATCCCCTCCCTCCACTACATAAGCATCCTTCATCTCCTCCACCGCGTGTCGGTCTCCACCTAAGACTTCTCCATTTCCTACTCAAAAGCCATTGCATTTTCCACATCTTTCTAAGCCTCATAATGTCTTTTGTGTGTTGCTTGATAATCAATTAATTATTTTACCCTCTAATCAACATCCTCCTCCTCATCGCTTGCATTCTAGCGTGATTTCCCCTTATTACATTTCCATTGCTTGATGGCCATTGTGATAATGATTTTTATGCCCTTCATGACAAGTTGCAACAATTAGAAGATAAGGGTATCATTTCCTTTAACTCTCACTCTCATGAGCGGTCTCTTTCTCCCATTCTACATAAGCGTGCTTTCATTGTTGTTCACCTATCACCTCCACCCACTTCTAAGGTTGTCATTCATCCATCTCCTAAAATCATTATCCATCCGCGTCCTCCACCTAGCGCATCTATCGCCACATCATCTCATCTACCTCACAGTGCTACTACATCTCATTAACTACCTAAGTTGTCGGCATCTGTGTTTCCTACCACTACATCTCCCATTATTGGCCCCATTTCATCTGACATTCATTTTAGCTCTTACACTCATGTTATTACCACTTCACAAGCTTCCACCATGCCTCTCCATCTTTGGTAGGTGATTTTTGTATGATCACCTCATTACCCGATGATGCACTCGTGTTCTTATGGTTCTTACATGACTGTTGAGGGATCTGTTACAATAATAACCTCACTCCATCTTTACGCTTTATGCTTCATTGATATATTTATCTAGCGCACACTATCAAGCCATTTCCTGATGATGCACTCTTATTCTATGGTTCATTATTGATTATTGAGGGGTCTTATATAAATGAACCTCATTTTTCTACACACATGTTGGGGGCATCACTTTTCTTCTCCCCTCTCTTCATTATACTTACACATGCTTACATACATCATTTACATATCTTACACTTAGTAATGTATCAATCCACTATCTCATGGCTCATTTATTTTATCTACTACACTATATCACACACACATATTACTATTTATCACACACTATCTATCCTCAAGCATACATTCAATCCAATTTTAACACATTACTACATCATCATCTATTATAAATCAACATAATCATATACGCAATACAAATCGACATAATTATTTACGCCGTGCCAATCAAACATCATCATTCATGTAATACAAATAAAACATCACAAAATAACATATGAACAACAATCATTGAATCATATATCAATGGACATCAACACAACACAATAATACCAATCATGTGTCTATATATAGCATCAAAACTTCGTAGTTACAAAATAATAATCGTTGGGGGGCAATCCCCCATGCATTGCTACATCCATATATGTCATACATCAACATCATTATCACTATACACAATCATGGGAGATCTAGAACTAGATGATTCACTGTTTCATCTACGCCGCTAGTCGTAGCATATATATATCTCCACTTGTCTATGTAATATAGCTACCTTGATCGATTGCTCATGAATCGGCACTGCAACTCCACATATTTCGTGAATACATCCTAAGCAATGTTTCCTCCTCCTTTAACACGTATCAGCTCACTCCATCTCCACTTAAGCCTCATCACGCTCACTCAATAGTTCAATACATGTGGTTTTGTTATAGCCATAGATGAAATAAATGAGCACGATCGCTTGTAATCACATTCACTCACTCTAATATGCCACCTCCAATGAGCACATCGGGGGTATATTCAGCGTCAACGTGTGGATCAATGAATCAACAATCAAGGACCAATAAACATCACCTGCTGACCATATAACACCACATTATTCATTACACACATTTTACAAATATACAACCACATAAAAATCAACAAATGTCAAAAAACAATACTTACACTCGGCCAATGTCATTGTTAGGTCATCTCCATCAGGGGAAAGTGCCTTTGCCCTCTACTCCTCCAACAGGTGGTCCACCCGCCACATCTCTACGACAATTGGAAATAATAACACACATCGATGTGATGCCCACCATACACTATAGGCATGGGTACATCTTGCATTATCCACATGTATTGGCTCTATGGCCGCATCCACCTCATCTGGACCGGTATGCACAAGATATGCTCATGTCGGGCCCGTCTCGCTCTATGCCTCCTCGGTGATCTAGTAGCTAACACCCATACATACGGCTCTAGGGCACATCTGACTGAGCCATACCAAACTTCCTCGACACTCGCTATGCAAACAACTCAGTCACTCCCGAAAACTAGTCCTCTAACCACATGGTGTGTCGAATACACCGTAGCTCGACTCCATCCTCTACATAACCACTGTAGTCTTTATACGACCTCCATATGATGGCCCCTGGTCCATTACGATAAAGCATAAATCCGTAAGTAGTGGTATCCAATCTCCCACTACACATGTTAGTACATCTCACTACAAATATTGCGAGGCTTCCCCAATCGGCCCGTGTCCCACCGAGTGGCCTCAATATCACAATATGCTCATAGGCCCATACATGTAATAATGTGGTGGCTCCTAATCCACCCCCATGGTCCTCCCGCATAAATTTGTATATGATCTCTATATAAATGGGCCAACATACACCTCGCCCATGCAAATATGGTCCCATGCTCCTCTATGTCTTTGAAAAATATCATGCATCTTATACAAGATGCCCACTCCACCACCCTCTACTACCACAGATGAAGCAATCACAACTACAATAAACACGTAACCACGGAACACACGATCTCAAAATGGAATCTAAGCTAATATAGGTCTCTATCCATACCCGTGTCCCTGTAAAGTCTCACCTAGTTGTTCTCATCTACCTCTGAGCATCTACTATAGCCATCACCTATACTCTCTCACCCACAACTGGTAATTGCAATATACGATATACATCCTCTGGGTCACTTTCATCTCCCTAGTAGGTAACCAAAAAGTACATGTATCCACACACCATTGCTTACAGTACACTACACTACGGTCACCATAGGCATATTATGGGGTACCTCCCCAATCTCATTATTTACCGCAAAGACACACACACAATCTAGTATATCCCACTTAGCATCAGATAATCCCAAAGTCAATAATGTGCTCGAATGTCGACCTCTATGAAACTCCCTCAAGTGTATATCTCTCTACACATCACAAAATATCTATATCGAGTACCTCATATATACGTAAAAACAATGACTCAAGCTATAAAAAGCCATCAAAATCCACATATTCCACAGTACACTATCAAAACACTCTCTTGGTTTGGTAGCGCTAGGAGTAAGACGTGGGCACCTAGAAATAGGTCACCATCACCTGGAACTATGCATTGGCATCCCAAAGGATGTCAACACCTTGGATGCTCCCAACTAGGTCATAAACGCTCGAGAAAGTAAAAAATTTAAATTTTGCAAAAAATCAACAAAATCAAACACATTTCACTAATTTTTTTTAAAAAAATCGTACTTACTAACTCATCTGCCATGACCGCTACTACTCTCTCGAACCTAGTCAACCTCACTACCCTAATTTGTGGCATCCTCACAAGCTCAGAGCTCAAATTCTCAATCAATCACGGTTCAAATGAATTTACTATTCACTTTTTACTATCACTATATATAACAATTTTCAATTTTTCATTTACTATAGTTACTATTTGCACTCATTCTTCCAACTAATACACGACACACGATTTCACTCATATCTTGAGATTTGCTTATGCATTTTCCTCCCCGTTTGTGCCATTCAGCTTAGAATTTCTCCTACCATTGTACTATACACATTCCATAATGTTATATTTTAATCTCGCGCATATACTACTTACAATATCCACATTCTTACAACATCTTCTATACTTGTTCTTGGTCGTCATTACTTCTTTTCAAATCTACTTTCGGCTTAGTGCTCATTATTTCCACCCTCCCCCTCTCACCAAAAGGGGGAATACAATCGGGATCACCCTACAATCCCTCTCAGGCTACTATAAAAGCATGCGATACTCTTAATACATCATTATCGAGAATTTTTAATTCACGCCATTCAAGCAAGGAAAAAAATCAATTTATTCAAATACTTTCTATCTATTTCCCCTAATGACCTGATCTAGGGGAAAACATGAAAATACCACTATGAGAAATATATCATACATATCCAATTTCATAGCAATCTTTCAATCATACTTTACTATCTCTCTAGATAACCTAACTTGGGAGCTACATCGTTTTACTATCTTTCCTAGATGACCTAACATGGAAGCCATCTAACACTATACGAATCACGACACCCATGGAGTGGGGGCAATGAGATGTCATTTCCTTTCCTATACTACTCTTATATGGGTTATTCAATCATGGATCAAAATGGAACTAAAATTTGTCTCTAGCCATCTCATAGCGGTTGGACCTTTTGAGGATGTAGTCATAGATGGAGAGTAAAACTAGACCTCTCTCCCTAACACTCTTCCTCTGGTGGCAGGATGCCCAAATCCTCCCTTGATCAAAATTTTACAAAATCAAGTTGGGAATTGATCACCCCTACCCCTTCAAATCTCCATCGCCAAATCTCCAAATCAAATCACCAACTTCTCCAAGTGATCCTTACAATGGTTCGTTATCTCTACTTACACCATATGGATTGACACGATGATCCATGGTTTACCGCACTATTTGTTCTTACATTTTGTGCATATTCTACAACAGGGCTTCTTTGGACTTCTCACAGGTATGTTCCTTACTTCCTTTACACTACTTGAATTTCATTCAAATAACATAAAGGGGGATATAGACACAAATCATGCACATACTACTATTTCACTATACCACCAAGTATGTTATTATATGTACGGGTCTTACGTAAGAAAAGTATTCACTAGTGACACACTTCCTAGTCTATCTGCTTACTTTGATTGTTTCTATTGGTTTTATCTCTCACATCTGTCACTTCTACACCCGAGGTTCGATTAGGTCACAAGGATCCATGTTTGTCACAAGATTCTCACATTGTTTGTTGGTTTTCCCAAGACACGAGCACCCGGTCTGAAGACACTAGTTCCCATGCACTCTTGTCCACCACGGGTGCTCTTGTCCTATCCCGAGGTCTGAGTCGGCATGTCATGTCATTAGTGTCAAAATTTAAACAAGAGATCCCAAGTGATGATGACAGTGATGATGGGGATGATGGTGATGATCGAGATAGGACAATGACCCACAAGAACAATACAATGTATACCCAAGTGGTATAAAAACATGATTCAAGATGCTAAGTTGGATGCTTCTCTAGATACATCCATCTATGGACCACAAAATCGCATTTAAAAGGAACAATAACCAGATCATACCAAGTCAAGAACACAAATGATAATCAAACACCATGATCAATCTTTCACCAGAATAACTTTACATAAACCTTTGCAAACAAATGAGAAACAATATCATATATTATTATGGAATTGAATGAAATACAATGAGAATGGGCCTTGTTTATATAGGCGAGGAATAACAATCTAAAAACCACCAAGGTCGTAGATCAAACCATAAATCATGCAAAGAACTAGTCATCAAAGAACTAGTCAAGACCATAGATTTATGAGAGAACTAAACATCAAGTATCTAGTCAAGACCATAGATAAGGGAAAGAATTAGTCAATACCATATATCAAGGGAAGAACTATACCTAACAACTAGATAATATCCCCCTAATATCTAAATAAATAAAAAGAAATAGCCACACACATAAGTGGGTGAGGATAAATACAATACAGGTAAATAAAGTACCTAGGTGAACATGAGCTAAGGTAAATACCTACTCTAACACCCCCCCTCAAGTGAAGCTAGGGAACAAAATAGAAGTGGCATGTCCATAGTATGAGTCCCGACAACTAGGCTCGATGAGGTACTCATGTACAATATATCCATGAAGAAATCTTGAACCAAAAGAAGGAAATAATCATGCTACTGAGGAAAGAGAAAGAAGAAGAAGAAGGAAGATGTTCTCACCAACACTCCCCAGAACAACTTCCGAAACCCCAAGCATTCCACGCAACTCAAGGTAGCGAGGTGATGCAAAAGGCTTCGTAAAGATGTCTGCAACCTACTGTTGAGTTGGAATGTACTCCAAACAAAGAACTCCTTCCTGAATGTGCTGATGAATGAAGTGGATGTGTATCTCAATATGCTTGGTCTGTTGGTACTCAACTGGGTTGCGAGAAGTGTGAATTGCACTTTGGTTGTCACACCAAAGTACAGTCAATGAATCCTGTGGGAATCCAAACTCTATCAATAACTGTCAAAGCCAAAGAATCTATTGACTCACTGTAACTTCTACCATGTACTCTACCTCTGAAGTTGAAAGTGTAATAGCCTATTGATTTTTGCATGCCCAAGCAACTGGAGAAGAACCAAGACAAAAAAGATAGCTAGAAGTGGAATGCCTATCATCAAGAGATCTGCCTAATTTGAATCAGTATACCCAACCAACTGAGTACAACCCCTAGTGTAGTGTAGGCCAAAGTGGGAAGTGTCGTGTAAATAGCACAAAATTCTTTTAGCAGCATGTCAGTGACTACTATGAGGAGAATGTGCAAACCGAGATACAAGCCCTACTACAAATTAAATATCAGGGCGAGTATGGGTCAAGTAGATGAGGCTCCCAACTAATTACATATACAATGTAGGATCACAAAGTGGTGTGGTACATGTCGAAGTAAGAGTAACCCTAGGCCGAAATGGAGATGACCTTGGCTTGTAATCAACCATATCAAAGCGCCGAAGAAGATCATGAGTGTACTTTTATCGACTCAAATAAATCCCTGAATCTATTTGAGAAATCTACAAACCAAGAAAATAATGCAATAACCCAATATCTGTCATGTCAAACTTTGTGTAGAAAGAGCCCTCTAAATAGTCTGAATGTGGGAAGAAGAGTTGTCAGTAAGTAATATATCATCAACATAGAACACAAGTATCACAATATCCTCACCAACATGTTGGAGATACATTGTATGATCAGAGTGGCAACAAACAAAACTAGTAGATAGAAGAAAAGAATCCATCTTCTCATACCAAGCCTAAGGGGCTTGTTTGAGAATAGAGAGACCTTTGGAGCCTACAAACAAGAGAAGAATTCTGAAAAAAATCCAGTCGGTTGCTCCATGTATATTTTGTCTTGTAAATCTCCATGTAAAAAGGGACTCTTCACGTTCATCTAGTATACGGTCCACCCTGTGATGCGGTAATAACAATGGTATAAGGTGTACAAAATCCATCTTGGCAATAGGTGTAAAATTCTCAGAGTAATCAATACCTTCAACTTGTGAGAAACCCTTTGCAACAGGATGGGCCTTATACTTGTCAATGGACCCATTAGTTGCGTATTTGGTTTGGTATACCCACTTACACCTAACCATATGTATTCCTTTAGGAAGAGAGACCAAATCCCAAGTATGATTCTTCATCAAAGAAGAATACTCGGTGGCCATCGCATAATCCCACTCCTGTATCCGATGAGCCTTTGAAAAAATACTGTGGATCCTCAGAAACTGTCTAACACAAAAGTCCAAAACCTGTAAAATGTGCATGATGATGCCTAGTGGGTGGAAGATCTTGTATGAAAGGTGTTGCCTTAGAAATCGTAAATGCATCCCACTTAGGGATAGTGACAACATCGGTGGGAATAGGATCCTCAATGGCATCTATAAGCTCCTCATCGACCTCCTCAAAGAAAGGATTCTCAATATGAGATGAAGAATAAGGAGGCATGGAAGAAGATGAAGAATCATGAGGAGTGAAATGCTCATCAAACTGAACATGTGTTCAAAAAAGAACATCATGAGTATCAGGATCTAAAAGTCAATAAGCTCTCATGTCCTCACAATACCCTACAAAGATCAAGGGTTTTCTCTTCTTATCCAAAGATTTCCTTTTCTTCTTTGGCACAAAGGCCCAAGCATGGCTCTCAAAGACTCAAAAATGAGACATTTGGCTTAGTGTTGGACCAAGCTTCCTCTGAGTCAAATGCTCAAGTGCTCTATGTGGTGTATGATTCGAATGTAGTTAGCACAATTAACTACTTCTGCCCAATAGATAGGAGCTAAATCTCAAGAATGCATCATACAATTAGTCATTTCCTTCAAATTTCTATTCTTATTCTCTGTTAAGCCATTTTTTTGTGGAGTATGAGGAACAAAATCTTTGGTGAATAATGCCTTGAGTTTCCAAAAATCGAGAAAACTCATTGCTGAAGTACTCCCCCATTATCGGTTCGAAGGTTCTTTATGCAACTTGAAGATTTTTCTCGACCAAAGCCTTAAATACTTTGAAGTGTGAAAAACATCACTTTTGCACATGAGAAAATAAACCCAAGTACGCCTCAAGAAATTATAAATAAAGGTAAGTGCATACTTAGCTCCATTGAAAAAGGGGGTAGGAAAAACCATCAAGTCACTATGCACAAGCTCAAGTGGTTAATAAGATCTCTTAGAATTTTTTTAGGAAATTGATCTTGGTGTTGTTTCCTAATGCACGGCCCGAGTAAACTCTTTCAAGACAAGAAACTCTAGGAAGACCATTTACCATACCATGAGTGCTCAACTCCTTCAAATATCTGTAATTAAGATGTCCAAATCTTTCATGCCAAAGCTTACTCTCTGAATATGCATGAGAAACCAATCATGTCCCTATAGAAGAAGTGTCATCAAAACCCTCAAAGTGATATAATCTAGAACTATGATCAACAATACCCTGAGCAACAAGTGAATAAGGCTCCAACAAAGTTCTTACTTTTGCCCCATGTGGTGTAAAAGTCACTGTTTTCCTTGACCAAAATGACAAATTTGATATACAAAAAGCAAATTTGTAGTGATGTTAGGAACATATAGTGCATCTTGGATACTACCACCATCAAGTTGTATATCAATTTTTCCCTCAACAGAAAAAGAAAGGAAGAATCTCCAACCTCAATTTTGGAAGTTGAACTCAAACCTAGAGAAATAAAAGACTCCTTGGAAGAAGTCATGTGATGAGAAGCACCATAATCTATAACCCAAATGTCTACAAGTGGTGACTGAGATCTCTCAACAACATTAAGTGCTTTGCCATGCTGATTAAAAGGAGGTGGAGTGGAAATAGAAATTTTGTGTTTCTTGATTGTATCCTCTAAGGATTGCATTTGCTTATAACACCTATGTTCTTCATGACCACTACCCCCACAAAAAGAGCATGAAAGGCTAGGCTTATTCTTGGGTTTAGAAGACTCCTTGGGTTTTGAGTTGTTTTCTTTAGGTTTAAGAGCATTTTGAGATGGAGAAGGGGTGGATTTCGTTTTACTTTTTGGTTTTCCTTGCCCTTTGGATTAGATGCAACTAATGCATTTTGAGAGATGGAAGACTCAAGGTGAGACAACTTAGATTCTTCCCTAGTAAGTCTTTCACAAAATGTTTCTAAGCCGGACATTTTGAATTTGTCACCTAAGGCACCATGCTAGAAAAAAAGGTTGAAGAAAAGATTTGAAATGGTCCTCTCAACTTGGATAGAATCAAATAAACACACTCTTCATCTTTCTTATCTCTTCCACTCCCCTTCAACTGTGTCAACAAATGCTTGAACTTGGTAAGATAGTCTATAATTGTTGGAAAATCTTCAGGATTAAGAGAGGTGATCTCAATTTCAATTTGCATGGCTCTCATATGATCCACCTTACCAAATAAATCCTTCAGTTTCTCCCATATTTTGAAAGGAGGGTCACATTTTTCCAAATGAAACAAAAGATTATCACTTACATAAGTTTCTATCAAACCCATACACTCATCAAATTTGCATTGGTACTGAAATTTCTCATATTCTCTAGTGAACACTAGTTGTTACAAGAAGTTACAACATGATCTAATGCAGAAGTGGATAAAGATGCCATCCTCAAAAATCACCAAAAGAAATGCAAGAACCAAGTAATACAATAATACCCCAAACAATGGAACAAGAGCCCCCAGATTTTGGCACTTTATAATTATAGTGCAATTCTCAAAATAAATATTTCCAATGGAAATAGCACGAGAAAAACAAGTACTTTTGTAAAAAATGACACTCAAAACCGCGAGTTAATGATCAAAAGATACAAACTTTTCAATGTTATGTTCTACTATTTATTTTAGTTGCCACTAAAACAAAATAAAATACTCTTGCCTTCACCATACAAATAAAATGAAAGGGCTTGGAGTTAAGCACCTACTATACCAAGCTTTAAGCCCTCATATGACCAAGGGCTAATGATTTCAATGGGTGTGTTCGGACTTTGTGTGGATAGTGACTTGTGTTGCCGAAAATAGCATGCTACTGAGAATTTCTCGAAATGGCATAATTTGTGTCGTCCGGGTACCTGCCAAGAAAGGAAAGATCCGTCCTTTCAAAAAGGCCTTTGCATGCAAACCGAAAATGGTACACCGCAATAGAAAAATACCCGATTCGGATCCTTGACAAACCCAACGAAACCCAAAAAAATAATTTCGCTTTTCTTTCTTGGTTGGTGTAAATCCCAAGGTGAACCAATGTGTTTCTCTGCAACAACAAAAAAAAACCAAAAAATGACTGCCTCCAGAAATGGTCGAGTTCACAGTCGATCTTAGAGTTTTACCACCTTCCGAGATCCGATGGAAGCCTCTATTTTTGCATAAAAAGCACGCAACAACAAAATACAGAAAAATCTCAAATATATGAATATACAAAAAAATGTTTGCAAAATGAAACTTACAGACGAATGTCAACAACAATATCCTTCTCTGATACCATAAAAGGAATGATAACCAGATCATACCAAGCCAAGAACACAGATGTTAATCAAACACCATGATCAATAAGATGAAAGTAATTCGCCATAATAACTTTACATAAACCTTTGCAAACAAATGAGCAGCAATATCATATATTATTATGGAACTCAATGAAATACAATGAGAACATGCCTTGCTTATAGAAAAGGAATAATAATATAAGAATTAGTCAAGGTCGTAGATCAAGCCATAAATCAAGGAAAGAACTAGTCATCAAAGAACTAGTCAAGACCATAGATTTATGAGAGAACTAGATGTCAAGGATCGGTCAATACCATAGATCAAGGAAAAACTATACCTAACAACTAAATAATATCCCCCTAATATCTAAATAAATAAAAAGAAATATCCACACACATAAGTGGGTGAGGATAAATACAATGCATGTAAATAAAGTGTTTAGGTGAACATGAGTTAAGGTAAATGCCTACTCTAACAGTACAAAGCAGTAAACTCAAGAAGAGGTAAATTTTGCTTTGATGAGTTGAGTTGTTGAAACCATTAAGTCCTCTACTATCTAAGAAGACCTACATTTGAAATCTTGGAAAGATGTCATGGATGTTGAGTATCATCCATGATGAAAAACAACACCTAGAAGTTTATCAATCTTTCGCTAGGGAAGAAGCCCATTGGTTCTAGATAGATATTTAAACTAAAGTACAAAACATATGGGACCATAGACAAGTACAAAGCGATAGTGTTAGTAAAGGGGTATGCACAAAAGGAAGGCATAAACTACAAGGAAAATTTTTCTCCCACAACTAAGATCAAAATGATTAGGATGATCTATGCTCTATTTTGCTGACAGGATGGTCGGAAAGTCCATTAGATGGATGTAAAAAAATGCCTTTTTAATGAAGATTTATAAGAGGAATTCTACATGACTTAACTTGATGATTTTGTTGTACTTGGATCAGAAAAAGGTATGTAGACTCAAAAAATCTTTATATGACCTTAAACAGACACCTTGGGCATGGTACATCAAGATTGATGAACATCTCGTTCAACATGGATTTGTGAGAAATCCATATGATCCCAATCTCTACCTTAAGAGGTAAGGAGGAGAGATCATGATAGTTGTATATTTCAACAATCTACCCATCACTTGGCTACACATGAAGATTATTGATGTTATGAAGAAATATCTTAGTCGATCGTTTGATATGACAAATCTCGGCTCATGCACTATGAAATGTCCCTCTTTCTAAAATAACATGTCGAAAACCCTTAACCTATTTTGTCTACCCAACTGCTAAGGGATGAACATAAGGGGGACTTAAGTCATAATCGTTTATTATAAAGTGCACATATGTATAATAAAAAAGAAATACTATAAAACACTTATATTAAGTTATTATTGACTTAATGATAAAATTAAAATAGAAAAAGGAAAAAAAGGCATTTGACAATGTTTAATTATTCTATGGAAAATGTGACCTCCTTAGGAGATGAAAACAAGTGGGAAAGACATTAAATAAAGGAGGTATAATCTGATTGGGCATTGAGGGTGGCCATTTGGCCCATTTCTTCTATAAAAGCAAGTAGTCTTGCTTGGAGAGAGCATCCTTTTCTATTTTCATAAATCTGAATTTTGCATGTTGAGCCTAGAGCTTACATCAAAAAATCTTCTAAGGACGAAACCCCTTAGAGATTCTCTCTTGAGGACGAAAACCCTCTTGAGATTGAGGAGAAGAACGAAAACTCTTCTTCTTGGTATTTTCCAGCAGTGATTGAATACTTGTGAAGCTGATTTGAAGTAGGGTTTGAAGGAGAAAAGTGTTGCTGAAGTTTCTTCTTTATTCCCAGCTGAAGCGACCTACTTGGAGGATTGTTTGGAGGTGTTGAGAGTGAATAAAAATCAGATCTGTGTTGCTGTTATAAATTCTGATTTTTAGTCATCTAAATCAATCATTTTGGAGTGGTATTTGGCTCCAAAACTTCTCATTTCCAGCTGTGTCTGAAGACAAGGGTTTGCAGAAATTTAATAAATAAATCAGCCATATTTGGAGCCTCAAATTGGTACTTTTATTTCTGCATTTGTTTTATAAATTCAGCCCTTTTATTTTGATAAGAAAAAGTGTTGTTTTATACATCTTTGGAGGGTTTTCTTAATAAAAAAATTGTGGTATATTTTAAGTCAGATTTTGGGGGAATCCTTGTTTGCATTTATATGTCCTCAAACATTTGGGGACATTACACACTACTATCTTGGATTGGAAGTATGACAAAAGGAGAATTATGCCTTTGTTTCTCATTTGAAGTATATCAAGACAACACTCGAGAATTTCATGATGATGGATTGCACACCTAATACTACACCCATGGAAACGAGACTTTAGTTATCTCCTGAAAATCCATCTCCACTGGTAAATGCAACTCTTTATCAAAAATTGATTGGGAGTCTCATTTACCTCACATATACTAGACCAGATATTAGCTTTGTAGTTAGTTATCTTTCCAGGTTCATGTAAGAACCCAAATTTTTCATTGGAAAGTAGCGAGGTGGATCTTGAGATATCTCAAGGGTACTATGGATCTTGGTCTAGAGTACGAGAAGAATACCGCTTCTTCTTAAATGAATATTCAGATTCAGATCATGCATGTAAAATTGATGACAAAAAATCCACTTCTGGATTTGTATTCTTTTTGGGATTTGGACGGATATCATGGGGAAATAAGAAACAAAGCTTTTTTCTCACTCTTCTACGAGGTGAATATCGTGTTGCGAGATGGAGTTGTTTGTGAAGTGATATGGCTACATCACATACTTGAGGGTCTTGGAGTACCCATATGATAAATACACTACCTTGTATGTTGTGATAATGAGGGTCTTCTCAAACTTGTTTGTAATCCAATGTTTCATGAGATAAAAAAACATATTGAGATACAAGTTTATTTCATATGCGATCATGTTTTGAAACACAATACATACAGCTTTCGGTTTTCCCAACAACCGAACAACAAGCAAATATTTTCACAAAGTCACTTACACGTGACAAATTTGAGTTTTTCAGAGAGTTTTTATCCCGATCCATTGAGGCAAATGCAAAATTAAGGAGGGAATGTTAGGTAAAACTTAGTTTACCTTAGGAAATTATGCATTGTATTACTTTGTTACCATTTACCGTATGTAATTATTTAGTTACGTGGTTAATTGGTTTGTTTGTTATTTTCATGGTTATATGGTTTCTTTGTTATAAACACTTTGTTATTGTTTTTATTGTGTAGTCATGTAGGTTTATTGTTGCATAGTTGTAAATATGTTTTTTGTTTGTATTATGGCTATTCAATGTATATAAACATTGCAACACTCCATATTCGTAATTTGCTCATTTTACATTAATAAAATTCTCACAGTGCAATGTAGTGCCCACTTCCCTTTGACACCTTTTGATGCTTATGCTGATACTATGGACTACATTATAGACATTGTTATGTTTTGGATTTAGTATGATGATTAGACATTGGATTATGGATTATTGTGGATTTTGATTTGATTATGATGCATGATGGGTATTAGAGACACCTCATATATGGGTGATGATATGTTAATTGATATGGATGTTGTTCAGGCATGTGAATTGGATATTATGATTTGATCTAGAAAATGAATATTTTATGATGCGAGATATATTTGTTGATTAAAAATTCAAATGATGCAATAATGACTTCGATGTTGTTGTGATTCATTGTATAGTTGTTTTGTTTTTGTGATTTTTGTATCATATTGGATGTTTTGATATGGCCACGAGGTGAAGGAGGTATTTGTATTTTGTAGGTTAAAAATATCACAACAAAACATCGGGGATCGAGAGACCAACCAAAATGGAATTCTAGGTGAATTCAACATGGTCACCATGGCAACTTGTTTTATTGTGTTGTGTGTTGTTTTGTTAGAGATTCCCATGGGGGAATCATCTTTATATGTGACCATGGGTTGTGTATTTTATTATTATGGTTAATGTTTATTTATTGTTGTATGTATTTTATTTGTAATGTGTTATCTTCTTTTAATTAATTAATTTGTGATAGATTAATATGAGAGATCATATGTTTAAAGTTTAATTAAATCAAATTGGGATATGGGAAGTAATTATGTGAGTTGTTGGCTGTTGTAATTAATTTGTAAGAGCTTGTGTAAGTCATATTTTAGAGTATGAAATACTCCACCTCCATGGAAATTCGAATTTGACCTTGGGGGCTATTTTTAGAGACTTGTGGGACAAGTAAAACTTGTCCCATGCCTCTAAATTTATGTTACCAACCATACTTATGGTTGGGGAAGTGATTGGTGACTTTTATAATGCATTTTATTCATCTTGTGCATGTTTTTAATTACACTTTCTTACATTTTAATTTAATGGTTGTCCCTTGAGGTGTGGGATGTTTTGGAGTGTGCAAGTAACTTGTCATTCTTCACCCACCTCTTTATTAAGCCTTGGAGTTTGGATTTTGTCTTTTGTGTTGATTTGAGAGGATGTGTGATGTGGCATCCTACATGGATCCACATCATCCTCTTCTTTCCCCCTTCTATATATTTCAAACTCTCTTCTTGTTTTGGGGTTGTTGAACCTTTTTGCATTCTTCCTTGGGGGCATTTTCTTGTGGGAGCTCTTGCTTTTGAAGAAAGTTTTGGAGACAGCTTTGCATGCTTGGGAGGTTGTTGTTTTGGGATGTGTTTGGCATTTTAGCTTGTTGTTTGGAGACCAAATAACCATGGAGAGGTAGGAATTTAACTCTCTTTTATTTCTGTTATTTTCTTGTTGTGTTGTGTGGAAAATGCATGCTTTGTTTTATTTGTTGCTTGGTTGGGTAGACTGCCTTAGGGAAGGTGTAGGAGAAGGCTATGGGGAATTCTTGTGGGGGGCATAAGGGAATGCCATTGGCATCAGAATTTTGTGGAGGGAGTTTGGGTTTGGGATCCACCATGGAAAAGAAATAGCTTGCATTTCTTACTTTGTGGGGGCATAAGGAAATCTATGGGGGCATAAGGAGGGATTTGTTGGGGGGCATAAGGAAATGTGTGTGATGAATTACTTGGCGGTTTGTATTTGGTGGATGCCCAATTCCCAATTGGAGGCATAAGTAGCTTCCCCCATAGGCCTTGCTCCTTTGGCTTGCATGATCAAGCCTGAGTTTTATTTTTAAATGCTTCTAAATGCAGTTGTGAACTGCTGTTTGTTTTTTGTTGCATTGTGTTGCAAAAAGAAATGTGTGTGTGAAAGAATGTTGTGTTGTGGAAGCTAATTGTTGCCATGGTTGAATTGCATCTTTTATTGTATCTTGGTTGGGGCTCGGGGGCCAATGATGAAAGAAGGCTTCTCCTTTCATTGGATGTCTTGGTTGGGTGGAAAGTGTTGTCTTTCCCCCTCTTTTGTTGTGATCAACTTGGAGAAAATGAAAATGAGCATGTTGCTGCCCTGGAGCAAAATATTTGTACAGTTTGTGATCCCTTCTTGTGAGCAAGTTGTTGTAATCCTTCTCACTTTGAAGTGGATGATTTGTATAATTATTGTGAATGAGAAGTTACTTGTATTGATGGGGAAAGTTTGAAAGTGAAATGTGAAATGTAAAGAGTTATATTCCCTTCTCTGTTTTGAAAGAGGAATGTGAAAGAGTGTTGTATATTTTGTAAATTGTATTTGAAACCAAATGAAAATTCTTTAATTGCATTCGGGCATTGAATGATGTAAAGATGTTTCTCTTTTTGAAATTAATAAAGGAATTATAAGTTCATCTCTTATTCACCTTTGTTGTAATTGAAATGGGAATATCAAATGGTGATTGAAATACTATTGTGAATGGCATCTCTGTTTGATTGCAAAAAGGAAAGAAAATACGCATGAGAGAATTATATTGCTTGTCTTCTTTTGAAATATATCAAATTGGGAAATCAGGTTTTAAAAATATCATTTGGAAATGATTTGTTAGAAACAACTAAGTGCAATGGACTAGTTTAGAAACTATATACACATTTAAATGATAAAATTGATATACAGACTTAAAAGAGAAAGCTCATTGTCATAAACTTTATACTGGACAATTCATTTTAATAAAAAAGAACAAGTTCGAACCTCGCACACATTAACTACTTGGAGATGTTAAAATTTAGTATGTTGGTTCACGAGATGAACCCAAATTGACAAAGAAATCTCCGAAACCAACTTAACCATTGCTAATTTGAAAACAATCCCTCTAAATGTTTTATCCTTGTTGAAAAAAAAATACAATTTTGAATCGATTGAACAAACCAACTTCTCTAAAATACTCTCAACCCTCCCTAGATCAATCCTCCATGTCTGTTTGACATGTTGAGTAAAGGAGGAAATGAATTTAATCAAAATTGAAAGTTGGAAATTACCAGCTTGCAAATTATAAGCCTGTAGATCTTTTTGCAAAATTGACCCTTAAAAACTTATCAAAAAGTAAAATTTATGTTTCTTGTGCAAAGAGGGCATCGAGAGCTTTCCAAAAAGTCCTCGTTTGCCCAAAACTGAGCTTTCTAGCTCAAGTTATGGCACTTTGAAGTTTTTGTGCCTTGGCGGGAAAATTTGGGAAAATTTTCCTTGGCGGGCCCACAACCCAAAAATTTCCCATCTTTGTGCCTTAGAAAAGTTTTTGGAAAAATTTGATTCGAGAAATTTTTCTATTTTCCTCCACCAGCCCGTAGCCAATTAGAGGGTGCCACGTGTCCTCTTGGAGCTACGACGAGGCGCGACTTCCTTTTAACCCTTAGCCTTTTGAAAATTTTGGGGAAAAATTTCATTTTTGCCCTGCCGGCCCGCAGCCAATGAGAAGGTGCCACATGGCACCTTAGGGTGGCAGGGGAGGGAGGACCCCTTTAATTTCTTTGGTTTTTGGCCTTGGGAAAATTTTAACAAAATTCCCGTGGCCCCACACCACCGCCCCACTTTGGGCTTTTCTTCCGTCGCGAGCGCGTAGACCCACGCATCCCTTTCTCCCTTTTTGTCCTCCCTTCGGCGTAATCACCAAACTTCTCCCGCCGCTTTGGCCCCCTCCCTCTCCTTCATCTCCAATGGCTCGCCGAGTGCCTCGTGTCCTCGAATGGACCCACGGGCGCATGGGCACCGTTGACTTTTCCTTCTCCGTCGGGCGCAATGCGCTAAATCCTCCTACCGCTCCACCCCTTCCCTATTCCCCACGACGTCGTCTCGCCACCACCACGTGTCCTCGGAGGACCCATGGAGGTATGGGATGTTTCTTGACCTTGCGCCCATGCAATGGAAAATTTTCTAGAGCTGCCCCGTGACCCGCCAACCCGCCAAAGGGGATTTCACCCCTGCATGACACGTGTCCCCCTTGGGGAAAATTTAGCCCCAAAACTCCGCCCGGCCATATCTTGAGTTCTACAAGGAGTTAGGAGGACTTCTTTATATCATCGGAAAGGTGAGAAAAATTCCTATCCATTGGGAATGGTTTAGGGAAATTTTGGAAGCATTGAATTTGAGAAAAATCCGGTTGAAACTCTAAGGCTTCTAGAGAGCAAACATGGGGGTAAATTATTCCCTGAACCTAATTGAAACATCTAACCCTAAAATTGGAACCTCGTGAACTTGATATTAGTTAATAAAGGAAACACTTGTTTTGGTAAAATTGGTTTTGTTCTGGAACCTGCCAGTGGAAACGGTTGTCTTTCAACTTGGTTGTGGACACTTCTAATAAAAATAAAATTATTCCATAATTTTCTAGCTAACCCTAGTTTGTTTCTTTGGTCTCAAGTGGTTGTTTAATCAGGCATCACAGGAAACCTCCCTATTTCCTCGGGTCTTCAACACCTCATTAGGCCTTGTTATTGGGAGCCACTTTCTTTACGCCCATCTAAACTACACTTGATGAGGGGTGCTGGTGTAGGATATTATTTTTCTTGTATTTATTTTATTGGAAATTTGTCACCTTTGTTTACTCATCTTGCTTAGGTGTCCTTAGTGTCATAGAATTACTATGACATGTCATAGAGTGTCATAGTTATCCATGGGAGTTGCATTCCTATTCCTGGAATGTAACTCCCCTTCATATTATGGGAATATTTCAACACTCCAATTTGTACACTAGACTTGAACTATTGTTATCTAATTATGGAGGCTTAATGTTAAGTTGGATGTTCAACACCATTCTTGTTAACTTTTGAGTTAATATCATATTGCATTTTATTTTTTGATTTTTTGATTTTTGCAACTACATGTGTATTCACTTTTCTACCAAAGACCCTAACAGAGATACTCCGATAAAATAAACTAATTAAAGTACATATGATCATTTATAACCAAGAGTTGAGTCATGTGTATTCACAATAACATAAAATATATATTTCAAGGGAAAATTATAGCCATGTCATCAAAACAAAATACCTAGAGTAGGAGAATCAAGCACATAATTCCATAACATTAGATGGAGAAAGTGGATCATCCTTCGATGGAAGGGAGTTCTATGTAGAGGGCTTTGTCGACGGGGGATTAGGGGTCTCTCTTCCATCCTACCTATCAATGGGTTCAAAAGGAACTAACACTCCTCAAGCAAGCGAAAGAGGAGCCAACACACATGATTCCTTGTCACCTCCCGTGTCGGAGTGACACCCTTATAAGGCATAACAATGGTAGAATCTTAACCATGAGGAGTAAACAAAATCCATCCTTTTTATTGAGACGGAGGAGGAAATAAACCAACATAACTTGGATGGCTATAAAAGTGATCGTGTCATCGCTAAGGAGTTAGAGGAGGAAAAATTTATGGTGGAAGATTGAGTGCGACATGACTCATAGTGGATGATGCTCTCCTTGATGGTTGAGAATGTCTTGAAGTGTTGAAAGTCAATAACAACCTTCCCTGCTTTAGCTTAGATAGGAAGATTCATACAAGAACGCCCATATCATTAAGTAAATTGTTGAGACAAAAGTGCATTCCTACATAAGGGAGAATTTTTAGATCACCAATGTTGAAACAAGAATAGAATCTTTGAGAAATTTCCAAATGAAAGTTATATGTACATTGACTATTGAGTGAAATCCCCACCGGGGCCTACTTGCCAGTGACGAGTTTCTAATTGAAGGGAGATAAAAGACTACACATTAATTATAAGCACACTTGATCCAAATGTAGGCCATGAAAAGGAGTTCAAAGGTACCTAACCTATCACAAGCATGACATTTGGGAAAGTAAAAGCCATATGTTGAGGATGCTCCATCGAAGAAAGGCCTCGATAGATACAATACCACGTAAATAGAGCTAGATTTGGCTAATGCTAGCTTTAGCTCAAGCTCACCTCTAAATTTGGTCGAGGTGTAAAAGCCAAACTCTAGGCGAGAATTCACACTAGATTGGTTATTAAGGGTTTTAAAAGCCACACGGAACCAATCATTAACAATTATACTTAGAATAATATAAGCCAAACATGAAGATAATGAGAGGTGGTCTACAGTGTATCTACTAATCTAATTGTTTGAGAGGCAATCCTCAATCTTATCAATAATCACAATTATGCTCACTTGGCTTTTGGGACTGGTTTATGTGGCCGAGGTCATGAGTTTGATTCTTGGTTTACTATGGAGTGGGACATTTGCACATGCTCCAACGATTAATTAGTTACGCTCAGTGCCACTCACTTTTTGTTAGAGCTTCACTCTTTGAAACTCCCTATGCATTTGCTAATCCCTTTGAAATAAAATCAGAAATATGCCCATGGTTTATAACTTTACAACAAACTGATATAATTATAGAAGAAGAAGATATTTTAACATCCGCGAGACTACCAAAGACACCCTATAGACAACATATCTTTTGATATAATTGTAGAAGAAGAAGAATATAATTGTATGAACTTAATGTATGACATTATTGTATAAACCGTGTTTTAAATTAAAGGGCTGCTGCGGCACAGATTTAGGACAAAACGAGGGAAATTAGATTGATTCAGTACAGGATAAGATATGAAAAACATTTAGTAACCCGCGTAGTAAGTTTTGCTTTCTTTGTGGCCACAAAAATACACGAGGGAATGAATATATTCGTCTAAATGCTAAGCAATTTTGAATTTAGAAATCCAAAAAGAACGGAAAAATTTGATTGCCTGGATGGCCATACAAATCTTTCGAGTCTGGAATGCTCCAAATTTGCAGACCTAAAGGGTAACAATAAGCATGGCCATCATGTCCTGTAAATTACCAGGCGTTGCAGAACACCTTCGGGAAGGAGTAGATATTTCTACCAGCAGTGCATTTACAGTAAACAAATTGGTCGGCGCTTCAAGGTTTCGGGTTTCTTTCGTACAAAATAATAAATCTTTGCCATGGCGACGACGGCTCACTTGCCAAGCGGTCATGGAATCCAAGGCTGCTTTAAAATTACAGGCACAGCAGAAGAGCGCTGGCCAAGACCGCCTATTAAAGGTCTGCATTCTATTCATCGCTCACACATTCTGTCAAAATAGCTTAAATGTATAACTTACAGCGCCATATAAAATATGGCAAAGGACATTTGAGTGAAATATTATCATATACTTTAAATTAAAATGGAAGCTGGAAATTTCACTTTGTTGATGAAGAAATAAAGATAAAATATGCAAAAGGAAATTTAAGGGAAAATTATCATATGCTTTACATTAATACGGTCTTCGGAGAAATATTTATTTTTTAACGTCCACCATTTTTTTGAACTGTTAAATGCTTATGCATTAGTTCTCTTCTCAAATGTTACTCAACTCAGAAAGTACGATCCAATTTTAACCAGCACAAATAAAATATCAAGTTAGTTGTTTAAACCAGAGTATAAGGTTAAGGGATACTTACGATTTTGTCCGGTTCTCATTCTGTAAAGCTTCTGATTTGTCTTCTCCTTTAGCTCGTTTCCCCCTCCAATGCATATTGCCTTTACTTCTGACCTGCCATTTTATTAGTTGTGTTCGGTGCTCATGCATCAATTCTATTCTCAATCATAACTGAAATCAGAAATCGCTACGTAGTGTGATAAGACTGCTTTGGAATTTACAACATAGAAAAGGAGATGGGCAATGCATGATAGGTGTACAGTTTAGACAAAGCTGAGATTCAATCAGTACTTATGGATTGTAAATAGCTGCTTGTGTATGTTGAGGGGTTCAGTCTACTCTTCAGCACAGCCCAAACCTGTGAAGGGCTGGGGTGTTGGTGGTAGAGTGCCCAATGGTGCCATTGGGTGGTGTTGAAATATATTGGAGGTACCTTTCCAGTTTTCTTACACAACCCATCTCCTTTCCTCTCTTTCTCACCCCCACCTCCACCATAAAAATAGAGTCTCTTCATTGGCTTAAACCTGGGTAGAATGCATCTCTGTTGGATCCTGTTGGTACTGTTATATGCACTGCTGTTTCTCCTTATGCTGGCTTCCTTTCAATGATCTCTTCATGATCAATAACCTGTCTTGGAGTTGATGGTGAAGTGCAAAGGAGACTTGAAATGGGAGGAATTGGGTGGCTCAGTGCCGGCTTCTATACCCTGAAGTTTTGGTAATTTAAAACATCTTGCAGAGGCTGTTCTTGATCAAACACCCTATCCACATGTTCCAGTGTCGCCTTTAACCGATTGACTTACTTCTGCACTGTAGAAATTTAACACCGTCCTGTTTAGTTGCAATTGTCCATTTTGGCTCTCAAAGGCCTTATTCTTGTCAACTGCCTCCACCTTTGCAATTCGTTATTTTGAATCTGTTGATCACTTCAAATATTTTGTAGGCTGCCTGACCAACTCCTTCAACTGTGGCACTAAAGAACGGATTTCTGCATATTGATAAATAGGTAAGTCAATCTCATCCACATTTTCTAGGGCTTGCTGACAAGATCCACAAGAATTTTCTCCCATTCCTATTTTTATCTGTATATGGTTGGAACGGAAATGTTGTCTATTTGAAGGCACAGAAAGAAATCCTCAAGAAGTTTGGGCTCGAGTTTATTCCAACATTCATATCATAGGTATATGTCGCTGCAAGTCTCAATGCACTGCATTCAATAACATGCAGGATTTGGCTTTACAAAAATCATGGAAAAGTTCAAGTCATTGCAAGTTTTCCTTCCTTCATTGTCCGACTTGTATGTAGATGGTTACCTGATCCTCTTCCATCTGACAAACTCAAATTTGATGTTGCAAGTTTCCACAACCTAGAAGATGCTGGGATTGGAGCTATTCTAAGAAACTATGCAGGTCTTCTTCTCATTGCCTACATAGAATACACTAAACGTAAAACCGATAACCACGCCAAGGCTCAGGCTTTTTATTGTGAGTTAAACTTGCACAAATCTTTAAAATCACTCATTTGTATGTATAAGAGGGCATACAAGTAATTATTGTGATGGTAGAAAGTGCAACACATCTCTGGCATCTTCACAACTGATGAGGGGCATCCACACTCTGCATTGAAACCTAGGGAATATTGTAGAAGGCATTGCTCAATGCATGAATTCTATCACGAAATCACCCTTATATGATGAGAGGCCAACAAGGTTGTTGATGCCTTAGCTAAATGTAGCATCACCAGGCTCCACGAGAACCTAGCCTCACCACACTTAAAACACATTCTCTTTCTAATGCCATACAAAAACTTATGATATTAATCTTTTCTAAGTTTTTGTGAAATTTGTGTTCATGTCAAATGCTCCCTCCACCTTTTAACACAAATCCCTTAGTTCCCATCCATATTCTCTTTAGTCATCATTTCACCCTCACCCATAATTTGTATTGTTATAGAAAAGACCATCGTGATTTTGGAAAAGTAAATATAAGATCATATATGATACTGGAAAATTTCAGATCAAATTTGATCTTATTTGAGTTTGGAAAAGTAAGGAAAATAAAGATAAGGTCATATGTGATTTTAGAAAGGTGGAAAAAAACATTTATCAGATTTAATTGAAAAGTCAAGACAAGATCAACTCTGTTATGATATGATATTGAAAAGATGAATTAAGCTGAAGAAGGGTTTTCGAGAAGGCTACACATCCTCATATCGTTATTTATTTGTAATCGGCGTTCTCAGACACTTCCTACCAGCTGCAAACTTAGTTTTTGCTTATTTTGAAAGTTTTTCTTGTTATAATATGCTCTCTTCTTTTGCCAATAAAACAATTACCATTGGTGTCAAGTAGGGGTGCTCTTCCTATCCAAACCTCTCCAGTATTTGCATAGATGAACATGAAGACTTTCTTCAGCAGCATACCCTCGTTGATGACGGTTGTATATTATATTGTGTTTTGATCGCTGTATTACTTTTTGTTGATGATATGGTCCTTCTCTCATATTCTCTTGATGGTCTAGATAAACAACTTGATGGTTGTGCTTTCTTTTGTGAGCTTTGCTAGCTTGTAGTCAGCCTTAGTAAAACTGAGGTCATGACCTTTAACACCTTTGGGGATGTGCTTTATAGATTTTGGTTCCTATACAAAGGGGAGCCTTTGGAAATCACGATTGCTGATACCAACTCGTGTGTTTAGTTTACTGTAATGCATTAAACCTGAAGTCTATGTCACAACCATTCTCTGTAATGGATATGACTCACTTTCTATTAGGGAGTGCTAATGCATTTGGTTACATTTCCAATTTATTCCTTCGGAGACGCGCCTCTTCAACACAATCATTAACCCATGATTCTTTATGGGTCAAAGGTTTCCCAATATTAGATACATTGCTTGGGCTGGTTTTGAGTGACTTCAATCTATCACACTTCAATGTATGATTGTAATGTCCCCTTTTCCAAGTTAGTTGACTACAAAGACCTTGGGCCCATTCCACTTCCCGTGGGCCTTAGGGAGGGAAGCAAGGGAGGTGAAACATTGCCATAATTGTGAAGGATGACTTGACAAACAAGCAAGAAGAACTTCTATTTTTGTCTTCATGAGGTCGGTCTTCTTTGGTGATAGAAAGTGCTCTTTTCCTTCATAATGAGGTTGGTCTTGTGGAAAACATATGTTGAAGATAAAGGAGAAATAACTCTCCCAAGGAGGTCGGTCCTCCAACAAAGAGCATGCATTGAAGTTGGCGCCACATAGAGGATATATAAGGAGATCATTTGGCTTGAGAAGGATCATGCATCATTCATCATTGATATTTTCTTGAAGTTGGAGCTTGTGAAGCTTCTCTCTCTTGCCTTGAAAGACGAAACCCTTTCTTGGCCTTGTTTGAGGACGAAAACCCTCATTCATCTTGGGGTGATCTCACAAGGAGATCACAAGTGAGCTACTAAGGAGATTTCTTGTGCAATTCCTTCATTTCCAGCCCTAGGCGACTTGCTTGGGTATTGTGTTTGGTGCCTTCTAGGGCACATCTTGGCATTTTGAGTTGATGTAATTGTTCCTCATAATTTATGAGGCTGGATCTACACTTTGGAGTGATTTTTGGGATTCATTAATCATTATTTCCAGCCCTGTGTGTTGGCTGTACTTCTGCTGTTAAGAAATTAATTACAGCTGTGATTTATCTCCTCATTTCTCATTTATTTTGGAGTGTATTGGCTGGATAAATATTTCCATGGTTGAATAAAATATTTGGAAGCATTCTATGTCATTTTCAGCTTGTGTTGCATGGGAATTGATGCCATTGAAGTGCCATTACAGTTCGCTGCCCTAGGAGAATAAATACTGGTTCACAACTAGGGTTTGTGTGGAATCATTGTTGGTTGTCATCACAATTCAGTTGCTGTCATAAAAAATCAGATTTCTTCTTGTTGCTAATTGCATTTTCAGTTTGTTTCCATAAGGGTTTGAAGTAATTTTTGGTGGCTGTCATAAACATCGAGTTCGTTGGTTGGGGTTTGAGCCCAAACCCTTATTTTCCGTTTGATGTCCTAAAAGGGACATTATAGTGGTATTAGAGCCCAAGATCTTGCCACACGATGGTTTGAAACGTCCCTTTTGAAATAAAACTGAAAATTAAGGAAATTAGCTCAAACCCCAATACAAATGTAATGTCCCCCTTTTTAAATAAAAATTAAAATAAGGGAAATTCGATTTGCACATGTGAGTTTAAAAATCAAAATATATTTTAATTGTGCAAATCAAAAATAAGAAAGAAAAATCGATTACCTTGGGATAATAATTATTTATTTTGAAGGTGAATAAAGTGACTAAGCAAGTCGCATTTTTCTGGGAATTATTTAATGATTGTTATTTAGAATAAATCGATTTATTCTAAGCATGGGTCGATCCATATGGGCCCCATTTGATTTAATTTTTCCATGCATTTAATATTTGTTTTGAGTGTGTTTTCCAGAAAAATTTTAAATAAAGATTCTCTCCTAGATTTTGGCGCCAAAAATGGAGAAGGAATCTTCGAGATTAAGCAAAGAATATATATAAAAGAAGATGATGGGCACTCCTTTTCGCATGTTGACAGTTATTATAACTTATCTTCATGCTTGAAGAGGGATGTATGCCCACTTGTGATAAAAATAAAAGGTGTTCATTAACACCACCAATTGTGAAGTGTGTGCGCCTTTTGAGAGAGCTATGAATTGATGAGTAATGTGCATTTATATTCCATATATGTGAGTCGCCATTTTTGGGAAGAGTTCAAGCTTGTTTTAAGAGGGTTTTGAGAGTGATTTATGGTGAATGCAATTTATTATATGCTTGTTGGTTTTCCCTTGATGAAATCGACTTGCCTAGGGTAATTTTAAGCTTGTTTGGAGGTGTTTCAAGTGCTCAAACACTTGTTGTTCATTCCAGATTTTTAGTAAGCTCAAATCGACTTGATATGAAACATTTTGGCATGATTTTATGAGGTTACACAAGAAGGTTACAATCTGATTTATTTCTGCATCTAATTGGGGCATATTGTGATCATTTTAATAATATTTTGGCTTGCTAACACTTCTGGAATATATTTCATGCAAATCGACTTACCTGGTATTTGATGACGGTGTTTTGGAAGGGTTTTGAAGGGTTTTCCAAGCTGCTGTTATAAACTATTTATTGCAGATCTGAAACAACATTTATTGGGTGGGAAGTGAAGGAAAAAGAGCTTGAATAAATTTAATTATTTGTCCCTAACCCTAGCGACTTGTTCTGCAGATTTGGGGGCTGGTTTGAGTGGGTTTTAGTGGGCGAAAATTTCTGATTGTTGGTTCCTTTGGAAGATCCCAATTTTATCTTCCATCTGCAATTGGTTTCATGCAAAAAAAGTCAATATTAAGGAAGATATTAATTTTTGAAGTTTACGTAAATATTTTTAACAGCTTTTATTTATTTTTCTACTTCGCAATTTAATTGGTTAAAGAAGTGCTAATTTTGACTAGATAGCCCATCTCGAACCCTTACTTCCTCACTCCAACCCTATTTGGGTTGTATTGACAACCGACACTCCAGTTAGTTGAGGTGAACCTAAAAGGGTTTCTCTTCTAAGTTTACTTCCATCATAGTAGATTAATAAAATTTGACTAATATCTCAAAAGGGAATATCACAACAAACAAGTCTGATTTTTATAATCAACAATTGAAATAAATCTAAATTTTCAAACTACCAGGGCAGCGAACTGTTTATGGAATTCAAGTTCACCTTTCACCATGCAAATCAACAAATAATGCCACAAAACAATTACTCTAACCATGACAATATTTATGAATCACAAATACATCAAAAGATGGACGGAATATCAAATTACATAGCTGAAATTAATTATTCAAATCAACAACAGACTAGCCAAATCCGAGAGCAAGGAAAAAAAGGTAAATTTCTCCAAAAATCACCAAAATGGAGATTCCGACCTTATAAAATATGACAAATCAGATTATGAAGTGAAATATCAATTTTATGTTCACCAACCACAAACCCTACACCAAGGTAGGTCGCTCCACATGTAGTGTTGGCTAGATTTTTTACTGCACACACTAAAAACCTAGCGATCACGAGATAAATCTCCCTCATCTACCGGTGAGGCTCCCATGTAAGATGTTTATCAATTTGGTAAGTATGAATCCTAATAACTATTTGCGGGGGTTTTACTTTAATTACAAAGCTCATGAACCATAGCTTAACAATTCAATAGTAAGTAAGCAACTATTTATGAAGTATTTTAAGAAGGGGGAAAGTAATAGAATTAGGGAAAGAAGAAAGGAGGATATATAATTCAACCAATAGTTTTCAGAGTTGGTCTCATACACATAGATTTAAATAAACAATTAGATCTCACAATGTTCAAAAGTAAAGGAAAGGAAAAGCTTTTAATCTAAATCTCAGACAACACAAAGTTTATCTAAAGATCCACACAAAAGTAAGAAGCAAAGCACCGTGGACACAAAGTTCTTTGGAAATCCACCTCTATTCAATTCCTTAGCTTTCACAAAAATGACATCAAGGGTTACAACACAAAGTCTAGAACTCAAGAATGTTGATTAACAAAATCCGATCTTCAACCCGTAGGCTCTTCCTCTATTTATAGTGCATAGAGGGCAATTACAAATAGGAAGCTTTTAATTGAACTCACACATGTGGAAGCTATAAAGGAAACAATTGACAATCTTTCCCCTGGAGTTCCTCTTTGCATGACATGCATCTGAAGACTAAATCAATGCCCTGCATGTCTGCCACCTATTCCCAAGTAATTGACTTTTTCTAGTAACTTGAAGTAACGACTTTTAAACCAATTACCTAGGTTTTACAATTTAATTGATCACTCAATTACTTTGTCGGAGAAAATAAGAGAAAGAAGAAGAAAGAGGAGACAAAATTATTTCAGCTGCGACACTTCATTCTTGCCCTTGATTTATCCATTAATCCGATGATAGACACGTGCCCTATGTCTGTATCATTAACTTCAGCATGCCTGGACATTATGCATGGTTCTGTTGGATTACCCTTGTCATCACCCTTCATTCTGTTTGAATCTGCTTCTGTCTGAGACTTCCCTTTTCCACCTTTGCCTGAAGATTTTGCAATTATGAAATCTGGATCTCTGTGTAAAAGCTGCAACTACTTCCGCTGATTCTGAAGATATATTCAATGTACCTGACATTGAATTTGCCTTCTTTTCACCAATATGAGCACTAGTGAAGTATTCCTGCAAATAATTCAGACAAACATGGAATCCACGGCATGAATGCCCAATTTCTTCACCAAAATTTGATTATAAAGCTTGCTGCCCTCAATTCTTAGACTTTGCTTGCATGCATGCCAAGCAAACTAAAAATATTATTTTATTCCCGCGCACTCACATCAACACGTAGACAACCAAAATAATAAAAAAAACCTTTCCAACCCTAGGCGCCAAAACTGGATGCTTCCCGACAATTAAAAATATTTATTAATGCCCACAACTTCAACCTTTGGCGCCAAAATCTTCCAAGGCAGCAAGCTCCACAAAAAGAATTAATTGCCCTCTACCTATGGCGTCCACTTCTTATATAGGCAACTGCATGCTAATTTTACCCACTGCTTCTTATTTTTAGCAATTTCCAAAAATAAGATGTGTTTTTTCTCTTAATTTGGGTCTTGAAGTTTGCCAAATTTAGCTTGCTTTTTTAGCATGCTTTTCCTTGCAATTCTTTCCTTTATTTTTAGCAAGCTTCTTTGTATTATTTTTAGCATGCTTGCTTGCTTTGACTTTCTCCCTATCTTTGGCGCCAAGCTTTGCCAAAAATAATTAAATTAAATTCCTTTTAAAGCATGCAACAATGCCAAAGTAAGTCGCTATTTTTGGCTAGGAATTGTGTGAAACACACAAGCAATGCAGTGTGAAATTCCACCCTGCCAGGGAGGTCCAAGTTTCACACTTTCCACTTAAGTGATTTGTGTTAAACACCGATCTAGCGAGAAAAGCAAAAAGTGCACTTGCTTGGGTGAATAAATTTAGTTGTGTGAAACATACAAGCAACAAGCAGTGTTAAAATTCACCCTGCCTGGCAGCTTCTAATTTCACACCTTCCACTTAAGTGATTGTGTTAAACTCCACCCTGCCAGGCAGGTCCAAGTTTCACACTTTCCACTTAAGTTATTTGTGTTAAACGCTGATCCAACAGGTAGGCAAAAAGTGCAACTTGTTTTGGAATTAAATAATTTTTTGTGTGAAACACACAAGCAATGACAGTGTGTGAAATTCTACCCACCAGCAGTTCAAGTTTCACACTTTCCACTTAAGTCGTCATGTTAAGCTTTGACCCAACAGGCACACAAAAAGTGCGACTTGTTTTGGAATTAAATAATTTTTTGTGTGAAACACACAAGCAACAGGCAGTGTGAAATTCCACCCTGCCAGGCAGATCCAAGTTTCACACTTTCCACTTAAGTTGTCATGTTAAACTCGACCCGGAAAACTTTAAAAAATGCGACTTGCTTTGGAATTGACTTTCAAATTTTGTCATGGGAAATCCAAGGTAACAGGCAACTTAGAATCATGACTCGCATAAGCTTTCTTCCACGACTTGGACTAAAAACTAGCTCATTGGATCATTGCATGAATTTTGGATGAAGGAGCAATATGGCTTTGCACGAGAAATCACCTATTTCTAGAAAGTGCGAGTTGCTTCCAAACTGCTGCATTAAAAATTAGCACTTCGCAATAGATTTCACTTTTGTCTAAGGCCATGAGTGACTTCCAAAACCCCAAGCAATTGAATCGAATAAGCGAATGAAAGAAAGGACCAAGGGGAATTGCCAAATAGATCATGGGAAAAACCGAAAACAAACACAAAAGAAATAAACCAAAAAAAAGAAAAACACGGCAGAAGTCGCAGACAATTGCTTGAAAATAACTTGCCAATTAACCAGTGTGTAAAAACTCTTCCCGCATGAATACTCTACTTAGATGTGAAAGTAATACTGGTGTGGAGATCCATGATGGGGTTTAACTCAAGCACAAACTATTTTTAAAAGAACTTTATCTATTTACTAAATAATTAAATAAAACATTTTCGAAAAAACCTAACGAAGGGATAGAGTGAGTTTTGACATGTGGGTATTGGTCGAATTTGGCTTTTATGACTCTTTGGGGATACCTTAAAACAATGCAAGCAATTGCAGGCAAAACAAAACACAAAACATGACCCGTTACTTGAAAAGAACGAAAAATTTAAAAGGGGTAATCCTAGATTTTAGGGTGAAATCTCGGGGACACCATGTAGAAGCAAATTAAAATATGAGAGTGAATGTTTTCTCCATAAATCTGCCCTTTACTTCAAAAACAAAACATTGATGAAGGGTTTTCATCCTTCACCCAAACCACTAGAAGGGTTTTCGTCCTTCAGGAAGCCGATAAGAGTGTTTTCGTCCTCAAGTCAAGAACAAGGAGCAACAAGCTCAAAATGCTCAATATTAGGAAAACGCGCCAAAGATCTAGATGCCTCAAATGAGCTCTCTAATCTTCTTTTATAACCTCCTTTTGGTGCCAAAGCTTGGAATAACAAGGCCGACCTCTTAAAGTATTCTTTTAATCTTTTATTAAGCCTCATTAAAGGCACTAAACCCAACCGACCTCATTAATAGCTTATTTCTTTATTTTGAGCTTATTAAAAGCTCACCAACCCAACCGACCCACTAAGAATGGGAAATACAAAAATAGAACATGAATATGAATGATGAAACTGAAATATAATCCATGATTTTCCATTGTTCAACCATTGTTTGCCAAGGAATCCTTTATTTCAGATTAATTCGAAAAAAGGGACATTACAAGGTTATCCATGCAAGAAGATCACAAGGAGTACATTTGCTATCAAAGGAAGGGTAAGAAGAATTCAGGGCAGCCACTTGAGATGGATAGTATGGGCCACAGAGATTTCAAAAGCCGAGTTGAGCAGACTTTGTGATGATGTTAGGGTTGAGAGGTTTTCGCTAGGGCAAGAAAGATTGGCGAATAAGATGGCATAGTTGATCCATGCCATGCAAAACCTAAATGGTGAAGGAAGCTCTTCAAGGGCAAGCAATAATATTCACCATCAAGAATCACGAGTGATTCTTCATCTAGGTCTTAAGTCACCAGGAGTTCGAGTTCGAGTTTAAGTTCGACAAGGATAAAATTCGGTTCAAGTTCGCCCAATGGATAAAGTTCGAAAAAAATTCGCCATTAAGTTCGATTCATAGAAAAACATAAAAACATTAAAATTAAATAACGAATAAAAATAAAAAATAAAAATATTATAAAAACATTTAAAACATCATTGAATATATATATATATATATATATATATATAAAACTACTTCATATTAGATTTAAAAATAAATATAATAAACAAATTAAATTATAAAAATTTAAATAAGAATTTTAAACCAATTTAAATATATGTATATATAACAAATTTTAAAAAGATTAAAACGTTTGAAAGAAAATAAATAAAAGTAATTATATGCAATAACTAAATATTAATGTTTAGTTATTACTTATTAACGTTATATTAATAATATATTATTAACATTATTAACAATATATTATAATACATTATACATTAACGTATTATATGTATTATTCATATAGCATATTATTAACATTATACATATTATTAATACGTTATATATAATATATTATTAACATAATATATTATGAATCATATTTTATGTGAATAAACCTAATATAATATGTTAATAACATATTATTAATTTATTAGTAGCATTATACATTATTAACATAATATATCATGTTAATAACATTATTAATATATTAAGTTAACAATATATTATGTTAACTAACACCTTATTAACATATAAACATTTAAATTAAAAAAAACATTAAAAAAATAAAGACTAGTTAATATTTCATACACCTAAAAACAAAACCTAAGTTACCTTTCACGATTATTCTCCCGTCCACTGTAGCGCGAGCATTGTAGTGTAAACAACTTTGCATTGCGCGAATATTGCAACCGGATCGCTTGCTCGCCCACGATTTCGTTGCTCAAACTCCTTGTTTGGATGGACAGGTTGCTGCTGTTATGCCCACGTTTTTGGGCCTTGTGGCTCGAATTCCTCAGGTGTGACATTGCTGTTGCTACCGAAGGGCACTAATGTTCAACCAGCTGTAAATGCGAACTCTGCTGCCCAGAATGATGCAGCTGCAAATAGCAGCGACTGAAAAACACTGAAAAAATCACCACGTTGCCCAGAAGAAGAGAAAATAGTTGATTTTCCCAAAACGAATCGCAATTTCAACTAATTTTTTGGGTACGTAGAAAGTTCGACGAATTTCATATTTTTGCAAAAAGTTTGGCGACCACTGGTCACTTAGTCTAGGTCATTCCGGCCTACCTTGCTCCCAAGAAAGAAAGTCATTCCGGTGGTTGAAACATGACATTTAGTGGGTCACAACATTGCAGACAGCTATGAGGAGTATAGGGCTCAGCCAAAGAAGATTTGTGATGCCATATTGCTCACCGAGTTCATAGAGTTGAAGAAAGGTAGAGTGGGAATTGGACCAAGGTCTAAACCTCGAGCAATGCCCAAGGAAAATGGGAAAGATGTTGCGATCGTAGAGGGAAAGAACCCCTCTATCAGTGATCAAGGAAGAAGAAGAACACTCGAAGTTGTTGGGCATTGAGAGGGAGCAACCCATGAAAGCCCTAGAGGTACCTATCACTCTTCCTAGGGATGAATCATTGATTGATTTTTAGGACAACAATGTGAAGGAGCATGTGTTTGATGAAGAAACCATGGAGCCTGAGTCCAAGAAAGAAGGGAAATTGAAGCGCCAAATCGTGGAGGAAAATTGGTGGTTCAAGCCCAATCTTAGGGTGATAATGAAAATACTCAGTTTGCTGGAATTTTCAAAACAGCAACTCATAAGAGACAAGTTGATGGTGTTCATGACTTTGGCAAGAACCACGAAGAGGCTCCATGAACGTGCCAACAAAATATGGATGAAGTCAAGGTGGGAATAGCTTCACTAGTTGAATATAAAGAGATCTCAACCAAACTTTATTCAGCAGAAGAAGATGAACAAGTTGAGGACAACCCAAGGTATGGTAATGAAAATCGCATTTCAGTATTTTTGGTCTCCTCTATGTCACTTTGCCATACTTGTGTCATCATGGGCGGCTTGTTGAAAATAATGAATCTATGTCAAGTTTGATGTGTTATAGTATAATTGGTGGTCATCATGGACAACATAGTGGAAACGGTGATAAAGTGAAGAACACTCTAAGTGGCAAAGGGAACATAGATCCTTTGAGTTACAAAAAGATGAAGTTCTCAACGGGTTCCATGTTACTATGGCTAGTGAGTGCTTCATTTCGTTCATATGGCCGAAAGAAATTTTATGAGAAATCATATGGAGTTTGTTGTGCATTCGAACTCCTTGTGAAGGATGAGATACTACAAGATGGCCTCATCATCCTTTGCACCTAGAGGTTCCAACAATTCAAGCTCACCTTGGGCAAACACATGGTAAGTGGTGATTTCTATGTGAATTGTAATAAAGATACGGATTCGGTACTTGGAGTGCCATGTCTACACTCTTTGGGTAAATTTACCCAAGATCACCAAACCATAGAGTTGAGGTTCAAATTTGATGGCCAAGAGGTTGTGCTTCTAAGCATGACAAATGGGATTCCTCAAGTTCTACAACCAAGAGGAGGGGAAAAATTCCGGAAAAGGCAAGACATATGGGCAACAAATAATGAGGTAAAACCTACAATTTTATTTTCAAAACAATAATCATGTTATAAGGATTTTGAATTCCTAATTGTTAAGTAGGCTCTTGGAGGGAGTGCTCCAGAGAAGTAGAAGTTGAATTCATGAATTTTGTGAGCTGGATGGTTGTTATCTTGTTGTTTCGAGCATTGTAACTCAGCTGGGATTCGAGGTATGATTGGAAGGTAGGAGTCTTGTAATGCTCCTTTCTAGGGTTAAAACTGAAAATAAGGGTTGGGCCACAACCCCAAATGAATCAAATATGAAAATACACCATCAACCAACAAGCATCAATCTAAAAATACACCATCAACCAACGAGCATCAATCTAAAAATGATTGGAAGCACACTTTAACCCTATTCGAGCAATCGATAATCAATCCTTTAGGGCAGCGAAATGTATAGGCACTTCAAATCATCATACAACCATGCAATAACAACTAAAAATGCTTCTAAATAATTATTTCAAGCACATCAACATTTATCCATCCAAATTTCATCAAAATAATAGAGACAATAAGAGATTACACCCATCGACAATCAATTTTATGACAATAGGGCAGCCACAAACAAGGGCTAAAAATAGCTCATAAACCTCTCCAAAAATCACCAAATTGTAGATTCCAACGTTATAAAATATGAAGAACAATAATATCAACTCAAATTTTCCAAGTTCCCTAGACGATATCAAACCCTTCACCTAAGCAATTTTGAGTAAGTTTACTAGGTTAATTATGCACTTTGTATTTACTTTTCTAGTGGTAACTTGTTGATTACTTAGGTAACTAGGTAGTTTTGAGTTGTTATTATATGGTTATGTTTATATAACCATTATATTGTTTTTTATGCATACGTGAAGTTGTTGTAGGATTATTGTTGCATTGTTGCAACAACATATTTGTTTGTATTTATTTGTGCTTACTGGATGTATTTTGGAAGCAACTATATCTATGTTTATTGTTGCACACTTCAGTGCAACATCTTGTTTGTTCAGTATCCAGCTGTCCAATATCTATAAATATTGCAGCCATTCCTATTGTACCTGATTTTATTGAATATCAATATATTTACGAGGCTTCCGTCCCTCTTCTAGATTTGGTATCAGAGCAGGTTGGAGCCCCTGTGAGCAGAGAAGGTGTGCAGAGAGAGTGCAGAAGAGATAGAGGAGCTTGGAGAAGCATTTGCAGCAGTTGGAGAGCTTGTGCAACTTCCTCAGCAACTTCCCACCCCCATCCCCGCATCTTCCCACCCCTCATCCCCGCATTCCCACAACCTCCTGTTTGGATCAAGCGATTTTTTTTTTGCACCGGTGCCCCCGCACTGGGCAAAATTTGCTTCTTTGGAGCAATTCTAAAAAAAAAAAAAAAAAAAATCATTTTTTTTCCCCATTAGGTGTTTTCCTCTAAATTTAGAGGTGGTGATAGTCTCTAAAACTATTCTAAGCATATCGTCATAGTCGAGTTAGCTCATATCGAGCTCTCCATTTGAACACCGAGCTGGGTTGGAAGCATCGAGTTGACATTAAAGGACGAGTTGATCCTAGCATTGGATCGAGCTCTGGCGAGCCAAGTTAGTTTGTGCATAGGATCGGGCTTCATTCTGAAGGAGCCACCTCTTTGCAGTTAAACTTTGTTGGCCGAGATGTGCATTGGTTTAAACCGAGGTCCCCTGGTCGTGTGGCAAATGCGAGTGAGTTAGGCGACCTGCTTGCAATACAGGCCGAGCCCACACCATTCGACATTGTTCCTTTGCATCATGAAGCTTTGTTTGGAGGCGAGTTAACATTGTTTGCACCGAGCCATCCACTGTGTGTTTTTTGATACAAAGCGAGTTGGATCAGCCATTGAATCGACCGATTCGACCCTCGGCCGAGCTCAAACTTCCATCGCGAACACAAGTGGTCGAGGACTCCCCAACATTCAAGCTGAGTCCCAAACTAGCGGCAAGAAACAACCCTGCAAAACGGCAAAGAAATAACAAACATTGGATCAATAAAAAACAATGATAGCAAAATATAATAAGTGGTGTACAAAAGCAAAAAAGGAGATAAAAGCGACTCGATCCGCTGATTTTGCGAGAAAAACCCTAAACCACCTCCAATATCTCCAAGCCACGTGGACGCAACGAGCTCCTTGCCATGTCGACTTCTAAAGGTTAGTCATTTATTAAGAGTCAAATATCATTTGCTACATTTTATATGCAAAGCGCGCTGGGCGCCCTAGTGGTTAGTGGGGAGTTAAGGCATTGGGTGTGGGGAGGTTAGGAGTTCCCCCCCCACAAATCACTTTTTTTTAACCTATTGAATTTGGTGGCATATTAAGCGAAACTGCCATCTTTAGCGGTCAAAATAGCGGCAAAACCCCGCTAAACCCCTAGTCACAAACAAACCCACTCACAAAAATTAGCGGAGAAAACCTTATTTTGGGACAAATTTTTTTTCTCCCATTTCACTTAAAAATCATTCTCGAGCAACATTTTCCCGAAGGGGGGACCTAAAAATGCAATATTCAGCTGTTTTTTTGTTCATTTTTTGCGCATCGAGAGTCATACTTGAGCTTCGGAGGTCACCAGGCCTCGCAAAACAATTTTTTTTTGCTTCCATTCAATTTTTTCGAATATTGATATATTGATGTAATTTATATATTTTCAAAGTGGATTGTACTAATTTGCAGTTTGCCATATTCAACATCAAACATTGAATCGATAAAAATTGGTAGAGATTTATAAACAAAATTAGTGAAATTTTGGTTCTATAACACTCACAAGATCTTTGGCTCTCTTTTCGCAGCATTCGGTATATACAGTGCCTTTGGGAAGCGCTTACGGGTAAAGTCGTCGCGACTACTACTGCACTTAATGCCTAATATAGCCACAATAACGCGTCTCTGGCATCGTCCCTATAAATCGACGGGGAGTAATAAGGACACAATGCACACACTTTGAGCCCTCCCATATGTCTGTGAACGATTACACGACATAAATCTAGACACTGAAATTATCCGAGTATATAGTGAAGTTACGCACGCGTATGAGGATATTTCTTTGAGCCGGTGTCAATAATCGCACAGACCTCTTTTAATATTATCTTGGTACCACGTATCGGATTCTTTCACGTACGTTAACGCCTCTTTCACGTACCACCGGTATATCGAAAGGGTGAGCTTCTTCCACGTACCGACGGGTATATCGGAAGGGCGCGTATATAGAAAGGTTTGGTATATCGAACTGACGGTATATAGATTGGGAGACCTATACCTAGAGTGATAAGAGCCTTACCCTTTGTCAGTGAATTCAAAATGGGCACCAATGCCCCCAAGTTCTTTCTTCCAGACTCACAACTCCTAAGAGGAGATAATTATGCTGCATGGAAGACTAAGATCAAACACAACTTGAGTTTGAAGAGATATGGCTTGTTGTGAATGGTTCCGCAACCAGATCACTAGATGATGCAGCTCAACAAAGACAGTTTGACAAGGCCAATCAAAAGGCAAAAGTCATAATCTTGTTTGCAGTGTCCGACGATGATGTGCAACCCCACATTCGAGATGCCAAAACAACCAAAGAAGCATGGGATAAGTTGAGCAACACCCTATATGAGGCCAAAAATAAGAACACAATTATGAATTTGCAGAGTCAATTACACACACTGAAATTCAAACAGAATGAGAAAGTAGAAGATTTCTTAAGAAGAGTTGCAGAAATTGAGGGCTTCACTTCTAGCCCTGGGAGAGGAGGTCACTGATACAACTCTCATTCCCATTGTTCTGAGAGCACTCCCTCCTTATATCGCATTTTTGTGACGACACTAAACTTGTCAGATCAGACAGTTAGTTTTGACAAGTTAGTGAATCTATTGCAACAAGAAGAAGCAATGTACAATAAAGATGATGAAGAGGAGCAGCACTATCTTCTCATCAAAAAGGAAAAGGAAAAGGAAAATTTCATTCTTCTCAAAAGTCCCAAAAACAACATCAACATCAGGATGGGGACAAGCAAAAAAAGAAAAATGTCCTATCTGCATAGAGGACATGATGTGAAAGATTGTTGGTACAATACATATAAGAAAGGTTCATCAAGTAATTTTGGACCTCAAAATCAACAATCTCATAAGGGACATTCACACTACAATCAAGGGCAAAAGAAGGGGAACTGAAAAAAACCCCATCAACAAGGAAATATAGTTGAGCAAGAAGAACATTCATAAAAATGAGGACTTCTTGTACACTGCTCGTTCTAGTGAACCATCCACATCATCTAGTGATGTTTGGTATGTTGATTCGGGAGCCACTCGACACATGACCGGCACAGAGACTGGTTTACTACAATGAGGGACACACCTTTGAAAAATCATGTTTCGTTAGGTGATGATTCTTCGTACACAATACAGGGGATTGGGAACATTTCTCTACCTCTTGGTTCACGAATCAGAGACTATCAGATGTATTATATGTCCCTGGGTTAACAAAAATCTACTATCAGTGAGTCAACTTCTAGATCATAATTTGAAGATTGACTTTGATAGTCATTCCGGTAAGAAAGTGTGTTTGATTCAGACAAATCAAGAGGCTCGAAAATTGTTGCAAAAGCCTCCAATGTGGGACGTATGTTCCAACTTGACTTTGTCCATAGGGATGATCAAGCACTTGTGGCTAAGAATTCTTCCTCAAAGACAAACAGTGGCATCGAGACTTGGTCACATCAGTTTCAAGTATCTCAAACACTTCGCTGTACAACATGGTGAGAGGCTTGCCATCTCTCCAAAAGGATACAAATAAGTGTCCTCACTTGCTTAACAGGTAAACAACACAGAGCTTCATTCCAGAAGAGTACTTATCGAGCTCATAGTAAGCTTGATCTGGTTCATATCGATCTTTGCGGTCCGATGCAACCTAGTCATTCTGGATTTCAGTTTTCATGCTTTGTGTTGATGACTATTCAAGAAAAATGTGGATATTTTGTCTTCGTAAGAAAAGTGAAGCTTTTGAGAACTTCAAAAGTTCAAAGTGGTCAGAGAAACGAGACTCATCATATATCGATCTCTCCGCTCGATCGAGGGGGGAATTCACCAATAATGAGTTCAAAGCCTACCTTCAAGCTCATGGGATTCGTTGACAGATGCCTCCTCCACACACACCGTAACAAAATGGTGTTGTTGAGAGAAGAAACCGTACTATCATGGAAATGGTGCGTTGCATGATCGATGATTCGGACTAGCGAGGACATTTTGGGCGAAACAACAAAGACAACAATATATTTGTTGAACAAAGTGCCCACAATTGCTCTTGATGGAGTAACACCACATGAAGCATGGTCAAGAGGAAGCCATCTGTTGCACACCTCAGAGTATTCGGGTGCAAAGCAAACATGCACATACCCAAGCAAAACAAAAAAGTTGGATATGAAGTCACAAAAACTCATCTTCATTGGTTACAAGTGAAGAGACTCTTGGTACAAATTGATGGATCCAAAGACAAGAAAGTCTACACCAACAGAGATGTTGAGTTCTTTGAGAAGGAAGCAGAGACTCCTCCGGACTCACCTGATGTAGATATTTCACCTGTTGTGAAAACAAAAGCTGATGTTCCCACTTGATGATGATAGTGATGATGGGGATGATGGTGATGATTAGACAGACCACGACCCACGGAGCAAGTACAAACGTATGCCCAAGTGGTATACTAATATGATACGAGATGCAAAATTGGATGCTCCACCGATACATCCACCACTGGACCACGAACTCACAATAAAGCATGAGAAGAAGTAAACTTTGCTTTGATGAGTAGAGTTGTTGAATCATTGAGCCCTCTATTGTCCAAGAAGCCCTATAGTCAAAAGCTTGGAAAGATGCCATGGATGTTGAATATCAGTTAGTGATGAAAAACAACACTTGGTAGCTTGTCGATCTTCCACTAGGAAGAAACCCATTGTCAGAGATGGATATTCAAAACAAAGTACAAAGCGAGATGGGACCATAGACAAGTATAAAGCGAGACCGGTAAAGAAAGGGGTATGTACAAAAGAAGGCATAGACTATGAGGAGACATTTTTCCCACAACTAAGATCAAAACAATCAGATGATCTTTGCTCTAGCTTACATAGCTTTGGTTGGAAAGTCCATCAGATGGACGTGAAAAGTGCCTTTCTAAACTGAGATCTACAGGAAGAAGTCTACATGACTCAACTTGAGGGTTATGTTGTACTGGAAGAAACAAAAAGGTATGCAGACTCGGAAAATCTCTTGTATGGCCTTAAACAGCACCTGGGCTTGGTACATCAAAATTGATGAGCATCTCGTCAACATGGATTTATCAGAAATCCATATGATCCCAATCTCTACCTCAAAAAGCAAGGGGGGAGATTGTGATTGTTGTTGTCTATGTCGACGATCTAGTCATCACTGACAATTCAGTGAAGATGATCGATGCAACGAAGAAAGATCTTAACCGATCGTTTGATATGATAGATCTCGGCTCATGAACTATTGTCTTGATTGGAAGTATGACAAAAGGAGAATCACATATTTGTTTCTCAATTGAAGTATACCAAGACAACGCTCGAGAAATTTAGGATGATGGATTGCACACCTATTGCTACACCTATGGAGACGAGACTGCAGTTATCTCGTTCAGATCCATCTCCTGTGGTAGATGCAACTCTCTATCGACAGTTGATTGGGAGTCTCATTTACCTAACTTATACTAGACCAGATATCAACTTTGTAGTGAGCTATCTATCACGGTTCATGCAGAACCCAGAGTTTGTCATTGGAAGGCAACAAGGCGGATCTTGAGATATCTCAAGGGTACAATAGATCTTGGTCTAGAGTACAAGAAGAACGATAACTTCTTCTTGACTGGATATTCGATTCAGATCATGCAGGTAACATTGATGATAGGAAATCCACTTCTGGATTTGTATTCTTTTTGGGATTTGGACCGATATCATGGGGAAGCAAGAAACAACACTTTGTTTCTCGCTCTTCTACAAAGGCCGAATATCGTGTTGCAGGTGAAGTTGTCTCATGAAGCGATATGGCTACGTCGCATACTTGGAAGGACTTGGAATACCACAGACAAACCTACCACCATGTATGTAGACAATGAAGGTGTTCTCAAACTTGTTCGCAATCTAGTGTTTCACGAGAGAACAAAGCACATTGAGGTACAAGTTCATTTCATACACGAGCATGTCTTGAAACACAACATACAACTTCAGTTTTGCCCAACAACTGAACAATGAGCAAATATCTTCACAAAGTCACTTGCATGTGACAAGTTCGAGTTGTTCAGAGAGTTCCTCTCTCATCCCTTGAGGCAATGTAAAATTAAGGGGGAATGTTGAGTACACTTAGTTTACTAGGTTAATTTTGCATTGTATTTACTTTACTAGTGGTAACCTGTTGGTTACTTAGGTAACTAGGTAGTTTTGAGTTGCTATTATATGGTTGTATTTATATAACCATTATATTGTTTTTTATGCATACTTGCAGTTGTAGGATTACTGTTGCATTGTTGCAACAACATATTTGTTTGTGCTTCCCGGATGTATTTTGGAAGCTACTACATTTATGCTTATTGTTGCACCTGTGCAACATCTTGTTTGTCTGTATCCGGCTGTCCAATATCTATAAATATTGCAGCCATTCCTATTGTACCTGATTTGATTGAATATCAATATATTTATGAGGCTTTCGCCCTTCTTCTGTAAGCAAGTCACCTAGGGTTAAAAGGGAAGTTAAATAAGATAAGATAAGATAAATATATTAAATGTCCAACGAGTGACCACAAAAGTAGGTCAATGGGACTGCACACATACAAAGAGGAGGCAAGAGCCCGCAAGAGGACCAAAAGGTCCCCGAGAACAACAAAACAAGAGAAGAAGGAAAAGAAGAACGAGGCAAAAAAAGAGAGAGAAGCCTGGAAAAAGCCTGCAGAGGACCACAAAACCCGAACATGCGGAAGAAGAGAAGGAAGAGGAGGCAAGAGAGGAGATCCCCTCATCTAACATCCAAAGCCGACTGGAAGAAGCTAGTAATGTGTTGAAGCCCGGTATCTGAGGTTGTGAGAGATTTGGAGTTCCGATGCCGGATGAGGGATGGGCCCTCCGTGCACGTTTGGTGGATCTCAAAGGCCATCTACGAGGAGAGGGCCTCGACCTAGTATGTGTCTGAACGTCCTTGCTCTGTGAAATAGTGCCTTAGGTCCGGACTGATCTCGTCTGGGAATCATGATTGGTATCCCCCTGCCACTTGGTGCCCTTCCCAGGGGAGAGCACTGTGAAGAAGGAAGTGATCTGCTGAATATTCGTCTGTCTAGAAGGAGGTTGAAGGGTCTCTTCCCAAAGTTTAAGAGCCTCCTGCAGATAGAGAGCAAGGCACCTCTGATCGTAGTATCTGAAGAAGTTTGTGAATGTCGATGCTCTCTGAACAGGCAAAGTGGAATCTACCTTTGATCTCATAGTAAATAGGGCAACGAAAGATGAAGTGCTCTTCCGTTTCGATCTCCTGGAGGGAGCAGAGCTGGAAAATCTGCTTGAACGGTCAATTTGATGATCACACTCAACCCTGAGCCTATGAGAGCCAACCCTGAACTGGCCCAAGGAAATGCGAAGGGCGTGCATCCAATGTCGGGAAATATACTAGGGCCGAGAGATAAGACCATTATTGACCTCAAGAAAATATGCAGGATAGAAGGCCATCTTTGAACGTAACCCACCCAGGGGTTAGTCCAGTACATGATGAATGAACCGTCTGTAATTTCATCTCTAATTATTTTGTTCATATCCTGCTTTGGCCGGGAAGGAGATGGGTGGACGCATCCAAGGAATAGATGTATGGTGGTAGATGAGCCATCCGAATCCCAATAGACTCAAGTAGTCGTGAGACTCCAGCATACTAACAACGGTATCGACCAAAACGATTGACCAAAGCAATGGCCTCAAAGGAGTAGTAAGCAAGGTAAGGATACTTGTCCCTTCCCACAAAAGAGTCGAAAGTCTCCGAATGCGATGCAAGAGGGAAACAAGGCCAAAAATTACTTCCAACCTAAAGGGACAAGCCCCAAACTCGCCGAGGATGATATCATGGGAACCGTCTCCTCGCATCTCGATGAAACGTCTGAGAAGAAGGATCTGAACTCTCTCCACAACAACCCAATCAGATTCAAGTAAGGAGGGCCCCCAAACCTCAGAACCATAAAGAACCGTGGGTTTAACAAGAGAGTCTGAGAGGGACATCTTGGACAGGATGTCCTGGAAGTGATGTCGAAGCATTGTCTCTCTAAGATCACCAAGGAGCCATAGCCCTTGTTAACCCGAGGCTAAAGGGTCGGTCGCAAACTGAAGCGAGGTCCAAAAAATAGTACTCCCAAGTAAGTGTAAGAGCTGGTGATCTCAAGCTCCTCCCACTTGTAGAAGAAATGAAAATCGATGTCTTCAGGCCATTAAAGATCAAAACTTTGGTCTTACCTAAGTTCATGGTTAGCTGCATTCAGGTCACAAAAGAGGGCTAAAGCATCCAACTGTGCTTCGTAAACCTTCCGCAGTGGAGGCAAGGAGGACCACATCGTCTGCAAAAAGGAGAATATAGATCAGAACCTAGTGGAGAAGACAACCGTCGCCTTCCTGAATGTGATCCCTTAGAAACTCCTCTAATTCATCAATATAAATGCTGAACAAGGTAGGAGACAAAGGGCAACCCTGCTTGACCCCAATGGTACTCCCGATGAAGTTAGAGAACCCAAAGCAGATATAAAGACGATCCGAGAACCTCCTCATGAAGGCGCATAGATAGTAGCTAAAAAGAATCTCGGAGATGCCAATCTCTCTGAGCATTTAGAAGAGAGCTTCCCGTGGAGCAGAGTCAGAGGCTTTCCGAAAGTCAACAAAGCAACAAAAAACCTTAGAAGAACGATGGTGTGCTTCCTCGATGATGGCCCGAAGAGTGAGGATGTGGTCCATGGTTTGGTAGGTTGGTTGGAACCCCGTCTGTCCCCTAGCTTTGTAGTGACTTTCCGTCTAAAACTCTAAAAGTCACATGTGAAGCAATGTGTGACCATATATCGCTCTCGTAGTTGTTGGGATCGAGAGGTGGGACTCGATTTGTGAATGGGGTGGATAATGCGGTGGGACCACGACCTCGAAAACCCGTACAAATCACTTGGTCAAGAGATCCACTAAATAGTTGCTCAGATGCCAAGACCCTACTCTCAAGAGTTTCGCTTGGAAGCCCTCTTCATCCGTCCGCTTTGCTCACTGTTCATGGCTGAAATGGCATTTTTAACATTTGTGTGGGTGAAAATGTGACAAGAAGAAGGTGGGGACATAACCCGGATCTGGGGTTGGCTAGGGACGTCGTAAAGAACATACATGAAGTCGGGATCTAAGTCCTGCAGAAGAGGGGAATGCCAGGGGAGAACGGTATACCATAAATGCTTAGGAGAGTGTAGAAGGGACTCATGAGCTCCCATCTCCACCGCGAGATGAAAATACGTTTCTTGTGGGGATAAGCGATACTTGAGGGACGAAAAGGATGGGAGAGCATGAATAGAAGCAAAGCGAAGCTACCGGTTAAGGGCTTTGCATTTCTCATCGTACCACTGGTTCATAGGACAAGTTTTTCTATTAGGGAGGGTGATGGTGATATGGGGGCAGGAATACGAGGCAACCTCATGGATAATGGAAGAGAGGAGGTTATACTTCATGTTTATGGAGAGCGAGGTGAACTGAGGCTCAGGGGGAGAAGTTGACGAAGGTGGGAGGAAAGGGGTTTGTGGTCATCCTCATCAAACTTCAAAATAATGCATGGAGGACAGCAGAAGGGACATGACCTTGGGGATCATTGTGAAGAGAGAAGGAAAGGGTCGCATGATCGCAAGGGGGGGATAGGGGAGACAGACAAATGGTGGATGTAAGGAACCGAGTTAGGGGTAGTTAGGATATAGTCTACCATGCTAGCTCCTCCATAGTAAGGTGTACAAGTGAAGAACCTAGAGTTAGGGAAACACGAAATACCATTTAAATTAGCAGCTCATGAGACTCTCCCATCTGTAAGAGATGCCGGCCATAGGATGTCAAAGGTCCCGCAGAATCCTCTAACTCTCACTAAAGACCAATAGAGTCGGGATCCACCTTGAAAGCACAAAGCACATCACCAGTTTTGTCATGCAAAGGGACCTGTAGGTTTCTCGGTCCGCGCATCAAGTCTCCCAAAATGATAAACTCTCCAACCACTTAAAACCGGGAAATACTTGTATAGAGGTCAAGAAAGGGTCCTTGCTCAGGCCATTATGAATGTCATAAAGAGAGAAAGCTGGGGAAAAAAAGTAAACCATTATAAAGAAGTCTTTGAGGTGGGGTGAAGTTCGTCTGATCTTGACCCAAAGGAAGTGGGGAAACTCATCCGTAGCGACCACTGAAATTCTTTTGGAAAATGCCCTTGACTAAGCAAGCAACCCCGCTAGATCCCCGACCCCACCAAAATCTGCTAGTCTCTTGCCTGCAAACAGAAAGCCAATGATATCCTCTAACCTCCAAGAGAGGGCTCTCACGAACTCCGTGCGTCAAAAGTACATGAAAACCCAGAGCGTCAAAAGTACACTTGGGAAGACCAAAACAACCTATTGCCATTCCAACATGCGATGGAAATGCCCCTGTTTGTCGCTTCTCCCAACGAGATCGTCATTTGGAACTAGATTCGGAACCCAACCAGAGGGAAAGAGTCCCAGATAATAAGTCTGAGATTACGAATTACAACCCACTTGCTTGCTTTCTAGCTACCATCACCACTTCACGAGATTGTTTGAGTTCGACAACCTAGGCTCGTGAGATTTCATTAAGGAAGACCTTATTGGGAAGGGAGAAAAGCTTTCGCTTGGCTTTGAGCGCCCTAAGCTTGTCTTCCGCTGATTTGAAACGGAGGAAAAGCGTTGAGTCCAGCCCAAGCCATGCCCTGTCAAGTTGCACCTCGGTAAAGCCCCAATTGTTCGAGAGAAAGTTAGACCCAATGGCCATCGGGTCCGAAGAAGGGGAGGTGTGGGCAGCCCCCTTACTTTGAGGTTGAGTTCCCTAGCCCGCCTGGTTCGTTCCTCCAACTTTGCCTGCACTACTTCTACTGCTACCGAGGAGGAGGAACTATGCCCTTTCCCTTCACCACTTTGGCCCAAGAGTCTGTTTGTTGTTTGAGATTTTCATGTTGGGTTTGGAACTCTTCCTATTTGTGTTTTAGGTCCAATATCTCAGCTTGCAACTGGTCGTTGACAATGTTAGGGGTGGAGTGTGATGTGGTATCTGCCAGCGATCTCCGTAGAGAGATATTATCTACTTCCACCTTCTCCATCCGTGAGGTAAGCTCGAAGACCTCTGTTCGGAGAGCCCTGTTGGAGGATTCGACGATTTCCAGCCTGTGTAATAGTTCCTCAATTATGTTGGGCAGTCCTCCCTCTTGCTGTCCTTGTTCTGTTCTCCCTGTAATATAACTTGCTGCCTACGCTTAATTGAATTGGATGGAGACAATGTTGGAGACATTGTTGGTGGCATTGTTGGTGGATGGACCGCTGAAGTGGAGTTAAAGAGAGGGGAAAGCAAGGGGATTTCCCGTAAGACCGAATTCTTTGAATGTTGGTGTGGGCATAAGCCAAACAGCCATAGGCTCTGCGGGGGCTCGGGTTGGTATTTGTGGGTAGAACGTGTATAGGCAAACATGACCTTAGCTCGACAAAAATATACCAAAGAACGATTCGAATCCCCAATGCTCACAGACCATGGAAGCCACGAATGGCAGGAGGGATGAGGGTAGAAGAAGCGGCCACGAACGAAGTGGAATCAACAGTTCAAGAGCCCACAATACAAACTGCCCTTGGCCAACGATTCACGAGCTGGGACTACGAGTCACGAGCTACGAGCTTCATGAGCATGGGCTAGGGTTCATGAGCCTCGATTATGCATTAACGAGCAACCACCAACAGAGAAACCACGAATTGTAGGGTTCACGAAAAGCCTCGAATTGTAAAAACAAGCTACGATCAGTAGAAACAAGCCACGATCTCGTAGGTGATCTCGAGTCACAAACCGTAAGAACGACCCACGATCTTGAGCCACAGATCAGAAATGAGCTACGAACACGAGCCATGAACAATGAAGAAACGAGCTACGAACCAAAAGGAAATGAAAGAGAATGGGTAACGAATCACGAGCTACGAGCTATGAACCGAAAGAAAATTATAACTTAAAATATAATAGAGGCAAAAGGATGGGCGAGACCCTCAAGGTACCCAAATCGCGTAATTTGGATCCTAGAATATAAGATAATTGTATTAAATGTCCAACAAGTGACCACAAAATAGGTCAATGGGACTGCACCATACAAAGCAAAAACGAAGCAACGGGAACGTGGCAAGTTTAATGGCATGGTCGTTCGAACAAACGCACCATCCATTCAACATGGGAGTAAAAGGAGCTCCGAGCGTGGTCTAAGCCACGAGGCGTGGCAAGTTTAATGGCATGGCCGTTCGAACAAACCCACCATCCATTCAACGTGGGAGTAAAAGGAGCTCCGATCGTGGTCTAAGCCACCAATGCAAAAATATGAAATTCCTCCTTAAAGTTCACTTGTGACCTTCGTATGAAGCCACCGATGCACAAATGAGGGTTTGTGTCCCCAAGTGTGATCATATTGAAGGGTTTTGTCCTCAATAGGTGACCAAGGAAGGGTTTTCGTCCTTCAATGGCAAGAAGAGAAGCTACACTAGCTCCAACTCCAAGTAAATGTCAAAATAGATGATAGATGATGATCTTCCTCTCCATTCGAACTTCTTTAAGTACCTCTCCTTTGGCTCCAATGATGAATTAGAAGCCCTAACTTCATGGCCGACCTCCTAATGCACTTTTTTAATTTTCACTTAAGAAGACCGACCTCATAATGAAGAAATAGAAATTCTCCTTGCTAAGTCTTCTTTCCCCCTATTGAACCATTCCAATGCCATGATTAGTAAATAAAATAATTAACATGAAGGTACATCACTTACAACCATGGCGAGTTCCCTTTCTTTGCTCCTTGATGCCCACAAGAGGATGAACGGGCATAAGGTCTTCCATAGCGACTAGCTTGGAAAAGGGGACATTACAGTCCTCCCATCCCAATTTCGCTTGTTCTCAAGCAAATGCACTTGCCCGAATCCCAAATGAATCTCAGGTTGCTCCTTTGATGTTCTTGCACATGAAACAAATAGATCAAAGGAAACAAGAGTGTTTAACAACACTTTTCAAATCTCTTCATCATGGCTTAGGGACATGATAGCTAGCTCCCTTCCTTTGTTTGCCACCATCTCATAATTTCCATCCAAATGATGGATTTCCAATTTTTCAGTAATGCTGTCCCAAAAACAATTGTAACCGTGCATTTTTCTCTCAAAAATCAGAATGTAGGTAGTTGAAACCCCACAAATCAGCCACAAATATGCCAATGTTAGTAGTAGCTTGGAATTTCTTCAACCATATGATTGAAATCTCTTTTCCATGTGTCTTATAAGTAAAAAAGTGGCTGGAAAAGTTGTGAGCAACAGATGAAAGGAAAGTACAACAACTGTAAGCATGACATCTCTCCAACAATTTTCACACTATCAATGATATGGGGTTGGAAATAAAGTATGACAGACATAAATCACCTGATTTTCCCCCAATTTGGAGCTATGATGGCTGAAGTAGTTGTCTTCTTCTGTAATTGTGGATGCATTGTTGGATGATTTTTGGGTGAAATCTTGTGTTTTTGACTACTGTTATAAAAATCTGATCGCTGTTCCATACTGGTTTAATTTTCAGTTTGCTGGTCCAAAATCAGACCTAAATCAGATTGGGGTTTGTGCTATTTTCTTGTTTTTCAGTTTCAGTCCCAAAAAGGGACATTACATATCATTACCAACACTTGATTGGTTACATGAAGTCCAAAAACAATGGCAACAACATGCACTAGTTCAAAAGCTCATTCAATACCTTAAGACCGATCCTACAACTAAGCAAGGATACTCTTGGGATGGCAGTTGCTTCCGCTATTAGGGATGCTCGTGCTCTTTGTAGTCCCAGGACTTTAAGAGAAACTATTGCAGGAATAACATGCACCACCTTCTAGGGGGTATTCTGGATTTTTGAGGACCTATGCACAGGTCAAAAGGAACTTCTTTTGGGATGGCATGAAACAAGATATCAGACAATTTGTGGAGGAATGTGATACATGTTAGCGTCACAAATAAGAGATTGTTCATATTCTTGGCACTCTACAATCACTAACAATTCCCATTATAGTTAGGACAAACATCTCCATTGACTTAATTGAGGGGCAGCCTAAGTGTGGTGGGAAATCAATGATCCTTGTTGTGGTTGACCTCCTCTCTGAATATTCCCATTTCTACTCATTGAATCACCTTTCAACACTTCCATGGTGCTACAAATTTACATTAATCAATTTTTTTGACTCCATGATATGTCCTCTTCCATTGTTTCATATCTCGATCCCACTTTCACCACCAACTTTTGGTAGAAATTGTTTAAACAAGGGACACAACTCAAAATTAGCTCAACATATCACCGTCAAACTGATGGACACATAAAGATTGTCAATAAATGCTTGGGGACCTACTTGCATTGTTTTGCCATGGAACAATAGAATCGTTGGGCTAAGTGGCTCCCTCTTGCTAAATGGTGGTACAACACTTCTCACCACACTTTGACTAGGATGATGCCTTATGAAGTTGGATATAGCCAACTGCCACCATCTTTAATATCATAGCTTTCGGTAGCTCCAAGGTGCAAGCCGTTAATTCAACACTATGTCATGATGAGACACTCTATTATGGGTTCTAAAGGATAACTCGGTACATGCTCAAAACCAAATGTAGCAATAAGCATATTATCACAATTTAGAACACACCTTTGCCATCATGGATGTGGTTTTTTTTGATATTGACCATACAAACAAAATTTCTTGAAGCTCGAAGGCGGTCATAAGTTAGTACCTATATTTCTATGGATTGTATTGAGTGTCGCATGACAAATTGGCAATGTGGCATATAAATTGGACCTACCCTCATCTTCCATGATTCATTATGTTTTTCATGTATCCTGTTTTTAAGGACCTTGGGCAACAAATTCATGTGCAAACTACTCTTCCAAAGTTGGATGAAGAGAGCTCCATCATCTTAGAATCGAGGCTATCTTGTGTAATGTCCCCTTTTTCGAACTAATCCATTTAGAAGAATTTTTGCACATTCTTCTTCCCGTGGGCAAGAAGAAGATGAACAAGGAAACCCTTGGATTATATTTTAGTTTTTCTATAACTAATAGGTATATAAAATGAATCAACTATGCATTATATATATTTTTGTATTTTTCCTATGAAGCAGGTTGGCTGGGTTGGAGAGCTTTTAATACAAGCTTAAAGATGAAATAAGCTTCTAAAGGAGGTCGGTCTTGGGGAATTCTTCCCTAAAGACTCTTGGCGCCACCATAAGGATATATAAGGGGTCGCATAGGCTCATTTTGGGCATGTTTTTGACTATTATAACTTTATCTATTTGGTTCTAGAGCTGGTTGCTCTATTCCAATCCACTAAGGGGCGAAAATCCTTTGGTGTGGCAAGCAAGGAAGACGAAACCCTTCCTTGTTGAAGGTTGGAGAACAAAAACTCTCCAATTTGGTGGTTCTAAGGACTTCTAAGAAGACTATCTTGCTGGTTGGGCAGCTAGGGCATTGAAGGAGAAGAGATTTCAAGGGTTCTACATCATTTTGGCACCCTCTCCTAGGGTGGTGACTTGGGTAGAAGAGTATTTTGGTGCCTTCTAGGGCACATTTTGGTGTCTCAAGTGGATATTCAAATTTCTCCTAATTTATAAGGCTGATCTATCACTTCTTTGGTATTTTATTGGGGTTTGGAGACCTCATTTTCAGCTAATTTTGTGGACTGTACTTCTGCTGATTATTTTAATAATTACAGCTGTGTGTTGGCACTTATTTCTCCGTAATTTGTGAAGTATATTGGCTGGAATAATTTCTACTTGGTTGATTAAATTATTTGGGATCATTCTATATCATTTTTGGCTAGATTTTGCATGTGAATGGTTGTTCCTAAGTGCTGGTACAGTTCACTGCCCTAGAGGGATATTAATTAATTTTCTAAGTTGATTTTGATACCCTAAAGTGTGTGGTTTCAGTTGGCTGCTAGGGTTTGAACACTGCTGTTACAAAAATCTGAATTCTTGCATTTGGGTTTGTGGCAAACCCTCACTTTCCGGATCAGCCCTAGAAAGGGACATTACATCTCGTCTAGATAAACATGCACACTTTGCAACATATCATCACTAATGTTCTAGTCTAATGGCGGGGCATGCACCTTTAAGATGTACCTTTGGAACCTCTCCAACAACTTCAATAACAGTTTCCACAGCTCAAGCTTTGAGGACAAAGCTTTTCAAGGGGGATGTAATGTCCCCTTTTCCGGGGCATTACTAATATATCGGTTCATCTCTTTCATTTGCATTGTAACCCCTTGGCATGCCTAGTGCTACAAGTGGGAGTCTCTAGTTAGTTTAAAAATGTGCACATAGGTTAGTTACTTTTTATTATTTAATTAGAAAATAAATAAAGTGCACATAGTCTTAGCATATTAAATGTTTTAATTATGTCATGGGAGGGAAACTTAGGTAAAGGGGGCCACTTGGCTATCCAACTTGTAATTGCAAATTTAAAAAGTGTATTTTCCCTCCAAGTGGGTCAATCCCTTTTGGGAAGTCTATTTAAGGGATGTGAGGGGGTCATTTCACCTCATGTTGATTTGATCATTTGATAACACTCCATGCTTGGAGAAATGGGATGTATGCCCTAGCTTTTCATTGTGCTCTCTCTCTCTCTCTCATTCGATTTGGAATTGAAGTAAATCTGATTTTGATAAGGATCCATTTGTGTGTGTGTTGCATCTAGTGTGTGGCGAATTGCTTGGAAAAGAATTCCTTTCCCTAGCGAATTTATTTATGGTGCAAATCTGATTATTATTGCATGATTTGGAGCATATTTGTTGGTTTTCAAATCTGCTATGTTTTGCAATTAATTTCATAATTTTTGGAGATGATTTGATGCCCTAAATGTGTTGGGCGACCTACTTTTTAGGGAAAAATTAGGGTTTCATGTCTGCTGTGTGAAAACTAATTTTGGAATATTATTCTTCATATTTTTGTGGCCCAAAATCCAAAATTTGAAGGTTTTTGCTTGATTGGTTAAGCGAGAATAATTTTAGAAGTTGCAGAAAGCCCAGGGTTGGATTGTTAATTGTTTTGACACATTTTGATGCTTAAAAATTGTGGTTTCAGTTTAGATCTGTTCTTGGCATTTTTGTGCATCAAAACAAGCTTTTGGAGGGTAAAAATAGTTGAGGGAAGTGTTGGTTATTAATTTATTAATTTTTGCTAACCCTAGTGCCTAGATCTGAAGTTCAGATGCTATTTTGAAGGGGTTTAAGTGCTCAAAAAAATCTGATCTTTAGTTCATTGGAAAACTCTAAAATTCTAGTTTATTATGCACTTGGTTTCATGCAAAAATATGGAGTAGTGATTGAGTTATGAATTTTTGAAGTTTTCAGCTGTTGGCAACTGTTTCAAATTAATTCACTACTGTAATAAAAATCAGAATTGAGAAGAATAAAAATCTGATTGTCTCCACCAATCTAGCTCACCACCTTGACCACTTCCAACCCCATTTGGGTTGTAATTGGTTGACATTGGGCTATTTTAGGTTGATTCAAAAGGATCTAATCCTTCTTGGTTTGATTTGGGTTGAAGTTGTTGCAATTTTCTATTTGCCCAAATAGGGGACATCACAGGGGAGCATGCTAGGTCCCCGATGTCCTAATCATCTATTGCTTTTGCATTGTAATAATCCTAGTTGTCTCTTGGCTCGGGCACCTATTATATGTTTAGGGCCAAACCTTGAGCATTAGGGTCGGGGTTGTAATGCCTACCTATATATTGATATTACAAGGAAGAGAGGATATTTTTAAATGAGCTCTACTCAAAAGTAAGTTCCTCCTCGAAGAGACTTGTGATATCTAAAGATGAGCAAGTTTTAAGCTATTTCCCGAGTTCATATAGCATTTTAGTTCTTTTGCATTTTGTTATTTTTGTTTTCACTAATATTTTGCAAGAAAGATCATAAGAAGGATTTTCTTGTGGTATAACCTAACAATTGCATTCTTTTAGCTATATCTATGTATTCTTGTAATTTCTTAGGATTGTTGGGTTTGCCTTTTCTTGGTTTACCCAATTTTTTATTTTTTGTTTTGATCCATTGTTTTGAGTGGTACTTCAAGCACCCCTTTCTTCTACTATTTGTGCTCATTGTGCTTTCTAGTCTCATTGACTTGTTTTGGTCACTTGTGGACATTAATACTATGCGGTTTCATGGCTTTTTCATTTCATGCAACTGTTTTGAATTTTGTTTCCATTATGAATTCATGAAGCCTAGTTTGATTCCTCTACGAATCATATTTTCTTGTGTGGTTGGTTGATGACTTGTGTCCAATTTTTGGAAAATTGGAAGCTGATTGTTTGTTGACTTGTTGATTCCACATGACTAGATTTCCTTCCCTTGCATCTCTATTTAGAACAATCTTGCACGGGTTTCTGTTAGTGTTAATATGCAACTGTTTTGAATTTTGTTTCCATTATTAATTCATGAAGCCTAGTTTGATTCCTCTACGAATCATTTTTTCTTGTGTGGTTGGTTGATGACTTGTCCAATTTTTGGAAAATTGAAAGCTGATTGTTTGTTGACTTGTCGATTCCACATGACTAGATTTCCTTCCCTTGCATCTCTATTTAGAACAATCTTGCATGGGTTTCTGTTAGTGTTAACATCGCATTTTCTTGCGTGGTTGGAGAGCAATTTTTGCTTGGTAGTGCCTTTCTACGGACTTAATCATTCTACATGACTAGAAGTTCCATAGCTTGCATTTATATTTAAGAGCAGTCTTGCATTGATGTTGGGTTTGCCTCTTAGGCTTTATCTACTTCAAAATAAACATTTATATAACATCTTTGGGTTATGTCTTTTGAAGAGAGGGCAAATGTGATTTTAAACTTCATTTTTGTATATGCAAATGATTTTCTCACTTTGAATGTGGGTTCATGTTGATTCCATTTGCTTTTCAGGATTGCTTGGTTCATTTGTCCACTGAACTTGGCATATAATTCTTGTTTTACCATTAAAGCCCATTCCATTGTACTATTGAAAAGTAAGATTTGATCTTTTAAAAATTTGGCTTTTGATATGATTGATTAGTATTGCAACAAAGGGGTAATTCATGAGTTGGACTGTTCTTCATATATCTCCATCATGGCTAAAATTGACTGATTCCTTATTTATTTTTCCTTCACTGATTGTTGGTTAAATAGCACTTACCATAATTTAGAAACTTCATATTGTGATTTCTTGTTTTGGGCAATCCTCATTACTTGGCAATGCCTTAGAGATAGCAAAAGCATATGCATAACAAATAAAGTTAATTTCGTTGTTATTTGTTAACTTCCAGGTGCCAGTTTCTCATATCAGGAATTTCTCTATAATTGCTCATATTGACCATGGAAAGTCAACTCTAGCAGATAAATTGTTGCAATTGACTGGGACAGTTGACACAAGAGAGATGAAAGAGCAGTTTCTTGATAACATGGATCTTGAGAGAGAGCGGGGTATCACCATCAAGCTGCAGGTACTATACCTTTCCATCTTTTATTTTATTCATTGTGCATCCCATTGTTAGATTTATATGACTAATAGTTGACATTTGAAGATGGTTGAGATGAACTTAATATCCTACAGGTTGCTTGATACTTGTTAAATCTTAATTATTACTTTGACAGGTGGTCTAGTGTATACTCTGCAAATGGTGCCTTATTTCCATAATTTCAATGAGAATTCTCTAGGTTATTTGAAAATAACGAGTCAATAGGTGGTGCTTTGGAAGGGGTTCTAGCTGATTTTTGAACATCTATGATACATGGAGGCTTGCATAAGGTCTACATTAAGAACATCTTCTTATTACACAATGAAGATTAACACATTCTTATTATGTCATGGAGATTAGAGTATTTTTAAAATCTATGTTTGTTCTAAGGACACTTCTTGGATAAATTGCATAAATTAACACAGATTTTCTTTTCTACATGAACAAAGGTTGAAAGGAACTTTTTCTTCAACTAGGTCACCTACTTGGCGGCTTCCAATTTTCTGCCTTAATGTTTAATAAAAGTAGCTCAATTGTTGCGATAGTAAAATGTTAGCTCATTTATTCCTCGAGTTTTCAATGCTGGTACAATTTCTTCACTACCAACGCTTTCAGGTTCGATGTCTTCGATATCAACTCTTTTGTTGAATCCCCTATAGCCACTTGAAATGGCTTGATGAACATCTTGTAGTCTTATAACTTCCCATGGAAGCTGCTATTATCCATGTTTAGTTCATTCTTTGGACAATTTTCAACACAAGAAGTTAGTTCACCAATTCTAGAAGATAACTCGATTCTTCCCTATTGGCGGCTTCAATATCAACTCACTCCTTAGTGGCTTCTCTATGTCCGAATATGATCCAATGAACATCTATCTCATAGCCTTATATTCAATGAAAGGTTTATTATTATTTTTATTTCATCCAATATCCAATGTTCCGTCATGAAAGCATGACTCACCGAATTTAGAAAATTGCTTTGTTTTGTTAAGTCTAACCCATTCCTACATATCCTTTTATAGAAATCTCTTCTTTATTCACTCTATTATTCTTATTTTTGATGTCGTTGATTTTTAAACATCTATGATACATGGAGGCTTGACTTGCATAAGGTCTTCATCAAGAACAATTCCTTATTACACGAGAAGAAATTCTTATTACATTGTTGAGATTAAATTGATTTTTTTAACAATGAAGGATCTTGTTGGGGACGAAAACCTTCAATAGTCACAACAATTGGGGACAAAAATCCTCATTTGTTGCATTGTTGACTTCATTCGAAAGTCACATTGGAACTTCAAAATTCAGAATTTCAGAACAAGAGTTTCTATTAGTGCTAGGGCACATATTCCAACTAGGGCACACTTTTTTGGGGCTGTTACATTCATTTCCAGCTTGATGTACCCATTTGGAGCTTTTGGGATCACTTTTCAGTTGGTTTTCATAGTTGGAAAAAATATGAGCTATCATTTGCATTTTATCTCCAAGTATTTACGAAGATATGAAATTTTTGAAGTTTCAACTGTTTTTGAGCAATAATTAATTCCAACAGTCTGTAATTTATTGTTGAAGCATTTATTTTTGCATGAATTCATCAAGTGTTTCATATTATTGATGTATTTTTGAAGATTTGTGTGGGAAAGGCTAAAATCTGAATTCTACCTAGGTCGCTTAGGGTTTTGTGGACCTAAAACAGGTCGCTGCCCTAATTTTTGCATAAAATCAGTTTTCTGTCATAAAAATCAGGTTTTCTACATGTGATTGGCTGTAATGACCCTTTCAAGGGTTTAGACCAAAAGAAAAGGAATTTAGCCAAACACCAAAATTATTCAGATCTGATTTTAGTTGCAGCAGACTGAAAATGCAAAATCAACGAACTGTACTCTTCACAAATAAATACCAAACACCATGAAATACTTCAAATTAACTTGCCACAATTTTTATATATATTTTATACATCCATAAGAGCCAAAATCAATAAAAATACTGAAGAAACACATTGCTGGAATTTAATTAATGTCCAGTTATTTGCAGCCACAAGAAAAATGTAGATCTAGGGTCTAAAAACCCCCAAAAATCATAAAACTTGAGATTCCGGCCTTAGAAATTATGATAATTCAGATTATCAACTGAAAATGTATATATAAATTCACCAAACCCTCTAAACCCTACTCAAGGTAGGTCGCTCCACATGTAGGAAGCCAAATAAAATCTGAAAATGAAAGATATCTCTCCAAATCAGCCTTATACTTCGATCCCAAGTCAAGATGAAGGGTTTTCGTCCTTCACTCAACCTCTAGAAGGGTTTTCGTCCTCCTAGGCAAGACACACGAGGGTTTCGTTCGTCAAGTGCAAGAACAAGGAGCTCCTAGCTCGCTATGCTCAAGTAAGATAAAATGCGCCAAGTCTAGATCTCAAATGAACCCTCTAATCTTCTTTTATATCCTCCTTTTGGCGCCAAGGCTTGGAATAGCAAGACCGACCTCTTAAAGATGTTCTTTTCCTTCATTAACTTCCATTAATTAATTAAAACCCAGTTGACCTGTTATAAGAAAGGAAACACTAAAAGAAAATATAAAATATTAGAAAAACAATGCACGAGGAAGCTCAAGGTTCTCCTCCATCTTCTTCACTTCTTTGCCATGAAGGAATGGCAAGAAGACCAAATATTAGCTCTCAAGTGGAAAAAGGGGACATTACATTGACATCATTTTCAACAAGGTTTCATTAAGGTTTTTCCCAAATTCCTCAAATTTGAGCCCAAAAGGGCCATTACACCTTTTTGGATCACTAAATGAGACAAATGATATGAGGAGGTTTCAACAAAATAATCACGGCACATGTTTCAGGATCTTCTACACATATTTTACTAGCATAAAAAATGAGTTTCAGTTGAATAAAAAAGGCCATCAACTCATGATAGTTTTTGAAAATGTGAAATCTGATTTCTAAAACTTGCCATTGAACTCAAATGGCCATTGATTATCTCGTGGCCCTCTTGGCATTTTTCCCTTGCAAATTTTCCAAATCAGCACGAATCATTTTGTTATTGAGGAAATATAAAAAGCTTCATAATTCAAGAATTTTACATTAGGTGTCGGTTGTATGGGAATTTTTTTCTTTAAGTATAAACATTACAACAAGAAAAAGCGATCTCTTAATCATATATCCCGCATTGGGGAGAGAAGAAAAATTTCTTGTGTTTTCCAACACAATGACCCCATATACAACATATCTTCGTAATAAGACATCCTTTCCATGACTAACATTAACCAAGTCAAATCCCTTATCTCATGTGTTTGTGTAACTTGTCTTTTGGCCAACACCATATATTACTTTTGATAAAAACCTCCAAAAATGCATTGTTTGAAAGTTTTTAAGTGTTGTTTTGCAGGAAGTATAGGGGAGCTGATAGTCCTCATGGTCAACCACAAGAGCCACAAAGTTGTAATGTCCCTTTGTGGGGGACTTCCGGAAAATAGCTAGTGCTGAATGAGAGATGACTGAAATTAATGTTAGATGGTTGTAATCAGACTTTCGAGGGCTGTATATGACTGAAAATACACACGAAAACCTGCAATTTTTCCCTACCTAGGGCAGCGACCTTTTTGAGAACTCCCACTCACTTTTGGATGCCCTAAACTCGCTGAAAATATGCCCAATCAAGCTCAAAATTTCTGATTAATTACCAGCAATCAAAATATGAAGCAAAATTGTTTTTTAATGCCCTAGAATTAAATATATGAATTTCTGTTAACCCATGTTTGTAGAGTTACTTTAAAAAATCGTAACTTTACCGAGGAGGCTCCAAAATTCATGAAACTTGGGGTCTTGGGGTTTAAAAATATGAAGAATGTGAAATATCCCTTGTGGGATATCACTTAAAATCCACAAAATATATAAAAATTTGCAGCAAATGAAATTCTGATTTTTTTGGAATTAAACCCACTAGGGCAGCGAACTGAAATTTAAAGATAACTTGCAAAATATTTGTCCAAATCACATGAAATTTTATAGAGAGCTTGCTAAGATGAAAACAAAGACTAGAAAAATATTTTTTGGATTTTTCTGAATAATATATGACTGCCAATAAATTTCAGAATGCCCTAACTGCTGGAAAACTTCAAAAATTCATAACTATGTGAATACAATGGATAAAAATATGTTTTTTTGGAAATAACATCTACAAATTATATAGAAATGAACCCAACCTCCAGATCTGAAAATGAACACTGGGAAACCCTAAAAAAACCTGCTGCAAATCCCTAGGGCTGACGTCACCCTATAGAAGGGGCTGGAAATCCACCAAAATGCCTCCAAAAGCTGCGCCAAACTTTGCCTTAAATACTGTTGATAATAATCTGATATGCAAACCCTTGAAATTTCCTCACCCTAGTACTGAAAATAGCCTCTAAAACCCTTTGAAAACTCTTCTCGACATCTCTGTAAAATCTTTCTGAATATCTGCTTTGAATAGGCTCCAAAATAGCAAACTAGGGTGGATCTTTCACCACCGAAGAGTGCCCTACTAGCTAGGAGTGGATCTCTCACCACCGAAGCTAGGGATCCTGTGGGATTTTACTCCACAAGCAAGAAGAATGCAAACAACAGTTGCTCAATGCCAAAATATGTGTGAGTGTAAGAATGAATCCTTTTCTCCCCAAGCGCTTCCTTTTATAACTTTTCATTACCTTTTTCCAAGTTGGGAGCTCCATGTGGGACTAAAAGTGACTTAAGTGACCCCAACGAAGAAATATAATAATAAAGTACCATGATCCCCCTACACGACAAAATATAACAATTATTCCCACCAAGTTGCTTAATACTAATGCCAATGGAAAAATATAACAAATAAGCAAGGGGTAATCAACATCCATACCCAATAGCCTCCAGCGTCGTTAGCCCCTCGGGTATGACCAAGGCTAAGACTAAAAATGGCCCTTAGGCCCTTGGTGAAGGAATGGGGACATTACAATCCTCCCTTCCCAAAATTTGCTTGTCCCCAAGAAAATGCAAACTAGGATGTTGTAAAATCTTCTCTCCCTCCCAAGTAACATCCTCAAGTGGCAAGTCTCTCCACCTGCACCAAGTACTCCGTGATCACCCTATTCCTGAGCTTCCTTTGTCTCACCTCAATGATAGATTTTGGTTCCAAGACCAGCTTCCCCTCATCATCCAATGGTGACAACTCTATTAGAAGGCACAATATGCTGTCCTAGTGCCCTTTTTAGGCATGAAACATGAAAAACATTGTGTATCTTGTTGTGCTCAGGAAGCTCCAACTCATATGCAACTGCCACTCTTCATGCTTTACTTGTATGGACCGTAGAACTGCATGGTTTCAACTTCTCGGCAAATATAGCTCTGCTGAGTGAGGATTACCCGTAGGCTTGCAAACTTAGGAAAACTAGATCTCCCACTTGAAAAGACTTCTCTACTGGTGCTATCTCGCATAGACCTTCTCAAGATTCTATGCTTTCAAAGTTCTCCTTGAGGGATCTCGAGATGTCCTAGATCTCAAAATGTCCTGGTTCTCCTCTAACCAATCACGAGCTTTGGGAGCTCGACTATCTGATAATGCTAAATCTGCAAATGACGTAGCATCATACCCGTACAATGCCCGGAAAGGAGTCATGCCAATGCTCATTTGGTAGGTGATATTATAGCAATACTCACCCATGTGTAGCCATTTAATCCATGCATGCTGATGTCCTGTCACATAACTACGCAAATAGCCCTCTATCCAGCTTATTAACTATTTCGTTCCCATCACTCAGAAATGATAGCTAGTGCTGATTATTAGTCAACTCCGTACTTGCGTTTAAAATCTCTCCCGCCAAAAGGTGTTCATTAAGATCTTGTCCTCTGAAACTAAGCTTATATATTTTTAGGCAAACCATGAAGCCTAAAAACACCAGTATAGAATAATCCTAGCCACCATGGTGCCTTATGGCCCTTAGGCAAGGTTTTAAAACCGGTTGAACCGGAACCGAATCGGCCGGTTCAATTGCTTTTACCATTTGTTTGCTTGAACCGTCCCAAAGAATGGACCGTTTGACCGGTTTGAGGCCAAATAGGTCCGGCTTCAAATGCCAATGCCTCAATTTGTTTGACCAACAACCGTATCAATGACTTTTATAAAAACATTTTCTTAATACCTTGAGGATCCCATTTCCAATAGCGGTGCAGAGTTTGATGATTGATCATTGATGTCATCTAATTTATTCTAGAGTTTTGTAACTTGTAGTATTTGTAATGTATCAATGATCATAACATATTTTTTAAAATATGAGTCTCGGACTATGGAGGCCATTTAGAGCCTCATTGTTTATGTATTTTGTTTCGAAAATCTCATATATGATATATGTATTGTGTATTGGACTTGGAGTTCGTGCCATTTTTCTAAAAACACTTTTCTATATGTAATGTCCCCTCTTAGGACAATTTAGAAAATGAAGTACTTATCAAGATCAAGCAAAGAATGGATAAACCCTTTTGCTTCAACCTAAAATATCCCAATGTCAGCTATTTCGAACCCAAATGGGGTTGGAACTAGCCAAGGTGGTGGGATAGATTGGAAGAAAACAATTGGAATTTAAACACATTCAAATCAAATTTTTAACAGCTGAAAAATAATTAATAATCACACCCCAATTGCTGCAATCTTCCAAAATTATTTCCCGCTTAACCATCCAAGCAAAAATCTTCAAACTTTGGATTTTGGGCCACAAAAATATGAAGAATAATATTCTAAAATCAGATTTCGCATAAAGAAACACGAAACCCTAATTTTGCCCTAAAAAGTAGGTCGCCCAACACATTTAGGGCATCAAATCAACCCAAAAATTATGAAATTAATTTCTCCTTATTCCTCCTAATTTCTACAACCACATTCAATATTAAATTGATCCCAAACTGCAGATTTGAAATTTATAACAGCAGTTAATTAATTAAAATGCACCTAGAACAATTGAAACTTCAAAAATTAATATCTTGCTCAATACTTGAGTTTTTGCATGAAACAAATTGCACAATAAAGTAGAAATAAAGAACTTTCCAATGCACTATCAAACTGAATTTTCTGATCACTGAAACCCCATCAAAACCCCCCCAAAATTGCCTTCAAGTCCGACATAAATTCCTCCTCCAAGTCACTAAAAACTTAGGGTTAGAATAAATGCTATGAATTAATTCCTGCTCATATAACCCTTCTAAAACACTCACTCCATTCACTAACATGCAGATTTACCCTTCCAATAAATGTGCCAACACCCTAGAGCAAGTCGCCAATGCTAGAATGTATAAACCATGCATAAACACCCAACACAAGAGAACACAATGAAGAGAACAATGAGAGTCTTCAATATCTTCAACAATGGATCCAAATGAAGCTTACAATGAGAGAGCACAATGCAAGAGCTAGGGCATACATCCCAATACTCCAAGCATGGAGTGAAATCAAATGATCAATCAACATAACCCCACTAGAGGAAATGCGACCTCCTTTTATAGAGTTAAGGGGTGCAATATCCAATGACCGACCTTTTCCTTTTGGAGGGAAAACATAAACTCTCATTATAAAATAAAGTCTCTAATAAACTAAGACTATGTGCACTTTATTATTTTTAATTAAATAATAAAAACAACTATCCTATGTGCACATTTAACTAACTAGAGAGCCCACTTTGTAGTGCGAGACATACCAAGAGGTCACAAAATAGATAATAGACATTTTTGGGTCATCTTCAAGCTCAATCCTCAAGCCCATGAGAAGATAGAATGGGTTGAGGGTCTTCAAGTCTTCAATTTCATCAATGTCCCAAGAAGGGGACATTACACTTTCTTACATATATATAAGAGCAAACTTTGCATATTTTGTGTGTAATTGTTGGAATTATGGTTTTCAACCTTTCAAATTTCATTAAAAATATAAAATTTTATGTATTTTTAGTAAACCGGTTCATAAAGTTTGAATCGGTCCGGTTCCGATCCGACCCTTAGCAGATTCGATTTTTAAAACATTGGCCTTAGGCATAGAAAAGAAATGGGCATACTTGGTTAATCGATCAATTACCACATATATGCAATCATGCCCATGTACTGAGGGAAGCCCTGTGATAAAATCCATGGATATGCTCTCCCACTTCTGCTCGGGAATAGGAAGAGGTTGTAGTAGTCTGCTGGGAAAGAATGCTCGGCTTTGGTTTTCTGGCAAACCACACACTCTCTAATATGATTAAGGACGTCATCCTTTAGTCCTTTCCATGCAAATCTCTCCCTGATATACCTGTAGGTCTTAAAATATCCAGGATGTCCCGCTTAGAGGTGTATCATGCACTGCTCGAAGGATTTTCTCCTTCATCTTGGATTCTGGTACAAGGAAGATCCTATCCTTGTAGTATATGAGGTCATCCAAGACCCTGTATCTATCATCCTGTATGATGCCATCCATAATCTCACATGCAAATTGATTTTTGGAATACTCAACAAGTATGTGAGCCTTCCAATCTGCTAAAATCTGAGACATAGAATTAAGCATAGAGGTAAGGTGAGGCCTTGTTGGCTAGATTTTTTGCATAGCTGAAAACCTAGGCAGTCATGAGATAAATCTCCTTCATTTACCGGTGAGGCTCCCATGTAAGATTTTGTCAATTATGTTTTCTAATATCTATTTGTGGGTTTTACTTTAACTGCAAAGCTCATGCACCATAGCTAAACAATTTTGCAGCAAGTAAGCAATTTGTAAGAAATGTGCAAACGAGGGAAACAATTGAATATATGAAGAAAGTAAAGAAGATGTGCAATCCAACCAATAGTTCACAGAGTTGGTCTCATGCACATAGATAAACAAATAGATCTTGAAATACAAAATTTAAAGCAAAGGAAAGTTTCGAGATCCAGATCCGAGATAACACAGCTTATGGAAAGATCTAAAAGAATTAAGAAACAAATGCACTTTGTTGACACAAAGTTCTCTGAAACTGCCTCCTTTCAATTCCTTAGCTTTCAGCAAGATATCAAGGGTTTCAGCTCAAAGTTTGGAACACAAGAATGTTGATTACAAATTCTGATATTTTAACCCATAGGTTCTTTCTTCATTTATAGTGTATGAAGGGGAAATTACAAATAGGAAACTACAACTGAACTAGAACATGTGGAAGTTGAAAAGAAAACAACTGACAATCTTTCTCCTAGAATTCCTCTCTAAGTGACATGCATCTGGAGACTAAGTCAAGGTTGTGTACATCTGCCACTTATCTTAAAGAACCTTTTCAAATAACTTAAAGTAATGACTTTTAAACCAATAACTTTAATCTTACAATTTCATCCGGAACATAAGAAATAAGAGAAGAAAGAAGATCTGCCAGTTGTAACACTTTATGCTTTCTTTTTGTTCTGATATTGAATATACTTGTCGAACATGTAATTCAACATTTTCCCATTTGTTTTAACAATAGCCTCTTTCTCGGTCCCGAATCAGCAGAACCTCTGACAAAGCAATAATGTTAGCCTTTACCTTCTTTAAACTAGGCCCATACTCCTCAATATCTGCATGAAGCGTCATGAGTCCGCGAATTGAATCTAACGTGAAAGGCATGATGGCTTCATCTATCTTCTTCTGCATGCACAAACTGCAATAAATTCTTCACACGGGAAGAAGGCAATTCATTTGGAATGTTCTCTGGCACTTCTTCCATCTCATTTTCCAAAGAATCGCATCCTTTTTCAGCATAAGCTTGGGATCTCGCATGCGGAAGGAAACGAGATTTCTATTTGCTTTCCCCTTTCCATCAATCCATCAGGTGCAATTTGCTCTCGCAATTAGCACATCCTCTCAAACGAATGTACCTTAGCTAAGGTATCTAGATGACTTTCAACCACTATGTTATCATCTTCTATCCGTGTCATTAGTTCCTTTAGGTGAGACAATGCCTTGTGCATATTCTCCAATCCACCGGTATTCTCTCGAACTGCTCAAAGCTTGGTGAATAATTTGCTCTTTCCATTGGGCAATAGTTTTGACTGGTTCCTGCATTTTCCACCTCTTTAATCGATGATTACTCACTTTCTCATGTGCTTTAGGATTGGGTGAGAGGAAGGTTTGGCAACCTTAGCAATGATCTCACACACTGGAACTCACTCTTGAAGTTTGACTTTCTCTACCTTCCCTTTGTCAAGTTTGAGGAATAAAGCGTTTATTAATGTCTGTGTATCTTGCTTCAATCCTTCCACGGTGGTGTGAACTAATGGCACTTTGGTTATTGATATATCTGCCGCCGACTTCTCCCTTTTGTTTTCCTGCTTTGGAACCGATAACTTAGCAAACTTCTGCCCGATTCTTCAATAATCTATCTTGAAGTTACCTTGCAACTTTAGGTCTTCTATCCTTACCGCCTAAACTCATGAGCAGTTTAAGTCATGTTCTTCCGTAGATCTTTTCTATGGCTTCTTGACTGTTGTAAAGCCAACTAGGATGAAAAATTGCTTCTCGGGAATGAGAAGTCACCGAGTGTACCACCATCTCATGCTCTGACTCTGCTTTGCATTTGAATTTACAACTTGAGTGTTGTGGGCTGCCGCCCTCCGAATTGTCCTAAGACAATGCTTTTTCAAACTCGCCATCTGTGCTTTCAGCTTCTTTGCAGGGGAGGTGAAGATCTGAGTGGTTGAGGAGCAAATACAAACGATGTTGGATTCAACGGAGGAATGATAACATCTGCTTGGGGTTCGGGAGGCTGTTTGAAGTGCTATGAGTTGCATTGCCGGAGAAGATTCGTTTGAAAGTAGACTCGACACGATAGTTTAGTAGACTTGACCTTCTCCAATCCCTGAGACTTCTTGTATACTTTAAGATTCTCTGGTCTCCTGCTACTTTCACCTTCATCTTCCTTCCTTTTCTTTGGAGTCTCCTGCATAAAGTTATCTCGTGATCTGATTTATCAAAGCTTCGTCCATGCAATACCCCTTCGTTAACAACCAATTTGAGGTGTTAACTAAAACTGAGAAGACCTTTCCTCAATCGTCTGACAACCTTCTATACTTTCCTAAAGAGCAACTTTATCTCCTCCCATTTGATAGTATGTGTCAAGTACCACATGCCCATCATCCACGAGATCTGCAGGTATTATGCTAAACCATAATCAGACACTTGTTGCACCGATAACCTGCTGAAATCTTTCTTCCTGACTTCATACTCACTTCTGCACTTCATCCAAAAGTCTTCCAATGAAGGTACATGCGAATATTCTTGGGAGATTGTCTTCTTCGCTATCCCATATGGATCAAAGTTCAATCGTGTTGGGAAGAACTCATGCTCATATCCAGAAAACATTTCTGCTTCGATTCCTCTAGCTTTATGGATGCTCTGGCAACTGTAATAACCCACTGTGACCGGAAAACAACCTGTAGATTTGTGCCGCTTCGATTGTAAGTCATGCATCTCCATGAGCTGCCTGCACAACTCCATGATGACCCATTTGTCGCTTGGATAACTCGACAACTTAACTGGTTCTCCTGAAAAACCATTGACCCTGAGATACGTGAAGTCCGCAAATTGGATGAAGATACAGCCATGCTGGGATACAATTTCCCAAGCTTCTTTGCTCACCCTGCTAGGTCTTCAGATCATTATTTAATTTGTAGATGAATCTGTAGAAGAACCCATCATTGACCACCTTGTAATCTTTGTGGCATTCAGGAATTGTCAACTGTGGGAAGCACTCAAAAATAAGATCTTTTGACAATATGCTTTGTCTATCCAATTTGGAAAATATACCCTGCGAGGTTGCTACATATACCAGGTATGAAGTCATTTTGAAGTTGAACGTCTGCGTCACACTTCGGAGCTGCTCGCCGATGTTGTCATTGATGATCTTTGCCTAATTGATTATTGAATCAACTCTGTTGATCTCAATGGTTCTCACAAAAGCGTACATCCATGAGCGGAAGTTATGGGTATTGGTTTCTCCATTTAATCTGCAAAACTAGTGTCCCTAGATTTCACCCCCCCGAAATGCAGGACTACCCTATGTAAAAAAATTTGTACTTTTAAAATAATGGGTCGTTGTGTTTTTATTGCCAGAGAGTTCCTGTAATGTGTCAAGATATTCCCAAGGAGCCATATAAGCCAATTTCGACAAATACCCAAATGCCCAAAATTGTTTTATTCTCTCGTTGGGGTTTGCCTGCGGGAAATTTGTATTTAATTATTTTGAGCCCCGTTTGAGGAAAATTGTGCTCCGGTTTAACCCTGTTGTGATCGTACAGGTCATTTTCCCCATATACCAGTAGGGTTTTAACCAAGAATGCATTTTGGGCTTTATTTGTAACTTCCGGCAACATTGTGTTTTTAGTGTTTTCCCGTTTCGTTTTCTGTGAAATTTCTTTAGATCAATTCCTTTGCGATTTGGCCCGATTCTTGGCCTCGGAGTATCCGGAGATCACATACGCACGCTTGTGCCGTATGGGAATTCGCCATCGGAGATCTGGTTCTCTTGGAAAAGACAAAGTCTTGAACGAAAAAACTTCTTCTACGGGCTGGCCGCATTTTTGGAAAAAAGGGTTTGAAGTGGATCATGGGATTTTGGAAGCAAAGGCGGTGAAATTTTGTACTGCCACTGTGCAGGTACTTTTTCCCATGGAAGCAACGCCACTTAAGTCACAATGGGAAAATTGAGAGGTAAGAGGCGGTGGAATTTCTTACCTGCCTTGCAGGTAAAAATTCCCATTGTGAAATAAAAGAAAAATCACTTAAGGCATTGATGGGATTTTCTTACCTGCCTTGTAGGGTAAATAATCCCATTATGAAAGTCAAACAACTTAAGTGGATCATGGGATTTTTGGTCATGAAGCAGTATGTGGGATTTTTGTTTTAGCACTTGCAGGGTACTTTTTCCCATGAAGGCAAAGTCACTTAAGTTATGATGGGAAAATTAGAGGCAACAGTGAAACGAGAATTTCTCACCGCTTGCAGGGTAAAAATTCCCATTGTGGAATAAAAGAAAAACAACTTAAGTGAATCATGAGATTTTATTGTCTGCACTGGTAGGGTAAATAATCCCATTATGAAAGTCAAACGACTTAAGTGAATCATGGGATTTTCGGGGCTGCCTCATGGGTAAATAATCCCATTGTCATGTGACTTTTAAAAATAGAAATTCCTTATTCCAAAAGTGTGACCCACCTTGGGTGAATAATAATGCATTAAATAAATATTTGTTAATATTTATTCACCCAATTTTGGCACCCAGGCTTGTGGAAAAGTCAACAAAGGGAAGTGGACAAAAGGAATTTAAAAATAGAATTCCAAAATTAAATAAATTTAATTTATTTAATGCAGCCCCATTTGGGAGAGAGAAATAATACTTTTAAAGTATTAAATGATTAAATTATTTCCTATTTTTAGTGGCTAAGGTCAAAGCATACTGTGAGGCTTGAGTTAATTGGAAGCAGAAGTCTAAAATTAAATAAATTTAATTTATTTAATGGCAGCCATGAGCATGCACAAAATAGGCGCCCCATTTGAAGAGTGAAGCTTATTAATTAATTAATTAATTGCCAGGAATAGGAAAGACATTAATTAATTATAAATGGTGAAGATTATATAAGCAGAGGCTGCCATATGGATGAATTAATTAATTCACAGGCAGAGATATGCAGCCCAGAGGAAAAGTGTGCCCCATTTGGAGAGGATTTTTGCTCAGAAGAAGGTGTAATTAATGCTAAAAGCTTCTAGAATTGGTGCACAGGTTGAAGGAGGTTGATTTGTGTCTGGATAATTGTTTGCATAAGTGATACAGGTGCTCAGGTGAAGTTGGTAAAATTCATGCTTGCTTTGCATGCAAATAAAACATCAAATTTGGGGCAGCAGGCTTGAATTATGCAGATTTTTATGATTAAAATCCATTGTTCATGTTCCGGTTGCCATCTTTGTCTGAATTAATTGCAGGAATTCATTACAGGTGCTTTTATAAGAGAAAGGGAGCTTAAATCAATGTCCAATACATTGAACATATCCTCCGAATCTGAAGAATTATCTAGATCTGCACCGGTTGTGAAGAATTTCGGCCGAATAAAGAGGAAAAGAATTGTTCAGACAAAGATTGCTCCAGCCATGGCAAAGCAGGATGAAAGAGAAAGCTCAGCGGAATCATGCGTAGCTTCTAGATTTGTTGAAGTCAATAGGCCCAGATCCAGATCCAGATCTCATAATTGCAAAAGCTTCCGCAGAAAAAGGCTTCATCCTCTTGTTTCGATGCAGCCCGTGTAGAAGTCAGTGCGTGGAAAATTTCTCCCATGATCTTGTGCATGTGCTCCCAATCTTCCAGTTGAAGCCTTCATTGAAGTTGCATTCACCTAGAGTGCTTTCCAGAATTTTTAATTGCTCATGCAATTAAAAATAAAATGATGAGTTATTTACTGCAACATATCAGACCGATGCATGTATAGGAGAACTGCAAAAGCTTCAAGGATAAAAGGGAAGACAAGGCGAAGGCAACACCCGTAAGCAAAATTTCAGATCCAGCCGCTTCCAAATCCATCTTGTTTCCAGATCCATCTTGCTTCCAGATCCAGCTGCTTCCAGATCTAGTTTGAATCAACTGCATGCAGAATATGAAAAAGGACAAGACTGCAACTTTCCTCTTTCTTCTTTCTCTTATTTCCTCCGACAAAATAATTGAGCGATCAATTAAATTATACAACTTAAGTGATTGGTTTAAAAGCCATTACTTAAAGAAGTCAACTACTTGGAGATAGGTGGCAGACGTGCAAAATAGAAGGTTCTATTTTTAGTCGAAATCATGCGTGTCATGCAAAGAGGAATTCCAGGAGGGAGATTGCCAGTTGTTTCCTTTCCGACTTCCACATGTGTCAGTTCAACTAAAAGCTTCCGACTTGTAATTGCCCCTCTACATTCTATAAGTAGAGGAAGAACCTTCGGGTTAATGATCGAGAATTTGTAAGTAGCATTCTTGTGTTCGGACTTTGTGTCAAAACCCCGAGAGCCACTTGAAGCAAAGAAATATACAGGAGTAGATTTCCGGAGAACTTTGTGTCACGGTGTATTTTGTTTCTAGCTTTCTATCTTAGATCTTTGAATAAACTTTGTGTTATTTTAGATCTAGATTTAGAGCTACCTTTGCTTATAATTCTGTGTTTATATCTATTGGTTTCTTCTATGTGCATGCAATCAACTCTGCTATCTATTGATTGGGATGCACATTTTCCTCATTTCTTCTCTGTGTTTATATAATTCCTTTCTTCTATAAATATTTCCTTTCTTTAACAATCACACTTGCTTGTGCGTAATCATGCATAACTATGGTTCATGAGTCGAATGAGTTAAAGTAAAACCCCATATAGATACTAGCATACTTTAATTGACAAATCTCGACACGGAGCCTCACCAAGTAAATGAGGGAGATTTATCTCATGATCGCCTAGGTTTTATGCTATGCACGCAAAAATCTAGCCAACAAAAACAATTTAGTAATATCATCAACTTCCCGCACCAAATTGGATCATGGAAAAATCCTCGGGAACTTTGATGGAGATATGAGCTTCTTCATGTATCTCTGCTATTCATTATGCCCACATAATCTGCTTTGTGCTTCTCCCATCTACTTAGCATCTAACATGCTAATTCGCAATCACCATTGGTCGTGTCGAATCTTCAGGCAATAATTAATAAATTGTGCATCCAACCTGATTATTGTTTTCTGCGCAAATCTCGAATTGTTCGGAAAAGAGGATGATAAACCTTACACACTTCATAACAAATTCAGTGCAACCGAGAGCTATGATTGGAAATGCTTTGAAGCTTGAATAATCCAGCTACTTTTAATTGCCCGCATGAGAGATGTCCTTCCGGCTCTGGATCAGTCAATTAAATCAATGATGTGTTCGAGGGCACATGTCTGTATCATTGATGTTAGCAAATCTAGAAAATATGCATGAATCTGTTGATCCTTCTCTTTCATCATGCTTCATCATGCCTGAAACAATCTTTGTCGAGCTCTTTTTCTTTTAATTCTGCCGGAATCCCTTGTAATTGGATCAATTTGTGTAGATCTGGAAATTTCTTCTGATTCGGAAGATATATTCAATGTATCTGACATTGATTTGGACTTCCTTTCACCAATATGAGCACCTGTGATGAATACCTACCGCAATTAATTCAACAAATATGGAGTCTATGGTATGTATACTTGATTTTTATCACCAAAATCTGCATATAAAGTCTGCCGCCTAAAATTTGAGACTTTGCTTGCATGCAAAGCAAGCAAAAATATTATTTAATTCACCTGGGCACTTATACCAACATGCAGACACTTAGAATAACAAAAATCAGGCTATTCCAACCCTAGGCGCCAAAATTGGAAGCTTTCCGGCAATGGAAAATACTCTTTAATGCAAAATCTTCCTTCCCTTGGCGCCAAAACTTGTCCGGGCTGCAAACTTCATCAAAAAGAATTAACTGCTTCTCCCTTATGGCGTCCCATGCTTATATAGCCATCTGCATGCTATTTTTAATCATTGCCTTTCCTATTTCTCGACAATTTAATAAATTAAAAGCCATTCCTCTTCATCCATTTGCGCGCCCAAGTATGCATGCTTCGATTGTTTTTTTGTGAATTTATTTTATTTATTTTTAGCATCGTCCTTTATTTCTCTTTAGCTCATCCACTTGCATTGACTCTCCTTCTATTTATGGTGCCAAACCGAGTTAGACATACCATTAATAAATATCATTAAATACATGTATTAATGCCAAGGTGGGTTGCACTTTTGCAAGGGAATTTGTTAAAAATAAAAAGTCAAAGTAATGGGAATTTCCACCGCAATGCAGCTCCAAAATCCCATCTTCCACTTAAGTGATTTGACTTTCATAATATGAATTTTCACCCTGTGATGCGGGTAAGAAATTTCCGCCTGCCTGCCACTGCCAAAATTCCCATTAGCAACTTAAATCCTTCCAAAAAGTGCGACTTGCATGGAAAAGAGCCTTCTTAAAAATGCGACTTGCATGGGTGAATAAACCTCTTTGATGGAAAAAGTTAGTGCTTTAAGTGATTTTTTCCTTCATAACGAGAATTTACCGCCGGTGCTTTAAGTGATTTTTCCTTCATAACGAGAATTTTCACCTTCTTTGGCGGAGTAAGAAATTCTGTCTGCTTTGCCATCTCTAAAATTCCCATTGCGACTTAAGTGATTATTAATACCGAGAGGGGGTGAATCAAAGATATGATATTATTTCAAACTTCAATACTTAAACTTAGATCTATAATCACGAGCAATGTGAATATATCAAATCAATCAAAGAACACAAAACTTAATGCAAGTAGACACAGATATACGTGAAACCCTTTCGGAGAAAACCACGAGAAACTTCTTTCTTTATATATATTTCTCAAAAATTTGTAGGCACCAACCTACCGGAGACACCAATCCCCAAATTACGCTTTGTAGGCACCAACCTACAGAGCACCCACCCCTTTGCTAAGCACCAACTCAAAGAAGAGACACCGATCTCTTCAATATGAAGGCACCAACCTTCCTTACAAAATTTGCTTTCCACTTTTGAACTTGTTGCTTCCTCAACGAATAATGGAAAATTCTTCTTCTTACTTTCAGATTTGCTGTTCTAAAATTCTGCCCTTACGCTTCCTCTTCTTCTTTTTTTCCTTAAGATATTCAACTTGAATCCATGCTAAATAAGTCTCATATGAATCTTCTTATATAGCCTTTCGTACCTTTTCGAAAAGACACATCGTTCCAACCGACACAACCTTTCCATTAACACAACTTAATTAAGTGCATTAGTCGGCTAAAACCAAAAAATAATTAATGCAGCCCATAATTATTAAATGCACATTAATCAATGCAATTAACCACTTGATAGAGCGCTGCTGCCCTCCTTAGACAAATCATCATTATCATTAAATCGCTGCCAGCCATCATTAAATCTTCTTTTTCACCATAAAACATTGCATATGAACACCTTAAAATGCGGATATCTCTCTTATGTATAGCTGTGTATATCTCGCTTATACCATGATAATCCTCATGCAAAAACGCTTCTTTTCATGTATTTAAACTTTCGTTTTCTACCCTTCTATACTGCTGGTTATTTCACATTACTTTCTACCATTTCCACAATAATTCCGTTACTTTCTCGATGATTTCCGCTTACCAGCTTCAACACCTCTTTTGACATCAATGACAATATTTCCAACAATCTCCCCTTTGTCATTGATGGCAACCCCAAAAAAAAAAATCTCCTCTTCTCGCAGCCTCCTCTTGCCGTAGCTCCCCTTACTACCATTCTCCCCTTTGACATCAATGGCAAAGGGTCATCCTAGAGCTGAAAAATTTGCAAAGTTTTAGCTCCCCTTAACCAAGCTACCCTTGACTCTTCAATGTAAAGATGTAAAAGAAATTACTCCCACTTATGCCGTAGATATTCAAATGTCTCCTTCTGAAGTGGCTTAGTGAAAATATCTCGCTATCTCGTTCTCGATGTAGCGACATACTCCAACTTTACCTGCTTTCCGCCACCGCTTCTCTTAAGAAGTGATATCTTATGGGAATGTGCTTTGTTCTGGAATGCATAACCGGATTCTTTGAAATACTTATTGCACTAGTATTATCACATAATATGGAGATGGGATGATCATACTCTACTTTGATATCCTTCAAGGTCTGCTTCATCCATAAAATTTGCGTGCAACATAGTACCGCTGCTATATACTCTGCTTCTGCTGTGGATAGGGATACAAAATTTTGCTTCTTACTTAGCCAAGATACCAGGCTGTTTCCAAGAAAAAATGCTCCTCCGCTTGTACTTTTTCTGTCATCTACACATCCCGCCCAATCAATCAGATAAGCCGTCAATGTGAAATCTTTTCCTTTTGATACCACAACCCGTATTCCATAGTTCCCTTTAGATATCTCGAATATGCGTTTTACAACTTGCACATGTGTTTCTTTCGCCCTCGCTTGAAAACGTGCCACCATACCCACCGCTTGCATGATATCTCGGTCTGATGTCACACATATAATAAACTCCCAATCATTGATCTATAGAGAGATTGATCAACATCCGAGATTCGTCATCTTTGCTTAACTTGGTTCCGTGATCATCGGTGTGCCGACAGTGCACACTCCTCCATACCAAACTTTTTCAACATTTCCTTCACATACTTGGTTTGGGATATAAATATTCCTTTATTAGATTGAGAAATTTGCAATCCAAGGAAAAAGGATAACTCACCCAACATAGACATTTCAAATTCCTTTTCGCATGTCTTCTCGCAAATTTTCTAGACATTTCTTCATTGTCTCCTCCAAAGATTATGTCATCCACATATACAACCACAATTAATCGGTGTTCATCTTCGCTTTTGATGTAAAGATTATCACAAGATGTCCTCTCTTGAATCCTTGGTCCTCAGATGTTGATCAAGCCTCGAGTACCATGCTCGGGGGCTTGTTTTAATCCATACAATGCCTTTTTCAACCTACACACATAATCTTCATTTTCTCGATAATAGAACCCTTCAGTTGTTCTATGTAAACCTCCTCTTCTAAATTCCCATTTAAAAAGGCTGATTTGACATCCATTTGGTAGACTTTGAAATTTTTAAACACTCAAAAGCAAGGAACATTCTGATTGCTTCTAGTCCTGCAACCGAGCAAAAGTCTCTTCAAAATCAACACCTTCCACTTGAGCATACCTTTCAGATACCAATCTTGCCTTATTTCGAGTGACTTGACCATCTTCATTTAGTTTGTTCCAAATACCCACTTAGTGCCAATCACATTCTCGATTTTTTGGTCTGGGAACCAGTTCCCAAGTTTCATTTTTCTCAATTTGATCTAATTCTTCTTCCATCGCCTTCAACCAATGTTTATCATGTCTTGCTTCTAAAAAGTTCTTAGGTTCTACCTTAGATAGCAGAGAAAATACCCTTGCTCGGAAGCATTTGTAATTCTTCTTCTGGTTTGAACCCCGGTATCAAGTTCTCCAATAATCTGACTTTCATCATGATTTTTCTGAACGAAGCGAGATGGCGTCTTGGTATCCTGCCTTTTTGATTTACTCCACTCTTCAATATCTTCTTCTTCCTCTTGTTCTTCTTTCACAAGACTTGGTATTTCTAAAGACTCTTCTGAATTTTCTTTTGTCTTTAGATCCAGACCCTCATCCACTCTGACACTTGCACTTTCTATGATAGTCCGCAACCTCTTGTTATAACATCTGAAGGCTTTACTTTTAGTGGAGTACCCAAGAAAAATCCCTTCATCGGATCTTGAATCAAATTTGCCTAAGTCCTCTTCGGTTCTTTTAATGAAACATCTGCTCCCAAATACCTTAAAATATTTGACCGAGGCTGGTCTTCCTTTCCATAATTCATATGGAGTTTTGTCATGGTTAACTCGATTTGCACTCTATCCAAAATATAAACGGCAGTACTTACCGCTTCTTTCCAGAATCTATCCGATAGCTTAGATTCATTCAAGATTGTTCGCCATCTCTTGAACGGTTTTGTTCTTCCTTTCTACTACTCCATTTTGTCAGGAGTTCTCGCAGCTGAGTATTGTCTTTTAATTCCATGGTCTTCACAATATTCAATAAATTCATTTGACATGAATTCACCTCCACGATCCGACCTTAGACATTTTATCTTCAGCCCTGCTTTCATTTTCTACTAATGCCTCAAAGCTTTGAACTTTCCAAATGCTTCAGATTTTTCTTTCAAAAATGCTACCCATGTCATTCTAGTGTAGTCATCAATGAGTAACATAAAATAACTCTCACCTTGAATACTTTTCGTTCTCGTAGGTCCACACAAACCGTGAATTAGCTCCAATGGTTTGGTGGATGAATACTCCTTTGTTTTGAATCTTGTTCTGTCCTGCTTCCCAAGCTGGCACTGCTTGCATAGAGTACTCAAGGCTTTGTTATTTTAGGCATGTCCCGTACGCCCGCTTTTGCTTATCTTCACAAGATTATCAAAATTTATATGTCCCATCCTTCTATGCCATAGCCAACTCTCCTCAACTTGACTTAGGCAACATTTTTCTTCTTTTATTTCTCCGAGCATATATAGATTATTTGCAGTTCGGTGGCAATCTGCAATTAGTTCTCCTGTATCTACTTTCCTTATTTCACATCCTTCGGCATAGAACTTAAGAGTGTGTCCCTGATCACACATTTGACTCACACTCAAGAGGTTATGTTTTAATCCTTCAACATACAAAACATTCTCTATTTTTGTTTTTCCATTATCCAAACTCAACGTACTTTGCCAACGATCTTCGCTGTAGCATTATCACCAAATTTTACTCAGTACCTTCATTTACTTTCTTTAAGGAGAGAAACTTACTTTTATCACTAATATATGTCTTGAACATCCGCTATCAATGTACCACCGCTGTCCTTCATCTCGAGCATGAAAAGTTGTTTCAACGAGCATGGATTTTTCTTTGTCTAGCCCATCTTTCTCCCGCTTCCTTGTCCAGATTTCGTAGCCTCCCTTTTTTTCAGATATCTAAAGGCTTTGTCTTTTGATCTTGTCTCGTCAACACACTTCTACAAAAGCGTGCTATATGTCCATAATTATTGCACTTCAGAAGCAGTATAATGGCTTCCTCGTTATAATAGGATAGTGGAGCAAACGAATTATAGTTCATATTCAACACTCTATGAGCAGATTTTGGTTTGTTCCAGCTTCATTATCTCTCATTCGCTTTCTACACTCTATCTTTTTATGCCCATATATATTGCAATAAAAACAATAACCATGAAAGGAACTTTCAACCTGCTCATATTCCTATGTCGTGGAATAAATGGTCTTTTGGTGTCGCTTCTCTTTAACACCTTCCTCAGGGATGGAACTGGTCTTCGTAGTTTCCTCTTCCTTTCTCGCTTTTATTCTTCGTAGGCGTATTTAGAATTTCTGCATAACTTTTTGCCTTTTCTAAACCTTTCTTCTCCTAAGCTCAATGGATTTTGAAGCTTTCTAGTTTTTCTTCATATCCGAGTCCCGATTTGTTGATGGTGATCTTTGACTTTCTAGAATCTCATCTAGAACCTTAGTACTTTTTTCAAATTTCAAGTTGTTCATTAGTTTGGTATTTACCTTTTCTAAGTCTTTTCTCATCGCAACAATCTCTCGACTCACGCTTTTCACATTCTTCTTGTTTCACCGAGCTGACTTCTCAACCCTTCCTCAATTCTCTTTGCTTCTTCAACTGGTCTTCGTGTCAATGATTAGATTCTTTGATTCTTCAAGACTCTGGCTAACTTAGCTTCAAAGATTGATTTTGTTCTTCATATTTCGAGCTGAAGTCTTTGCTTCGATTCCTCTTTTGAGTGCTTTTATTTCACCCAACGCACAAATGAGTTCTTCTTCGAGGTTTACCTCACCTTCTTCTTCTATGTCCTCGATTCCTTTCAAATCAACTTTGCTGGTCGATGAACCTTCTTCTATAGCCATAAACAATGTTTCTTCATCATCACTGTCTCAATCACTTATTCCGCTTTCTTCTTCGATGAGCTGCTACCTCTTTTTGAATATAGAGATCTTCTTTTTTGCTTTTCAAATCTTTTCTTGCCTCTGCTTTGCTTGAATTCTCTTTTGAACTTGGGCTTGCTTTCTTCATCTTCGCTATCTTCCTTCTCTGGGCATTTAGCTGCAAAATGACCAATTTTACCACAATTAAAACATTTAAATGGTAACTTATCTTTGATCTCCCGATCCTTTCTTTAGCTTTCAAATGAATAAAGCTTCCTTTTCATCTTCTTCATGTTTGATTCATCATTCGCTTCAGATTCCTTGATTGCCTTTTTCTTCGAGACTTTGAATGCGGCTTCCTTCTTTGTTGGTTTATTAGACTCGGTCCTCATTTCATAAGCCGTCAGTATTCCATGTAGTTCGTCCATGCTTAGCTTGTCAAGATCCTTCATTTCTTCGATGGCGTATACACCTTAAGATCAAATCTTAATGGTAAAGATCTTAAGACCTTCTGGACGATCACAGTTCCTCAATCTTTTCTCCAAGCCCTCTTATGGCGTTGACAACTTCATCCACCCGCAGAAGATAAGCCGCAACATCTTCCTCATCCTTCATTTTTAGGCTCTCAAATTTTCTCCTATGGGTTCAAGCTTAGCTTTTCTCGACCTTATCATCACCTTCATATATTGTTCAAGTTTATCCCATATTTCCTTTCACGTGTCACATCAGATTACCTTGACAAATTCGACTCGACTGCACTCACACAAGATTGCATTCATCGCCTTGCATTATTTTCAAAAGCCTTCTTACCGGCTTGGTCTCTTGGCGGAGTTGATGGAATGATATATCCGACCGCTACCGATCACAAATATCAAACCCTAGTGCCATCGATAGGTTCTCATTCTTACGCTCCAAAATGCATAGTTTGTTCCGTTAAACAACGGAGCCTTGTTCGAGGAAAATCCTTGTACTTGACTAGCCATATGTGCTCCCGAGATCTACCTTCCAATCAAGTAGATTGTTCCCAAGGAACCTCGCTTCCGATACCAATTGTTGAGCACAAGATAATACCGAGAGGGGGTGAATCAAGATTATGAAATTATTTCAAACTTTAATACTTAAACTTAGATCTATAATCACGAGCAATGTGAATATATCAAATCAATCAAAGAACACAAAACTTAATGCAAGTAGACACAGATATATATGTGAAACCCTTTCGGGAGAAAACCACGAGAAACTTCTTTCTTTATATATATTTCTCAAAAATTTGTAGGCACCAACCTACCGGAGACACCAATCCCCAAATTACGCTTTGTAGGCACCAACCTACAGAGCACCCACCCCTTTTGCTAAGCACCAACTCAAAGAAGAGACACCGATCTCTTTCGAATATGAAGGCACCAACCTTCCTTACAAAATTTGCTTTCCACTTTTGAACTTGTTGCTTCCTCAACGAATAATGGAAAATTCTTCTTCTTACTTTCAGATTTGCTGTTCTAAAATTCTGCCCTTACGCTTCCTCTTCTTCTTCTTTTTCTTTAAGATATTCAACTTGAATCCATGCTTAATAAGTCTCATATGAATCTTCTTATATAGCCTTTCGTACCTTTTCGAAAAGACACATCGTTCCAACCGACACAACCTTTCCATTAACACAACTTAATTAAGTGCATTAGTCGGCTAAAACCAAAAAAAATTAATGCAGCCCATAATTATTAAATGCACATTAATCAATGCAATTAACCACTTGATAGAGCGCTGCCCTCCTTAGACAAATCACTCTATCATTAAATCGCTGCCAGCCATCATTAAATCTTCTTTTCACCATAAAACATTGCATATGAACACCTTAAAATGCGGATATCTCTCTCTTATGTATAGTTGTGTATATCTCGCTTATACCATGATAATCCTCATGCAAAAACGCTTCTTTTCATGTATTTAAACTTTCGCTTTTCCCTTCTATACTGCTGGTTATTTCCGTTACTTTCTACCATTTCCGTCAATAATTCTCGCTACTTTCTGACAGATTTCCTACCAGCTTCAGCACCTCTTTTGACATCAATGACAATATTTCCAACAATGTCTAAATTTGGCCAAAGCATGCATAATGGCCAACATCTCCTTGTAAATTGAGTACCCCTTCTCTACAGGGCTCAATTTCCGACTCTCGTAGGCAATGGGATGCCTATCCTACATAAGAACTGATCCAATGCCCTCACCTGATGCGTCACACTCAAGTATGAATGGACGAGAGAAATTTGGCAATGTAAGAACGAGATATGAACTCATCACCCCCTTGAGGTGATCAAAAGCTTGTTGTGCTGATTTTGACCAAGCAAAAGCCCCCTTCTTGGTCAAATCCGTCAATGGTGCAGTCAAATGAGAGAAGTTCTTCACAAACCTCCTGTAGTATGTGCATAGCCACAATGTCCCCATATTTCACTCTAAAATCTGAGGCTACCCCATGTAAAAAATTTCGCACTTTTAAAATAACGGGTCGTTTTGTGTTTTTATTGCCAGAAGATGCTTGTATTGCATCAAGATATTCCCAGTGAATCATAGGAGTCAATTTCAAAATACCCAGATGCCGAAAATCGTTTTATCCCTTCAAGTTTTTCTGCGGAAATTTTTATTTAATTATTTAGAGCCCCATTTGAAGTAAATTGTGCTCCAGTTTAGCCCTGTTGAAGTTTTGCATGTCAATATTCACATATACTAGTAAGGTTTTCACCAGGAATGGATCATGGGCTTTGTCTGTGACTTCTGGCAACGTTTTTTTTTTTTTTATTTTTCTCATATTTTTCTCTGTGAAATTCCCTTAGGTCAGTTCCTTCGCTTCAGATACTGCTTTTCTTGCCCGAGTATCTGGAGATCATCTACGGCCGCCATGCCAGAAGGAATCACCAGAAGTCAACTTCTCTTTAAAAAGACGAAGTCATGCAAAAAAGAGCCTCTTGTGGGCAAGTCACATTTTTGGGAATGGATGGATTTAAATTACGGTGGGGTTTTTTAAGCAGCAGTGTGGGGAATTTTGTACTTGCGTTGCAGGGTACTTTTTCCCATGAAGGCAAAGTCACTTAAGTTACGATAGGAAAATTAGAGGCCGTAGGGCAGAGGGGAATTTCTTATCTATCGCCTTGCAAGGTGAAAATTCCCATTATAAAATAAAGAAAAATCACTTAAGGCATTGATGGGAATTTCTTACCTGCCTTGCAGGGTAAAAATTTCCATTATGGAAGTCAAACAACTTAAGTGGATGAAGGGATTTTTGGAGCTGCCATGCAGGGTGAATAATCCCATCAAAGATGACTTTTAAATATAGAAATCAGCCTTATTCAAAAAGTGCGACCCCTTTGGGAATTAAATAATAACTTTAATGTAATTTATTAATAGTCTTCCTTCCTAATTTTGGCGCCTAGGGATGATGGAAAGTCAATGCATGATCGAAAGGTCAAAGAAGACTGAAGGAAGAAGGCTAAAAATAAAATAAATTAATTTATTTAATGCAGCCTTGAAGCATGCTAAAAAGTGCGACCCATGTGGTGAAGAAATAATGCTTTTTAAAGCATTTATTAATAGTTTTTATTCCTAAGTTTGGCGCCATGGAGAAATAGAAGGTCAATGCATGATGTGAAGTGAAAGAAGAAGGCTAAAAATAAATTAAATTAATTTATTTAATGGCAGTCATGAGCATGCAAGTTTAGGCGCCCAAGTTGAAAGAAAAAGCATGTTTATTTATTAATTAATTGCCAGGAATAGGAGGGGCAATTATTAAAAATAGAATGCTGAAGGTTATATAAGCAAGGGCTGCCATAATGATGGATTAATTAATTCTTTTAGCAAAGGAGTGCAGCGTGGACAGTTTTGGCGCCCAAAGGAGAAGAATTTTTGCATAAAAAAGTGTTTTTCACTGCCGGAAAAGTTTCAAAGTTTGGCGCCTAGAATTGAAGGAGCTTATTTTATGCCTGTGTAACTATCTGCATATTAGTACAGGTGCCCATGTAAAGTTGAAAATATTTATGCTTGCTTTGCATGCAAGCAAAACCTCAAATTTTAGGGCAGCGGCTTTATATGCAGATTTTTATGATAAAAATCAAGTGTTCATGTTCCGGTTGCCGTCTTTGTCTGATTTAATTGCAGGTATTCATTATAGGTGCTTATATAATTGAAAGGGAGCTTAAATCAATGTCAGATACATTGAATATATCCTCCGAATCTGAAGAAATTCCCAAATCTGCACCAGTTGTAAAGAATTCTGGCCGAATAAAAAGAAAAAGAATTGTTCAGACAAAGATTGCTCCAACTATGGCAAAGCGGGATGAATGAGAAGGCTCAGCGGAATCATGCATTGCTTCTAGATTTGCTGATATCGGTGATACGGATCTAGACCTAGAACCTCTTTCTAAGTTGATTGACAGATCCAGAGTTGGAAAGACATCTCTCATGCGGGCAGTCAAGAGCAGCGGAATCATTCGAGATTCAACATTCCCATTCACATCTTAGTTGCCAGAATTTGTCATGGAGTGTGCAAGGTCGTACCATCCACTATCCAGAGCAATCTAGGATGTTGCGGGGAAGACATAATCCGGTTGGACACACATTTTATCAATTATTGTCTGAAGATTCCAACACGACAGGTGGTGACTACCATCAGCATGATGGATGCTAGCAACAGATGGAAGAAGCATAAAGTTGACTGTGTGGGCATAATGAACAACAGGTATATGAAGAAGCCCAAATCTCCATCAAAGTTCCCGAGGACTCTTCCACGATCCAATCTGGTGCAGGAGGTGGATGACATTACCAAATTGCTATGTAGGATAAATGGCGAAGCTAATGCTCACAACTTTCACTCATGGATGTATGCCTTCATCAGGACCATTGAGATCAACGAAGGCATTCTATAATCAATTGGTAGGAGATCACTAGTGACAACATCGCATGGTGAGCAGCTGGAGTGTGAGGCGGACTTACAGCTTCAAGATGACTTCATATTTGGTATATGCAGTAGCCTCGCAGGGTATCTTCTCCAAGCCGGATAGAGCTACACTTCAGAGAACATTGGTGGTCGCCACACGATTAAGGAGAGGTCTCTGCCGCTGCTCGTCAACACTTCAATTGGTTGTTGACAAAGGGTATTGCCTTGATGAAGCTTTGATGAATCAGATCACAGGAAACCTCAGCACAGGAGATTCCATCAAAAGGAAGCACGAGGGAGAAAGCAACAAAAGACCTGAAAAGCTTAAAGTGCACAAGAAGTCTCATTCGAGGGAAAAGGTCACTTCTACGGCTATGGTGCTAGTTCCGACTTCTCCAACATCAAGTACTTCACCAATTTTTGCACCTCAGCAAGATACTGCGTTCCTCCATTGAATCCAAAACATTTGTGTTTTCTCCTCAGCCACTCCGATCAGCACCTCTTCCTGAAGAAACACTAAAGTTGCAAATGGCAGAATTTGAAAGAGCTTTGTCTTTGGACAATACAGAGGACGGTAGCCATGACATTGTAGCAATTTCGGATGGAAAGGAACCAAAACATGAGATGGTGGTACATTCGACAACTTCTCATTCTCTCGAGAAGCAATTTCTCAAAGTGGTTGGCTTCATAGTCGGTCCCAGAGGCTAGAGAGGAGATCAACTTGGAGGAACATGACTTGCAGCTGCTCCTGAGTTTGGGCGGAAAAGACAGAAGACCTAAAGTTGCTAAGGTGACTTCGAGGTTGATTATTGAGGAGTTAGGGCAGAAGTTCGCTGAGGTATCAGTTCCAGCAGAAGGAAAGAAGAAGGGCGAGCTCACGACAAAGAAATATAACAGTGACCAAAGTACCGATAGGTCAAACCACTATGAAGGATTGAAGCAAGACACGCAGACATTGATAAATGTTTTATTCCTTAGGCTTGACAAAGAAAAGGCGGAAAAAGTTAAACTTCAAAAGCAAGTGTCTCAGTTGTGCGAGATTATTGCCAAAGTTGCCAAATCTTCCACTCAGCCAATTTCAGCACATAAGCAGGTGAGTGATCATCTGATGCAGGAAGTGGAAGATGCAGGTAACCAAGTTAAAGCTATCGACGAATGGAAGAATCTAATCATTCGCCAAGCTTCTGTACAACTCAGGGAGGTGTTGACCCGTCTAAAGGTTATGAAGGATGCATTGGTTCAGCTGAAACAACTAGTGACGAGCATGATGGACATGAACACAGTAGCTGAAAGTAACCTGAGTACTTTGGTCGAGATAAATAAGTTCCGAGGGAGGTTTTGACTACAGAACGAATTGTGCCCGATGGATCGGTTGAAAAGGGGAAGCAATTTGAGTTTGCAGTTTCTTTCCGCTTGGAGATCTTCAGAATCATGCTGAAAAGAATGCGTGCGCTCGAGAGTATGGCATCACTATCAAACAATGTCATTGCTTTCACCAATGAGGAAGTGGTCGGGAATGTTTCTTCATACAAAAGGACCATTCCTAACAAAGTGCTGATTCCCTGGAAGGATCTCTTCTGATGGTGCAAGAGAGGATTGATGGAGTTGTTAGGCCTTTCACGATGGATTCCATCAGCAAGTTGGTAATGTTGCAGTTAGACATTAAGAAGTTTGGGCCTAGCTTGAAGGATGTGGAAGCGTGCATCGAGGTTTTGAACGAAGGGTTGTAATTCAGGACATAAAAAGAAGTGAGGCTAAAACAGATGGGAAGTTGCTTGAATTACATGTTCGACAAGTATATTCAGTATCAAAGCAAAAAGAAGATGTAGGGGTTACAGCTGGCAGATCTTTCTTCTTCTTCTCTTTCTTCTTCTATTTCTACGTTCCCGGATGTAATTGTAAAACTTAAAAGTTATTGGTTTGAAAACCATTACTTTAAGTTGTGTGGAACGATTCTATAAGTTAAATGACAGATGTGCATAATTTTGACTAGAACTCCCGATGCATGTCACTTAGAGAGGAATTAAAGGAAGATGATTTCCAGATGTTATCTTTACTTCTTGTTTATGTTCTAGTTCAGTTAAGTTTCCCATTTGTAATTTCCCTTCTACATTCTATAAGTAGAGGAAGAACCTTCGGGTTAATGATCGAATTTGTAAGCAACATTCTTGTGTTCCAGACTTTGTGTTGAAACCCCTGATAGCTATTTGAAGCAGAGGAATAGAAAGGAGCATATTTCCGGAGAACTTTGTGTCAACGGTGCATTTTGTTTCTAACTTTTTGTCTTAGATCTATTCATAAACTTTGTGTTATTCTAGATCTAGATTTGAAAGTTCCCTTTGCTTATAATTTTGTATGTTAATATCTATCTGTTCTATCTATGTGCATGCAATCAACTCTGTAATCTATTGATTGGGTTGCACATCTTCCCTCTTTCTTTCCTGTTTTCTGCTATTTTCTTCTTCATCAGATATTTCCTTTCTTTAACAGCTGTTACTTACTTGCTACAAAACTATACAACTATGGTTCATGAGTTGCATGGTTAAAGTAATACCCACAAATAGATACTAGCATATTTAATTGACAAATCTTACATGGGAGCCTCACCGGTAAATGAGGGAGATTTATCTCATGATTGCCTAGGTTTTCAGCTATGCAGAAAATCTAGCCAACAAACCCCAAGAATCCTCTCAACTATGTCAATGTCTAAAGGTGGCCAATCCAATATCGCCCGAATCTTTTCCCCCCGTCAATGTTGACTACACCTCCACCAATCACATATCCCAAATACAATAACTTTGTCATACCAAACTCACACTTAGAAGCTTTCGCGTATAGCGAGTTAGCTTCTAATATACCCAATACCTCATCAAGGTGCCTAATGTGATCCTCCCAAGTCTTGTTGTAGACCAATATGTTGTTGAAGAAGACCAATACAAACTTGTTGAACACATGGTTCATACAAGACTAAAAAGTGGTTGGTGCATTAGACAAACCGAATGGCATCACTAGAAACTCAAAGTGACCATAATGACATCTGAAAGCCGTCTTATGCACATCCTCTCTGACTTTGATCTGGTGATATCCAGATCGCAAATCTATTTTTGAAAAATAGATTGCCCCTTGTAGCTCATCTAATAACTCATCAATGCGTGGCACTGGATATTTATTCTTGATTGTCTTCTTATTCAATGCATGGTAGTCTATGCACATCCGCATGGTCCCGTCCCTTCTTCACCAACACTATGAAGAAGCAAAGGGACTGAACTCGGTCTAATATGCCCCATATCTATGAGCTCGTGTATAGTCCTCTCAATCTCATCCTTAAACTGTTTGGGATGATGGTAAGGAGTAGTAACCATAGGTCTGCTGTCCTCAAGCTCAATCACATGCTCAAATCCCCTATCTGGAGGCACACCTGGAGGTATATCACCAAAAACTGCACTATGCTTGTCCAATAAGCCCTGGACATCTACGTGATACTCTGGTCGTCCATCCTCTGACTCCTTGTTGTAACCAAACACTTTGATCCCAATCCACCCCAAGCAGCTGTAAATCCTCTCAATCCGTTTGGCCGTGACAACCCTGGGTGTATCATTGTAGATAATCCCCTCAAGATCACATTCCTTCCTTCAGACTTAAACTTTAGTTCCATCATTTGAAAGTTAGTCTAAAACTCACCAAGAGAATGGAGCCACTGTACTCCAAGCACAAGATTGGTCTCTCCAATGCCAACTGGCAAATATAAAAGTCATCTCATGAATCGTATAGTTACCCATCGTAATGCTCAACTGTGGGACTCGTTGTGTGCACCTCATAGACTCTCCATTGGCCACAACCACGTTGAATCCCTCAAAATACTCTGCCTGCAATTCTCGTCTCTCTCAACCAATGATGCATCAATAAAGTTGTGGGTGGCCCCACTATCAATGAGCACCACTACTCGCTGACCCTGCAGAACTCCTTTGACCCTGAATGCCTTGTACCTCAGGGTACTAGACAAAGTGGCAATAGTCTCCCGAGGGAATGTCTCATCCTCCTACTCAATACCAACACTGCCCAAAGCCTCTCCATCTCCATCATCCAATCCCTGAGTCTCCTGCTCCTCATCTCCATCACTGTCATCTACCTCAAAGACCTCAATGAATTGGGCCTTCCCTCTACCTCTACAATCATGTCCTGGAGTCCAAGGTGTGTGACAATCGAAACATAGTTTCTTTTGTCTCAACTCGTCTCTATCCTCACGGGATATGAATGGCTTCTTGGCCGTATCTTCCCTGGGTGGAGGCACCTTCTGCTAAGAACCATCCAATCTAGATGGAGGTAGCCTTTGCTGAGCTTGAGGTGGAAACCTTTACTTTGGAGTAGATAACTCCAAATCCTGTGCTCTCCTAATAACATCGTGTAGTGAAGAAGGCTCAAATGCCTTCACAAGTCTTGATAATGCTTCTGTTAACCCGACTATGAAGAGTGAAGTCAATCTCATCTCTAAAACATCAGGAACCATGACTGACAATCTTTTAAAGTCTGCAATGTACATGTCCAAAGAACCTATCTATCTCAAATGAGTCAACTCTCTGAAATACCTGCTGAGTCTCTCCTGTCAAACTTGCTCATCAACCTATGTGTGAACTCCACATAGGTCCTAACATGCATGTGCCCCTATGTAATAAAACCATGATGCCACCAATCATGTGCATCTCCCTCAAGGTGTAGGATTACAAACTTAATTGCATCCTCTTCGCGCATGGGATTCAAGTCAAAGTATGTCTTCAACTTCAAATCCAGGATTGTGTCTGTACACTTCTTGGACCCATCGAAGTGTGGAATGAAAATCTGTCCCAATCTCCTTTGTAACTCTGGAACCTGAGTAGTGTGATCCCTCTTGGGTTTACTACCGATCTTCATCTTGCAGTACTTGGTAAAAGGAATGTTAGCTTTAAACCCTTCACTCAAGGATTCATATTTCAGCCAACAAGTCTCATCAAAAATCTCTGATTGTTGCCCTATTTGTGTATTTTCCGAATCTTTCAAAAATGCGGGTTCATGCATGCTCGCATGTGTATTATGGGAACGGGAGTGTGCTGCCTGGAATCGCTATTTTCACCTCTTCGACCCTACTGCCCCGTGTTACTATTTTCTCCTCTTTCCGCATGATTCTCGGTTACTGCATGCGAAATTTTTCGATGAGCTAGCTCAAATAAAGATTAGTGGTCTCTTGTTGTTTAACCATATTGATAAATAATTTTTTCATCATTTCTTCGTTCAGCTCATCATTGTCACCCATTTTTGCCCTTCTTTTTGTGGTGTATTTCTCTTGGAATAAAATTTCATTCACACCCAACAGGCTAGAGGAAAGCCGGCTCTGATACCACTGAAATATCCTTGTGGGATATCACTTAAAATCCACAAAATATATAAAAATTTGCAGCAAATGAAATTCTGATTTTTTTGGAATTAAACCCACTAGGGCAGCGAACTGAAATTTAAAGATAACTTGCAAAATACTTGTCCAAATCACATGAAATTTTATAGAGAGCTTGCTAAGATGAAAACAAAGACTAGAAAAATATTTTTGGATTTTTCTGAATAATATATGACTGCCAGTAATTTTCAGAATGCCCTAACCACTGGAAAACTTAAAAATTATGAACTATGTGAATACAATGGATAAAAATATGATTTTCTGGAAATAACATCTACAAATTATATAGAAATGAACCCAACCTCCAGATCTGAAAATGAACACTGGGAAACCCTCAAAAACCTGCTGCAAATCCCTAGGGCTGATGTCACCCTATAGAAGGGGCTGAAATCCACCAAAATGCCTCCAAAGCTGCGCCAAACTCTGCCTTAAATACTGGGAATAATCTGATATGCAAACCCTTGAAATTTCCTCACCCTGGTGCTAAAATAGCCTCTAAAACCCTCTGAAAACCCTTCCTGAAATCTCTCTAAAATCTTCCGAATATCTGCTTTGAATAGGCTCCAAAATAGCAAACTAGGGTGGATCTTTCACCACCGAAGAGTGCCCTACTAGCTAGGAGTGGATCTCTCACCACCGAAGCTAGGGTTCCTGTGGGATTTTACTCCACAAGCAAGAAGAATGCAAACAAGCAGTTTGGTCAATGCCAAAATATGTGTGTAAGAATGGATCCTTTTCTCCCCAAGCGTTTCCTTTTATAAATTTTTATTACCTTTTTCCAGTTGGGAACTCCATGTGGGACCGAAAGCGACTTAAGTGACCTCAACGAAGAAATAAAATAATAAAGTACCATGATCCCCCTACATGACAAAATATAACAATTATTCCCACCAAGTTGCTTAATACTAATGCCAACGGAAAAATATAACAAATAAGCAAGGGGGTAATCAGTCATCCATACCCAATAGCCTCCAACGTCGTTAGCCCCTCGGGTATGACCAAGGCTAAGACTAAAAATGGCCCTTAGGCCCTCGGTGAAGGAATGGGGACATTACGTAATGCAATTATCAACTCAACATGCCCAAACATCCACTCAAACATTCCAAATCTGACCTACAAGCAATTCACCCTCTTGGAAATTATTTATTAGTGGCTCAAACATGCAAGGGAATGATTGCTTTCACCTTTAATAATGAGTATAAGTCCATCCATGCAAGAAATCATACCATACGTCCATCAAAACATATCCAACATGCTCATGATACAAGTCACCTAGGGCAGATGGAAAGATATCAACTCCAAATTCCTTGAGGTATTCAATAATTCCAAATTCCTCGCTTGAGGGTTTTCGTCCTCAAGTGGTCTCCAACAAGTGTTTTTGTCCTTTCGATGAGAGAGAGGAAAGGTACAACCTTTACCTGGAAGAAATAATAAGATTCAACATATCTATCAAATGGCCAAACCTCCTCCTTTTATAACATAAAGGGTGCTACATCACAACTTGTGGCTGACCTTACAATAAGTACCTTTTAATTATCTAATTTGTATTTGGAGCCTACATGCTCAAAATACTTTATATTCTAATTAAATGAGTTCTTCTATTGGAGCGCTTGGCTTCCCAATAGGAATACATGATAATAATGAAAATATCTATTTAGAAAATGTCATCCAAGTCTTCCCTTGCTTCTTTCCTTGAACCTATAGAGAGGAAGAATGGGTTAAGGTCTTCAATTCCTCTAGTCTCCAAAAAGGGACATGAAAAAGTTCCCGTAGTTCTCTCGCTTATAAATCTAAAAATTGACTAATTCTAGAATGGTAGGAAGTACAAAGTGTTGATGGTTCTCATGGCCAACCATAGGAGCCAAAAAGTTGTATACTTCCCCTATTCAAAAATAATAAAAATGACTTTCTCGGGATGAAGAAATTGTAGGGAGTTTTTGGTACTTGTGTACATCCATGAATGCCTCAAGTTCCTATGGTTTTCCTTCTCAATAATTTGAAATGTCTATGTTCATTGATGTGGGTCTAAAGTTAATTTAATATTTTTATAGTGTGTTATCAATTAATTCATTATTGAACTTATATCCTTATACAACTGTTACAGAGCAAGAACTCCAAGGAATAGTGTTCAACATGAAGAAAGGTAAAACTCTAGGTCCAGATGGCTTTCCGATTGAGTTTTACCAAGATTTTGGGATATCATTAAAGGAGACCTTTTACAAGTGGTTGAAGAAGCTAGATTGGCCAAAACAATTCTTAAGGAAATTAATAAGACTTACATTACACTTATTCCTAAAACTCACGAGGTGCAGGATATCTTTGGTTTCCGCCCTATAGCCCTATGCAATGTTTTGTACAAAATCATCACAAAGGTCATAGCAGAAAGACTAAAACCCCTTCTCCACAAACTTATTTCCCCGAGCAAGGTGGGTTTGTCCTAGGCCGCCATATCCACGATGAGATTGTGTTAGCTCAGGAAATTCTGCATTCCATGGCAATTCGAAAAAGCTCGCAATGTTTATTAGACTGGATCTATCCAAAGCCTATGACAGAGTGGACTGGAGTTTCCTTTGTAAGGTTCTGGCTCAATTTGGTTTCTCTCCATAATGGATAAAATGGATAGAAGCATGCTTTACCTCTGTTTCCTTTGTTGTTCTTGTTAATGGTTCTCCTACACAATATTTTGGAGCTTCCAGAGGTCTTAGGCAAGGAGATCCTTTATCCCCTTTTCTATTCATTATCCTAGTAGAATGCATGGGGTGACTTATCAAAAACCAGCCAGAAAAGAGAACTCATGGAATTCAGTTGGCCAATAATAGCCAACCGATTTCTTGTCTCCAATTTGTTGATGACTCCACGATGCTTGGAAGAGCTACACTCCAGAAGCGAGACAAATTCAGAAAATGTTGGATACCTTTTCAGATGCTACTGGTCAGTCAATTGATTAATCAAGGCAAATCCAATATTTTCTTTTTCATACTTCTACTAGACAAGAAGAGCAAATTTTGGAACTCTTCTAGTTTAGGAAGGGCATGCTTCCTCTTCAGTATCTAGGTGTTCCTTTGGCCTCGAACAAGTTGAAAGATTGGTCTTGGTTAATCAATAAGATTGATTCCAAACTACAGAAGTGGACGAACAAATGGCTTTCATTAGGGGGAGGATGACGTTGGTTAAATCTGTCCTTCAAGCTATGTCGATATATGTTGCCTCTGTTTTTGAGTATTCCTAGCACTATATTGAAACAGGTGGACTCCATATGTCAGAAATTCTTATGGAGCGGAGTTCAAAATAAGAAGAAATGGTCCTTGGTTAAATGGGAGACATTATGTCGGCCAAAGATTGAAGGAGGATTAGGATTTTGATCTTCTCCTAAACAGAATAAAGCTTTAGCTGCTAAATTATACTGAGACTACTTGCTCACCCTAATGATTTGTGGGCTGCTACTTTCAGAGCTAAGTACGCTGAAAATAATCCCCGAGAACATTATCAGATCTACCCTCCCTTCTAAAGGTTCTCCTGTCTTGACGTTTATCAGAATGGGAGAAGATATGATTAAAAAAACTCTTTTGGATTGTTAACAATGGTCAAATGGCTAATTTTTGGACGGATTCTTGGGACGGTCAACCACCTCTCATTCTCCAATTCCCCACCTCAGACCCATTATGGAACACATGCAGGGCATTGGTTGGATTAAGGTTGCCCATTACGGGCGACCTGCTGCCCTTCCTTGGGAGAATGGAAAAGAATGGATTCTTGTTTCAGAATGGCCCATTGTAGCAATACGTCATGAGGATCTCACTCTGCTTCATAAAGTCCTACAGGCTAGACCTTTGTCTTCTTCACCACTTCTAGATAAACTGGGATGGGGACAGATGTTTTTAGTACATATTCAATATCTATTGGCTATTCTTCATTGTTGGTTGATAATCCTCATCCTCTTCGGTTTCTTTTCAAACATTTATGGCAGCCAAGTATGTGGCCCAAGGTCAGTTTCTTTGTTTGGCTTGTTATTCATAGAAGAGTTCTCACAGGAGATCGTCTTTTGAAGAGAGGTATGTATGGCCCTTTCAGATGCATTCTGTGTTTACAAGACGAAGAATCTTCATCGCATCTTTTCTTCCTTTGTCCTTGGGTTATTCCTATCTGGCATCAGCTCTCTTCTTTGCTTCAACTACACTGAATAACTTTGCATCCATAGAGGAGACTTTCAAAGCATGGCAGAGAAGTCTTCCAATAGGCCAACATTTCCTTCCGATTTTGTGGACTGGCATTTCCCTCACTCTATGGAATATTTGGAAAGAAAGGAATCAAGATTTTTTCAGCAAGTTAGTAAAGAGAGCTCTTTTATCTGGGAGAAAATTAAAATTAACATAGCGGAAACTCTGAAACATAAAATATCTTTACCCCAGAGTCTGTCCCCGGAGTGGTTACATCTCCTTGACCAGGTATCTCTGGACCCTAGGGATGCTACGCTCTCCTGGAGGCAAATTAAACATCGGGCCATAAGCATAAGTCAATGGAAGAGACCTCCTTTGGGATATGGAAAGCTGAACACGAGACGGTGCTTCTAGAGGGAATCCAGGAAGAGTTGCTATGGGAGGCATTGCTAGAGACAACCAGGGTGAGGTGCAGTTCTTCTTTGCTGAGAATTTGGGTACTACTACTAACAATTTTGTGGAGGTGAAAGCAATCTATAGAGGCATGCAGGAGGCTTTAAAGATTGGATGGAAAAAGCTTCAAATTGAATCGGACTCTCAAATCATTTTAAAGCTGTTATCTGATGATCGAAATGCTTCTTCCTCTAATTGGTGAATAGCAAAAGAAGTATGGAGGATACAACAATTGAAGCAGCAGTTTCAAGAAGTTCAGATGTACCACATTCCCGTGCAAGGAATAAAGTTGCCGATGGATTAGCAAATTGGGCTTTAGATAATAGAGATCTCCTTTGCTATGGCATGCCTCCTGCATGGTGGTCCAATAAGCTCCAACGGGATATCGACATATTCTAAGTCTGGACTCCTCATCATGATAATGTTTTTAGTTTTTCTTTTGTATCATGCTCAAGCCTGGGCAAATAGTTTTCAGGCTTGGCATAGTCATATATGTACATTTCATTTCTATCTAATATAAAATTTTGGTGGTGTTTTTTTTAAATAAAAAAATTATATAAATCTAAAGAAAAAAGTGCTAGTAATTGGTTAGTGGTTTAGGTAGTTATATAACTACTTTTACAACCTAATGTTGCATAAAAACATAAATGGTATTGAACAAAGGCTTTTCTCTCCGCCTCGGAAAAGGCTTTTAACTTTGTGTGTTGTTCAATGTATATTTATTAATTATATGAATGAAATGTGCTTTTAATATATAGGAAACAATGTCCTTTAATGTCATATGCAATTTACTATTCTTGTACAATTGATTTTACTGTTTGTTAGAGGCAACAGATTATGGCTGTGCAACCAATTCCAGCTGCATGCAATTGCTTCTTGCAGGATAATAAAACCTTTGGAAACATAACATATATTTTGGATTGAGTTTTACCTAAGGGCTATTAAGGAAGCCTAGAATAACTTGTTTAAGAGCAAAGTGAAGCAACTTATACGACCCTGCATCATACCGGGAGACAGGTAAAGGTTTTGATACGCAGAGACGGGGACGGGTACACCATTTTCAGAAAAATAAGAGACGGGCACTTGGAGACAGCCAAAAATAAATATGTAAATTTTAGAGAAAACAATACTATATAACCTAATATATCCTAAGAAAAACATTACTGCCCTTTCAAAGTTAAGATATTACTTATCAGATGTCTAGAAAATATAAAAGTTATTATACTGATGTTTATCTTTGATATCTCATCATATCTAGAAGGTCAAGAGTAGTATATATATATATATATATTAAAAACACTGAAATGCAAAATCTTTGAGATGAGTACCTTTTTCCAAAACGAGTACCAGTCTCCGAGACACATTTTTGGGCAGGAGATGAGTCTCCATGCAAAACAGGCAGAAATTTAATGCGATATGAAATCAATAACACAAATGACATTCCAATGTGAATGAAAACTCCATAATAAAAATGAGAGGTATTTACAAGAAATGTGAAGCTGCTGCACTTTGCCTTATACATTTGGATGACATGTCACTTATAGTTATCTCTGGCAGGAAATTAAATGTCTAAAATGGAAAATGAAATAATTCACCTAAGAATCTGAAAATCCATGTGACGAGTGTTCCTCGGAGAAATGGAGAAGACCTGTCATGACATGGAACTGAAAGTTTCAGAATTTTTAATGTTTTTATATTTCATGATTTTGGGTCCCTTGTAGTGTTTTTTGGGGTCAAACTTCGTCAGCCAAAATGCATGCCTACAACCATGTTGTTGGTCGTAGAGCATGGACTAAGTTTTCCTTAGCATTTTGCGGTTTTGAATTCTGATCAACGGTAAGGAGTTATACCCTCAGCAAGATGATGTACCTGTTTTTCCAAAATTTTGCCCTGAACTAGCACCAAGATCATCTTGAGTCTCAGTAAAGGCAGTGGTAACTCCCCTGGATCTCATTGTGGACATGACACCTGAAAAGAATGTTCTCCTCAATCTTTACTTTCTGGAATACTATGAGAATTTCAATCATCGTTTTCATTATCTAATTCAATGGGACCAACATCTTGACTTTGAAAAATTACATGTATTTATAGTCACTTAAGCCACAATCTATTGCCATGACTCTTATGTCCTCATTCTAGTATTCTTGGCATGGACTTGTTTTCAAAATGACATTTATAAATGCAACTGGTAGGCTACTATAGCATCTTTTGTTACTTGAAAATCAACTGTGCGGATTATACATGCAAAATGTAATTGGTACATGAATAACAACTTGTGTTACCTCTGTGCTGTTTTGAGATCATAAGGAAGCTTTACAGGGATGATAAACATTTCGATTGGGTATTTGCAGATAAGAAACAGAAGATTTTAGGATTAGAAAACATTCAATGCATCTGATTTGATCATAGAATTTCGCTTACAGTTTCAACTTAGAGACAATGAGCTTGGCGGCTTATTGTATGTTTGACTCTCATTGTTTAGGCATAATTGATTTTAACGAGATCAGGTATCTAGATTATGTCGCCTCTCTTCTCTTATTTTGGGAGAGGACTCTAATGTGGTACTTAGACAGGGAGGGAGTTATTTTTGAAGAAGATAATCATATTTTGAGTAAATTGTGATTTAGAATGCATCAGTGCACTGATTGGTTTTAACATAAGTTCTTGTAACAAGATTCTGGATTGTACAAGATTTACTGGACATTCTGTAAATTGGGGGTCAGAGCACTAACGAGATTCAAGCATACAATTTAAATAGCTTCCAACTTGAATGGTTGAAGGAAATTAGTGGTAAAATATGAAGCATTGATTTATTTCCTTCTTTCTTGAAATCACAACTTCAGCCTTATCTGCAGTAAGAGTAACTTCCTCTTTTACAAATGGATGCCATTTCCAATTGTGTTATGTTTTTCTTATGGTTGGTTCTTCTGAAGACCATATTGCATTGCCTAGATATTAGTCTATATTCAAATTAATTTTTTAGCTGAAATAAGGCTGAAAGATGCTTGGAATATTCAGTTACTGTTTGGTAAACTTCCGTTGAAATATACTGGCCATACAAATTTATTTAGCAGAAATATACTGTTATGAAAGGGAATTGGACTAAATTATATCATAAATGTGCTATTTCACATATTGGCTTGTTTTGCAGGCTGCTCGCATGCGCTATCTTGGACAAAATGGTGAACCATACTGCCTAAATCTTATTGACACTCCTGGTCACGTGGACTTCTCCTATGAGGTAGGAGTGTTGGGTGAACTTAGTAACCTTATAAATGCTTCCAAATGTTGTATATTATTATTTCTGTAAGCTAGTTTAGGAAATGTGAAGCTGAGAATTGTATGATGTTTTACCTTTAAACTACTAGCTACACCTATTTGGTTTCCATATCTGTATTTGGGTGCAGCTATATTTTTGGAGTCTTTGTAGTGAAGTTTCAGCCAAATTTCATGTGTTTGAAGCCCATTAATTAAAGGTCAAAAGTCAATTTTTCCTGGAGAAAGGGCTAGTCTTAAAAGAACTGTGCATTGTTGGTGCTCTTTATTTTGTGTGCTTTGGAGAGTTGTAGAAAGAGAAAATGTATGTGCCTACACGGTGCTACAATTGTTCATGCTTGTTCTACGACAAAACTCCCACATAATAACTGGGTGAAGACAAATGATAAATAGAAGCTCTTAGCCTTTGTTGATAAATTATTGACCCTTGTTAAAAGGGAGTGTAAATAAAAGACCCTATTAAAGGGAGTATAATGAGTTAATTAGTTATTCATTTTGAACAGGTGTGTTGGTTGCCAACTACTAGGGTGAAAAGTACTATAAATATTAAGTCAAGAGTTTGGAAAAGGGACACACATAGAATTCCCTTGTGATATATTGTTCTTAAGATATCTTGCATGTGGAAAAGGTGAGGGTAAGTTGTGGGCATCAGAAAGGGGCACACAAAGTGTGTCCTAATGTAATGTCCCCTTTTTCGAACTAATTCATTTTGAAGACTTCTAGCCCATTCCACTTCCCGTGGGCCGGAAGAAGGTGAACAAGGGAAGTATTTGTTGATGTTTTTAGTCCTTTTCCTCGTGAGCATTTACATTTTCTTTTAGTGTTTTCTCTTATGAGGTAGGTCGGCTGGGTTGGAGGAATAAAAAGCAAATTAAAAGATAAAGCAAGCTTCATTATGAGGTCGGTCATGGGGGAAACTTCCTCATGAGGTTTGGCGCCACCAAGAGGATATATAAGGGGTCACTTGGGCTCATTTTGGGCATGCATCTTTATTATAATTTTACACTACTTGGTTTTGGGGTTGATTGCTCTATTCCATTCCACTAGAGGGCGGAAATCCTTTGGTGTGGCACACAAGGAGGATGAAACCCTTCCTTGTTCAAGTTGGAGAATGAAAACTCTCCAATTGGTGGTTCCTAAGAGCTTCAAAGAAGGTGATCTTGCTGGTTTGCAGCTAGGGTTTGAAGGAGAAAGAGCTAAGAAGGTTTCTACATTCATTTTGCACCCTCTCCTAGGGTGGCAACTTGGGTGGAGGAGGAATTCAGTGCTTTCTAGGGCACATTTCAGTATTTTGAGTTGATATTCTTGTTCCTCATATTTTATAAGGCCGAATCTACATTTTGGTGATTTTTGGAGAAGTTTATCTATTATTTCCAGCCCTTAATGTGAGTTGTACTTCAGTTGTCATTTATTTAATTTCCAGCTGTGTTTAGAGGTTGATTTCTTGGTTGATAATTGTTCTAAAATATTCCTAAAGTGCCTCTACATACTTTGGATGATGTGAATGGTGATATATTGATGAATTAATGCTTTTTCCTTGCTGCTGTTCTAAAAATCAGACTGTTGTTCACTGTTCTATTTTTCAGTTGGCTGATATAAAAATCAAAATATTTCAGTTTGGGTTTGTGCTATTTCATTGTTTTTCAGTTCAGCCCTAGAAAGGGACATTACACCTAACTAGGTACAAGGTATAACCTTGGATGGTCCCCCACCGTGGCACTCAAAGAAATTATTGAATAATCATCCTCATATACAATGGCCATAATCTAAGGAGCCCTAACTTGGACACACAATATATAAGTGGGCCTGTTCAATCAAGATCAAAGATATGTAATTTATGAGATTATTTAAATTTAACTGTATTTAGAATAATTGAATATTAATAAAGATATGTACTTAATTTAATTGTGATCTCGAATACTTGTTATATTAAATTGGTTTATTTAATTGATATATATATTGAATGGTAAGTTAATTTTATAAATGGTTGAATTCTTGGTAAAATTTATTTGAACTTCTAATTATTTAATAGAGTTCCGTTTTCACTCTATGCCTCTAGGGTGAAAAATACACAACCCTTTTAATTGAGCCATTTGTTATCAGATGAGAGCAATCTTTTGATTTTATCTTGATTTCTTTTTTAGCTAACCTATTTCGCTTAATTGTTTCAAAACGTTATGGGATTTTCTTTTATCTTGATTCTTGGATGAAAATGGAAGAGGAGGGAGAGCACCATGTGTATACCCCTCATTTTCGTTGCTCATGCAATTAAACTTACCACTCCCACGTTGACAACACATAGCTCTCTCTCTCTAATTAGTGGAGTGTAATGTCCCCTTTTCCAAGCTAGTTCAATTTGGAGACTTTGAGCCCATTCCACTTCCCATGGGCAAGAAGGAAATGAACAAGGGAAGTAATTTTCATGTTTTTAATTATTTTTGTGAGCATTGCATTCTTCTTTAATAGTTTTCTACATAGTTAGGTTGGCTGGGTTAAGAAGGTGAAAAGCCAAAGAAAAAATAAAAGAAAAGTATCCATTATGAGGTCAGTCCTAATTGGAAGCTTTCTAATTGGGTTTGGCGCCACAACAAGGTATAAAAGGGGTTGCTTGGCTCATTTGTGCATCATGATCTTGTCTAAAAATTAACTTTGCATGGTTTTTGGGTTGTGTCATGTCCCCTTTTCGAGCTAACTCCAATTGAAGACCTTAACCCATTTTCTCCCCGTGGGTTTAAGGAGAAAGCAAGGGGAAGATCTGAGCTTCGTAGTTGCATCATTATTCTGATAGTTATTTCATTTATATATTTATGTATTCCTATTGGGCGATTAGCGCTCCAATAGATGGCTATGTAATTAGGAAATAAAATAAGTATTTGTGGCATATAGGCCCAATACTTAATGAACTTTTAGAAGATCCTTCCTTAAGGGGTCGGCCTTTTTGGATTGCATTGTAATAAGCACCCTTATGTCTATATAAGGAGGTCGCTTAGTCATTTGTAAGGATGCTTTTGGTGAATCTATCTTATTGGTGAAGGTTGCTTGTTGAAGCCCTTTCTCCACCTCATTCAAGGACGAAAAACCCTTGAGGAGAGGGTAGTGTGGACGAAAACCCACATTATCTCATTTGTGTTGATCTCATTGTTGGTTATAACAAATTTCTGCCCTAAGCGACTTGCTTAGAGGTATGTTTTCAAGGATATTGCTGGTTTCTATGTGATAGTAAATTGAATTTTACGCAAAATTTAGGGAAGTGACCTTTTAGGTTCACCAAACCCCAAGTGACCTAGGGTAAATTCAGACTTTTTCCTTCTCCACAGAAATTTTTAGAAACACATCAACAACATAAAACCCTTGATGAAATCATGAAAAATAATTGCTTCAACCATAAAGTGCAGCATCGTTGGAATTAATTAATGCTCAAAACAGCTTTAAACTTCAAAATTCCGTAACTTCATAAATACTTGGAGAAAATGCAAATTATAGCTCAAATTAACCACAAACCATCAACTATCCAATAAAAACAGAATCAGATTTTTCCAACCACGAAAACCCACTGAAAAGTGATCCCGAAATCTCCAAATGGGTAGATCAAGCTGGTAATGAATGTGGCAGCCCCGAAAAAGCGTTCCTAACTAGAAGGTGTGCTCTAGACCGATAAACCCTTGTTTTGAAAATTCTGAATTTTGAAGTTCCAATGTGAGTCTTGGATGAAATCACCAATGAAAGAAATGAGAGTTTATGTCCCCAAGTGTTGTGACTATTGAGGGTTTTTGTCCCCAATAAGATCCAACGAGGGTTTTTCGTCCTCAAAAGGTGAAAATGAGAGCTCAATGCTCCAATTTTCAAAAGAGAATTATATAATTCACGAGATAATGATTATAATGAGCCCCAACATTTCATTTGCTTTTATAGGCTTTTCTTTTTTTTGTGGAGCACTCCATGTAGGCCTCTTTATTTCTTTTTTAACCATTGTTGTCCCTCTTAAAGAGGACCACCTCTCCCTTATAAGCTTACTAAAAATAATGAAACTAGGCCAAGGGTCTTTTTTACTTCAATATTTAAAAATACCTTTTATTTTAATAATATTATTTTTAAGTTGTCCCAAAATGAAGAATTGGTGGGTCCAACTTAAAATATTATTAATTATTTTAATCTAGAAAAGGGGACATTACACACTCTGTATGGCTCGGGTGAGGGTTTCTATTGATCTTGCTAATTCCTTTTGCATCTTTTCGAACCTTTCTAACTTGTCTTCCATGCTCCATAGATGGGAGGATGATGCTCGATACCACTGTAATTTTTTTTTTTAGGGGACTCAGAATTGACCAAAAAGCTGAGATGTAAACTTAAAAATCAGATTAGTTAGCTTCGTAGATGACTGATATGAACCCCGCAACCCTAAAAGGAAAGTTATTTTTGCTTTCAAATTATGCCCCGCTTTTTCCAGGGCAATGATCTCCTTGGAAAATTTAAACCCTTCAAAGGTGGGTTAAACCTTGTTAACACACTTTAGATTCTTATGCCAAAAATATTAAGAAACCCAACAACAAAAACAATAAGCTTTTAGAAATCATAATTGAGCTTGGAAATAATTAATTTTGGAAACCCTAAACCAACGAACTTCAACAAGTTTGGAAAAATAGTAAATCACCTCCAAAATTCATGGAACTTGGGATATTGGTGTTTAAAAATATGAATAAGGCAAATATCAATCAGCTTGCCCAAACATCCACCAAAACATGCCAAACCTTCCTTTCAAGCAATTTGCCCCTCTTGGAAAGGCCCTAAAAAGCATGCAAGATCACCTCAAATATATTCTCAAATTATTATCCAAGCTCAACAATCAATTGGTGAAGGAATTATAATTTTTGAAGCCTATGAATGTTGGACTGAATTTCCTTCAAACCCTATTTGTTGCTGAAATAATTAAACATTTTCAGGTCTGATTATGCATGCTAAAACCCTCCTAATTTCAATGTAAAACCAGATTTCACCCTTATAAATTATATGTAATGAGTTGATGTAATCCAAACACAAAGAAGACCCTTGAATACTTCAAAACACCATTCAATGCTGGTCGCCCTTTTTAGAACAGCCAAATAATGTACCAAATCACTCCACAAATGGGTCGCTCTACTTTGAAGGGAGCCAATTTTGCATCAGTAACAAAAAGAAAACAATATCTTCAACATTTGACCTAAAGAGCTCCTAAGGGCAACTCGCCTAAGGCTGAAATTAAGATAACAACAAAGAAATCCCCCAAGGGGGTGGAGACTCCCATGTTGAATTCTTCCCTAGACTTGGTGAAGGGTTTTGTCCTCACAAAAGACTCTCCAAGGGTTTTCGGATCCTTAGGAGAGAGAGGGAGATGCTTCACAATCAATCTTTCTAAGAGATAATAGAATTCACATAATGACATAATGGCCAAGCATTCTCCTTTTTTATAACATAAAGGGTGCTACATTATAACTTATTTTATCCGTATGGAGCGTCATTTGCCAAGAATTTTGGTGTATACGGTCAGCTGTAATTTTCTTGGTTTTTTGAGTTAAAATTATTAAATAAAAATCCATTTTTCAGGGTTTAAATTTAGTATTCTATATTTATTTTATGGCTGTTATTATATTCAACACATCCGTATTTTTCCAAGGGTTTGGAAATTATTTCCCATCATTTTTTAGCAATTTTAATTTCAGCCGTCATTGTGGTTTGCATAAAATTCATTTTTATTAATTCTACCCTAAGGGTTTCCGGTAAATTCGGAATTATTTAAAAATGTCTCGCATAGGGCATTACAAATTGCCCCCTTAGCTATGGACACTTCACAATGAGCATTATTAGATCTTGCATGGCCCTTGCGCTTTGATAGACAATGACACAAATGATTCCTCCGCCCAAGACTTGATAGAGATGTATGACGGGATTGGCATTTAATCATTTCGACTTTCATCAAGCCATGCTCTTTGGGGTCTTTCTTCCCCCACATGGCTATTTGTATTGTACCTTAACCACATGGGGTGTGGCTTTACCGCTTTAGGGTTTACCCCACTTGTTTATTTTCAATGATTTTGTTCTTTATATTTTGTTAATTTTGATCCTGGGGTCCTTTTATTTGTCACTTTTTGTTGTAATTGGATGTATTCTCTCATCCCATTGACCTACTTTTGGGAATTTGTGAATATTAATATAATTTCTTTTTTTTTCTTCATGTGAAATTTTCAATTCGAATGGCAATCCCTTTATAAGTATTTTTGGCATGAAATGAAGAGTCGAAAAATAGAATACAAAGCGAATCGACTTGGAAGATGAAAATTCATGTGACTACCATTCCCCCAAGAAGTTGAGAGGTTTTTCATGACTTGAAACACATAAATGCACAAATTTCAGAATTTTCTATTTTAGATATTTTTCTTTGTTTTTTGTTATGTCCCTTTCCCGGCTTTAATTGAAAACAAAGAGAAATTGCACAAACCCCAATAGATAGTAAACCAAAAATTGTGATAGCTTTTTTTTCTTTTTCGTCCTTTGGGTAGTGGCGCTCGCCTATTTTAATGGCAACAACCAGTATTTCTGCATCTATTGATGCAGGTTTAGGTGGTGGGAGCTCAAATGATCATGCCTCCTAAAGAAATGAGCTCACAAGTTTGTCTCGAAGGTTTACGACGAGGTAATGACCCTCCTTTGCCTGAGCCTTGATGTTGTTTTAGATTTACCTCAATTTGAAAAGACTTGCTCTTGCTTGAATCTTTCACTTTGGTTGTGTATTTCGTTGGCCGTGTCCCCCTGAGAGTATCCTCAAACAGTGGGTTCACAACCACTGGCAAGGCCATGGTGTCAAACTTGAGGGTGTCCAAAATCTTACCAAGAATTTTTTTTTGTTCCGCTTTTCCAATCCTAAGCACATAAGGCCATTATGAACCATGGCCCTTGGTTTATTAGGAACACGTTGGTCATCTTTTCTCCATGGATGTGTGATTTCAAGTTTTTGAACATGTTAAGCTTAGAGTTCTTGTTTGGGTGGAATTTCCTGGTTTGCCACTGCCCTTAAGGAGTTTTGTGGAAGACTTGGTCAAACCCATTGGTCGATTTGTTTGCCATGAACCGAATAAGTTTTATGCGGCCCGCCAGCAGCATAAGGTCTATGTGGAAGTTGATTTAGCCAAAGACCTCAAGGAAACCATCGGTATCCAAGTGGGTGACACTCGGTTCTCTCAAATTCTCCTTTTTATGAATTTGCCTAACACTTACTTTTTTTAGTCGGTTGCCGATCATATGATTCGGGAATGTCTGCTAATGGCTTCCTCTGCCCTTCTTGCCACCGATTCAAGAAAAGTGTTAGTCCTAAACCGTCCTCCTCTGGTGAGGGTTGGATAGTGGTCAGCAACAAGAAAAAACCTAAACCCCAATAGTTCTCCTATCGACCCATTGGAGAGTCTTCTTCGCTCCACTCCCCTACAATCGGCTAATAAGCAACCTATGGCTCCTCCTCCACCCATCGTTCCCGTTTGCGGCGTCCTCAATGTGCCAACACTGTGATTTCACAACCTCGTTTGAGGTGAATTTTGACACTTCCAAAGCAACAAGTCCGCGCATGCGACGTTCAAAAGCCCCTCTCCTCAAGAGGATGGCGAATATGTCCCGCCAGAGACATCCTTTTAGATAGGTGATTCTGTTCCTTTTTGTAATATCCCACTTCCGGGATCAATAGAAAATATGCAAATCAACAACTCTTCAACACTCCACTCAACTGTAAATAGCTAAACCTAGTCAACACCACTTGAGTAGTATGTCCATTTAGATCATTGGAACATGTACTCTTCCCTTCCAGTCATTCAGTATTTTACCTCAAACAAACACATTCAGATCGCTGCCCTAGATGGCTCAAAACATCATGAAAATAACAGCTAAGATCAAAGAAATAGTGCCATACAGTCCGCTGATCTGTGGAGGTTCAAAACATACCTTCAAACATTCAATACCTTCCCCAATGAAGTCGCTGATCCAAGGGAAAACACAGCAGCTTTATTCACACCAAATCCAGATCACAATCATGTCAAATACTATCACCGTATTGCTCTGAAAGAGATCGCTGCAACAGGGATCAGTTCGCTGAATATTTATAGCCCCAAACATGCATTCAACTATTCAAAACTCATTCCTAGATGGCGCTGCTGTTAGGAGGGAGATAGATCTATCAATTAACAAACATGAACTTCCAACAGAGATCGCTGGTCAAGGGAATAACAGCAAACAACTAGATAAAGTTCAGATTTCTAAGCACATGGATCTCATACCAAATCAAGCATATATATCAAGTCGTATCATCCTCAGAACTGTATACAAACAGCCCACAAATATAATAAGAGGAATCGCTGGGATTGGGGACCAATACACCAAGTCGATTTGCAATAATTTTTGTATTTGATGCCAAGGAAAAACCAGCTATAAACCCACACGACCAGCTAGTTAAATATGCATCCAAATCAATTCCAATACTCCACAAACAAGTCGCTAAAACTGAAGATCAAGTAGATTTGCAAGCACACCAAAAATACTCCAATTTAATATCAAAAATCCAATTGCTACAGTGACGCTACAGTGACGTCGCTACAGTAAAAGGGCAGATTTCAATAGTAAACTTCATCTAACAATTGTCCAAAGCCAAAGACATGGATCTCACAAATAAATACTTCAAATAAATCTCAAATCAGCTCGATCCAACCTCCCATGCAAGAGAGAGAGAACATCAAAGGGCATGTTGGCTAGATTTTCTGCATAGCATCAAACCTAGGCAGTCATGAGATAAATCTCCCTCATTTAACCGGTGAGGCTCCCGTGTCAGATTTGTCAATAAAAATGTGTTATTATCTATCAGGGGTTTTACTTTAACCACTTAGTTCATGAACCATAACTAAGAAGTTTTGCAGCAAGTAAGCAACTGTTTAAGAAAGGAAAATTATAGAAGAAGAAAGTAAAGGAATTACAGAGAAGAAATAAGGAAGATGTGCATCCCAATTAGTAGATAGCAGAGCTAATTGCATGCACATAGAAGAAACTTAATAGATTTGAACACACAGAATTATAAAGCAAAGGCAGCTCTAGATCCAGATCTAAAATAACACAAAGTTTACTCAAAAGATCTAAGATTTAAAAGCAAGAAACACAGTACGCCGTGACACAAAGTTCTCCGAAACCTGCTTCTTTGTATTCCTCTGCTACAAGTGGCTCTCAGGGGTTCAGCACAAAGTCTAGAACACAAGATTGCTTCTTACAAATTCTGATCGATGATTAACCCGAAGGTTCTTCCTCTACTTATAGAATGTAGAGGGGCAATTACAAGTTGGAAGCTTTAGTTGAACTGCACATGTGGAAGTCGAAAAAGAAACAATGTGCAATCTCCTTCCTGAATTCCTCTTTGCATGACATGTATGATTTGCAAATCGAAAATAGAACCTTCTATTTTGCACGTCCGCCACCTATCTCCAAGTAATTGACTTCTTCAAGTAATGGCTTTTAAACTAATTACTTAAGTTGTATAATTTAATTGATCGCTCAATTACTTCGTCGTCGAGGAGGAGAAGAAGGAAGAGGAAAGTGACTTTATCCTTTTTCATGTCGCGCAAGATTCAAATTTCATGTCTACGCACGATTCAAACTGATCTCGAAGCACTGGATCTGGAAACAAGCTGGAATTGCAAGCAGTTGGAATTGGAAGCAAGCTGGAATTTTGCCTCCGCATTGTCTTCTCTTTTATCCTTGAAGCTTTTGCAGTTCTTCTGTTGTACATGCATCAGTGCAAGGTTGGCCGTAGATAACTCATCATCCTTATTTTTAATTGCATATGAGCAATTAAAAATTCTGGAAAGCACTCAGGGTGAATGAAAATTCAATGAAGGCTTCAACTGGAAGATGAGAGCACATGCACAAGGTCTTGGAAGGAATTTCCCACGCACTGTCTTCTTCATGGGCTGCATTCGAAACAAGAGGATGAAGCCTTTGTGCCAGAAGCTTTTGCAACTATAAGATCTGGATCTGGATCTGCATATGGATTTGCATCTGCATCTGCATCTGGATATGGATCTGCACCTGCATAACAAATTCTGGCAACTGGGCTATGGATGGAAAAGCTGCAGCTCGAATAATTCCACTGCTTTTAATCTGCACGCATGAGTGAAGTTTCTCCTGCACGCATGAGTGAAGTCTTTCCTGCTCTGGATCTGTCTATCAATTTAGCAAGAGGTTCCGAGCCTAGATCCGTGTTTCCAATATCTGCAAATTTAGAAGTGATGCATGACTCCGTTGTGCTTTCTTTTTCATCTTTCTTCGCCATAGCTTTGTCTATCTTTGTCTGAATGTCTTTTTCTTCTTATTTGACTGGAATTCTTCAATACTGGTGCAGATCTGGACAATTCTTCAGATTTAGAGGATATATGCAATGTATTGGACATTGATAAAAGCTCCTTTTCCTTTGTAAAGCACCTGTAATGAATTCCTGTAATTTATCCAGACAAAAATGGCCACCGGAGCATGAATAGTGAATTTTAATTGTAAAAATCTGCACTTTTCAAGCCTGCTGCCCCAAAAAAATGGTGTTTAATTTGCACATAAAGAGAGCATGAATCCTTTCAACAACACCTGAGCTCCTGTAACACCTGTGCAAACAATTATGTAGACAAAGATCAACCTCCTTCAAAGCATGCGCCAAATTTGGAAGCTTTTAGCCTTGTTTCCACCTTGCCTGAGCAAAATCCTTCCTTTAATGGGGGCGCACTTTTCCACTTGGCTGCAATTCTTGACCTGTGAATTAAATAATTCACCCATATGGCTGCCCATGCTTATATAACCTTCACAATTCTATAATTAATAATTGCCCTAACAATTAAAGGCAATTAATTAATTAAAAATCATGCTCTTCTCTTTTAAAAATAGCATGTTTAAGGACAGCCATCCAATAAATTAAATTAATCCAATTTAATCATCCACACTTCACTTCACTTAAGCTTCACAGTGTGCTTTGACCATAGCCACTGAAAATAGGAATTAATATAATCATTTAATACTTTAAAAAGTATTAATTCCTTCTCAAAAGGGGCTGCATTAAATAAATTAAATTTATTTAATTTTGGAATTCTATTTCCAATTGATTTATTCCCCTTTGCTTTTGTTGACTTTTCCACAAGCCTAGGTGCCAAAATTGGGTGAATAAATATTAACAAATATTTATTTAATGCATTATTATTCACCCAAGGTGGGTCGCACTTTTTTGCATAATAGAATTCTATTTTTAAGAATTTCTGACAATGGGATTTTTTACCCTGCAAGGCAGGCAATAAAATCCCGTGATTTCACTTAAGTCACTTTTCTTTTATTTCACCATGGGAATTTTTACCCTGCAAGGCAGGCAATAAATTCCCGCCTGCCTGCAGCCTCTAACTTTCCCACTGCAGCTTAAGTGAATTTTATAACATGGGAAAAAGTACCCTGCTAGGCAGGTATAAAATTCCCATCATGCCTGCGGCTTCTATTTTTCCCATCGCAGCTTAAATCCTTTGTTTTCCAAAAATGCGCCCATCCCCGCAGGGGCTTTTCTCTGCACGACTTCGCTTTTTCCCGTGATCCGGACCTCCGATGGCGACTTCCTCCGGGCATAATGTGCGTATATGTTTTCCAAATTGCTCCAGGCCAAAATCGGGCTTACCCGTGAGGAATTGCTCCAAAATTTCACAGAAAACAAAACGGGACACCACAAAAACACGAAAAATTGCCAAAAGTTACAAATAAAGCCCAAAACTTAAAATAAGTTAAAATCTTCCGCACATAGGAATAATAACATATTCGCTCATAATAGAGTTAAAACAGAGCGCAAATAGCCTCATACGGGCTCAAAATAATTAAATACAAATTTCCCATGCAGACAAATCCCGGCAATGTAATAAAACAATTTTGGGCATCCGGGTATTTGGCGAAAAAGGCTAATATGGCTCTTTGGGAATATCTTGACGCAATACAAGAACTTTCAGTGCAATAAAAATACAAAACGACCCATTATTTTTAAAGTACAAAAATTTCGGATAGGGTAGTCACAGATTTCAGGATGAAATCAGGGTGACACTGTGGCATGCATCCCAATTCCAAGCATGGAGTATCAAAATAAGTTCGTCATAACATAATGATAATAATGATCCTAGCACTCCTTTTATAAGTAAGGAGGCACAAAATTCGAAGCCCTAAGAGAGGGAAAATATTAAATAAAAGCAATTTGTTTTCCTAGGTGTGGCGTCCCCTTTAGTAAAGGGTGATTTTATCAATGAAAGCCACCTAACTTTTTATTTAATTAATTCCTATTTAATTTTTTATATTTTGGGAATTAAATTAAATAACTTTTATAAAATAATTAAATAAATAAATAATTATTGCTCTAGGCAATAATATTTAATTATTTAATAAAAATGTTCCCCTTGCACATCCCGAAGCCCACGGGACGTATAGGCTAAGGGTCTTCAAAATGGGGACATTACAATTTTTCAAAAATCGTTGGCTCTTCCATCTCTGTGAACCAGTTTGTCGTCTTGGGGGCCTCGAGGAGGAATTTGGCATGAACCTTGATAGTTCTCAATGATAGTGTTCTCTTGGAATGTTCGTGGGCTTCACTAAACCGACCTGTTGATACACGATTAGGGAAAGTTGTCAAAAGTTTGGTCACATGCATGTGCTCTGTTTATAGGAGGTTAAGCTTGCACGGCTTTCTTCTCCAGTCTTTAGCCCATAGTATCTGGCAGTGCCATCTGTCATCATTCCAATCATGAGCTTGGGAAGGGGGCGTTCTTACTCTTCTCTCTCCTTCTCTGCAACAATCTATTTTTTCTTGGGCTCTGACCCCTCACATCGGGTTGTGTATTCCCTTTTTGATTTACATAATCAATTTTTTTGGTATTGCTAACATTTATGCTTCCAATGATGTTGTTGAACGATCTTTACTCTAGCGGTGGCTTGCTGATGAGTTGCTTGATGCGCATTGGATCTTGTGTGGGATTTTAACATGGTGGAGTCTGCTGATGATAAAGTGGGTCGTCTTCCTATGCGGTGGTGTGTTGGTGAGTGAGAAGCATGGTTTTACATGCACAACAAGCTTGGAATTTTTATCCTAACCATTGTTTTTGGCATGCCTCTGATGCACCCTGGTTCACCTGGTCCAACCTCAGACAAGGTGATGACAGAGTTGTCAAATGACTTGATCGTGCATTCCTCCCAGATCAAAGGGTGTTTTCTTTCTCCACCAATTCCTGCAGCAGACCGTTTTTGTTTGGGAAGGGGCCTTGCTCTCGATAACTCACCTATTTTTTCGAAATTGCGTGGCACTTGGTTCTGTTAAACCTTGGAGCTCCCAATTCTACCTTAACACTGCTCACCTGCAACATAAGAGAATTATGGATCACATTTTGCACATTTGGAACTTGGTTTAGTGCCCTTTTGGTTCACCTCAGTGGATTGTTGGTGGCAAGATGCCATTATCGTAGTTACTTCTTTTCTTTGTATGTTTGGGAGATAGTTGCGATATTCGGGAGGGCGCATACGCCCTCTTCGTGGGAGTATGTCAAAAGTTCCAGCTCTTGATAGCTCACCTTTCAACACTCACATGCAAACCGAGGTGGCGTAATGGCGTCACAATCTCAGGATGGAATAAGTTTATTAGGCCGCAGGGCTCAAATTCGAGCTCGACTACATTGTCTCAAGATCGGTGACAGAGTAACCAAAGTATTTTTGCTTTCCTTAGACCTTGTCACGCCTCCATTTCAATCCGGGCAATCAAGGATGTTGCCGGTCAAATCACTGACCTTCCGGATGTCCTGTAGGCCTTTGTTCACCACTACCATGGTGTCTTTGCAGCGCAACCATACACTCCAGAGAGGGATGCTGCTTTGTTGCAGTGTCTCCAGGGTTACGGTTCCCTGTAAACTTTCTCGAGTCCCAGAGAGTTTACTGTGATCGTCCCCTTTTTGTCGATGATCTTAAGGAAGTTGTTATGCAAATGAAGATAGATAAAGCTCTTGTATTGATGGATTTCCGTGTGAGTTTTATCAGTGTTATGGGATACAATTGGTCCGATCTTCATCATGTTTATTGTGAAGCTATGGAGACCAATTCTCTTGGGCTTTGATCAATCAAGGTAATATTAAGTTTATCCCCAAAGTTGGAGATCCTGAACTCATCACCAATTGGAGACCAATTACTCTGTTGAACGTGTCATACAAGATCATAGCCAAAGCCTTGGCCCTCGGGATCTGTAATCTCTTGCCTCTTATTGTGCGTAGCAAACAAATTGGGTTCATTAAGAGCATATTCATTCTGGATAACATTATTGTTGTCTGGGAAGGTATGGAGTGGGCCAGATTATCTAATCAAAAGGCTCTCTTCATCAAAATTGATTTTGAAAAAGCTTATGACAGGATTGAATGGCCTTTCATTATTGCCATGTTACAAGCTCTTAGGTTTGGCCCTAGATTCATCCGATCTGTTAATATGTTATTCCAAGATGCTAATGTCAGGCTCACCATTAATGGAGTCCAATCTGACATGTTTGAGCTTCATAGGTCCATTCGACAAGGATGCCCCTTAGCTCCGACTCTTTATGTGCTTTCTGTTGAGGGTTTCAGTTACCTCCTTGCCAGGTTTGCTTCTCAAGGGTTAGTTAAGGGCATCTCTCTTCCTAATTTTGACCAACAACTTATTAATGGCCACTTTGTTGATGATTCTTTTTTAACCTTAACTGAGAATGAAGAAATTGTGACCAACACTTTGCATTGCCTAAATATCTTTTGCTTGGCTTCAGGTTTCTTCCATTCAATGGAAAAAGACTCAATGCTATAGACAGATCTATGGATCCCATACCTCCATGGCTGGAAGGATTTTCTTGGCAGTGGATTCAACCCGGGGTTCAATTCAAGTTTCTTGGCATCCCATTTGCTTTCCAGTTACTCTTGCCACTCTTTGGTCTTATGTGTCCAACGAGTTGAGAAAAATATTGCTTATTGGATTACCAAGCCTCTCTCTCTTGTTGGTAAGTTTCAGATTTTCTCTAAGGTGTTAGCTACTACTCATGTCTACTACTCCTCCTGTGGGCGCCCTCTAAGGCTTCATATGCTAAGTTGGAGAAGTTACTTAGAGATTTTTTATGGGCCAACACACATGGGCACAAAGGTTTCCACAGAGTGGCTTGGGACATTTGTTTCTCTCCTAAAGAGGTCTGGTGGCTTAGGGCTTATTGACATTCGGCTGCAAGGCATTTCTCTAAGTGTCAAGTGGATTATCGGGGTTTAGAAGGCTCCAAGGCTTGGAAAATCTTGCTTTGTCATCACTATATCTGTCAAGGATCCCCTTTTGGCAAACAAGCCTAGGAAAAACTTGGGTCTGCAAATCTTGTTGCTCTCCCTTGTGCCAATTAAAATTGGAGGAACATTTGTTATGAAGAGTATTTGGAAGGCATGGGAGTTGGTCAAACCTCACCTTATTTGGGTGGGGGATGGTTTCAGAACCGGGCTTTCCATCAATTCACACTCTTTATGGTGGTCTCTTGTTATTAATTTTCTCAATGTTCCCTTTGCTATGGTTCCATGGATTAAAAGTCTTAGGCTTTTTAAGCACGGAATCAAACTGCTTGGGGATCTATTTTGCAAGGCTACCCATTCTGGAAACCCTGGGTTCTTATCAAAGCTCAATTTAACCTTAACAATGGAGATAAAGAATCTATACAGGAAATTCAAAATGCCATACTTGAGGATATGCTTCACAAGATTGGGGTTTCTCCCCCATTCATTGGTGGCGTGATTGGCACTGGCCTATGGTGACTCCCTTCAATTGGTACAAACCTCGACTTGGTTATCAACTTTTAGCTCCTGCCCACATTCCTTATGAAAAATTGAACAATTACTAGAAGCTTAAATCCCCACATAGGGTCTGGAAAACGTAGATTCAATACCATTTGGAAAGCTCACATTGAACCTAAAAAGGCTCATTTTCTTTGGTGAATCTTTATTAGGGATTTCTAGTTGGCAAATGTCTTCAACATCTTGGGGTTTCTAATCCCTTGTGTCCTGCTTGTCAACAACCTGAGTCTCTTATGCATTTATTCTAGTATTGCCCGCTTGCGCAGTCTTCCTGGAAGTGGATTCACTCCCTCTTCCAACCTTTCCGCCCTGAACCCTTCACCTGGAAAATTGTCTTGTTGGGGGACTCGACCTTGCTTCCTACAAAATTCAACAAATTTTGGCAAATCTTTCATGCAGAAATTCTTTTTGAAATTTGGAAGATTAGAAATGATTCTATTTTTAATCAAACTTCTCTTAGCATGGAGTTTTCTATGTATGCTAAAACTGGAATTATTGCTCATGTTTTGCTTCAATCCAGGTCCAAGCGAGAGAAAGTCCGCTTGGAGGTGGAACATTTACAGGATCTTCTCATCCACCGGGTAGTGGCCCATGCTTAGTCGGCCTGGTTCCGTCTTTTGCGCATTGTCCTTATCCACTGGCGGCGGACGGTCCCGCCCTCCCCTTGGTATCGATCTCGTGGCCAAGGTGCTTGGTAGTGGGAGCGTTCGGGCTCGGTGTAGTTCCTCCCCCAGGTGGCGGCCGGTGGTGTTTTCTAGCGGCTCGGTGGTGGCGGCACTGGGGGACCCTCCCGCCCTCGGGATGGCGACGGATTTGGTTGGGGTTTCCTCCTCTCGGCCCGACACCGTGGTAGTGGCTCGGGCTGGCCTTCTTTTCTCCGGCTTCGGTTCCAGACGGGTGTTCCCCTGATAAACATCCACATATGGCTCTGCTATTTCTCTTACTGCACAAGTTGCTCTCGATCCTCGAGTAGGGTGATGGGTGGGATCCTGCTCCAACTTCCCCGACTCCCCGCCACGGTTGGGGTGATGCTTCGCGCTGACTGCCTTCTCCTCCTCCATCCGCCATGTTTGCTGCTGCTGCTTAGTTGTCACTTTTGACTTGTTTGTTCGTTTGGTTTTTGTTTCTTGTGGCATGTGTGTCCTTGGTGTGTTGCATTTTGGGGTGTGACTTCTCCACCTAATGTACTTTTCTAAATTATATCAATATAAAAGTGCGTTTCAATAAAAAAGTTGTGACAGCCAACTAAAAATTATGACAGCAAGGTACAACAGTCTGATTTTTTATAACAGCAGCAAGGTACAACAGTCTGATTTTTTATAACAGCAGCAAGGAAAATGCAATATCTCTTCAAAAATGCATCATTCACACCATCCAAAACATGTAGGGCAACTTAGAAATATTTTAGAACAATTATTAACCAAGAAATATGCCTTCAAACCCCAGCTGGAATTTATTTAATTAAATAAAATGACAGCAGTGAACACCCTTACAAAAGTGGCTGGAAATGAAGGATTCCAAGCCCAAAAATCAAGTCCAAATGTAGATTTCGGCTGCTAAAAATGTGAGAAACACAATGATGGCTGAGTTGGATGTTGCTGTGCCCTAGAAACCCCTAAACTCCTCCACAAGGTGGGTCGCTCCCCTAGGAGAGGGCCTGAAAATTGCTGTAGAACCAAACCCTAGCTGAAAATCTGCAAAATCAATCTTCTTGAAGCTCTTTGGAAACCCCGGGATGGAGAATCCTCAATGAATTGAAGAGTTTTCATTCTTCAATCAAACAAGGTTTTCGTCCTCCTTGTTGGCCACACAAGAGGGTTTTCGTCCTCAAGTGGAAGTAATTGAGCAATCAACCCAAAAACCATGCAAAGTTATTATTAGACAAGATGATGATCCACAAATGAGCCAAGCGACCCCTTCTTATACCTTGATGTGGTGCCAAAACCAATTAGAATGCCCCCAATTAGGACCAACCTCATAATGGATCCTTTCTCTTCTATTTTTCATTTGTCTTTATATAGAAAACTACTAAAGAAGAATGCAATGCTCACGAAAATAACTGAAAAACATGACAATTACTCCCCTTGCTCATTTCCTTTTTGTCCAAGGGAAGTGGAATGGGCTCAAGACCTCAAATCGAACTAACTTGGAAAAGGGGACATTGCATTTTGAGGCAATTCAAGCATTATTGCTGGGTCTTGTGATCCATTTTTTTGCTTACCAGTTAGAGGAATTATCATGACACGAAAGTCATAAACATACAGATTTCGAATTTTAATTTTTAGATATTTTCTGTTATTGTGTTTTTGTATTTTTGAGGCAGTTCTAAGTGTTGTTGTTGGGTCTTGTCATCCACATCTTGTTTTGTTAGTGGTTAAATTTTGTCATCCACATCTTGTTTTGTTAGTGGTTGAATTCTGCTATGTACAGGGCAATAATCTTCTAGCAAGATACTCCCATTACAATACTTTATATTTAGGTGTCAGTGATTATTAATGTTATGTTAATAATGTTAGCGAGTTTGGTAGTCGTACATGTAAGTTAAATCATGGGTGGTTAGACCCATTAGGTAGTTTGATATACAGAGAAACACGTTAAGGCTTGTAAGTGAAAGAAGAATGTAACCGAGCACTTGCCATTATGTAAGCTTTCTTGAAATAAATAAAAACATGTGTATAGTTTTTGAATTGTGGTATTAGATTCCCATTGAAACTGGGTTGTGAATTGGATTGTAGATGAGGAAAAAATGGAGATGAAAAAGAATTGAAGACACTGACAAAAGATGAAAAATTGAAGCTGTTGAAGATAATTACAAATGGCATATTGAAAGTGTATGGGTCAGGTCATTCAACGTTTTCCAAGGTAGCCATGTTGGATATTTGGAGGATATTCATCTCTTGTGGTATGTAATGAGAGATTTGTTGGCAAATGCACCTTGAAGTCTACCATTCAATGCAGTCTCCCCATTGCCGCACGCAGAAATAACAACTTACAAATCTATGAAATACTTTAGAATGACTAAACTAGAAAGCATTTTTAGGTGTGGTAGGGTTTTGTCAATTTGATTGTGATGGGAATTTTATTTCTTCTAGCATTTGAATTTTCTTTCAGTAATCCCAGAAACTTGAAGGGATACCATACTTAGCTGATTTGTGGAGCTCAACTACCCACCCAAATTTTATGCACTTTTGCTCCTGAAATGCCACTTTCCTGACAAGGCTTACGACTTAGTCCATTAGGGATGTTTTTCGAGGAAACAGAGTTTTGCCATTCTTCTGATATTTTCTTATTACCACTCATTTTCTTCTTTTTTGAAGAAGATCTGATACTTGGCCAATTTGAGAAATATGTCTGGTGTTTGAAAAATGGCTGAGACCTTTCCTTGAACCCCATGAAACCCGATTTCCTGACAAATGCTAGGACTTAGTCATATTTTGGGGAAATCAGAATTCCTGGAATTACACATCTTTTGCTTCTTTCTTTTTCTCCAATTAAATCCTGTTTTCCTGATATATTCCAATACTCAGCGAAATTTATGTTCGAGCAGGAAAATGGAAAACCTGTGCCTCCTTGAAAAATTCAGACAATGAAAAACAGATTTCCCAAAGGCAGCTCACGACCTGGTGAATTTTGTCATTGTTTTGGGTTTCCAGGATAGTGAAGGGAACTTAAAAGCATTCACCATGCTCCACCGATCTCGATTCATCGAAAATAAAATGATTAAACTTGGATTTTTTGGGTAAAGAGCAGGGTTTCAAAATAGTTACTAACAATTGAACGCTCTAACTGACCTTATAAAATCCAATTTCCTAATAATCCTCCACACTTTGTAAACTTTTACACTTGACTTTCCCAAAAATTGAATTTTGAAGATAGCTGCTCATGGACACCACATCCACTGGGGAAAACTAGACATAACGCACATATTGCCTCACACTGGCTAAGATTTTTAATACCAAAATTTGAAAGGAAATATGGAAATGATGGTCCAAAATCTGAGGATAACAAGACTCAATCAATGATCAACGTGTAGGACCTAATCCAGGTCAGGCGAGTATGGGAGGCATTGGTAGATACTATGATAAATCAGTAGCTTTCTTCTTTGCTGAGAAATTGGGATATGCAACTAATAACTTAGCTGAGATAAAAGTGGTTTATAAAGGTATGCAAGAGGCTTTCAAACTTGGCTGGCAAAAAATACAAATTGAGTCTGATTCTAAGGTAATTGTTAGCTTATTATCTGGCCCAAATGCAAGTCATAGCAAAAACTGGAAAATATCAAGAGAACTTGACCAGCTTCAAAGCTTGCAGGCTAAGTTTCAGGAGGTTCAATTCAGACATGTTCCCAGAGAATGCAACAAAACAGTAGATAAGTTGGCTAATTGGGCTCTTGACAATTACAACATTACTTGTTATGGTCCGCCTACTCAGGAGGGGTCAATCAAGCTTCAAGAGGAACTGATGAAAATTCTGGATTCCGATTTATCCTAATGAATTTTAATATATCCTTTTTGTATAACTTGGACTCAGAGCTTTCAAGCCTGGCATAGTAGAATATGTAAACTTTGCTTTCAATTAATATGATGGGGTTCCCTTCCCCTTTTCTTTAAAAATAAAATAAAATTATTTTGATCGCAAAATTTGTTTAAAAATAGCACACTTGAGATTCATTTGTTTGTCATGTCCATTGTTTCTTAGGAAAATTTAAATTGCTAACTATTTGATTCAGAAATCAATAATCTCATTTCTACCGTTGCACTAATATGGTTTGATTGGACAGTTTAGAGAAATAAATGACCAACAAAGAAGTTGACATTTGTGTCAATTAAAAGATCAAATTTTTCAATGGATTATAGTGTTATTGTTTTTGGCATTGTTGTATAGGTTTCTCGATCGCTTGCGGCATGTGAGGGAGCCCTTCTTGTTGTAGATGCTTCACAGGTATATATATATTTCGCATCTATGTGCAAAACATTGGCAAAGAAAATCCTGTTTTTGTGGTCTTTTAGTTTTCTGATAGTGGCATATCATATTAATGTTTTTGATAAACATCATTTGGTGGAAACCTGACATAGCATGACTTCTGTTGCATGCCATCATGAGTAGTATATGCTTATGAATTGTGCAGATAAGTTCCCAATTACACAAAAAGTAGAGTTTTCTTCAGATACATGTAGTGACTCATTTAAACATTCATAGGAGTAACATCCTACATTTTTGGTGTCAACATTCCGAAGAGCATATTATGTTTTCACTTAGGGATTGATGAATCTAGGAGGATTGAATAATGCTTGATGCAAGCATAGTGATTTGATTTCATTGTTGCCTCTTTTGCAGGGAGTGGAGGCTCAAACTCTTGCCAATGTTTATATGGCTTTGGAGAATGACCTAGAAATTATTCCAGTAAGATGCTTTGCTTCGTTCAAAGTATTTTTGGTTGGAAATATCCCCTTCTCATTTTTCTAGCCCTGTAGTGGGAACATGTTGAATCATAGTATGCCTTTTCTAGTACTATGCCTTCGGATTAATGTAACTGTAGTGTCTCATAGTAGATTGAGTTGATTAGTTGCTGAGTAATTGATTTTTCCTAAAAGAAATTTTGTTTTGGGGGAGAAATGCATTGCATATTACGATTGAGAATATAAGACTACATCAGTTTTACAACAGGATTATGAGAGTATCAATGAAGGATCTTTACTTGAAATACAAACCATTAGCAATAAATGAAAGAAGAAACAATGCACAGTGCCTATAGGAAGCCAAGCCACCAATTGAGCAACAAGATTTTATGAGAGGATAAACCTCTTAGCAGGGAAGCAAAACTCATGTTTTTGGAATAATGGCCAATCTTAAAAATATATTTACCCACAAAAGTACCTCTAAGGGATTCAAAGATCTTTTCTTCTGCCCTCCGCACACTTTCTTGTTATTTTAGACCGTCACATTAGTATTCTCATGGTTATCAGCCTAATTACATCTTTTAGTAGCAGACAGCTTATATGGTTAATGATTGTATTTTCGGCCTTAGCTAGTTTTGTAATGAATTGTTCGTATGTTCAGTTGTTAATGGTTGTGTTAACCGATAACCCATTAGGTCTTCGTGTTATATAAATAGAATGATATACATCAGGGAAAGGGCGCAGAGTACCGGGTCCTCCCTATACCAAACAACTTGTGCTAAGTACTACCTATGTACAAAGCAGTAAGTACTACCATATTTTTCTATGCTATATATGGTATGCATTTGCTATTCTGTGGTAGTGTAGTTTTCTCTATAAATGGTTAACATCCTCCATCCCATGAAACTCTTCATATTTTCCATCACTTCCACCTTGCACACCCTGGCTCTTTTTTCACTTTCATATTGACTTTAAATTTTATCTTTCAGTCACATTTGCCTCCTCCACATTTGCCACAACTTCCTGATGACATACATGGTGTTTTAATCCAAAATATTCATCCGATTGCAATTCTGATGATATTCAGTTAAAAATTGATTTGTGTTGGATTGATCTAGAATCAATGCAGCATTATTGTGTTGATTTGTCACAATCATATCAATTTATGTCCTCTATTTGCATTCGAGCCTTTCAACACGGGATGGCGTGTTATAGACTGAACAATGTCATTAGTTATGAACGGACATGTCTTAACGACATGAACATTTGTAACTAATGACATAGGCCTATAACAGTTTGAATCAGGTGGAGTAAAATCTGCCATAACACATCAGCATCCATTACTTCTACTATCCATTTTCCTATGAGGCCATCACTATGAGCTCTTAGGGCAGCGGATCCTAGACCTCCATTATGTCTCGGAAATTTTCATATATCCCAAGCCATCAAAGCAAATCCCTTTTGCCCCTCCTTTCTTACCATACATAAAACATCTGAGCACTGTCTTTACCCTTTAGTAGCCTATTTGTAAGGGACTACAGTAAGAAACGTAGTAGATATTATTTGCTGCTAATAATTTATCTATAATGATAATTTCCCAGCAAACGAAAGATTGAAACTAAATTTAGAATTATTCATTTCCATTGCTATTTTATGTGTAGTCATAATTTTCCCAGCAAGAGGGAGATTGAGACTACTCCAGGACTGAAAACTGATTACCATAAGGGATTCCTAAATAACAAGTGATATTTTACCTGGCTTTAAAAGCTTCTGTCTTGGCTCAGCAAGGTCAGAAGGTTTTCTTTGGTTTGTTTAATATATTGTTGGGACTCATACTTTCTGTACTTTCTCCTATTTTGATCTCATAATTCATTCATCTTGCATTAAATATCTTTTCAAGCTATACGCTTGATTTTGTAATTCTTGCATAATGTTTTCACCAGAAAGGATATTCTGTTCTAATAGGATATTTTTCTTTTTATGGGGTAGTTTTATATTTATATGCAGACTTAGCCTAAGGCCCTAAAGGTCACATATCTTAGTCTGGCGTATCACACATTTTGATAGAGAAAATCCTACTATATCCAGCCATTAAATATGACCATATATTGCCTATTGTACTATAGCGTGCCCCAAAGGCTATGTGGCAAAAATGAGGGACAAAACACAAATCTGCAATTGGACAGACAATCAGTTAGCTTACAATGTTACTACTTCTCTAGATCAAAGTGCACTGTGATAATACATCTAGAAGATTTTGTTGAACTATTTCTGCTTGACGGCTTCAGTTGCTGTTGGGGGTGATGGGAGTGTATCCTTGTTAAGTTCCTGCATTGTTTATAAAAACCTTTCCTAATCAAAACTAGATGATGATGAACACACATATCATTGAGGAACATGCAATATGATATATCCATTTTCACCTAAGTTGCTGCATTCGAATTCGTGTTCGAATTCGCCGATGATTAAATTCGTGAAAAATTCGCTGGTAAAAAAATCAGCGATTAAATTCGACTATGAGAAATATACATTTTTATTAAATATATAAAAACAAAAGATAAATTCACATTTCAAAAGAGAGATAATATCACATTTCATTGATTTCATAAGTAGCTATTACAATAATGTGATTGAAAGCAAAAACTTCAAAAAACATGTGCTCGCAGGTTGCGACCAAGCTGGCAGGTGGGATGATTAGTCCGAGCACGGGAGAATACTCGCGAGTTTTGGAAAGCTATCCAGTATTTTTAATTACTAATCTGTCTACAGGTGATCAAAGCTCATGATTCTTTCATAAGATTGCAAGAAGTTGCTTGGTCCAATAAGGTGCAAAAATGGATTTTATGAAAATAAGGAAAATATTGCCATCAATGCGTAGAGCTCGAGAAAATATGCACTTTTAGAGAAAACGACACCAAACAGAGCCACGAGAATAGAAGTTATGGCACATGCAAGTTTTTGCTTTGCTACATCTTCCCCGGACCCTTTCCAAAATGGCAAATGTTTTTCTTTCCTTGTGTTTTTTTCACCAAAAATCCAAAAATGGAAAAAAATGCCAAAAAGGAAAGAAAACACGAATTAAATCGCGATTTTCAACGCATTGTTAAAATTCAGCGAATTTCGATTTTTTTCCTTGAAGTTCGCCGAATGCGGCAACTTAAATTTTCACAACTGAAAGTTATTTAATTAGGATGGACGAATTATATTGATGTCAATGTTTGAAATAGATATCCACAAAACTGTCAAATAAATCATTAATCAAGTATTTACAGGATCACCTAAGGGCTCTCCAACCTAACTGCAAGAAAAAGCGAACTGTTGTACAAATAAAGTGTAGTATCCCCCTTTATGGGACCAATGGGAAATGACAACCAACAAATAGAACTAATACCAAAACTGATTAGAAATCGACTCCCAATGAATAAACCCAGCCTCTACTGTTTGTGCTTTCAATGAGATGGTTCAATAAATCCAAGAAGTGGGGTTTAATGGCCTCTATCAAATAGCTCAAGTAATTAACTCTCAGCTGAAACTAATGAACTCAGAAATCAGATTTCATTTGCAAATCAGAATGCTGCAAATAAGATTAACCAACTATGCACTCAACTTAGTCAATCCTTTGAGGAACCAAAACGTAGAGTGATATGCATGTAAAAAGGATAGATAAAATCAGATCTAAACTTCTCTTTCCAGTTACTGCAATTGCTCCCAAAGTAGGTATAAGATCAGACCTTACATCATCAATGCAAACCACTGTTATTGAGCATCAAACAAGCATGACTCAGCTGCAATGAACACTTGAAATCACTCTCAAATACCCTCATACAAATCTCAGCCAGACATGATCATTTAGAGCATACAAACCCAGATTTAATCCTCTAATACAAGTCGCTGAAACATATATATGATCTGATCTAATATTTCATATATAGATCACTATGAGTCAATCAAATAATCATGGGAATCACAGCAAACTTCCTTGGCCTAGATCGCTGCTATAAAGAGCATCAAAACCCAATCGATTCCTTTTCCAAATCCTCAGAAGTGTATCACCTTTATAGCTGCAACAAGAGACTCCCAAAACACTTTAAGAGCATGTAAAATATAGGTTATCAAGACTGGAATATATCAACCATCAAGACAAGTAGAAATTGCTGCCAAAGAGGGTTGAATCACTACTGAATCAAGCATTTATCTAAGTCGCTATACTCAGGATCCAACAGTCATTAAGCTGAGTATTAAATATATGGAAGTTGCCACCAAATAGATGAATATTTCCACACAAATATGAGCATTAAATGGAGTCGCCAGCACTAGATTATAACAGCCAACAGAGGTGAGGAAAAATCGTGGCCAATGTATTTATTTTTGCATGAAGATCAGTCCCAAAACCAGTTGCTAAAATCAACATACCCTCGCTGAGGTTTAGAGAGGGACATTCAATAAAATATTGCATCAAAACAAGTAGCTACAGCCTTCATCAATGCCAAAGTGAATTCGCTAACCCTAGACCTTTCAAAGCAACAATACTCTAGACAAATAATTTGAATATCAAATCGATTTGCTTCAGCTAGGGCAGAATGATCATAGAACACCAAAGACTCTTCAAAACAGTCACAAAAGCATCATAAGAATTCGCTAGGGCAAGTAGAAATCACACACCACAAGTCAACTTGCAAGGGCACCATGAATTCTTCAAATTAATACCAAAACCAGCTACAAGTGTATTGCAAATAGATTTCCAACACATGAGAGAGCAAGAACATCAATGGTGGGCATACATCCCTACTCCAAGCATGGAGTCCAAATCGAATTCATCATAACATAGCATGTCTTACAATGTTCCAATAACCTCCTTTTATAGACAAGGAGTACCAAATTCGAATTTCCTTTTGGAGGGAAAATACAAACTCTAATTAAATAACACTAGAACTATGTGCACTTTATTATTTTAATTAAATAATAAACATCACTAGCCTATGTGCACATTGACTTAACTAAAGAGGGCCCACCAACATGGAAAATAGATATCCCAAGACTATTTCGAACCCAATCCTCAAACTTATTGGTTTGAGGGTCTTCCATTCTTCGTTGTAGGAAATGCCTCGAAAAGGGGGACATTACATAAAGTATAAAACATAATCGTACTTTTTTAGCTATGGATAGATTTTGTTAATAGTTATAAGTACAGAGAAGCCTATCAGCAGTACTTGATATTTATTAAAATCAAAGACAACAGAGAGAGCAATTTGGCTTTAAAGAACAATTAAAAATAACCGAGATATTGCTAAACTATCTAGAATCAGATTTGTCTTTCTGAATTAACAGAGCAAAAAAGTTGGCAAGAAAGCCAAATGATGAAATCTTGAAGAAAGTTATGTCATACATGTAATCCTCTTACAGGTCTGGAGTTATTTTTGTTCCTTGATTTCTGTACCATTTATTGGCTAACTATTCTTCTCATCATGGTGGGCAGGTTATTAACAAGATTGATTTGCCAGGTGCATAGCCTCAACGTGTTTCCCAAGAAATTGAAGAGGTTTGATATGCCTGAACTTTGAAGTTTGAGTACTTGTGTTTGATAAAACTTAATAAGATATTTTCCGGTCGTGATTATATGAACGGATTTATGTAAAGCCCATTAAACGTCTGAAAAATTTCTTTATTGATCAAATTCTCGCCTTATTGTACACACATAACTGTCGAAGATAATCGCTCCAGGTAAACTTGGTAACCTTTGCTATTGGGTTTTATATCGGATATAATTGAAAGACAATTTTCCTTGTCAATGTGTTCCATAAATCAGTAGAGAGAATTCAGACCTAGGTAGCTGGCGTGGGTATAGGGACCTGGTACGCCAGTAAGGCTTTTTTCAGGGCTTGGGTACAGCTTTGGTAAAATATATAAAATATTAAAAATATTTAAAAATATAGCCCAATTAGCAAAGGTTAACCATATAATATGCATAGAGAATAGATGCAAAGTCTGGAAATTTGGATCTCTTCGGGAGGACCAAAAAATCCAGAATTCTTCAAAAAGTTAAGAAAAATTCGGTGCAAAATATATACATATTATATATGAGTATAATTTACAAATATACAAAATTTGACAAATACTACAGAAAACATAATATAAAAATGTTAATATATTTAATATTAAATAAAATATAAGGGTGTTGGGTGTCTTTTTAAGTTTTTATAGCAAAAACTCAAAACAATAATATTTTTTTGAGAAAAGAGGACCTGACCTGGACAGAACTTTTCTGGGCCAACTAAATATTCTGGATCCAGCTGGATTTGGTAATTTTGACATAGAGTAAAAACAAGTAAAATAACCACAAAACATATCGATCATTTAATGCAAAATGTCACGATATTCATTGGTCGAAATTAGAACAAATTCATTGTGCAAATGTGACAATGTATACACAAAAATCAAGACACATCATCTAGCCTCTTTGTTTGCAAGCTGCTTAAACTACTTGGCACTTGTAGTGGCGTAGGATCAGCCCTAAGCAGTTGAAAATCTGAAGGAAAGAGAGCAAATGTGCAATGAGAGATAAGTATGCAATGTGAGGCAAGTGTATTGTTTAAAAAGAGCATGGGGTGTCTTTTAGGGCAAAGGTTCATGTTTTTATTTTTAAAGAACTTTTTTGACCTAAGAAGAAGCAAAAAAACCTTTTTACTTCAGGTACAAAGTAAATACGTCCAGGTTACGTGGAACAGTACCCGGGTATATTGATTCAATATACCCGAAATACCCAGTACTGTTTTGCATACTCTGGATCTTTCCCCAATGTATTTGGGCACACACCTGTACTAGGTGCCTTTCGTACCCAGTTCCAGTGTCTTTATAGGTGTACCTGGTTTCCTAGATTCATATCAAATTACTGCCGTCATTTTGTTTAGTTTTGTTGAGGAAGAATCATTATTTCAGTCATCGTTTAAGAGAATTGAGACAAAATGTTATAACTGTATTTTGTTTAAATTTTTGAAGAAGAATCATTGTTGCTCGCCTTTCATTTGTTAGAGAACTAAGCCAATAGCATGCATGCTGATTCCATAAGCATTTCATTGGTTCCTGTTGCAGATTGTGGGTTTGGATTGTAGTGAGGCAATCTTTTGCTCGGCTAAGGTTTGATTCTAATTCGGAATTCTAGTTGGTTGCAGCTTGGAGTCATCTGGTTTATTTTATGTTCTTTGTGATTTGCATAATCTTTCATAGCTGTAGATGAAACCAGATATTTTAAAGCATTTTATACAATTTTCATCAAGCTACACTTTCTTGGAATGACATGGTTTTAATTGTTCCATTTTGAAAATCCAGGAAGGCAAAGGAGTACATGAAATTTTGGAGGCTATAGTGAAAAGATACCACCGCCCCAAAATACAGTTGAAAAGCCTTTGAGAGCTCTCATATTTGACAGGTACTTTGGTATTGACATTTCTTCATGGTGAATGTGTTGATATAAGAGTCAAATTCGTTTTTTACTTTTAAAGCAAAAATTTCCAAACCTTTTTATAATATGAAAAACTGCGGTCATTAAATTGACCTGAATAGGAATACCTAGCCTGGAACAAAAAGGCTTGTATGTTGATATGACACCCTTTTGTGATTTTTTACCAAAGGTCCAAAACGATTGGGCATTTCATATGGTGAAGCACATGACTTTTACAATTGATACTTAAGGGTTCATTTGATCCGAATGAGCTCTCGAAGCAAGACTGACCCATGTCAGCATTTAGAGAAGGATTTATAAAAAGTTTATTTTTAGAAAGTCCTGAAATATATTTTTAGCAGGTTTTGACAACTTTGGTATTTTGCATTTTTAAGGGTCTTCAAAGCATTTATGGGATTCAAACAATATGATGATAGCATAGTCTATTTTCATAGATTTTATTTTCAAGTTCACTCTATTATCTTTCCAACGGATCTTGCGATTCGCCAATCAGGTCAATGGGCTAGGAGATATGACCCCGACAAGGAGCACTTAAAAATAATAATATAATATTTGGATTTTGTCCTCTTTTGCCCATTCAAATTCACCCCAAAGATGGATGGATGTCATCTCCATGAAGGATGACCTTTTGGCTTCCATTTGGAACCCTTCATTTGATGACCTTTGGATTCTATTTGGAACCTTTCATTTGATGACCTTTTAGCTTCCATTTTGGAACCCTTCATTTACTATTCCTACAACCTTTCATCTTCCACATTGTTTCACTATAAATAAGATGGTTTCAAATGAAGACACAAGTTTGAAAGTTGAAAGTTTTTGTAGTTATAAGTTGCAAGTTTGCAAGTTTGGAGGCATACATCTCTCATATATAGAGTTTTCCCATTTGTATACATCTTCATTTGTAGAGAATTGCAGGCATACATCTCTCCTACAAAGTTTTCCCATTCCGCATCCATTCTCGATTGCAAAGAGATTTGACATACATCTCTCCTATAGAGTTTGCCCACTTTGTATACATATTTAATAAAGTTATTTTACTTTTACAATTACAATTTTATTTCTGCAATACAATTCATTGCTTCTACAATTTCAGCTATTTTATTATGAATGTATTGCCATAACACATTAAATGCCACCATTAGTGTGTTGTCCACCGAATTCCAAAAATAATTCGGATCAATGGTATCAGAGTGAGAAAAATGAACTTTTCAAAATTTTGCAGGTTTTGAAAATGATGGGAAAATCCAACAAGAAAAACGAGAAGAGGACATAATTCAAGATGTGGGTCCATTTCTAGCCCTGAGAAATGAGAATGAATCACTCCTTGGAAAAAAACACTTTTTTGAGGGAGGAGAACCATGGTTGCAAATCAATCTGAGCATCTATAATGTATAGGCTGAGACAAATTCACTAAAATGTCTAATTGTAAGCCCTCAAAACTGGGCACACACAGTTAGGCCCGAGATTCACAGTTTTAAACGAGAAGTCTTCCTCCAATGGCTTTAATACTTCACATTGACCTTTTAAAAACCAAACACCTCATTATCATTGTCTTACAACTGTATACCAATGTTCCTTTCTATCACTTTACAGCTTTCTTGTTTCTAGACCCTAGAGCAGGGTATCTCAGATCAAAGAAGGGTTTCATGTTTATTCTTCTTTATTTGAATACTGTGAAGGTTCTTTGAAGTCTTAAACACAACTACAGACCTGTGGACAACTCTATCAAGCTCTCTTACACATGAGAATACTTTGCAAGATGGTTAATATCTCCCAAATTTGACATCTCGGTCTTGTGTGGACTGTACCACCCTGTTTCTCTAGTTTAAACCTTTGCACACACTACCGGACTTAGAAACTTGTCATTCCATAGACTTATCACAACTTATACAGCTCTTAAACCCCATGATAATCCCTCATTCATGCATACAAGGATTCTTAAATGCATTAACCAATTTCTTACCTCATGCACATAGTTTTATACTCCTTGCATATGACTGTCTTCTTTGTCATTTTCACCTCCTCAGGCTTCTCTCATGTCTTCCTTGGGACTGTACAAACATTCTATACCTGCCATAACGTTTACACACCTTATTCAAGTAAGATTCATTCATAAACTCTTGAGTCTTAACATTCATTCTCAATATCACAATTAAACATCTGTGCACAGTTTTACTTGCAAGAAGCCTTTTATTAATAAAACAATGAAATTACAAAGCTTCTTGAGCCATTTTGGCTTTGATACAAAGTTTCTCTCTTCACTACTACCCTCTCGCTATTCGCACATTCACCCTCATTTGAATACTTCTCATGCTAATGACGTCAAGAGAGGTAGTTAGGGTTCTAGTCAAATAGCTCATCTAGGATTAGGCTAACCAAAGTGAGTTAAATCCTTGTTAGGGTCAAGTAAGTCATGTCTTAGGTGATGAATATGTTCCATGACCCTTTTTACATCATTTATTAAACCTACAATATCTCCTAGACCTCTAACTCACTACAAAGACTAATTCAAACATTTGAAATGTGATTTTGGAGGGAAACTTCCAAAGACCACTTATTACATGCTAAAGGAGTCCAAATGGCTAGAAACATGCCAAGAACACACAAATGGACCCTCACTACCCTAAACAACTGCTAAAACCAGAACTTTGAACATTTACAAGTGATGCTTCGCATCAAGAATGGGATTGAAGTCTCCAAAACGAATTAGCTTGTAAAAGGGACATTACAGTCATCCCTCCCAAAAGCAATTGCAAGCTCTCATTCCCAAGTGCCATCATACCGAGTTGAAGGAACATACTTTGTAGTGCTCCCATAATTTTGATCCCGTGCCTATCAAATGAAGGAGCTTTTGCCCAAACAAACTCAGACACCTGCTGCCCCTTTCTTCATTGAAGTCCCCTTCATCTCCAACTTAAAAAACAACAGTAACAACTTCTTCCTTTGAATACTCGGCTGTATAAAAAACCTTCCAAACTGCTGTAATCTTAGTCATAGAGCAAGAAATTGATGAATAATCAGCAACTTGATTAGCTAATCCATGTCCCAATGTGGCATCCTCATTCTTTGTTCCATCCTTGTCAACTAAGGTGGAAGAACACTCCAAACTCCCAAATAAATATGCAATTAAAGTTAGGTGGGGACAGTTAGAAATGATGATAGCAACATCAATGATGGCAGTTTGGCTCATGTTTGGCATAAAAACACTTCTTTTCTCACTTGGAGTAGATAACACCTCATTCCCCAACTCTTGATTGCATTCTTCACTAAACAAAAAACTCAGAAAGGAAAACTTGAACATCATGCAAAACTGATCCCAAGTCAAACACCTAGAGTTACCTTGCTGTAGTGGCCTCTTTGGCTGCCCAAATGGTGGTCTAGGCTACCCTCTTCCCGCTGTCCTAGGTTGGGCTCTGAAATATCCCTTTCAAGGGCTGAAACTGAAAATTAGGAAATTAGCACAAACCCTCTATATAATCAAATCTGATTTTAGGACCAACAAATTGAAAATAAACCCAGATTTGGACAACGATCAAATTTTTGGAACAACAGTATAAAAACTCACAATTTCACCAAAATATCATCCAACAATGCATCCACAATTTTTATAAACCTTTTAGAGATATTTTAGAATTGTTTTCAACCCAAAAACATGCTAATGCTCAGCTGAAAAATTAATTATAACCAACAGAAGTACAACTCCAAAATAATTATGAAAGGAGGGTTTAGAAACCCCAAACTTCACAACAAATAGTAGATTCTCGGCTTTATAAATAGAGGCAAATCTGAATATGAAATGAAATATCAAATTCGTGCCCTTGAAGACACCAAACTTCACCCTAGGGTAAGTCGCTCCACCTAGGAGAGACCAATCAATGCATATAAAAATATGGTTATGACTTCTTCACAAATCTGCAATAATCCTTCAAGCCCACACAAGGAAGGAGGGTTTTTGTCCCTAACCAACCACAAGAAGGGTTTCGTCCTTCTTGGAATGCCACACACTTGGATTTCTGCCCAAGAGTGGAAGAACAATGAGCAATCAACCCAAAAGTCCAATTAGAGTAAAATGTGCCAAAAATAGATGATGTAAATGAGCTCTCTAATCTTCTTTTATACCTCATCTTTGGCGCCAAAGCCCAAAAGGACAAGGCAACCCCTAAAGAGTTCTTTTTAATCTTTAATTGGCTTCATTAATGCTCCAAACCCAACCGACTGTTAAAAAGAAGAATACACTAAAAGAAAACATTAAAAATTAGAAAACAAATGCAAAGGAAACTCAATTCCTTTTTCCAACTCTTCTACTTCGTTGCCATGGAAAAGGGAATGGCAAGAAGTCCAAAATTAGGTCCTTAAGTGGGAAAAAGGGACACTACAGTCCTCCCTTCCCAAAATTGCTTGTCCTCAAGCAATTGCAAGTGCCCGGATCCCAAATAAGCCTTAGCTGCTCCTTTGTGTAGTTACCCTCCAAGCATTGGTGACCCAACATTTGTAATGATCCTTTCAAGGGTTTAAACCAAGGAAAAGGAATTTAGCCAAACACCAAAATTATTCAGATCTGATTTTTAATTGCAGCAGATTGAAAATGCAAAATCAATGAACTGTACTCTTCATAAAATATGCCAAAACACTAAGAAATACTTCAAATTCACTTGCTACAATTTTTATAAATATTTTATACATCCGTAAGAGCAAAAATCAATGAAAATATCGAAGAAACACACTACACGGAAATTAATTAATGTCCAATTAAATGCAACCACAAGAAAATGTAGATCTAGGGTCTTCTTCATAAATAATTCAGCGGTGAATTTAATAATGATTTATGTTGACAAATATTCACGGCAAAACAATCATAAATCTGCAAAAGGATTGATAACAAAAGATTGTCCAAAACCCATGTAAATGATTCAAACCAAATCGATTTGATATATAAATGATACTGGAAGCTACAATAATAATCTAGCATGAAGAATACCTCAGATACTGCATAAAACAACTGTAGAATAAGTCACCCCACTCTAGAAGATGTCTGAATGCCCACTTGCTGCAATTTATTTCTCTTTAAACTTTGTGAAATGATAAAAACACTGAATACAATGAAGATCCTGAATAGGAACTCCTCTCTCTGCTCCTGGGGTTTCCGTCCACAAGAGGAATAATCCAGAGGGTTTCCGTCCTTGGATTTTGTCTGCAAAAGCTCAAAGCTAACTGCCGGGAGAAAATAATAATAATCTGGAATGCCCTGGCACAAGTCGCACTTTTTCCTTATAACCAAAAAACCCTTCAAAGATGCAAGTCGCACTTTTTCCAATGCAGCATAATTAATTTTTAATTAATTTTTCCCTTCTCCAACCAAGTCGCATTTTTGGCTTATTTAATTCCTCCCCCAAGGCAAGTCGCACTTTTTACCTAGGAAAGCACATTAAATAATTTATTAATTTATTTAAATGTACTTTCCTAAGTCGAAGTCACTTAAACAGTCTATTAATTCATTATATGTGCTTTAGTGATACTTTATTTTATTTTTAGCACGATATAATAAAATTAATAAACCGAAGTCACCCTTGAAATCACCCTTTGGCCGTCGGGTAGACAAAAAGGGCCAAAGGTCATCGATCGAACTATTCGAGAAAGAGGGACATTACAGTCCTCCCTTCCCAAGATTGCTTGTCCCCAAGCAATTGTAAAGCTGGATGTTGTAATATAGACTCGCCCTCCCATGTAGCATCCTCTATTGGCAATTCTTTCCACCTCACCAGGAACTCCCGAATAACTCTATTCCTCAATCTCCTCTCTCGGCTATCCAAGATCTCCTCTGGCACTAAATCCAACCTCCCTTCCTCATCCAAAGGTGGTAACTCTGCGAAAGAAACAATGTGCTGCCCCAAGCCTTTTTAAGCAAGATACATGAAAGACATTGTGTATCTTACTCTCGAAAAGGTAATTCAGCTCATATGCCACTTCACACTCTCCTCAACACCTGTATGGTCCATAGAATCGCGGCTTGAGGCTTTTCGGCTCCACTCTTCTTGAGAGTACTTTGTCTCATACGTAAAGGTGAAGACGTAGAAATACCATGTCTCCTACCTCAAATGCTCTCTCTACCACATGCTATCTGCATACATCTTACTGATTAAGGGCCCATTTGATATTATCCTTAAGTACCTTAAGGATGTCCCGACTATCTGTAAACTCTCTTGAGCCTTGGGAGCTCTCTTTGTCCCCAAACGCCAAATCAACAAAAGATCTCGCATCATATCCATACAATGCTCGGAATGGAGTCATACCAATAGACATATGGTAAGTGGTGTTATAGCAATACTCACATAAATATAGCAACTTTACCCATGCCTTCTGTTGCCTGCAACATAGTTACGTAGATAACCCTCTATCCACTTGTTCACAATCTCTGTCTGCCCATCAGTCTGAGGGTGATAACTAGTGCTCGGAGTCAACTCGGTGTGAACCAAACGGAAAAGTTCCTGCCAAAATATGCTCATAAACCTGCTATCCCGATCACTAACGATGTTCTTGAAAGTCCATGCGGCTTTGAATACGGCGGAAGAACAAATCAGCCACATGAGGTGCCTTAAAGCTGGTAGGGACAGCAAAAAAGTGTGCATATTTTGTCAACCGATCAACTACCACATAAATACGATCATTCCCTTGCACCACGGGAAGACCTGTAATGAAATCCATCGAAATACTTTCCCACTTCTGCTCCGGAATCGGCAATGGCTGTAACAAACCTGCTGGGAAAGTATGCTCTGACTTGTTCTGCTGACAAGTCATACACTCACGGACATGGCGCAAGACATCATCTTTGAGACCCTTCCAAGAGAATCTCTCTCTAATTTGCCTGTATGTTTTAAAATATCCTGGATGTCCTGCAAGTGGTGCATCATGGAAAGCATGCATAATCTTCTCCTTAAGCTCAGATTCAGGAACTAGGTAAATTCTGCCCTTATACAAAATCAAATCAGCTATTACCTTATATCGGCCATCCTGAATTTTTCCATCCATAATGTCACATGCCCAAGTATTTTTGGAATACTCAACTAACAGTTGAGATTTCCAATCTGCTGAAATCTCGCTCAAAGAACATAGGGCAGCGAGATGGGGTTTTCTGGAAAGTGCATCAGCCACTACATTCTTCGTCCCCTTGACATACTCAATGTCAAAATCATATGCTTGGATTCTGCTAACCCATTTTTGTTGCCTCTCATTGAGCTCCTTTTGTTCCAGGAAATATTTCAAGTTGTTGTGGTCGGTTCTCACCACAAATTTCCCACCCACTAAATACTGTCTGAACTTTGCCAAAGCATGCATAATGGCAAGCATCTCCTTATCATAGGTGGAATACAATCTCTCATTATCTCTCAACTTCCTACTCTCGTAGGCAATAGGATGGCGATCTTGCATAAGAACTACACCATCCCCAATCCCGAAGCATCACACTCCAAAATGAAGGGTCGTGAGAAATCTGGAAGAGCCAAAACTGGACAGGTGCTCATAGTCACCTTGAGCCTCTCAAATATTACTGTGCCTCATCTGTCCATTTGAATGCCCCCTTCCGTGTAAGATCTGTCAATGGAGCTACCAGCTGAGAATAGCCCTTCACAAACCTCTTGTAATAACCACATAACCCCAGAATCCACGTAAATCAAGAGATATTCCTGGGTGGTGGCCAATCCTGCATTGCCTGTATCTTCTCCTGATGAACCTTGACCCCATTGGCCCCAATGACATGCCCAAGATACAATATCTCAGTAAGTCCAAATTCGCACTTGGACATCTTAGCAAATAAAGACTGAGTCTCCATTATGCTAAGTACCTCATCAAGATGCCTCAAATGCTCATCCCATGTCATGTTATATATCAAAATATCATCAAAGAAGACCAACACAAATTGCCTCAACTTGTTGAAGAGATGGTTCATACATGATTGAAATGTAGCAGGTGCATTGGTGAGTCCAAATGGCATCACCAAGAACTCATAGTGCCCGTAGTGACACTTGAAGGTTGTCTTGTGAATGTCCTCATCCCGAACTTGAATCTGGTGGTATCATGATCGAAGATCAATCTTGAAAAATAGATAGCTCCATGCGACTCATCTAAAAGCTCATCTATGCGAGGAATGGGATACATTTCTTTTTATGGTTTTCTTGTTTAGTGCACGGTAGTCAATGCACATCCTCATGGTCCCATCCTTCTTCTTCCCAAAACAAGCGAAGAAGCAAAGGGACTAGAACTAGGATGGATGTGTCCCATCTCCAGAGAGCTCTCTAATGGCCTTCTCTATCTCATCCTTATATGTCTTAGGATGGCGATAAGGCGTAGTCATCACAGGGTTTAGCACCCTCCTCAAGCTCTATAACATGCTCAAACCCTCTATGTCTGGCGGTGGTCTACTTGGAGGAATGTCACCAAACACTAGTTGGGCCGTGCTTATCCGTATGGATTTGGATGTCTATATGAAAGGGCTGCTCACTATCGAAGAAGATTTGGATGAAATGAAACATTGGGCTGCCCATCTGACCTCTCCATGTTTGATATAGACTCCATCTGCGTGTTTGAAACAACTCTAGGCCCACCATCGAAAAGAGCCCGAAAGCACAATCTTCTTCTTATCCACCATAAACTCCAACTCCATCCTCAAAGTCCTGCACATATCGCGAGGACTAACCACTTTGAATACCCAATTTGTATCAATCTCACCAAGTCCATAACATAGAAGTCATCGGTCAATGTGTAGTCCCCCATCTCCCGAATACTAAGCCGCGGAATCCTCTTAGTGCGACTAATAGCAAATCCATCTGCTTACTCGTACACTAAACCCCTCAAATTCCTCAACTTTGTAATCCTCAGCTTCGCATGACCCCTCATCATGAAGTTTGTGCGTAGCTCCACTTCGACCAAGCAAACAATTTGTTGTCCCTTAAGCACTCCCTTCAGCCGAAAGGGATGGTACCTAGGAACTCCTGAGAGTGTAGCAATAGTGACATCGGATGAATCCAATGCCTCACTCTCACCAAGCTCTACTTGGGGCTGCTCCCCCTGTGCATCATGGCCCGCCCTCATCCTCTGCATCTGTATCCGGCGAGTGATCATCATCCCCATCTGAAATCACCTCAATGAGATGCACCTTGCCTTTACCAAGGCAACGATGTCCAGGCTCCCAATGATCTTTGCAATGAAAGCAAAGCTTCTTCCTCCTCAACTCATTACGAGTCTCCTGATCCACCTTAGGAGGTGGTGCACTCTTCTGCTGAATGGTAGAGCGCTGAAATGGCTTGGAGCTCGTGGGAAACTTCTTATTGGGCTGATAAGAAGTGGGCTGATAAGAAGTGGGGATGTGTCCAAGTCTAATGCCGTCTGGATGGCATCATGCAATGTCCTAGGCTTAAGAGCCTTGACCAATCCTCTCATCCTGTCATGAAGGCCCTCTATGAATAACATCACCACCCTCTTCTCAGGCATCTCTGGAACCATGACTGCTATATGCTGAAATTCGTTGATGTATGAATCAACGTGTCCACTCTGTCGGAGTTGTGCCAAGTCCCTGTAATAAAGCTCCACATCCTTGCGATCAAATCTCGCAATCAACCTCTCGCTGAAATCCTTGTATGACCGCAGAAGCTCATGACCCTGTGTAACTAATCCATGGTGCCACCAATCATAAGCCACCCCCTCAAGGTGTAAAGTAGCGAACTGAATAGCCTCCTGTTCCCTCATGGGTTTGAGGGTGAGGTAGGTGTCGAGCTTGTGAATCCAAGCCCTGGCGCTGATCTTCCCACTACCATCAAAAGTGGAGAGGGTTACCTTATTGGTAACCTGCTGCAAATCCTCATTACTGTGCGCTCTGGGCCTCTCTGTCTGTCCACCCTCATGTTTATCTCTCCTCCTGAGAGCACAATATGCGGGAGGGGAATACGTCCCTCACATGCTGCGGAAAACTCCTCCACTCATCACTGACTGCCATAATAGTATCCGGAAAAGCTACTTCTTCCGGCCGCACCTCAATCTCTGGTGGGTCATCTCTGGGCAAGAAGTTAGGCTGCATAGGCCTATCTGCAGTCCGCGTAGCCCTCCTCTCATCTGTATGAGTGTGCCTCCGCTCACGGCGTGGCGATCCCCTAACACTCCCAATCTCTGAAGGTGATCTATTGTGATCCCTGTACCCACTGGCAACTGATACGGATCTATCCCTCCTGCCGTGTCTCCCCGGCCTATCTAGTGCCAACCTGTCCAAGGTAGAGCCCATGCGCTCCATAGTTTGTAACAACTCTTTTAGTGGCTGCCATATCCCGAATGAAATCCCTATCTGGATCTGCATGCTCCTCTCGAGGAGGACTCTCAGTCTATCACCCAAAAAATCCATTTTGTCACCTCCTACAATACCAGCTTTGAGTCGTGCCCCTGCGGGTGTAGTATCTGTGTGGACCGTCCTCTCTATGCTGCATTCAAAGCTGATTTTTTTAATATACTCTCTGCTTCCTTCCCACACAGGTTGGGAGGATACACTGCTCTGATACCACTTGAAAGATCCCAAACCCCTTTTTCCTGAATACTTTTTTTTTTTTTTTTATAGATTGCTCAGGCTTGGAACTGAACTGATAATATCAAACGAAACCATGGAACAACATTCTCATACTGCATAAACAAATTAAATAATGCAAACCCTACAAACCGGGTGAATATAGAAAAGGCGCCTAGGGTTTAAACAGACAGATTTCTTCATAAATAATTCAGCAGTGAATTTAATAATGATTTATGTTGACAAATATTCACGGCAAAACAATTATAAATCTGCGAAAGGATTGATAACAAAAGATTGTCCAAAACCCAACCGTAAATGATTCAAACCAAATCGATTTGATATATAAATGATACTGGAAGCTACAATAATAATCTAGCATGAAGAATACCTCAGATACTGCATAAAACAACTGTAGAATAAGTTGCCCCACTCTAGAAGATGTCTGAATGCCCACTGCTGCAATTTATTTCTCTTTCAAACTTCAGCCAAATTGAAATGATAAAAATCTATGAATCTGATGAAGATCCCTGAATAGGAACTCCTCTCTCTGCTCCTGGGGTTTCCGTCCACAAGAGGAATAATCCGAGGGTTTCCATCCTTGGATTTTGTCTGTAAAAGCTCAAAGCTAACTGCCGGGAGAAAATAATAATAATCTGGAATGCCCTGGCACAAGTCGCACTTTTTCCTTATAACCAAAAAACCCTTCAAAGATGCAAGTCACACTTTTTCCAATGCAACATAATTAATTTTTCCCTTCTCCAAGCAAGTCACATTTTTGGCTTATTTAATTCCTCCCCCAAGGCAAGTCGCACTTTTTACCTAGGAAAGCACATTAAATAATTTATTAATTTATTTAAATGTACTTTCCTAAGTCAAAATAGTCACTTATAAATATCTATTAATTCATTATATGTGCTTTAGTGATACTTTACTTTATTTTTTTTAGCACGATATAGTCCTTTTATAACCTATTGGTGTCAAAGTAATAAAATTAATAAAAATCGAAGTCATTAAATCACCTTTTGGCCGTCATTAAAAAAAGGGCAAAGGTCATTAATCATTAACTATGACTTAAGAGGCAAAACAGAACAAGAAAATATTTAAAATTTAAAAATATATCATACGGAAGCTCTTAGTCTCCTCCATCCTCTTTACTTCTTTGCCATGGAGAAGAATGGCAAGAAGTCCTTCAGTAGCTCTTAAGTGGGAAAAAGGACATTCCAACACTTCTCTTTCTGTTTTTCCAAATCCTCCATCTAATTTTGCTCTTTCTTCTTCAAAAATCAGAATGAGGTGAACTAGAATCCCATTACAACCTTCTTCATTTCCAAATGCAAAGATCCAGTACATCGTATTCATTGTGTAGAAGAATTTACAATTTCAGGTTGTAAAAGTAGAGAATCAATTTCAGGTGTATCTTCTTAGACTTTGACTTTGATAAGAAAAAACTGAAAATGAACAAAACAACAGGCCTCTTCGAAGAACCGTCCTCAATTTGATCCTTTGGTCAAGGTGTTTGCCATCCCATCTTCTTCTTATGACTAGGGAAACAATTCTTTTGGATAAATAGCACCCAATTTAATTGAATAGCATGGTGATTGAATGGGGGTTGTCTAACGCTCTCTTAGACAACCATGAAACACTTGTAACTCCTTCAACCATATGATTGAAAATTCCTTAGTGGCTTATAAGTAAACAAATAGTTGGAAAAATTGTGAACAACGTAGAAAGGAGAGTACAACAGATTTAATCAAGACATACCTTCAAAGCATTCATCACTTTGTGACCCCAAAATTCTTTTCTAGACACATGCATATTAGTTGAGATATAAACCAAATGGAAAAAGGAATTGGTTATCTTTACAAGCATACCATGGTCTTTGGAAGGTGGGACAGCTTCTTACCAATTTATCTTGGCCCATGCACATAAAGCGGTCTTCACCCGATTTGGATGTTGCATGAGAGGGTGTATGTGCTCTTTACCATTAAGGTGTTCCCACTTTTGGTCCTTGTTTCACCAATCAAATAAGCTTCTCCTTTTCGAACTATCTCCATATATTGGTCGTTTGAGCTTGGGATGCCTTTGTGGCCCTTACCAAGGCTCCATTCTTCATCATTATGCTCCTTTTTGTCCGCTGTTATAAACAGTCCAGCAAGCTTGTTGTCCTCATATCTATTTGGACAAGGGTTTCCTTTCTCTTTTCCCACTTGCTCAAGCTTGAATTCATCATGTGCTAAAATAAAATTAGTGTTAACCAAACAATGATCCACAATTACCTCATGATGCTGAATATCCGAATAAGAATGGGAGTAAGGGTTGAATCTTCATCCTTTATGGCTCCCTCTCCCCCAAGGTGCGGATCTTGTGTTGTATGCTCATGGATCTCCATCTCTTTCCTAGCCTTAGGAAAATAAGCATGCCTTTCCTCTCCTAGCGAACTTGGGGATTTGGTTCCCTCTTCAACAAGCTTCGTAGTTTCTTCTTACTTTGCCCACCAGATGGGGCTTTCTCCCTCAAGGTTTAGGATTTTTTTCCATGACCTTGTGCATGGCTCGGGGCTTGGGCCAGGTTCCATACCCATTTCATCTTTTTTTCATCCTACAAACTCGAAAATGATATGGCATCACGAATATCCGCAAGGGTTTGATACTACTCAAAGCTAGTTGCCACCTTGTCCAAAAACCCTAGGTTCTTCTTGGAATGTCCTTCCTCTTTGTTTTTTGCATGGTGGAAGCAAAAGATCCAAGGTATCCGCTAGTCTTTTTATCAAAATTGAAACCATAGAACACCATACTCAAACTGCATAGATAAATTAAATAAAACAAACCCCTGAACTGATGAAACTAGATAGGCATGAATATAAAAAAACCGGCGCCTATAGGTTTAAAGGTTTAAACAGGCAGATTTCTTCATAAACAATTCAGCGTGTATTGAATAATGATTTCTGATGTTAAATATTTACGGCAAAACAATTATAAATCTGCAGATAGTTTGATAACAAAAGATTGTCCAAAACCCAACCGTAAATGATTCAAACCAAATCGATTTGATATATAATTGATGTTGAAAGGTACAATAATTATCTAGCATGAAGAATACCTCAGATACTGCATAAAACAACTATAGAATAAGTCGCCCCACTCTAGAAGAAGTCTGAATGCCCATTGCTGCAATTTATTTCTCTTTGAACTGCTGAAATGATAAAAACCTGTGATTACAATGAAGATCCTTGAATAGGAACTCTCTCTCACTTGCTCTGGGGTTTCGTCCACAGAGGAATAATCCAGAGGGTTTCCGTCCTTGGATTTTGTCTGCAAAAGCTCAGAGCTAACTGCTGGGAAGAAAAATAATAATAATCTGCATAGTGCCGGCACAAGTCGCACTTTTCCCTTATAGCCAAAAAACCCTTCCAAAATGCAAGTCGCACTTTTTCCAAAAGAGCATAATTAATTTTTAATTAATTTATTCCCTCTCCAAAGCAAGTTGCATTTTTGGCTTATTTAATTTCTCCCCAAAGCAAGTCACACTTTTTGCCTAGGAAAGCACATTAAATAATTTATTCATTTATTTCCATGTACTTTCCTAAGTCGAAGTCACTTATTAAGTCTATTAATTCATTATATGTGCTTTAGTGATACTTTATTTTATTTTAAGCACGATATAATAAAATTAATAAACCGAAGTCACCCTTGAAATCACCCTTTGGCCGTCGGGTAGACAAAAAGGGCCAAAGGTCTTCGATCGAACTATTCGAGAAAGAGGGACATTACAGTCCTCCCTTCCCAAGATTGCTTGTCCCCAAGCAACTGTAAAGTTGGATGTTGTAATATAGACTCGCCCTCCCATGTAGCATCCTCTATTGGCAACTCTTTCCACCTCACCAGGAACTCCTGAATAACTCTATTCCTCAATCTCCTCTCTCGGCTATCCAAAATCTTCTCGGCACTAAATCCAACCTCCCTTCCTCATCCAAAGGTGGTAACTCTGCAGAAGAAACAACGTGCTGCCCAAAGCCTTTTTCAAGCAAGATACATGAAAGACATTGTGTATCTTACTCTCAGAAGGTAATTCCAGCTCATATGCCACTTCACCAACTCTCCTCAACACCTGTATGGTCCATAGAATCGCGGCTTGAGCTTTTCAGCTCCACTCTTCTTGAGAGTACTCTGTCTGTAAGGCTGAAGACGTAGAAATACCATGTCTCCTACCTCAAATGCTCTCTCTACCCTGTGCCTATCTGCATACATCTTCTGTTGATTCTGGGCCCGTTGAATATTATCCTTAAGTACCTTAAGGATGTCTGACTATCTGTAAACTCTCTTGAGGCCTTGGGAGCTCTCACTTGTCCCCAAACGCCAAATCAACAAAAGATCTCGCATCATATCCATATAATGCTCGGAATGGAGTCATACCAATAGACATATGGTAAGTGGTGTTATAGCAATACTCACATAAATATAACAACTTTACCCATGCCTTTTTGTCCCTACTGACACATAGTTACGTAGATAACCCTCTATCCTTGTTCACAATCTCTTGTGCCCCATCGATCGAGGGTGATAACTAGTGCTCGGAGTCAACTCAGTGTGAACCAAACGGAAAAGTTCCTGCCAAAATATGCTCATAAACCTGCTATCCCGATCACTAACGATGTTCTTTGGAAGTCCATGCAACTTGAATACCTGACGGAAGAACAAATCAGCCACATGAGGTGCCTTAAAGCTGGTAGGGACAGCAAAAAAGTGTGCATATTTTGTCAACCGATCAACTACTGCATAAATGCGATCATTCCCTTGCACCACGGGAAGACTTGTAATGAAATCCATCAAAATACTTTCCCACTTCTGCTCCGGAATCGCAATGGCTGTAACAAACTTGCTGGGAAAGTATGCTCTGACTTGTTCTGCTGACAAGTCATACACTCACGGACATGGCGCAAGACATCATCTTTGAGACCCTTCCAAGAGAATCTCTCTCTAATTTGCTGTATGTTTTAAAATATCCTGGATGTCTGTAGTGGTGCATCATGGAAAGCATGCATAATCTTCTCCTTAAGCTCGATTCGGGAACTAGGTAAATTCTGCCCTTATACAAAATCAAATCAGCTATTACCTTATATCGGCCATCTGAATTTTCCATCCATAATGTCACATGCCCAAGTATTTTGGAATACTCAACTAACAATTGAGATTTCCAATCTGCTGAAATCTCGCTCAAAGAACATAGGGCAGCGAGATGGGGTTTTCTGGAAAGTGCATCAGCCACTACATTCTTCTTCGTCCCCTTGACATACTCAATGTCAAAATCATATGCTTGGATTATGCTAACCCATTTTTGTTGCCTCTCATTGAGCTCATTTGTTCAGGAAATATTTCAAGTTTTGTGGTCGGTTCTCACCACAAATTTCCCACCCACTAAATATTATGTCGAACTTTGCCAAAGCATGCATAATGGCAAGCATCTCCTTATCATAGGTGGAATCTGATCTCTCATTATCTCTCAACTTCCTACTCTCGTAGGCAATAGGATGGCGATCCTGCATAAGAACTGCACCAATCCCCAATCCTGAAGCATCACATTCCAAAATGAAGGGTCGTGAGAAATCTGGAAGAGCCAAAACTGGACAGGTGCTCATAGTTACCTTGAGCCTCTCAAATATTACCTGTGCCTCATCATCCATCTGAATGCCCCCTTCCGTGTAAGATCTGTCAATGGAGCTACCAGCTGAGAATAGCCCTTCACGAACCTCTGTAATAACCACATAACCCCAAGAATCCACATAAGTCAGAGATATTCCTGGGTGGTGGCCAATCCTGCATTGCCTGTATCTTCTCCTGATGAACCTTGACCCCATTGGCCCCAATGACGTGCCCCAGATACAATATCTCAGTAAGTCCAAATTCGCATTTGGACATCTTAGCAAATAAAGACCGAGTCTCCATTATGCTAAGTACCTCATCAAGATGCCTCAAATGCTCATCCCATGTCATGCTATATATCAAAATATCATCAAAGAAGACCAACACAAACTTCCTCAACTTGCTTGAAGAGATGGTTCATACATGATTGAAATGTAGCAGGTGCATTGGTGAGTCAAATGGCATCACCAAGAACTCATAGTGCCTGTAGTGACACTGAAGGTTGTCTTGTGAATGTCCTCATCCCGAACGCGAATCTGATGGTATCCTGATCGAAGATCAATCTTCGAAAAATAGATAGCTCCATGCAACTCATCTAAAAGCTCATCTATGCGAGGAATGGGATACCTGTTCTTTATGGTTTTCTTGTTTAGTGCACGGTAGTCAATGCACATCCTCATGGTCCCATCCTTCTTCTTCACCAAAACAACTGAAGAAGCAAAGGGACTAGAACTAGGACGGATGTGTCCCATCTCCAAGAGCTCTCTAATGGCCTTCTCTATCTCATCCTTATATGTCTTAGGATGGCGATAAGGCGTAGTCATCACAGGTTTAACACCCTCCTCAAGCTCTATAACATGCTCAAACCCTCTATCTGGTGGTCTACTTGGAGGAATGTCACCAAACATTGGGCCGTGCTTATCCAGTATGGACTGGATGTCTATATGAAAGGGCTGCTCACTATACGAAGAAGATTTGGATGAAATGAAACATTGGGCTGCCCATGCGACCTCTCCATGTACACTTATAGATTCCATCCTGCGTCTTTGAAACAACTCTAGGCCCACCGTCGAAAAGAGCCCGAAGCACAATCTTCTTCTATCCACCATAAACTCCAATTCCATCCTCAGGAAGTCTTGCACATATCTGCGAGGAGTGCTGACCACTTTGAATACCCAAAGCTGTATCAATCTCACCAAGTCCATAACATAGAAGTCATCGGTCGATGTGTAGTCCCCATCTGAATACTAAGCCGCGGAATCCTCTTAGTGCGACTAATAGCAAACCCATCTGCTTTACTCGTACACTAAACCCCTCAAAATCCTCAACTTTGTAATCCTCGCTTTGCGCTGACCCCTCATCAGTGAAGTTGTGCGTAGCTCCACTGTCGACCAAACAAACAATCCGTTGTCCCTTAAGCACTCCCTTGGCGAAAGGGATGGTACTGGAACTCTGAGAGTGTAGCAATAGTGACATCGGATGAATCCAATGCCTCACCCTCGCCAAGCTCTACTTGGGGCTGCTCCCCCTGTGCATCATGGCCGCTGCCCTCATCCTCTGCATCTGTATCTGGCGAGTGATCATCATCCTCATCTGAAATCACCTCAATGAGATGCACCTTGCCTTTACCAAGGCAACGATGTCCAGGGCTCCCGATGATCTTTGCAATGAAAGCAAAGCTTCTTCCTCCTCAACTCATTACGAGACTCTGATCCACCTTAGGAGGTGGTGCACTCTTTTTTGAATGGTGGTAGAGCTGAAATGGCTTGGAGCTCGTGGGAAACTTCTTATTGGGCTGATAAGAAGTGGGGGTAAGAAGTGGGGGATGTGTCCAAGTCGATGCCGTCTGGATGGCATCATGCAATGTCCTAGGCTTAAGAGCCTTGACCAATCCTCTCATCTATCATGAAGGCCCTCTATGAATAACATCACTACCCTCTTCTCGGGCATCTCTGGAACCATTACTGCTATACGCTGAAATTCGTTGATGTAGGAATCAACGTGTCCACTCTGTCGGAGTTGTGCCAGTCCACTGTAATAAAGCTCCACATCCTTGCGATCAAATCTCATGATCAACCTCTCGTTGAAGTCCTGTATGACCGTTCGCGAAAGCTCATGATTATGTGTAACTAATCCATGGTGCCACCAATCATAAGCCACCCCCTCAAGGTGTAAAGTAGCGAACTGTATAGCCTCCTGTTCCCTCATGGGTTTGAGGGTAAGATAGGTGTCGAGCTTGTGAATCAAGCCACACACTTGATCTTTCCGCTACCATCAAAAGTGGAGAGGGTTACCTTATTGGTAACCTGCTGCAATTCCCTGTTCTGCTGCGCTCTAGGCCTCCTGTCCTGTCCAGCCCTCATGTTATCTCTCCTCTGAGCACAATATTGTGGGAGGGGAAATACGTCCCTCACATGTTGCGGCAAAACTCCTCCACTCATCACTGACTGCCATAATAGTATCCGGAAAAAGCTACTTCTTCGGCGCATCTCAATCTCTGGTGGGTCATCTCTAGGCGGAAGTTAGGCTGCATAGGCCTATCTGCAGTCCGCGTAGCCCTCCTCCAGCTAGCCTCCTCTCATCTGTATGAGTGTGCCTCCTCTCACGGCGTGGCGATCCCCTAACACTCCCGATCTCTAAGGTGATCTGTTGTGTCCTGTAACCACTTTGGCAAAGCGATACGGATCTATCCCTCCCTGCCATGTACGTCCCATGGCCTATCTAGTGCCCGACTTTCCAAGGTAGAGCCCATGCGCTCCATAGTCTGTAACAAGCTGCCTCACGAGTGGCTGCCATCCCCCTAATGAAATCCTATCTGGATCTGCATGCTCATCCCGGGAGGACTCTCCGTCTATCACCCATAAAATCCATTTGTCACCTCTGATACCAACTTGAGTCGTGCCGCGCTGCGGTGTAGTATCTGTGTGGACCGTCCTCTCATCTTTGCATTCAAAGCTGATTTTTTTAATATACTCTCTGCTTCCTTCCCACACAGGCTGGGAGGATACACTGCTCTGATACCATTTGAAAGATCCCAAACCCCTTTTGCCTGAATATATATATATATTTATATTATTTTTATATATTGCTCAAGCTCGGATCTGAACTGATAATGTCAAAAGAAACCATAGAACACCATACTCAAACTGCATAGATAAATTAAATAAAACAAACCCCGCAAACCGGGTGAATATAGAAAAGGCGCCTAAGGTTTAAACAAGCAGATTTCTTCATAAACAATTCAGCCGTGTATTGAATAATGATTTCTGATGTTAAATATTTACGGCAAACAATTATAAATCTGCAGATAGTTTGATAACAAAAGATTGTCCAAAACCCAGCCGTAAATGATTCAAACCAAATCGATTTGATATATAATTGATGCTGAAAGGTACAATAATTATCTAGCATGAAAAATACCTCAGATACTGCATAAAACAACTGTAGAATAAGTCGCCCCACTCTAGAAGAAGTCTAAATGCCCACTGCTGCAATTTATTTCTCTTTGAACTTTGAAATGATAAAAACCTGTGATTACAATGAAGATCCTGAATAGGAACTCCTCTCACTTGCTCCTGGGGTTTCCGTCCACAAGAGGAATAATCCAGAGGGTTTCCGTCCTTGGATTTTGTCTGCAAAAGCTTAGAGCTAACTGCCGGGAAGAAAAAATAATAATAATCTGCATAGTGTCGGCACAAGTCGCACTTTTCCCTTATAGCCAAAAAACCCTTCCAAAATGCAAGTCGCACTTTTTCCAAAAGAGCATAATTAATTTTTAATTAATTTATTCCCTCTCCAAAGCAAGTCGCATTTTTGGCTTATTTAATTTCTCCCCAAAGCAAGTCACTTTTTGCCTAGGAAAGCACATTAAATAATTTATTCATTTATTTCCATGTACTTTCCTAAGTCGAAGTCACTTATTAAGTCTATTAATTCATTATATGTGCTTTAGTGATACTTTATTTTATTTTAAGCACGATATAAAACCCAGATTTGGACAACGATAAGATTTTTGGAACAGTAGTATGAAAAACTCACAATTTCACCAAAATATCATCCAACAATGCATCCACACTTTTATAAACCTTTTAGAGATATTTTAGAACTGTTTTCAACCCCAAAAACATGCTAATGTGTAATGTTCCTTTCTAGGACAAGTTAGAAAATAATATAAATCTGAACACACACTGTTGGAAAATAATTAATTTTCAAACCTCAACTGCTGCAATTTTCAAAAATTCATATCTTTAGCTGGAGAAGTCCAAATGAACTGAAATTTTGGATATTGGACCACGAAATATGAAGAATAATATGCAAAAATCAGATTTCGGACAGCCAACACGAAACCCTAATTTTTCTCTAAAAATTAGGTCGCCCAACACATTTAGGGCACCAAATCTATTCCAAAAATTATAGAATCACCTTCTCCTAATTTCTACAATGACATTCAATATTAAATTGATCCCAAACTGCAGATTTGAAATTAATATTTAATTGTTAGCAACCAAATAGCTGGTAGACAACTGAAATCTTCTAAAATTCATAACTCTTTCAGTACTTGTATTTTTGCACGAAACGCGATGCTAAAAAACTAGTAATCTAGGGCTTTCCATTGCACTTTAGATTTGAATTTTCTAAACATCAAAACCCTCCTAAAACAGGCCCCAAAATCAGAAACCCAGTCGCTAGGGTTAGAATAAATTGCATAAATAATTTCCGGCACTTAATAACCCTTCAATACACTCAAAATAGCTGCCCAAACTTAGCAAAAATAAGCCAACACAGATCAGATTTTGAATATAGCTAATTTACCCTTAAAACATGCCAAAATAAGATCCATATCAAGTTGCCATGGTTGGAATAATTACAGCATTAAAGTCATACCATAAAGACATAAAAAATCACCACTAATCATTCAAATATCCTCATCAAACAAATGTGCCACATCTCAAAGCAAGTTGCCAATGTTAGCAAGTATGAATCATGCATAGAACATACTTCAACACAAGAGAACTCAACAAATGGAACAAGAGAGAATACTTCAATTGATCAAAACCAACTCACTAACTTCCCACGCAAGAGGGAGAGAAATTATTAATGGACATGCATCCCAACTCCAAGCATGGAGTATCAAATAAATTTCATCATAACATAAGTCTCACAATGATTCCAAACTCTCCTTTTATAAACAAGGAGACACAAAATTTGAAATCCCTAAGAGAGGGAAATCATTAAATAAAAATACATTATTCTCCCTAGGTGTGGCGTCCCCTTTCTAAGGGTGATTTTAATATTAAAAGCCACCCAAAAGTTATTTAATTAATTCCCCCCCCTTTTTTTAATTTTGCATTGTGGGAATTAAATTAAATAAATTACATAATTAAATAATTATTGCTTTATAATGTCAAATGATAAAAATCACTCTCTAGGCAATAATATTTAATTATTTAATATAATTTTCCCCTTGCAACATCCCAAAGCCCACGGGAAAGATAGGCTAAGGGTCTTCAAAAATGGGGACATTACATAATGCTTAACCGAAAACCTCACATCTCCATTTCTTCTTCGTAGGGTGAGGAGATTGAGATCACCAACTCTTATACCTATTTAGGGATTCTTTTTTCTAGCCCTCATTTCAGTTTGAGATAAGACTCTCCAACCTCGAGTCAACAAGGGCTATGAGTGCTTAGTTCTTCTTGACAGACAGTGCTTCCACCATCACTTTCAAGACATCTCCAAAATGTCCCTCATGGACTCCCTCATTAGACCCACTGTCCTTTACGGTTCTATTGCTTGGGGACCCTCTTTGTTTGGTACGATTGGGCTTCCATCGAGAGTGTCCAAATTCTTCTCCTTCGTCGCTTCATTAGGTGTAAGCAATAGGAACCCCAACACATTATTTTGGCGGAGTTTGGAGCCCATCATCTCGGTGCCGGAGTGAAATGTCCCGCTTCTGGATAGTTGTGACGAAGACCCTTAGCCTATTTTGTCTTCCCGACGGCTAAGGAGAATTTTAAAAGGGAGACTTAAGTTCTAATATTTTATTATAAAGTGCAAAAATAAATAAAATATTATAAAAACACTTATAATAAATTATTATGGACTTAATAAAAATAGAAAAGTGAACCAAATGATAAAGGCAACTTGAGCTAAAATTGTTTATTTCTAGAAAAGTGCGACTTGCACTAAGGAGGCAAAAGAGCATAGAAAAAGGCAAAAGGTTAATGGGCCAAAAGTTATTCCTTCTAAGAAAATGCAACTTGGTCTAGAGAAGAAAAATGGAGGGAAGAAAACATTTAATGGAGGAGAAAGGTGATTGGTTTCATGTGTGGCTACTTTGGGTCACTTCCTTCTTTAAAAGGACAAGTCGACTTGTGTTGGAGACACACTTGATCATTTTCTAATCTCTGATTTTTATTTGAAGCTTTTAAGCTTTGCCTAAATTATTTCTAAGGACGAAACCCCTTAGAATTTCCCTCTTGTGGACGAAAACCCCAAGAGTATGTGAGGGATCTCTACACAAGGGATTCCATTGTGCCTACAGAGATATTTCCAGTTTATTTCAGCAGCGAATAAGTGGATTTGCAGAAGGGTTTTTGTGACAAGTTTGCAGCAGATTGGTTTTATTAATTACCCAAGGTGGAGCGACCCATTTCCTTGCAATTCTGAGTTTGTTTGGAGGTATTTCAGATTTGTTTTGTATTGCTCTCTCTATATCTGATTTTTATGTATCAAAGCAAACAGATTTCTGAATTTTTGAAGCACTAGAAGTGCCCTTTTCAGTCATAATATATTGCAGATTTCTGAGCAGTGTTTCAGCGTATTTGACCTCTTAAAATATGAGTTTCTCTTCTTGCATTGGCTGTTAAAAATCAGACAATCAGATTTCAGTGAATAGATATATTTTTAATTGTTGATTGGTGTGGGATCTCTATTAAACCCTAGTGGCATTTTCTCCTATTAATTTCTGATCTGCATAAAATAATTGCTACATCTTTTATTATTTGGGTCAAGGGTTTTGGATTTGCCTAAAATCCACTAGAGCTTCAATGTGTCCCATTTGGGGACATTACAGTGGTATTAGAGCTTGAAATCCTCCCAACTTGTGAGAAAAAGAAGCAGAAATCAGATCTGAATGCATGCAGGAAAAAGTCCTTTAGTTTATCAAAGAAGAGGTACTCCAAAGAAGGTAACTATGGAAGGGCATGATCAAAGGGCTCCTCCCAATGATGTTTTAGCTACATGAATGAAGTCATCACTAGAAGTCAAAGAGAGCTGCAACAAACAATGAGGGAGAACCAAAGAGAAATGTGTGATGCATTTACTAGTTCTATTCGAGATTTGGCCAAGGTTCTACAAGGGAACAATGCATCTATCAACCAAGGAGCAACCAACAATGGAGAAGGAAGCTCAATAGGACCGCTAGGACTTCTTCCAAGCCTACTCGTCATATTTTCAGAGCCAAGTTTCTCCAAAGAGAGGAACCAGTTGAAGAAGAAGCCCAAAATGATGTTGATGATGTGGAAGCATGGGGTGATGAGTATGTGCAACTTAGTTTCAGAGTAAGAGAGATGCTATCCTTCAGAGACTTCTGCCAGGTGAAGAATAGCAAAGGTACAGGGAGAAATAGAAGAGTTCACCAAGAGTCACCAAGGAGAGACATTCAGCAAAGGTTGGGTAAGGTAACTCTTCCTTCATTTGATGGTACAGATAAGTGTTCAACTAGGGCTTGGTTACAAAAATTAGATACATATCTTTCCTTGATTCCTATGTATGAAAATGAAGCACTTAAGTTTGCATGCAACATTCAAATGTCCGACCTTTTCCCTTTTTGGAGGAAAACAAATAAAACTTAATTAAAATATTAAAAGACTCACTTAATGTGCACTTTATTATTTTCTAATTAAATAATAAAGAGTAACTAACCTATGTGCACATTTTAAGACTAAATAAGACTCCCACTTGTAGTGCTAGGCATGCCAAGGGGTTACAATGCCAATGAAAGAGATGAACAAATATATTAGTAATGCCCCAGAAAAGGGGACATTACATCCCCCTCTTACTAAGTCTCACTCTCGAGGAGTTAGTCAAATTTTGGAAAAATTGGGCAAATTTGGAAAAAATCGAACAAATTGGCTTTACCATTGGCCGAATTACAAAAGGGAATCGGTGAAATCAGGTTATATTGACACTTTGAGAAATGTTCCTTAGTTCTTGGTGTTCCTGAAACCTCGCCTTGTCCAACTCCTTAGCAAAATTAATATGTTGTGGTTATATTGGTCTTCGTGGGCACTCATTGAACTATTCTTGTGTTCCTCTCTGCTTCCCGACCACCCGCCATCTCCACCCAAGACAAATTGGCATTCTATGGAACTTGTGGAATAGTTCAAATGTTTTGTCTTTTCTCTGCCCACACGCATTCACCGAGCTAAGCACAAAAGGTTCCATTGGTCATGTTGGCTCCGCATGGAACACGTGGAACGGTTCATGTGTTCTCTTAGTCCTCCGATCAGCCGCAAATGCCGATCCAAACATAAATCCGTAAAATTGGCTCTAGAGGGAACAATGTGAATTGTTCCATCGTTTCGTTGTTCCTTGACCATCTGCATCTTTGCTCAAGGGAAAAATCAGTTATATCAGCTCCAGAGGGAACAATGGGAACTGTTCCTCTCTTCCATGAATTCTCCGCAACGCCATTAGGCCCGACACAACACACAATAGCACAAAAACGTCTCGGTTTGCTATTTTTAGCTTTTCTCTTCAACAAGCTTGCTATTTTGATCATGCAGAGGCTAAAATTGGAAGGATCATGCAACAAGACTCCATTTTTATCATGCAAAGGCTAATATTAAAAGTTTTCTTGCAAGAAAAACTTTCAGATCATGCACAAACCATTAAAAATAATAGGAGCATGCAAGAGACACCATTCTTCTATTTTATGAGAAAGAATCTATTTCTGGGCATGCACAATCACTTTTGAAAGCGCAGAGCTTTACTATTTTTTGGGCACAAATTACTCTTTTCTATGCATAGATCTGCTTGTTTCAAGCAAGATCATCTAATTCTGGAGCAGAAGGGCAGAATGGACATGCAACATTCCTATGCTTTTCTATTTTTAATTGATCAAACTTGCATGTCTGCTTCTTTTCCCCTTCTTTTCTCTCTCAATTCTCTATAAAACTCCATGGAATTCATTGTAAAATCAATCTCTGCACTTTCTATTCATCATTCGGAGTAATTTAGTGTTCTGAGTGGAAGAGCAGGGGTCATGAGTGATCTTTTGTATTGGTTTCACCTCTTGGATCAATAAAGGAGCTATTTCTACCTTCTTACAACTTGTTTATTGTGCAATATTGTGTCTTTAAGCTGATTTTATCTCGTGATATTGTTTTATCCCTGATTTGTAGTTTAATTTCCATGCCTTTATGTAGTTATATGTTAATTTGCAGGTCATAGATTGTGTTTAACAAGTGTGTGCAGGATCTTATTGTGGAGCTCATCAAATTTCCCTTCGGAGCCATTTGTTTCCCTTCTTTATTCTGTCATAGCTTCAAACCCTTCTCTAAAACACTTTTGCATTGACATATCCATTTGTAAGTTGTGTATGGTGTGTGTGGTTTCGTGGTCCATTTGTGTGGTTCAAACAAGTCTGAAGATCCTCAAACTTTTTGGTGTATCACCCCCTTTTATTTTTCAGTATTTCCTTCTCCCTTTTCCCATTTCATGCAGTAGAGTAGAAGTTAGTTTTAGGTGTTACACTAGGGAACCAACCCTCTCTGGAGATTCACTCCAACCTACAGGTCACCCACAACCTAAGAGTGTTTCAATTTTGTTAGTTGGAAGGGGAGTCATCACACCACTCCCAAAGGGTGCATTCCTCCGTGATAACAATTAATTTTTGTCCCCCTTTATAATAATAATGCATAAGTGTCCTTTTACCATGTTGTTAAACTTGAAGTGACTTAGGATCACTTAAGATATTATTATTAAATCATTGACCTAACTTTATCCCTTAGCCTACGGGAAATAAAGAATAGGCTACGGGTCCTCTGATTAGATTAATTCGGAAAAGGGGACATGACAAATGGTATTGCATCATATATGAATTACCAAATGAAAGAGTGCCACCTGGAAAAGATAGTCAAAATCAAATCAGAAAAAAAGAATAATGAGGAAAAAAACAAAACTCATTTGCAAGTCTATAGTGCAGAAAATTTCATCTTCAACCTTTTTGTGCACAAGAAAGTTGACAAAGCAAAAACTTACCTGAAACTGGTTGGATGTAGGAAGAAAGCCATTGAATGTTGTTGGAGAACAAGGATAGAGGGATCAAATATCTGGCAAAATGCAGTCGCCGTTGCAGAAATGATTCAAAGCACTCCCATTGAATTGACCAAGGCATCTAGTAAAAATCCTGCGGAGGATGAGGGGAAGAAATGGATATGGCAAGACTGCTACTTATTTAGTTAACATTACAGAATGGAGCCTGAACATGAGCGTTTTTCAAAATTGAAAGAGGCAGGTGTTAAGGAATTTATATCAATGCCTATGGTAATAGTGGATTCTCAGAGCTTAACATATTTGTTTACTGACTCTGATTTGAGGAAAAATTCACAGCTTTATTGATATTTCATTTGCCATAAGAGGCAGGTGTTAAGGATGTTATTTCAAAATCACACCACAACTATTAAATAAGGTGTTTGATTTTCCAATGGTGGGGAGAAGATTGTATAGTAAGGGTTAAGGAAACCATTGACGGAGAAATCTCTACAGGCTGCAATGGAGACCCTCTGGATATTGTGAAACAATATGGTGGCAAAGTTGATGCTATAAGAAATAGAGTGTTCAAGGAGCTCATAGAGTTTTCATTGGCTCAGTTATTTTTAACAGAAATAAATTATGAAATGCCATTTTTGCATATTAGATGTTTTCAGGGCATTTCCAAGATCTGGGCTAGGATTGTGGTAAACAAGATAAACAGCCAGCATTTTTAGAGGTCGGGTGGATGTTGGAGCTATTTTGGGATGTGTAGTTAATTGGGTTATAGTTGATTCCATAGTTGGAATACTACTTCTCTATAACTCGCCAAGTTATTAAAAACTCGCCAAAAACCATGCAAAACGAGTAACTCGCCATAAAACTCGCCAAAAAGGTTAAAAAAAAAACTCGCCAAGTTTTGGCAAATCTTTGTGAGTATTCCCAGTATTCGCGAGTTTTGGCGCAGTATTCGCGAGTATTCCGAGTATGAGCAAATTTATGTTTTTTAAAGAAATTTGAGTATTTTTTAAGTTGCCGAGTATTCCCGAGTATTGGCTGAATATTGGTGAGTTTTTGCCGAGTTTTTCTTTTGGGATCTGCCGAGTATTTGCCAAATGCGAGTATTCCAACTATGGCTGATTCGATAGTTTGATTATATGTTTTGAAGACTGGGAACTCTTCACAAGAGGTTTCCATAGAAGTGAACTTTGCTTGATGGTACTAATATAGATATTCTGATATTATCTTTTGTGAGTTTCCTGTTAGAATCATTGTGCATCATACATATTGACTGGAACCAAAACTCTGCCTAACTAATTAGTCACATGTAGTTATATTGCATATCATTGAAAGCTACTGGCATATAGGTTAGATTCTCATACTTGAACCTGGTCAATAATTAGTTTTAGCATGAACAAATAGAAAATACGTCACATAGATTCACTTATAAAGGGATAAGAGTGCTCTTTGACATAGGAAGCATTTTGGTATCAGTACATAATGATTTACTTGGTATAATACTGTAACTACATGTTTTGAAGAATGAGGATTCTTCACAATAGGTTCGTACATAAGTGGCTCTTGATTGATATTCACTATATGAATTCTGACCTATGCTATTATTTTTAAGAGTTTAATGTTGATGTTGGTTGGAACCAGAGTCCCTAACCAGTTAGCTGCATGTTGCTAGAGTTGCTCGTCATTGAATATAGGTTAGATTCTCAGACTTGAATTTGGTGGCTAATTAGTTCTAGCATGAACAATAACAATTACATCACTGAATTCACGTATAAAGAGATAATGGTGCTTGCTGACGTAGGAAGCATTTTGGTGTTAGTAGGAAAATTATAATCTGAGTTGTTGGTTTAGTACTTTTAACTAAACGTTTTGAAGATGGGTGCTCTTCACAAGAGGTTCACACATAAGTGGCTCTTGCTTGATGTTTTTTATATAAACTATGATCTATGCTATTGTTTTTGTGAGATTATGCTTACAATCATCGTGTATCATATATATTGGTTGGAACTAGACTCCCTAATGGGTTAACGACATGTGGTTTTAGTTGTATATCATTCAATGCTACTTGCATATAGGATAGATTCTTGACCTTGAACTTGGTATGTAACTAGTTCTATGTAATGTCCCTTTTTAGGGCTGAACCACACCAACAAGGAATTTACACAAACCCCAGCTGAAAATAATCTGATTTTTATAACAGCAGATCCAACAATATTAGAAACCCTAGCAGCGAACAGGAAATTACACTTTTAGGGCATCATACATCATTAAAAGCAGCTGAAAGTAAATAAACAAGTCTTCCTAATGCAGCGAACTGTAGCAGCACTTAATGGCATCCATTCTCATGCAATATGGATTGGAAATTAACATAGAAATATCCCAAATACTCAATAAATCCAACAAGATGAAATCTGGAGCAAATTTGTATTTTATAAATTTATTTCAAGTGCAAATACAGCTGAAACTTCTAAAATTCATAACTCCAATACTCTGGAGTTTCAACATAGACCAATTCTCAAAATGATCTTAAAGAGACTAGCTATCCAATGAAAGCGAAATCATAATTTTCCAAACATGAAAACCCACTGAAAAGTGATCTCGAAATCTCCAAATGGGTAGATCAAGCTGGAAATGAATGTGGCAGCCCCCCAAAGCGTGCCCTAGCTGGAATGTGTTCCCTAGCACTAATAAAAACCCTTGCCAATCTGAAACTCTGAATTTTGAAGCTCCAATGTGACTCTGGATGAAGTCACCAATGCAACAAATGAGGGTTTCCATCCCCAAGTGTTGTGACTATTAAGGGTTTTCATCCCCAATAAGATCCAATGAGGGTTTTCATCCTCAAAGGGGTGAAAATGAGAGCTCAATGCTCCAATTTCCAAAAGAGAAGTATATAATTCATAAGATGATGTCCACAAATGAGCCCCCATCATTTGCTTTTATAGCCTTTACTTTTCTTTCTTTGTGGAGCGCTGCCCCACAATTTTCTGATTGCAAGTGCCTTGCTGCCTCAAAACAACTGTCCTATGTTGTTCCTTCTTGCAAACTCCTTCCATGATGTCATTAGCAAACTGATTTTTGACATATCCAACAGTGATAATAATTTTCCAGTCAGCTGTTATGCATGAGAGCAGCCCACAATGTGATTCCCAAAGATTTGCTTCAACATTCACTTCTTTCCTCATGCCATGAATTCTGATTTCTCCAACAATGTTTGCAACCATTGAACCCCAAGAACAATTTCCTCATTAGCTAGTTCAATCACAAAAAATTCATCACATACCTCATGATCTCCCAAGAGAATTGACAGCTGTACTATTTTCTTTGCGCAAGGTATGATGGTGCCATTCTCTACAAGCATAGTGACCCCTTGGTTATGAAGAAGTCCCTTCACCCGGAATGGATGATAAGTGTGTGGGCCACACTTTAGAGTAAGGGTGCTGGCCTTCCACCATATTCTCTCTCGGCTCTTCCATATTAATGGAATTATGGAATGGAAAATCAGACATACCAACATGTCCTTGATGCCTTAAACATAAATATCCTCCCAACATTGCACCTATATTCCACACGCGGAAACAATTTTGAAATTGAACCCAAGAATTCACACAACAAAAGGTACTTTTTACCTCATTGTTCTGTGGAGTATGAGGTGCATAATGATGTCCAATCAAAGGTGACATAGAAGGACATAAGAAGCATGAAATTTGACCACCTTACCCAACTAGCTGTGTGTGAAGACAACATACCAACAATGACATATTAACAAGCAACAAAACTGATATAATCTTATACGAAGGGCTGCCTTCGACACTCTTATGACTCGGAATTTCTGAGTTAGGAAAAATCCTAAAAAAGTACTCTAATGGTGCCCTTCTTTCACGTATGATGTCATCCTCATAGGTCCTTTGTAAATCTGATTTGATTTCATTATGTGACTACCCTTAGTGACGATTAGAATTCAATAAACTATCATAGAACATCGAAGGAATTTTACGTTTCTTCGGATGACGCACGAAATTAGGATAGTTCTTTGTGGATGCACCCATCGATTTGCTCCTTGGTGACTGCTGTTTTGAATAGTTCAGCCAGCTGAAAATATCTTCTTTGTCCTTTGGCAATTGAGCTTCCACCTTCAAGTTTTCTTCAACACTGTGTGAATCTAATTTTTCTTTCTTCTTTGCCTCAAGTTCCACGATTTCTCCCTCTTTAACTTGCACCATGGATTCCTCTATGGGTTGTTTCTTATCCATTATTTGCAGCCCTAATTTTTCTTCTTGTGCAGCTTGCAACCTAGGGTTGGGCCTTGATCTTCCTTTGCTTACTCCCATGAACTCAAAAAATGACATGGCATCACGAATCTTCTCCAGAAGAGTTATATACTCCCCATACCATGTAGTAATGTTGTCCACTTTGGATGGACGAGTATTATTTACTCCCTTTGAAGGGATCCTTCCACCATTTGGATCTTGAAGGGTATGGGTCAACTGAGCCATTGATTGGCCAATCTTTGTTTCCCTAGGGCAAGCCTTTTGAATCTAGCATCACCAAAATTTTTGTCTGCCATTTATCTTCGTGCAAGAAAACCCTTAGGTTGGGAAGACCGAAGCTCGATACCATTGTAATGTTTCTTTTTGGGGCTGAACCACACCAACAAGGAATTTACACAAACCCCAACTAAAAATAATCTGATTTTTATAACAACAGATCCAACAATATTAGAAACCCTAGCAGCGAATAGGAAATTACACTTTTAGGGCATCATATATCATTAAAAGCAGCTAAAAGTAAATAAACAAGTCTTCTTAATGCAATGAACTGTAACAACACTTAATGGCATGCATTCTCATGCAATATAGACTGAAAATTAACATAGAAATATCCCAAATACTCAATAAATTTAGCGAGATTAAATGTGGAGCAAAATCGTATTTTATAAATTTATTTCAAGTGCAAATACAGCTGAAACTTCTAAAATTCATAACTCCAATAATTTGGAGTTTCAACACGAACTCAATGCTCAAAATGATCTTGAAGAGACTAGCTATCCAATGAAAGCGAAATCATAATTTTTCAACCATGAAAACCCACCTTTGAAAAGTGATTCGAAATCTCCAAATGGATAGATCAAGATGGAAATGAATGTGGCAGCCCCCAAAGCATGCCCTAGCTGGAATGTGTGCCCTAACACTAATAGAAACCCTTGCCGTTCTGAAATTTTGAATTTTGAAGCTCCAATGTGACTCTCGATGAAGTCACCAATGCAACAAATGAGGGTTTCGTCCCCAAGTGTTGTGACTATTAAGGGTTTTCGTCCTCAATAGGATCGAATGAGGGTTTTCGTCCTCAAAGGGGTGAAAATGAGAGTTCAATGCTCCAATTTCCAATAGAGAAGTATATAATTCATAAGATGTTGTCCACAAATGAGCCCCCATCATTTGTTTTTATAGCCTTTACTTTTCTTTCTTTGTGGAGCGCTCCATGTAGGCCTCTTTATTTCTTTTTTAATATTTGCTTTTCCCTCCTAAAGAGGGACAACCTCTCCTTTTTCTTTTATTTTAGTATTTAAAAATACTTTTATTTTAATAATAATAATATGAAGTTGTCCCAAAATAAGAATTGGCTGGGCCCAACTTAAAATATTATTAATTATTTTTAATTTAGAAAAGGGGACAATACATTCGGCTTGAAGAAATAGGAAAGATGCTATTGATTTTCTTATAAAGTGATATGAGTGCTTGTTGATCATTAGTGTTTGTTTACTACATGTATGCTAGTTGGTCTGCAATGTTTGCATGTAAGATATTAGTTATTTTGTTCATCATATGACAGATAGTTATGAAAACGAAAGAGTCAAGTTTAATCTCATTAATGATTTTTTATTTTTTCTCAATGGTATCCAACAGCTACTATGATGCGTATAGAGGAGTGATTGTATATTTTCGTGTTATTGATGGAACCATTAAGAAGGGTGAAAAAGCGTTGTTTATGGCGAGTGAAAAGGTATTGATGTTTTATGGTTTATGGTTCACTTCAAACAAGTGCTCACTCAATCCATTTTTTTGTGATTTGAACTACCTAATGAAACAAAATGTTTACAATCGACTAAATGCCAGTATTTATTTGAATACTGTATTTCATTGTGTTTTTGAAGCATTGTTGAACTTCCTCACAAGCAAATTTTTTTCTTTCAAGGTTTGCATCAATTAGCTACATATCACCTATGTATTAAGGCTGTTTTGTTTCAAAGAATGTTTATTTTCTTTGATATATGTTAAAAATGATCATAGAAAATGAGTATATTGTCTTTTCTTTTACCCTTTTTATTGCAGTTTCCTTTAGATAAGTGAGATTTTGCCATCTTAGAATCATATTTGTGTTGGAGTTTGACATTTCTAAAGGAAAATGCATGGACATGTGCCAATGGTCAGTGACACATCAGTGCCAATATAACTTTAATTTCAACAACAAAAAAACACATAAGCATTCACACAAGTCACATGGATAAAAACCATAATAACAAGATGGAAGCGTGGCCAACAAATACCAAATGCTTTTATTAATCGCAATTAACAGCAAAGGGAGGTGCTCTAGGGTAGGTTCTTGTTCATCGTCCAATGCATGATGCAAAACATATTCAGGGAATCAAGGGCTACTTCTAACTTTGTGATACTGTTTGTCATGCTAAGGAATTTGGTTTCAATGCCACCTAAAAGAGTGGGTAGCTTGATGTTTGTTTATGCTTTTCTTCATTGACATTTTCAAGGTATAAGGGATTTTAGGATCTAGCTTCTAGGCCTATTTGGCCTTTTCAATCCCCAAGAGGGCAGCTTGGTCTTTTCCTAAGCTCTTTGGTAAAAGTTTGGCTATAATATTCTTTTGTTCTTGGGGACATTTTTGAGATAACGAGTTTCAACACTAGGTGTAAATTAAATAGGAAGAAAGAAAGAAATTAGATTAATGTCCACAAATGACCAAAACTTGGTTGATGGGACTTGAGAATACATCTGATCGCAATTGAAAGTGCTAGGGTAAAAGGACCCTAGGATCAAAGACTAACTAAAGCGCTAAAAAAACAAAGGGTAAACCTAAAGTAGAAAATAATATAGGATGATGAAATTCAGAAAGAATGGATGCTAGTTCCATCAAACATCTCTAACCATGCCCAAGACAGAGGAATCATTTGTGTCATCGTCTATCAATTATGAAGGGGCCAATGAAGGATCTAATATTGCTCAATAGGGAGTTTCTATGGTTGAGGATCCTAAGTTAGGTAAGCCTAGAGGAAACAAAGCATTCTCCCTAGAATCCTTCCTAACATCCAAATCTGAAGAAGAACTTGAATTACATAATAAAGAAAATTGTAATGTGTGCTTATCATCACAGCTAAAATAGAAATAGTTGAGTAGATTTTGACACCAAGAAAGACTAGATCCATGACACCGAGGAGTAAATCCACGTCGCTAAGAGATAACTAGGCACTTTAGTAGTAGTGTTGTGTTGTGCAAAGATGAGCGGCGCCTTAGTGACCTACTCCGTCAAGTGGGTGAAGCCGTATCCAAAGGGCGCTTAGTGCCATGAACCTCCCCGATGGATCCTAAAGAAAGAGTGATCAACCGAGGGATTTAGGGGCTTCTTGTGGACCTGCGTAAGAAAGTTGACAACCTTCAAGAAAAAAAGGCTAGGATTCATTGTCTAGTGTAACGTCCCTTTCAAAATAAACCAATAATCTATTCAAATTTCTTCGATTTCTATACTTACGGAAAGTCAGAATTATAAAATGTATGCATTCTATTCAAAACAATTGGAAAACATGAACCATTTATCTGTAATTCCACAAACAATTGGCATATATGAACTATTCATGTTTCTCATAATTTTGTCACAAAAATGGCATCAATCATATATGCAATATTCATGTCTATTTAAAAACTATTTTTGTATATATTGATTCAAAAAAAACCAATCATTTACTAAAATACTCAAATTTCTTTAAAAACATAAATTTTAAGCAACACATAGCTACACAAAATGTATCAAATGAGCCCATAAAATGTTGGAGAAGTGTTTTCTATTAGATTTGAATACAAATACAATACAAAATCGCATCATCATGCGAATACACAACCGGTCGATATAGTAATATGAATTTATGATGATTGACATTGAAAAATATCATCATAAATTTCATATCTACGCAAGTTACAATATACAATAAATTACATTTTCCTCTTCCCCAATCTAGAGAAAATTGGGAGAGGGTCTAGTGCCTCTACTAGTCCCCACACTCGGCCGCGCCTCCACGCTCCTCCTGTAAGGCCGCGAATCCGGCTCGATCATGGAACTAGATGGTGGTGCCGGTGGCTCCTCTCGCCGCATGTTGAGATCACCTCCAAAGATGTCATCCAATCCAATATCTCCTGAGTCCTCGCTAGTGCTTCTCCTCCATAGCCTCCCTCTCAAAAGAAGCAATCTCGTCCCACTGTGAATGCAGGGTTTTCCTCTTCTCGCCCACCCACTCACCGTATGGATCTATCTCATCCAAATCAATGAGCTCCTCTCGATGTGGCCTCAACTTTTTTTGGCGAAGTCGAGATCAGATTGCGCAAAAACCAAGTCGCTGAGCCTTTTTTTGAGTCAACTTGTCAGCGCTTCTTCGTGTGAATGGCCTCAAACAAACTCCAGTCAAGGCTCACATCCGTAAGCGCTACAAGGTTGAGAGATAGAATTCTGAGGGCTAACTTTTGAAGATTTGGGGTATTCCCTCCCCAATCCTCCCACCAAGAACCTACAAACAAGATAATCAAAAATTTATAATTAATTAATAAAATCAAATATGTAACTAATAAGTAACTTGGTAAACATTCTAATTTTTATTACCTGGTGACTCTGTGGTTCTCCCTCGAATAGCTAGCACCGAAGAAAAGAGTCTCCCCACCATGTTTCAGAATCTCAGCTCTAAAATGACGAGGTCCCTCGCCTCAACATCCGGTATCATCCTCTCAATACATGTCAAAGGCCCTCCATAACCTCTCCGCTCACATCTCGTGAAGCATCGCCAGTAGAAATACTTGGGGTCGAGGTAGTACCCCCGCATGAATAGGTCAGGTGGAGTTGATTGCTCCACCTCCGATCAATAATCTCCCAAAAGGGACCATATCCGACGATATCCCCCCGTAATAGTTTTGATAGACTCTTTGCCCTATCCATGGCCTCATATATAAACCCCATGGGGTTTTGCTCCCCATCAACCAAACGCAAAACTCTCACCAACGGCTCTGACACCTACACACAAATTAAAATGTAAGATCGCAAACTTACAAGTTACAATACATATTAAAAATGAAATAAAAAGTGAAAAGTAGAACAATATATTTAATATTTATAATTTAACAAATTAAAATAAAGGAATGAAATATAAATCAAAGTTTGAAATTACCTTGATGATCTCTATAGCTCTCTTTGCAAAGATATCATCAAAAACTATCTTTGCAACCCTCTCTCCGTCAGCTTTCTTTGAATATTGTGAGTCTAGCCATGCTTGACTCACAAACATTTGTTTCAAAGGTGTCAACAAACTAGAAATACTTCGCAACGCAAGAAGTTAGTCAGCAAACCTCAGACACCGGCTCGAACAAGTTCTTTCCCTTTGTGTGTACTCTCATCAAGCTCTCGTAACCCAAGGGTGATCAGATATGTACTTCGTTATAGATCTCAGCATCTTCTACAACCGGCCTCACCCAATCAATTTTGCCTATGTCCTCCAAAAGAAGGTCAATGCAATGAGCTGCACAAGGAGTCCAAAAGAGTGATGGATGTCTCTCCTGCAGTAGTCTCCCAGCCGCCACATATGTCGCCGCATTGTTCAGTGACAACTTGCACAACATTCTGTACACCAACCTCTAATACAACCGCCTCTAACATAACACTCAAATTCTCTGCATTTTTTATTATGTTAGAGGCATCAATAGATTTTAAAAACACCATCTCACCGTTTGAAGTTGCTAAAAAATTAACAAGGGTGCGGTTCCTTCCATCCGTCCACCCATCTGAAAGAATGGTGCATCCGAATTTTTCCATTGCTTCTTGTGCTCTTCTAAGATGGTAGTGGCATCCGCAATCGCACCCTCAAGTAATTTCCCACTCAAATCTTTTCGAGAGGGTGCCTTGTACCTTTTCTCCTCGCAATCACAACGCTGCTCACCAAGTACTCCCAAGATGGGCTCTTTTCGCCATCATCAACGGCAGTCAGTAGTACCAAAAATTTGCACAAGCTTTATCCACTTCCTCATTGCATATCTTTGTTCCAGTCGTACCTTCCAATGAAGGTCAGGCTCTGTGTGTGTTCCTCGCACAAAAACTCTGTATGCCTTTGCTCGAACTCGATGAAGATGTGCCTCTTCCCGGCTCTTCCTCGTATGCGTGGACCACGAGTAGAGCCCACAATCATTGCCGCATCATCATCCTCTAAATCCTCTTCCATCGCAGCCCCAGGTCTAATAGCTTGTGCTATGGCTGCCTTCAGCCTTGCGTTCTCTAGTTTCTTCTCCTCTAACTCTGCCAACTCTGCTCTAATCTCTCGCTTTGCCTCTTCCGACACGTTGGGGCAAACCAGTAACATCTCGGCAAACAATAGTCAAAGGTGATATTTCAAACGATTGATGCCTCCATTCATTTTTTTGTTACAGAAAGTGCAAAAAATTTCGCCCGCACAAGTTCCACGTACAACATACTTCCATGCTATGGAACGGGCATTCGAAGGAACGGTCCCTGCTAGTGATTCAGATGCCGAACCTGATGCCGAGCCTGATGCCATTGTTAAGCTCTAATCTGCAACACAATGCACATTTAAAAAATTAGAAAACGTAAACTTAATTTAATTTTAAAAACAAAACGTGCTTGAATAACAAATTTGCGTAAATAAAAAAAATACATTACAAGCATTCAATTTTACATTACATGTATTTAGAATTACACAACGAATCGATTACAATACACATACATAAAATTTAACTAATTTACAATGAATTTGCGTTAAAAAAAAAATACATACCTCTGGCTGCAAATGAGTATAAAAAAATTACAAGCATTCGATTTTACATTACATGTATTTAGAATTACACAACGAATCGATTACAATACACATACATAAAATTTAACTAATTTACAATGAATTTGCGTTTAAAAAAAAAAATACATACCTCTGGCTGCAAATGAGTATAAAAAAATTACAAGCATTCGATTTTACATTACATGTATTTAGAATCACAATAGGAATCTATAAAACCTAAATAATATACACAAAATTTGGAAAAACTTCAAAGAATTAAAAAAAAAAAAACCTACCTCCAAATGCAAATCTCCAAATTCTCTCCTCGAATTCGCTCCAAAATCCACTCAACACAAGCAATGCAAGCTCAAATGGTTGTGTGAGTGACAATGAGGGAGTAGAGGGCCTTTTAAAGAGCCAAAACCGTGTAAAAACAACGTTTTTGTGTGTGAAAAGCGTGTATACGCGTGAAAGCAGCGTATGGCGAGTATTTAGCTTAACTCGCTGAGTAGTACTTGCCAAAACTCAACGAGTTTTCTCCTGGATGGAATCACCTCAAAGGAGGAGGGTTGTCCTCCGAATCTCCGCACTCCTAGGGTTTTCATCCTGGGAGAAGAAATTGAACATAGAATGCTCAAGCTTTGAAATAGGGTTTGATAACAATAGTGAATGGAATGCCTTCTTCCTCCCAACTCTTCCTTTTATAATTACCCTTTTAATTTGAATTTCCTTTTCCGCCTAAAATTCCCTCCAGAAGTGTCTAGAAACACTTTTAATAAAACATTACATTAGGCCCCTTTATAATAATAATACATAAGTCGCCCTTTTACAATGTTATAAAAATAAAGTTACTAGGACAACTTAAAATATTATTATTAAATTATTTCCCTAACTTTATCCCTTAGCCTCCGTAAACTACGGGTCTCCCGATTATTTTAATTTTGAAAATGGGACATGATAGTCCTCCCTTCCTGCAATTACTTGCCCACAAGTAATTGCAGATTAGCATGCTCAAGGATCTCTGCACCTTCCCATGTAGGCTGTAATGTTCCCAAATGGACATATTTCAACCCCAAGTGGATTACCCGCAATTCCCACTAGGGATAAATTTGATTAATCCAAAAAGCCAAAAAATCTCAATTGCTATCAAACTGAAATTCAGAATGAAATTAGGCCACAAATTGAATATTTTCCAAAAAACCCTAGTTTGCTGCCCTAGGCCAACGATTTAGCAAATATAGCTTTTTCTACCTCAAAATACCTCCAAAAATTATGAAAATTTGTTTGCAAGTAGATAATGAATAATTAGAATAGGATCTTCAATCAGATTCGAAAAATATTAATTCTGGAATTTATTAGGAGAAAAACGCAACAGAACTTGTAAATTCAATAACTTGCAAAATACTCCAAATTTTTGGGCAAATGATAGCTCAAATTGAAGCTTGAAAAATAAGCTTTCCAATGAACCCAAAATCAGAAATTTTCAATGGTGGGAAGACATCCAAAACGGATCCACAATTCTGGAACAATGTTGATAAACCCTAGCTGTAAGTGAAAGCTGGAAATACGATTTTGCCCCACTTAGGAAAGGACCAAAAACACCTCAAAATTGATCAAACACTTTAGATCTGATCTCTCCATGAATTTATCTTGAAATTGGTCTTCAAATAACTGTTGCATAACTACTGGAAAATCAACTAACTCCTTGACATACAATGGAAACCTCTTGTGTGGAGAATCCTCTCAACTAAGAGAAGGGTTTTCGTCCTTCTACTAGATCTCTTAGAGGGTTTTCATCCTCAAGAGAGTATTTCTAAAGGTTTTCGTCCTTACAAATATTTTGTAAAAGCTCTAGGCTCAGACAAAATAAGATTTTGTATAAAATAGAAAAGCATGCCTTCAACAAGCAAGTAAACTTGCTTTTATAGATGCAATGGGCCAAATAGCCTCCCCAACTTCCAATCAGATTTCACCCTTTGCATTTAATGCTTTTTCCACCCTTTTTATCCTCCAAAGGGGTTGCATTTTTCCCCTAGGTGAAATAAACATAAAGTGACATTATCCCTTTTTTTCTTATTTTACTTTATAACTTTATATTTTCCTTTTTTATTTTTAATTTAATTTTATCATTAATAAATTAATATAAAGTGCTTATAATATTATTTTATTTTGCACTTTTATAATTAATTTATTATGATAAGTTTCCCTTTCTAACACCCTTTAGCCATCGGGGAGCATAATGGGGCTAAAGGTCTTTGACTAAGAAGGGGATATGTAATGTCCCCAAATGGGACAAACTCTGCCCCAGATGGATCTTAGTTACTTCCTTTGCAAAGAAATAACGTATAAAAAGATATCTCCAGGTTTAACAATGCAGATCATTGATTTAGGAGGAAAGTGCGACTTGATTAATGTCTGAAACCCCTATAAATGAGTCCTTATATTCAATATTCTTTACTCTAAATCAAAATACTGATTTTATAATGCTCAAATCAGAAAAGATATGCAGATTTCAGATTTAAATAAGTCTGAAATAAATTAATAAAACAGCGAAGTAAAGGTACCACAATGAGCTTCCAACAGGTCTGATTTTATTTAATATTAATCTGCAGATCTGACTGAGATTACAGCAGTGGCCAGAGGGTCTGAAACCCAACAAAATGCTCCCAAAACAGTAGAATAAATACCTGAAACTCAGCTCCACACAATAGCCACACAACAGCAGAATTTTATCCTTCAAATATGCCAAAAAGTACCTTCAAATGGGTCGCTCTATCCTTAGAAAAATCAACTAACAATTGTTGCAACTTTCCTTACAAAGCTCTGTTGCAATTCTTCAATAAACACTGCTGAAAATAGTAAAAATCTGTGAAGACACAATGGATAACCCTGAATAGGATATCCCCAAACACTCTAGGAGGGTTTTCGTCCTCTAGAGATAGATCCTAAGGGTTTTCGTCCTTAGAATGCTTCAGACCTCTGTTTTAAAACTCGCGATAAATCGGGCGATAATCGCGATTTATCGTTTACCTTGAGCTAAACGATAAAACTTTCAAAAAATCGCGATTTGTGCAGAGGCGATAAAACACGATTTTTCCGGCGATAAATACTCTGAAAAATCGTTGAATCTCGCCTGGAAATCGTGGAAAATCGTATGACTTAGGGGTTAAATGCAAAACGCGACCAAAACGACTCATTTTTTGCCTTGAGTGACTCGTATTTTCTCCTGCAACTCGTCTTTTGTCCTGCGACCTGTTTTCCATCATTTCGTGGCATAATGTGGCGGTTTTGTGCCATTTCGTGCCCTAGCTAGTTCGTGGCGGTTTCAGCTTTCCACTACCAGCCAGTTCGTGGCCCTAGGTTTTGTGCTATTTCGTGCCCTAGCCAGTTCGTAAATTCTACTGTATAGAAACAAAGATGTATACTATTACATTATATTTCTTTTTATTTTATTTTTAAGATTTTAAATAATATATTGTCACTTGTGTATAAACTTAAAGTTATAAACGAATTTACAAATTAATTCCTTTTGCATACATTTGAATTTTTAATATATTACCATTATATAATATATTACGAATTAATATATTTAAAATCGTATTACAGTATATTTCCTTTTGCATACATTTAATATATTATAATTTAAAATCGTATTACGAATTAATATATTTAAAATTGTATTACGAATTAACATTGTTTTTACATTTAATTTAAGTTTATTTTATGAATTTAAATGTTTTTAAAAGTAGCGATAAAGTTGCCGATTAATGTCGATAAATTGCCAATTCTCGATTTTTGAGTCAAAATTTGGCCTGCCGATTAATTGCCGATAACGATTTTTTGAACTACGCTTGAGACAAAGCTCAAGGCTTTTGCTTCAAATCAAAAATTATCAAATGGACATAGAATGCTCTCCTTCAAGTCGACTTCTCCTTATAAAGAAAGAAAAGACCCAAAACAACCTCGAAAATATCCAATCAACATATAATGACTCTCTCTATGCATATTTCCATTCTAGGCCAAGTCACAATTTCCATAGGGAGGATACAAAAATACTATGGCCTTTTTTTCTTCTTTTCTTCTAAGTTTTCATTATTCCTCCTCAAGGCAAGTCGCCATTTCCCCTAGGAAGAATAAAAACATATTTAGACCTTTTTAATCACAAATATTTGCCCCAAGGCAAATCACACTTTCTAGAGATTACAACTTTTTTATAAGTGTTTTCCTCTAATCACTTTATAATTAAGTCAAATAAATTAATATAAATGCTCTATCCGTCATTCGCCTTTACCCCCGGACCTTGATCCCAATTCCATGTTCACCCACACCATTTTTATGACTTCCTGGCCAACCCCACATCCAGGTTCATTCCCATCCCTCCCTTTGCCATATTTTCACCCACACCAATGTGAGGAATGCCATTCTTGCTATGAGTTGCAGTAAAGTAGGGGATGAGGAAGGGTTCCTTTCGGAATTCTTCAAGTGGTGGTGGAACACGCTCCTCGCTTATCTTGTGGACCTCTTCAATTAGGTGGTTTGTACAGGTTTTCCAGTCTCTTGGTCCCACCACATCATCCACCCCATACACAAGTCGGGGCCCACTTCCGACCCCAACAATTATAGGACTATCATGGTGGGTCACACATTCTCCAAGCTCTATGCTACTCTTGTTCTTCACTTGCAGCTTTCTGAGTTCCTCGATCAGTATCATTGTAGAGCTAAGGGGCAAAGGCGGGCTTGAGGCCGACTTACTGCTACTGACTACCGACTAGACTACACCACCACATCGCCACCGCTCTTCCAGAGTTTTCTGTTGTTTTGTGGATTTTCGGAAAGCCTTTGATTCTGTTCCACGGGAAGCCCTTTTCCGCAGGCTCAGAGATATAGGCATTTTCGAGATTTTTCTTACAGCCATCACGCGCCTTTATGAGGAGGTCCTTGGCCGCCTTCGCACCTCTGCTGGCTTGTCCGACTTCATCAGGAGTACCATTGGTGTCAAACAGGGCTGCCCCCTCTCTCCTACCTTATTTGGGATCTATATCGATGAGCTTGAGGACTTTCTCAGGGATCACATACAGGAAGGTGATGGGTGCCTTCTGCACCAGGTTCTGATTTACATCCTCCTCTTTGCAGATGATGTAGTTCTCCTTGCTTCTTCTGCTGAAGGTCTCTGCAGAGGCGCTTAGATGCCTCGGTCCTTTTTTTGTGATCATCGACAACTGATTGTGAATCTTGGGAAAACCAAAGTTATGGTTTTCAATTGTTTGAAGACTTCAGACCTCCACTTCTTCTTTAAGGGTGTGGAGATTGAGATCACTTGCTCTTATACCTACTTGGGGATTCTTTTCTTTGGGCCTTGTTTTAGCCTTCGTCCTGCTCTCCAACCGGTGGTTAATAAGGGCTATGGTTCTTTGGCGATTCTTGAGAGACAAGTGTTTACCACCACTTTCAGGACATTCCTTCCAAGATGTCCCTCTTTGATTCCCTGGTTAGGCCCACGGTTTTGTATGGTTCGGAAGTTTGGGGTCCCTCTCTTTTGGACTCAGATTGGGCCACTATCGAGCGCGTTCAGATCCTCATGCTCAGACATATTATCAGGTGCAAAGAATTTGTTCCTCACAACATTATCCTTGTTGAGTTTGGGGCTCGCCCTTTTCGTTTGGAGACCATCTTCAGCCTTGTGTTGCTTGTTGCACCGTATTCGGGGTATTCTAGTTCTTTTGTTGACAGGACAAGTACACTTATCTTGCCTACTGCTCCTCTGAAGCTATTGCTTCCTCGGATCACAGTAGACGATCTCGCTTTGCTGGTATGCCTGCATTTCACGCCTCTTCGAGTCCATTGGCATCCAGATGGACCGTCTCCCACCCTTCAGCTATTCTCTGGATGCCCCTGCCCATCTGCTACCCAACCAACAAGATCTTCATAGGATAATCAAAGATGATATCTACAGACAGTTCATCCAGCACACATGGACCAACCCCGGGGGGTTGCGTCCGAAGATGTCACTCTATGCGGCACACTTTCTCGAGATCCGTGATGGGGTCATTTTCAGACCCATGTACATTTCCTAGCATTGGTTGCAGGCCCTTCGTATCTCTCTGGGTCAGTTTCGAGTGGGCTCACATCGACTCCGTATTGAGACTGATCATCACTTAGACCGCTCGGAGCGGACTTGCCTGCTTTGCTCTCTCTAGGAGGTTGAAACCGAAGAACACTTCATTTTCAGATGTCTTGTTTACTATGAGATTCATGGGCAATTCCATTGCCTGTTCCATGAGCTTCCTTCCTTCACAACTTTCTTCAGATACTATGATCAGAGATGTCTTGCTCTCTACCTTCAGGAGGCCATCAGGCTTCGGGACAGGCTCCTCCATCCTCCCCCCCTGACGGATGGCTACTAGACTGATCACTTCCTTCTTCCCGTTGCTCTCCCCGGTGAGGGGTGCTAAGCGGCATTTGGTCACGTGTCTGGACCCCCGTCTAGGTCCGTCAGGTCTCGTGACTCTGTTCCTTCCACCCAAGGCTCCCTATCTTAGGCATGTCCTAGGGCCCCTCCACATAGACAACGATCCACTAGGCCTACTTTGAGGCACCGCCTTCCTCCCGGACGTCGGCTCCCCAGGCATTCCACAGTCTCTGCTTCTTGTCATCGGCGCACTACGAGTTACTCCCATCCGGCCTTGAGTGTTAGGTGATGTTGTTGGGGATGTTGCTCCTTCTTCCGCTCCCTCCCCACACTGTCATCTCTCTCTTCTTCGTTTCTGGTCTCTCGGCCTCTGTTGTTTCCTTCTCTCCTCTCCTTCTCTCATTGTATTTCGGGTGACCTGTTTGGGTCCTCTTGCTAGGTTTGTTTGCTTTGTACTCTGCAGTCCCATTGACCTACTTTTGTGGTCATGTGTTGGACATTAATAACATTATCTTATCTTATCTATTATTGTTTTTTTCTATATTGCACTTTATAATAATTTATTGTGACTTAAGTCACCCTCGTGTTCCCCATTTGGGTGTTTGGGTTGACAAAATTGGCCAAAGGTCTTCGATAATATTATTCCGAGAAAAGGGACATTTCAGTCCTCAGTCCTCCTTCCCGAAATTGGTTGCCCACAAGCAATTCCAAATTCTTTTGTCTAAGTGCCATGCATAATAGACAAAATGTGCTTTATGAAGTGCTTGGCCCATGTACATCAGTCAAGTGGGCTAAAACTTGCCACCATCTAACAAGATGATCATATATACAAGGTTGCATCCAAGGTATTAGATAATTCAGATTGTAGATTTCAAGTTCTGTCCATCATTTTTCTCAAAACAAATATGAATATGCAATATATATGACATTATCTCATTTGTCCCATACCTTGTGATGTCTTCATGGTCAACAAAGGGCTGAATTACTTCATGAGACAACTGCTGCGATAACATGCTCCTTTCTTCACCATCCTCATCCTGTGTAATCTTCTCTTCTATGCTCTTAGCTGCCATAATTTGAGGAATACCATTCCTCATGCCTTGCTGCCCACTAGTTGAAGTCTTTGGCTGCACAAATCGTCCCTTTGGCTGCCCCAATGGTGTTGTTTGCTGCTTTTGGGCTGAAACATCTTGTTCAATTTTGCATTCCTCTTTGCCTTCCCTACAAATATTTTGTTCAATGGAAGTCATACCTTTTTCTTTAGAAGCTTCTTCCTCTTCACTTGGCATGACAGAATACTCTATGGGCTGATTTCCCTCCACTTTTTGCATAGTGCTTTTCTCTTGTTGATATTTTCTATTTTTTCTAGTGCCTTTACTATCTTTCAACTCACAAAATTCTTCAAAGGTCAACATAACTCTTACCTTGGAATTGAGTGTTGCATACTCTTTACCCCATGTCTCCATGTCATCATCCTCAACTAGTTGTTCCTCCTTTTGGAGAAACTTGGTTCTGAAAATCTGATGTGGAGGATTGATGATGTTCTAATTGGTCCATTAGAGCTTTCTTCACCATTGTTGCCTTGATTTCCTTGAGAGTTTGGTATGAAAGTATTCATTCCTTGTATAGATCTCAAATCAGCCATGGCTCTTATAAAGGAGTCTCTTAGATCTCTCTTTGGATTCAGCATCCAACAACGGGTTTGCAATTCTCCCTTGTGACCTCTAGTGATTTGCTTCATTCGGATAACTTATCTTATCAGGCTTTGGAGGAACTTGCCTATCATGCCTTTCCATGGTCACCTTCTCTATCTTTAGATCTGATTTTCTCTTTACTTTCTTCATAGGTTGGGAGGGTACATCGCTCCGATACCACTTTGATGTCCCCAAATGGACACTTTTGACCCCCTAAATTACAAACCTAATCCAAAGAATAATTTTTAAATAATTTATAAAATATTATAATACAGATCTGAATTTTAATACTACATGCATGACGATGTTGCATAGTAGATAAACCCTAGCTATAAGTGAAAGTTGGAAGTAAAATTTCGCCCCACTTAGGAAAGGCCCAAAAACACCTCAAAATTGATCAAACACTTCAGATTTGATCTCTCCTTGAATTTAGCTTGAAATCGGTCTTCAAAAACTGCTACAAAACCACTGGAAAATCAACTAACTCCTTGATATGCAATGGAAACCTCTGTGTGGAGAATCCTCTCAACTAAGAGAAGGGTTTTCTTCCTTCTACTAGTTCTCTTAAAGGGTTTTCGTCCTCAAGAGAGTATTTCTAAAGGTTTTCGTCCTCAAATATTTTATAAAAGCTCTAGGCTCGATAAAAATAAGATTTTGTATAAAATAGAAAAGCATGCCTTCAACAAGCAAGTAGACTTGCTTTTATAGATGTAATGGGCCAAATAGCCTCCCCAACTTCCAATCAGATTTCACCTTTTGCATTTAATGCTTTTTCCACCCTTTTTATCCTCCAAAGGGGTCGCATTTTTCCCTAGGTGAAATAAAACATAAAGTGACATTATCCCTTTTTTTCTTATTTTACTTTATCACTTTATATTTTCCTTTTCTATTTTTAATTTGACTTTATCATTAATAAATTAATATAAAGTGCTTATAATATTATTTTATTTTGCACTTTTATAATTAATTTATTATGATAAGTTTCCCCTTTTAACACCCTTTGGTCACGGAAAAGCAGAATGGGGCCAAAAGTTTTTCGATTGAGAAGTGGATATTACGGTAGCATTTTCCATTTGGTAAATTTTCCCAACGCACCAGATATTATGTTATGCTCTGTTTCTCAATTTCTTCTCTTTGATGTCAATGATGGCCTTTGAAACCAAGATCAATTTGCCTTCATCATCCAGAGGAGGAAACTTTGTTGAAGGAGTGATGTGTTGCCCAAGTGCACTTTGGAGGTAGGAAACATGAAAAAAATTGTGAATCCTGTTGTGTTTTGCCCTATTGAGGTAGGAAACATGAAAGACATTGTGAATCATGTTGTGTTTTGGCAACTCGAGCTCATGGTGAGCAACCTCTCTAATCCTCTGCTTGATCCTGTAGGGTCTATAGAAGCAAGGCTTGAGCTTCTCAGCTCCAATTCTCTTGAGAGAAGATTGTCAATAAGGCTGTAACCTCAAAAAATTCTTGTCTCCAATCTCGAAAGTTGTCTCAATATGATGTTGATCTACATGATCTGGCATCTTCTGCTGATTTTGTGCTCGTTGGAGATTTTCCTTGAGTGACTCCAAAATTTCTTGACTTTGTTTGACCAAGTCTCTTGCTCCTGACACTCTACCGTCTATGATAATCAAATCCACAAAAGTAAGAGTGTCATAACCATACAAGGCCTTGAATGGAGTCATACCAATGGACATGTGATGTGATGTATTGTAGCCATTTGATCCATGCTGTTTGCTGTCCTACTACATAATTCCTCAAATATCCCTCAATCCACTTATTCACAATCTCTGTTTGCCCATCTGTTTGAGGGTGGTAACTAGTACTAGAGTCAACTCGGTTCCTATCAAATGAAAGAGCTCCTGCCAAAATAAACTAAGGAACTTGCTATCTCTGTCACTCACTATGTTTTTAGGCAACCCATGAAGCTTGAATACTTCTTTGAAAAATAAATCAGCCACTTGTGGTGCCTTGATCTCAGATGATACGACAAAGAAATGAGCATATTTAGTGAGTCTATCAACTACAACATATATACAATCCTTACCTTGAACTTTTGGGAGACTGGTGATGAAATCCATAGAGATGCTCTCCCATTTTTGATTGGGAATCGGTAAGGGCTGCAATAAACCTGTTGGGAATACTTGCTTTGTTTTGTTTTATGGTAGGTAATACACTCTCTGATGTATTTGAGGACATCTCCCTTGAGTCCTCTCCAAGAAAATATCTCCCTGATTTCTTATTAGTCTTGCAGTACCTTGGGTGACCAGCCAATGGTGTATCATGCATTGCCCTCAAGACCTTATCCTTTACCTTTGATTCCGAATGAGATAAATCCTATCCTTGTAAAGGATGAGATCATTTGCTACCTTATACTTGTCATCTTGTATTTTTCCCTCAAGGACATCAATAGCAAATGCATTCTTTGCATACTCTGTTATTATAGTAACCTTCCAATCAACAAAGATTTCAGACATAGAGCATAAAGTTGGTTTTCTGGATAGGGCATCAACTACAACATTGTTTTTTCCCCTTAACATACTCTATGTCAAAATCATAAGCCTGAAGTTTACTCACCCATTTTTGTTGTCTATCATTTAGATCTCTTTGGCTGAGGAAAATTTCAAGCTCCACAAAGAATTATTGATTCTGGCCTTATAAATAATTATTGATTCCGGCCTTATAAATAATGAAAAATCTGAATATGGAAGAAAATATCAGATATGTGCCCTAGAAGGCACCAAATAACACACTAGTGCAAGTCGCTCCAACTAGGAGAGGCTTATCAATGCATGTAAAAATTTGAAAATGATTTCTTTTCTCCTTTAATGCCCAAATCTGCAATATGACTTCAAATCATTCAAGGAAGGAGGGTTTTCGTCCCCAACCAGCCACAAGAAGGGTTTTTGTCCTTCTTGGAAAGAGCCACACACTTGGATTTTCACCCAAGAGTGGAGAGAACTAAGAGCTCACAACCCAAAGATCACTTTAGAGTAAATTCGCCAAAAGTAGATGTCCACAAATGAAGCCATAACACTCCTTTAATACCCCAACCTTAGTGCCAAAGCCCAAACATGCATAACCAACATTCGTTAGGCTTAATTTAATCTTTTATTTGGCTTTTAAACATCACCAAGCCAGCTGACCTGCTAAAAAGAAGAAAACACTAAAAAAACATTAAAAATTAGAAAAGAAAGATGCAATGAGAGTTCAATTCCTTCCCCAGCTCATTCCACTTCGTTGCCATGGAAAGGGAATGGCAAGAAGTCCAAAATCAGGCTCTCAAGTTGGAAAAGGGGATGCTACACTAATATACTTTAATAGTAAGGAGGAGATTTGATTAGTTAATGACAGGTTTAAGGCTATATGCGAAGGATATGGAGGTTGTGGAGAGGGAAGGGGAGCCTGCTCTTTCAAGCTCACTGCCCCTGCCATTGCTCAACTATCTCTGAGCATTGTATACATCTCCACTCTACATGTCTTTGATCAAAGTGTTTGAATTGGAGACTTGGGTGGCATAATGGTATATTGTGGGATGCAAGTGGAGAATGGGGTGGGTCTGTCTTCAATGCAGGGAAATTCTGGTGGTGTGTAGGACACAGTCCCAGATGGAGGTTATGTAGTTATGAAGGGTCTGGCCTTCATTGACATTGAATAGTGTTATGGTTTACTTGTCATTTCTGGATTAGTTGTTTGTTTGATTGGATGGTAATGGTTTGATGAGCGCATTTTGAAATGCAATGTTGTTGATCCCCATTTTGTATTTGGGTCTGGTTGCATGCAAGTATTGCAGAAGTTTTTGCGTTGGAACTCTGCCGGTTAAGTGTACTAGGTTTGGTGGTTAGCAGGTAGATGACAGTGCTCTTAAGTAATGAAGTTTTGTTTCCTACACTGTTAAATTGAACTGATTTTTGAATATTTAATAATCTAGGCCATTCTTGTTCAAAATTATTTCTTCATTTTATGATTTTTAGCATGTAATATGTTATTAAATTAAAAATGCAGCTGATAGGAAATGACTTATGGGTTATTGTTACTAGTAGTGCTTAAACTCGATGGTATTTATTAAAAAATCAAGCTGAGCAAAGCAATTGTATAAAAAGAAGATATTGGGATAGTATATGCTAAATAAATCTATTTCATTTACTAGAAATAATAGGCATGCCTATTGTCTAATGTTGTACTTGCATTCCTTTAAAGTTTCATTAAGAAAAATGTGTAAAACCATTTTTTTAAATTCACCTTATATTACTCCAAACAACAAATCATTTACTTCAGATTGAACATTAATCATCCCTACATAGCCGAGAAAAGAAAAATCCTGAACCTTCCCTCAGCGAGGAAAGAATTTACACCCTTCCAAAATCACTCAAGTTTAGCTTGTACAATCAAAGCTAACTTTTGTATTAAATTTCTCAACTTCCCCCATATTAAGTGGGGAGGTATTTTCCTGAAAAAGACCTTTGCATCTTATCCTTCAAAGGAAACTTATCAGTGCCAACTGAACTACGTGCATTGACATTGGAAGCTGTTTCTGACCATCCAGTAATCCCCTAGAAGAGATCCTTGCTTAGATAGGCAGGCAGTAAAAAGGAAATGCCAAGTAATGAATCAAGGTTAGCAGGAACAACCGAAGGATTGTCTATCACAACATGCATGTATGGTCGTATTCACTTGTTATGTGTATATGTACGAGTTAATGCACTTTTAGAATGGGTATTCGTGCAAACAACTTTTTTGAAGCATTGTGAATCCTTATATATTGTGTAACCTGGAGAATCCGTCACATGCTATTGACTTAGTAAAATTCTTACAAGAGCAGAATGTAATAGTATATTAATTATTTCATTTTAATTTGTTCACACTGTGGTTTGTGTGTCTTGAGATTGAACATATGTTGGTTTCATAGTTTGTTAATTAATCATACTTTGTTGTGTGTTTCATGGTTTGTTAATTAATCATACTTTGTTGTGTGCTGATGGAAGAACAGGAATATTATGTAGACGAACTTGGTGTTTTGTCTCCTAGTCAAATGCAAGTTGATGAACTATATGCTGGTGAGGTGAGAATAGACATTCTTTAAGTCAACAAAACAAATGGTTCAGTAGTGATCTTCTTTAATATTATATTCCACATTCCGTCCAATTTATGACTGTAATATTCCTCTAAATTTGTGTTTTGGGTGGTCTATTAAAAATACTTTTGGCCAATGAATGAAATATCTACGTAGCTGTATACTTTCTATTGTTTTCTTTTATGGTTTCAAGCTTTCAAGATTTTGTTGATTGTGAGAGAATGGAGTGCACTTAAGAGATATTGATGATTATCTCTCAAGAGTTAGTGGAAGGAAATCTTTTAGCAATTTTAGATCTTTCACGAGTCTGGATTGATCGGAGTATTCCTGTAAAAGACTGATTTTCAAATTTTGCTATAGAAGAGTGTTATTAGGGAGAGGATTTTCTGCTTCGATATTTTTGTTTGTACCATGAGCGGAGTATAGAGACCTCCAGAGGATCTCTGTGGGTAAAGGTTGCTCCTGTTTGGATGGATATATATATTAAAACAGTTTCTATTCTTTCTTTTCTGTGCGAATCAAGAGTGAGAAAATAAGAGTCAGAGGGAAAGGATGTAAGGCTTGAGAGATGGAAAGAGGTCTGAGTAAGAATCATCTTCCTGTCTCTGGCTGTTGCTTTCATATAAAATGGATAAAGTGGTTTTTGATGTGCTGTTGGTGTAACTTTTCAAGATAAAATATTGTTCAGAAATCTGTTTTGAGGAAATGTGAGAGTACTTGCTTACTATCTCTGATCCACATGTGCCACTGGGAAAGCATTTGTGATTTTGTGTGAAGACTTTAGCTGTAGAAGAGAATTACTATTTGAGCTCCAGAGAACTGTTGTGGGATCTGCATCCCTTTCTGCTGAGAGCTGTTTTGCAATGAGTTTGTATGACTGAAGGAAGATTTTCTTTGTTAGTTGATTCATTGGACCTCCCTCTCAAATGGTAGAGCTCTGGGATATTGGTTATGGATTTTATGATATTTTCTGCATCGGATTGGATTGAACATTTGAGGCCTCTAACTGGTTTCATGCTTATTCTCTTTTCGACCCGGGTTGGCATAGTAGATACCACATAGGTGCTGGCACATCTCTTAACTTTGTTTCTGTGTCTAGGGTTCCTAAAATTTAAAATGTTCAGGGTCAAAAAACTCCTATGTTGAAAATATTGAACCTGAACCCCATCTAAAATTATTTTGACATCTATAGTTGCACTCATGATTCCTTACAAGTTGCCCAGGAAGAAAAAATAACTCACAGTGTCCATCCAGTCCAGCAGCTCTATGATTTGAATTTACTAGTACAAGCAACTACTTTTGGAAAGCTCATGATGCAAAGTAAATATAAAATACAACTGTCAACCGTATAACAGTAGAAAGATAAATTAGGACTAAGGGAAACATTTTTATGCTCTTTGGAAATAATATTTCATTGCATGTATAAGAATCAAGATTGCAGAATGGCACATTGGATAGTGACTGACTGAAATATTTTAATTGTGTGTGAGACCAAGCAGTCTATGGGACCAAGAGCTGAAGTAAAAGAAATCCACTCTAACAAATCCACTTGTTCTAAGGGCTGCCCTACTAGTCTTGCAAGAGTTTCAATCCCTTTTTGATGTTGGATCTTCTACGATGGATCTTGATAAAAATCTTGCTGTTTTGTCTAGCTTCACCTCCTCAAACAAGGTGTTTAGGTTGTCTAATCTCAGGTTGTCTTCATACTTATGGATGTCTTTATAGGCTGCACACTCCATGATGTAGTGTGAATCCTTATTACACAATTTGGTTTGCTCTTGATGCAGATATACCAATTTGTCTTTCACCTGTAAATCAAAAAGTCTAAGAAGTGCTCTTTTTGCTCATGCATTCCAAAATTATTGCTTGAACGGGTACTCTTTTTTGCAAAAGATGCAAATATAATTAAAAAGAAGTCCTTTCTCTTTGTACAAAATTATTGCTTTTTAGTCATAACTTTCTGACTGTTCTGAAATTCAAGAATAAGTTTCACTAACACATCTGTTAACTTGTCAAAAACGCCTTTTTAAAAATAAGCTTTAGAGTTGTTGCCACACCTTGGAAAATTGATGTTTTCTTTGTTGTTTGCTGTCTTCAGTATAGTTACGTACTATCCCAATGTTTAACATTCTTGGCAGCCCCGCCCTTAATAATTGCTTCTCACAGATGCATTTATAACTTCAAAAGAGATCAGTTTGTTGAAATGTTCTGATTTTACTACTTCCTCGGTGGAACATTTTTCTTTCTTATGATCTAATTTTTCATAATATTTTTGTCAACATGTCACACAGAACATTTTCTTATTCTTTCTCCTATCATGTTTTTGTTGTCATTTCTGTTTCCATAGGTGGGCTACATGGCAGCATCAATAAGGTCTGTGATTGATGCAAGGGTTGGGGACACGATTACAAACTCGGTAAAAAGGGCAGAAACTGCTTTGCCTGGATATGAGGAATCAACACCGATGGTGTTTTCTGGTCTTTTCCCTGTGGATGCTGATCAGTTAAAGATATCTGCAGCCCCTCAATATTTGGCCTTGATTTTGTCTTCTTTCATAGTTCCAATTTAAGTCCATACCGTTATAATTCAATAGTTATAGGCGCCATTATTTTGAATTAATTATGCTCAAGCAGGTTTACAGAATTCCGAGATGCTTTGGAGAAGTTACAACTAAATGATGCATCTTTAAAGGTGAGTTTGAAATGTGATATTGAGGTTAAAATGATATGCATCTTCTTGGTATGAAATTCATTTTTGTCCTAGACACGGCCAGGGAGAAGGAAGATATTTTGAAATATATGTAAATAGTTTTACAATTTCCATTACTATTTATTATCATTCCAGACTAAAGGATTATAAACATTAGATGATATTGCAGCTAATTTTTCCTGGTTGTATATTTGTTTTTCCAAATAACAGGTTTATAATATCATTTTCGAGGCATGCATATTTAGTTGTTTTTGAAGGTTGATATTTTTTTCCTTGACCTAAAAACTGTAAGATGTATGACCTTAAAGCCAGGGGATTTCACTCATCTTACCATGTTTCTTGTCATTATGGTTGGTAAAAAAGACACACAATGTTGATAGAAATGAATGATCAGTTTTGAGTAGTAGTGTGAGTGTGGGATTTCTATTGAACTTTTGGTGTTTAATAATTTTGGAGGGAATACCTTTTGTACAAGAATTTACATCTTAGTTAGCATACTAGAACTAAGAGATGAATGCTGACACTTTCTTGTTTCTTTTGATAAGATGCTTCATAAATATATAAGACTTATTATTTACAATAATGTTGACACAGTATTGTTATGTTAATGTGCTATCATAAGACCAATCATAACAACAGACTGTTGAGTAGAAATCATTATGATTAGATTATATCAAAAGAAAATATTAATGAGATGATCTTTGAGACAATTAAAACGAGAATGCAACACAAAGGCATATGATGCTGATGACTTTTAACATCCTTTAGACCAGATGTACATTTTTTTGGGCTCAATTTTGGATAATAAAATATTAAGATAACATAGCCATTTCAAACTCTAACCAAGCACATTTATGGCATATTAATACGTTATGATCTTTCTTTCTATAATGCATGAATCTGCTTATGCTGTAATAAACATTATTTTGGCTATAATACGGTTGCAGTTTGAACCTGAGTCATCAAGTGCAATGGGATTTGGTTTTCGATGTGGGTTTCTTGGGCTATTGCATATGGAAATTGTTCAGGTAACATGAAGCGATTCTTACTTATTCTGAATGCTATACTCTAACATTTATTGAACTTGAAACGACATATGTGCTTACCAGGAAAGACTGGAGCGGGAGTACAACTTGAATTTGATAACTACAGCACCAAGTGTGGTCTACAGGGTCCAGTGCACAAATGGGAAAATGGTTAAGTGTTGCAAATCCCTTTTTCCATGCATTACAATGCAACTATAGAGCATGTTTTAAATTTTGTCCGCTGCTTGTTTAGTAAATTATGTCATCTTTTCAGCTGATTTGAACTTGCCAAAATGATTTGTATGATTTCTGATAGTGTATCATCCTATTCTATGTTGCCATTGAAAAGGAAAAGTATATGGAAGCTTCATACTCGGAAAGAAAAAATTGTGCTATCCCAGGTTCAGTAAAGTGCTGTCATTGTCATATCCTTCCCTATTTTCCCACTCTACCAATAGACCCTTTTAGTTGATCATTTGTATTATATTGTAACACAAATAGGGAAGGTATTACAATGCATGTAGGAAGATTTGACTGTGGGTTATGAATCCAAAGGTTGCAACTAGTGAATGTATTTATACACACACATGTTGGTTGGTAGTTCTCTAACTGTAATCGGTTATGAACTGTCTCAAAACTGTCCCAACAGCATTGTAACCACTCCCAACATAATAAAATGAAGGACCTACACTCATTTGGTGTGCAGTCCAATTCCTCTTCATTATTTTCTCTATTCACATCTTCTAACATTGGTATCGAGCCTCTCGGTGCTCAAGGGGTTTGAAATCTAAGGAAGTGGTGTCCCTAGATTTCACCCTGAAATTTGGGACTACCCCTTTAATTTTTTTTTGTTCTTTTTAAAATAACGGGACTTTTGTGTTTTTATTGCCTGAAGTTGTCTCTATTATGTTAAGATATTCCCAGTGAATCATATGAGCCAATTTTGACAAATACCTAGATGCTAAAACTCATTTTATTCCTTCGCTAGGTTTTGTCTGCGGTAATTTTATTTAATTATTTATTAAATAAATAAAGTCCTATTTAAAGTAAATTGTGCTCCGGTTGAATGTTGTTGAAGTTTTTCATGTCACTATTCCCACATTTTAATAGGGTTTTCACCAGGAATGAATTCAGAGCAATTGTCTGCAACTTCTTGCAACATTTTTCGTTTTTATTTATTTATTTTTATATTTGTTTTTGATTTTCTCCACAGTCTGTCTGTTAGATTCCCCTTGATCCGTTCTTTGTTCTGTATAACATGTTTAATTGCCTGGAACATTTGGAAGTCATCCATGGCCTCAACAATGGAATGAATTAATCGCAGAGTGCTAACCTATGACCAAAAAAGAAGAATTTAAGCAAAAAAAGCCTCTCCTAGGCAAGTCACACTTTTTGGGATAATAGATCTAAGCTGCCAGTGGGAATTTTGGCAGTGGCAGGTAGGCGGGAATTTCTTGCCTGCCTAGCAGGTTACTTTTTCCCATCAAGTCAAAATCACTTAAGCTGCCAATGGGAATTTTAGAGGTGGCAGGCAGACATGAATTTCTTACCTGCCTAGCAGGGTGAAAATTCCCATTATGAAAGAAAAATCACTTAAAGCACCGGTGGGAATTTCTTGCCTGCCTAGTAGGTTGACTTTTCCCAACAAAGAAGTTTATTCACCCATGCAAGTCACATTTTGAAGAAGAAGACTATTTTCCATGCAAGTCGCACTTTTTAGAAGGAAAGATTTAAGCTGTCAGTGAGAATTTTGGTAGTGGCAGGCAGGCGGGAATTTCTTACCTGCCTAGTAGGGTGAAAATTCCCATTATGAAAGTCAAATCACTTAAGTGGAAGATGGGATTTTTGGAGCTGCATTGTAGGGTGGAAATTCCCATTGCTTTGACTTCCTATTTTTAGCAATTCCCCTTGCCAAAAAGTGCGACCCACCTTGGCATTAATACATGTATTCAATGATATTTATTAATGTTATTTCTAGCCAAGTTTGGCGCCATAAATAGAAGGAAAGTCAAGGCAAGTGGATGAGCTAAAGAGAAGTCAAGGATGCATGCTAAAAATAAATAAAATAAATTCATAAAAAAACAATAAAAACATGCAGACTTGGGTGCCCAAATTGAGTGAAGGAGCATGGCTTTTAATTAATTAATTACCAAAATAGGGAAAAAACATATTAAAAATAGCATGCGAGACGGTTATATAAGCATGGGACGCCATAAGGGAGAAGTAATTAATTCTTTTTGATGGAGCTTGCAGCCCGGAAATATTTTGGCGCCAAGGGAAGGAGGATTTTACATTAAAAAATATTTTCCACTGACAGAAGCTTCTAGTTTTGGCACCTAGGGTTGGAGAAACTTTATTTTTATTATTCCAAGTATCTGCATGTTGGTATAAGTGCCCAGGTGAATTAAATAATATTTTTGCTTGCTTTGCATGCAAGTAAAGTCTCAAATTTTAGGGCAGCAGACTTTATATGCAGATTTTGGTGATAAAAATCAAGTATTTATGCCATGGACTCCATATTTGTCTGAATCAATTGCAGGTATTCATCACAGGTGCTCATATTGGTGAAAAAAGTCAAAATCAATGCCAGATACATTGAATATATCTTCCGAATTAGAAGAAATTTCCGGATCTGCACAAATTGATCCAATTACAAGGGATTCCGACAGAATTAAAAGAAAAAAAGCTCAGATAAAGATTGTTCCAGGCATGATGAAGCATGATGAAAAAGAAGGGTCAACAAAATCATGCATAACTTCCAAGCTCACCGAAATCAATGATACAGACATGGGCCCTGAACCTATCACTCATTTGATTGACGAGATCCAAGACTATTGGTAGATCCAACTCTCATAATTGCAAAGGCTTTTGGAAAAAATTCATTCTCTTGTTTTTAGGACAACCTGTGTGGAAGTTAGTGATGGAAAATTCCTTTCGGAGCTTGTGCATGTGCTCCCATGTAATATCCTCTTGTAGGATATTAACCGATTATTATTAAATACTTGCAAAATAAACACTTAGAAGATAAACCCTCCTAGGTTTACCTCAACGAACCCTAGTGTCGGCTTGAATACAACCCAAATATTGGAGTGAGCTAAGGTGAGTGTTTGATGGACAATCCAGTTGGTATTTACACTCCTTTATCCAATACAATTTGCGAAGTAAAAATAATAAATAATAATTGCTGAAAATTAGCTGAAACTTTGGAAATTAATAACTCCCAAAATACTAACTCTTTTAACTTGAAACCAAATGCAGTAGAAAGGAAAATTATGAGCTTCTCATCAAAATAAATATCAGATCTTTGCATGCACTAGAAACCACTCAAATCAGCCCCAAATCCCAAACCCAGTCATAGGGTTAGGGTAAATTGCATAAATAATTTTCAGCATTTAGAATCCTTCAAAATACTCAATAACATGTAGATATTACCCTCGATAAAATGCGCCATACCTAGACAAGTAGCCAAAGCTAGAGAGAAAATATCATGCACAAACACCTTCAACACAAGAGAGAGCAAAATGGAAAGAACAATGGAGTCTTCAATAATCTTCAACAATGGCTTCCAAATGAGAGAGTAAAATGCAAGAACTAGGGCATACATCCCATGGGCATACATCCCAATGCTCCAAGCATGGAGTGAAATCAATATGATCAATCAACATCGCCCTCTAAGGAAAATGCGACCTCCCTTTTATAGAACTAAGGGGTGCAATATCCAATAAAGACCGACCTTTCCCTTTTGGAAGAAAAACATATTCTCATTAAAATATTTAATACTAAGACTATGTGCACTTTATTTATTTATTAATTAAATAAATAAAAGCGACTAACCTATGTGCACATTAAATTAACTAAAAAGACTCCCATTTGTAGCGCTAGGCATGCCAAGGGTTAGAATGCAAATAAAAATAAATATTAATAATGTCTTGAAAAGGGGACATTACATCCCAATCTTCTAGTTGAAGCCTTCATTGAGTTTACTTGTATTTTCTTTCACTAGGAGTGCTTCCCAATTTAAAATTGCTCATATGCAATTAAAAATAAAAGGTGACGAGTTTTGTCTGAATTGTTTATGGCAAACATTTTATTAGTGCATGTACTAGAGAAGGACAGCAAACTTCAAGGATAAGAGGGAAGACAGTCAAAGGCAATACCCATGAAAAATCACATCATTTGCTTCCATATCTAGTTTGGTGAGAATCAAAGGCAAAAGAGTCAACCGCATGCGTGAATATGAAAAAGAACAAGACTGTTGCAATGTTGCAACTTTCTTCTACTTTCTTTTCCTTTATCTTCTTCTTTCTCTTATTTTCTCGACAAAGTAATTGAAGCAATTGATTAAATTATAAAACTTAAGTGATTGGTTTAAAAGCCATTACTTGAAGAAGTCAATTACTTGGAAATAGGTGGCCCTCTTCATGCAAAAATAAAAGGTTCTATTTTCGATTATAAATCATGCATGTCATGCAAAAGAGTAATTCAGGAGAAAGATTGTCACATTGTTCCATTTTCTATAGCTTCCGCATGCGAATTCATTAAAAACTTACTATTTGTAATTGCCCTCTATACACTATAAATAGAGGAAGAACCTACATTAAGGGATCGGAATTTGTAATCAACATTCTTGTGTTCCAGGACTTTGAGTGAAACCCTTGATATTTTTTTGAAAGCTAAGGAATTGAAAGAAGACAGATTTCCTAGGAGAACTTTGTGTGAACGGTGCTTGTGTTTCTTACTTACAGCCATTAGATTTTGCATAAACTTTGTGTTATCTCAAATCTAGTTTTGAAACTTTCCTCTCCTTTAAATTCTGTATTTTGAGATCTGTTTGTTTTATCTATGTGCATGAGACCAACTCCTGAACTATTGGTTGGATTGCACATTTTCTCTTCTTTCTTCCCAGATTCAATTATTTTCCTCTTCTCGCAAATATTTCTTCTAGAATGATTAGCTTGCTTACTTCAACTGCGAAATTGCCTTTTCTTATGGCTCATGAGCTTTGCATTAAAGTAAGACCTACGAACAATTACTCGGATCCACAATTGATAGAAATCTTATACGGAGCCTCACCGTAAATGGGGAATATTTATCTCATGAATACCTAGGTTTTCGATTGTGATAAAAAATCTAGCCAACAGAAGCTCGGGAAAGGAGTACAAATTTCAAAGTATAGGTGATTTCAAATTTGAGGAAGCCTTGCATTAGTGCACGAAAAAGAGAATGTGGATGTTATACACCATTATGAAGCATGGAAATCAAAGGTTGCGGTTTGAGGAGATGAACCAGAAAGTAATGTCGCATTCGAGGAGATAAATGATAGTCACTGACATTGCTTGTTGCCATTCTTGAGTCTTGGAAGAGATGTCATACATTAAATACCTTGTAGTTTCAAGGTCTGCATTGATGGGATTTCTCCAAGATGCCAAATCCCTAGGGTATGAGAGTTTGTGCACAACATTTTGCTTTGCTTGATGTGTTGACAGGATGAGTTTCAAGTTCAAAGATTGAATAACTAAAATTCAATTAAATTGTGAATAATCTAAATTTTAAAATCGAGAGTCATATTGCTTTGGAAAATGGTGAATACACAAAATCTTGTTCTTCTGAGCACAAAAAAACTTGGGGTTTGGGATTGGCCTAAAATCCCTTTGGGGTCAAAAATGTCCATTTGGGGACATTACAATGGTATCAGATCAATGATTCTCCTAGCCTGTGAAAGAAAAAAATCAAATTTGAAGTTAGAGAAGGTTAACCATGGAAAGGCATGATTGGAGAGTTCCTCTTACAGATAAGATATGTTATTTGAATGAAGCAATCACTAGAGGCCACAGAGAATTACAAACCTATTGGTTGGATGCTTAGAGAGATTTAAGAGACTCCGTCATAGGAGCCATTGCTGATTTGAGCAGATCTATAAAGGGGATGAGTACTATGTCATAACTCTTTTAAGGGTTTCAAGCAAACACACCAAATGCGATTTAGAATTTAAATTGCAGCAGACTGAAAGAGTAAAATCAGCGACTTGAACTATCACTAAAAATGCCAAAAATGACCACAAAACACCACATACCAACTCGCCAATATTTTATATATATTTTATGGAATATTAGAAGCCAAAATCACAAAGAAATGTCAAGAAGAATACACTTTGTTGGAAATTAAATATGAAGTGGAAATCGTAGCCACAAGAAAAATGTGAAATATGGGTCTAGAAACCCTCTAAATTCATCAAACTTCAGATTCGACCTTTAAAAATATTACAAATCAGATTTCTCAAATTCTTCACCTATAGTTCCAAACCCTACCCAAGGAATGTCACTTCACCTCTAACTAATTCAAATACCGGTTGGAAATTATAAATATATCTTCAAATCAGCTCTTCACTTCAAGACCAATCAATGATGAAGGGTTTTGTCCTTGAATGAAGCCTCACAAGAGGGTTTTGTCCTCAAGTGGATGAACAAGGAGCAACAAGCTCACAATGCCCAAGTAGAATAAAATGCGCCAAGTCTAACCTTCAAATGAGGCCTTAGATCTTCTTTTATAACCTCCTTTTGGCGCCAAGACTCATAAAGGAAAGGCCGACCTCTAATGAGCCATTATAATCTTTCATTAAGCCTTATTAAAGGCACTAAACCCAGCCGACCTCATTAAGAGGGGAAAACTCTAAAAAATATAAAATATTATAAAACAATGCAAATAGAAGCTCAAGGTTCTCCTCCGTCTTCTTCACTTCTTTGCCATGGAGAAAGAATGGCAAGAAGACCAATTAATAGCTCTCAAATGGGAAAAAGGGACATTACAGTCCTCCCTTACCAAAATTGCTTGTCCTCAAAAATTGCAGGACACAGATATAATGTTCTCAAATGGACATATTTGGCCTTAATGGATTTTAGGCAAACCCCAACCTCAAAATACATGTTATAGAAAATATATAAAAATGTTATCACAGTATGCTTTGACCTTAGCCACTTTGAAAATAGGAATTAATTTAATCATTTAATACTTAAAAAGTATTATTTATCTTCCACAAGGGGCGCACTTTTTGACATAAAGGGGCTGCATTAAATAAATAAATATTTATTTAATTTTTAGAACACGATCTATTTTCAACCACCTTTTGTCCATTTACCTCTGTTGACTTTTCCACAAGCTTTATGCCAAAATTGGGTGAATAAATATTAACAAATATTTATTTAATGCATTTATTATTCACCCAAGGTGGGTCGCACTTTTTGGAATAAAGAATTTCTATTTTTAAAAGTCGGATGTCAATGGGATTATTTACCTTTACAAGGCAGCCACGAAAATCCCATGATTCACTTAAGTGATTTTTCTTTTATTCCACAATGGGAATTTTTACCTACTGCAGGCGGTAATAAATTCTCGCTTATGCCTCTTTCCTCTAATTTTCCCATTGTGGCTTAAGTGACGTTGCTTCCATGGGAGAAAGTACCTGTGGCGGTACAAAAAATTCCCACCCGCCCGCGCTTTGCTTCCAAAATCCCATGATCCACTTGAGCCCCTTTTTCAAAAATGCGGCCAGCCCAAAAGAAGCTTTTTGGTGCCACGACTTCGTCTTTTCCAAGAGAACCCGGACCTCGATGGCGAATTCCTTCAGCACAACGTGCATATGTGATCTTGGATACTCGGGCCAAGAATCGAGCCAAACCGGCTAAGGAATTGATCTAGAGAAATTTCATAGAAAACGAAACGGGAATACACAAAAAGTTGCCAAAAGTCACAAATAAAGCCCGAGTCATTCTGGTTAACACCCTCTTGGTCTATGGGAATAATGATATGTACGATCGCAACAGAGTTAAACCGAGCACAAATTGCCTCAAATGGGGCTCAAAATAATTAAATACAAATTTCCCTTGCAGTCAAACCCCAACGAGTGCAGAATAAAACAATTTTGGGCGTCTGGGTATTTGGTGAAATTGGCTAATATGACTCTTTGGGAATATCCCGACTCAATCTGAGACACTTTCGGCAATTAACACACAAAGCGACCCATTATTTTAAAAGTACAAATTTTTTAACATGGGGTAGTCTCGATTTCGGGGTGAAATCTGGGGACACCAAAATCGAGATCGATTATCTTGCAAAAGTGGAGAAACATTTGGTTTCCATACCTTGGAGTGCCCAACATGGTGATTTTGAACATGTACTTTCCTTGCCTTGCCATCACGGATTTCCCAAAATCCAACCCATTGCATCTCATGAGCAATTGTAACTTCAGGCTTCATTTTAAGGAAAGCATCACATACCTTGCACCTTTGGTTACACCCATCACTTTTAATCTTCCTTCTTAAATCACAAGTTGATCATTAGAATAAATCATAGTAGGAAAACTATTTAAACTCGCCAAAAACAAGCAAAATGAGTAAACCATTGAAAGACTCGCCAAAATAGGCAAAAAAAAACTCATTGAGCATAGTTGGAATACTTCTTGAAACTCGCCGAGTTATAGTTGGAAAACTCACCGAGCATAGTTGGAAAACTACTTGAAGACAACATTTCTTTCCTTTTTTTGGATTTTTGGTGAAGAAAACACAAGCATAGAATAAAATTTGCCATTTTTGGAAAGGGTCCGGAAGATGTAGCAAAAAAACTTGCATGTGCCATAACTTTCATTCAGTGGCTCCGTTTGGTGTCATTTTCTCTAAAAGTGCATATTTTCTCGAGCTCTACGCATTGATGGCAATATTTTCTTATTTTTAGAAAATCCTTTTTGCACCTTTTTGGACCAAGCAACTTCTTGCAATCTTACGAAAGAATCATGAGCTTTGATTGCCTACGAATGATTAGTAATTAAAAATACTTGCATAGCTTTCCAAAACTCGGTGAGTACTCGCCAAAACTCGAGGAGTATTCTCCGTGCTCGGACTAATCATCCCACTGCACCTTGGCTTGGTCGTAACCTGCTTATTCAAATGTTGACTTCACATATCAACAGATGCATAGGTTTTTTTTTGGCTATTTTAAGAGTTTTTTTGTTCAATGATAATCACACGAAGAAGCGCAACAAATTGACTCAAAAAGGCTAAACGACTTGGTTTTTTGTAATAATACAATCTCGGCTTCGCACAAAAAAAGTTGAGGCCACATCGGAGGAGCTCACCGATTTGGATGAGATAGACCCATACGGTGAGTGGACTTGGCAAGAAGAGGAAACCCCGTGTTCACAAAGTGGGCGAGATTGCTTTTTAAAGAAATTTGAGTATTTTTTAAGTTGCCGAGTATTCCCGAGTATTGGCTGAATATTGGCGAGTTTTTGCCGAGTTTTTTTTTTGGGGTCTGCGAGTATTTGGATTTGGCGTGTTTTCCTACTATGGAATGAATACCCAACAAGAACATGGAGTAGAGCAATGAAATACAGTCATCATACCTTCCTAAAATTGTGAACTGTTTTGGCATGTTGGGGAGCAATGAATTTGAAACCCTCTTGAGCCATGAGCTGCCCTTAACCTTCCTTAAACTCAGAATTTCTGAGTTAGAACCAACACTTAGAAGATATTTCAAAAGCACCTTACCTTCATGATCTTTTGCTTTCTGGGTGTCCTTCTTGAGGCTCCTTTGCAAAATCGGTTGGCCTTGCGGATGGTAAAGGTGAGAACATGGCAGCCACCTAAGAAAGAGTACATAGTCCTCCTTTCTCCCCCTTTGCTCACGAGGTCCATCATTTTGGTGTAGTATCATGCTAGACAATAAATCTGAGTTGTTTCTAGATCCTGGGCTGCTTACCTTCACTATATCTTTTAGCCTCTTCATGCTAGCAATGGTACTTATACATGAAACCCTTTCAACATCCTCTTCATTCTCTAGCTCCTCATGCTTCTTTCCATCTTTTCGCTTATGCCTCCAAAATCCTTTTGTATCTTGCCACATGCACCCATTAAAAAACAAAGGAATATCAAGAACAACCAAAAGTTTTTTACCTTCTTTGCTTGATGCTTGCTTGACAATTCTCCCATGTCCTTGAGCTTTCATAGGGCTGAAATTTCCCTCAAATGACCACCTTTTTACTGCTGTTATGTACAGATCAGCAGCTCCATCTATTGTGATCCTCGGTCTATCATGGAGAAATTCTTCCTCTCTCCTTGACCTTATCAATTTGGGTGAGTGATCTCTAATGCATTCATCATTGTGATCCAGAAATTCCTTTCTAGGCCCATACATAACAACTGATATATGAATCAAATGGAAAAAGGAATTGGTTACCTCTACAAACATACCATAGTCTTTGGAAGGAGGAAAGCTTCTCCCCACTCCACCTTTAGGATCACCCGGATCCCATTCCTTCATGTGCATGCCATTAGGAACTTGCAAGCTTAGCATTTTCTTTAGTATCCTCTTGTCACTACTCAAGAGATGTCCCAATGAATGCAAAGATGGAGACAATAATCCGGAAGTGTACATACCAATCCATGGGCTATCCACCCGTATTATGCTATTCTCTTCCGGTAAGTGAGCCCCAATCACCAAATCTTGTGGGCACATACTTGGAAACTCTTCGTAGCTTCCCTCCATGGTGTGAACTTCCTCAATCAGCTCATCATGAACTGTTGTTTGGGAATTTTCAGCGAATCGATCATGATCAAGGGCAACCGGAAGTGTACTCTTTTCCAAAACAAACTTGTCCCCTACATCATCCTTATCATCTTCATGCAAACCTGAATTTTTTTCAACACTTTGCCACATATAATCATTAGAAACCAAAGGAATATCATTAAATACCAATGAACTTTTACCTTAGTCATCCTTGCAAGTTTGCACCTCGAATCTTTCTATGATCTTTTGACTGAAATCATCAAAGAAACAAATTGATTCTTCTCCTTGGGTTTCTAACACATGGTACCACCAATCTCTTGCTATCCCTTCCAAATGACAAGGGATGAATTCTAGGGCATCCTTGACACACAGGAGAGTTTAATTGCAAGTATGCCTCCAATTCTAACAACCATGATCTCACTGAAAGTTTGTTAGTGCCATTAAAAATAGAGATCTTACCCTTCCATGCCATCAACTCTTCAAACTTGGAATCTTCCATTGAAACCCTAGGTCCTTTGAAGATCCTAGCTCGATAACACCGTAATAACCCTTTTCACCAATATGAGCACCGGTGAAGTATTCCTGCAAATAATTCAGACAAACATGGAATCCACGGCATGAGTGCCCAATTTCTTCACCAAAATATGATTATAAAGCCCGCTGCCCAAAATTCTCGAGACTTTGCTTGCATGCCAAGCAAGCTAAAAATATTATTTTATTCCTCTGTGCACTCACATCAACATGCGAGATAGACAAAATAATAAAAATAAAGCCTTTCAAACCCTAGGGCCCAAAGCTGGATGCTTCTGACAATTAAAAATATTTTTAATGCCTGACAACTTCAACTTTGGCGCCAAAATCCTCCAAGGCAACAAGCTCCACAAAAAGAATTAATTGCCCTCTACCTATGACGTCCACTTCTTATACGTAACATTGCATGCTAATTTTACCCACCGCTTCTTATTTTTAGCAATTTCCAAAAATAAGATGTGCCTTTTCCCTTAACTTGGGTGCCCAAGTTTGCCAAATTTAGCTTTCTTTTTTAAACATGCTTTTCCTCGCAATTCTTTCCTCTATTTTTAGCATGATTGCTTGTTTTGACTTTCTCCTACCTCGCCAAGCTTTGCCAAAAATAATTAAATTAAATCCCTTTTAAAGCATGCAGCAATGCCAAAGTAAGTCGCCATTTTTGGCTAGGAATTGTGTGAAACACACAAGCAACAGGCAGTGTGAAATTCCACCCTGTCAGGCAGGTCCAAGTTTCACACTTTCCACTTAAGTGATTTGTGTTAAACGCTGACCCAACAGGCAGGCAAAAAGTGCGACTTGTTTGGGTGAATAAATTTGCTTTTGTGTGAAACATACAAGCAAAGGGGCAATGTTAAAATTCACCCTGCCTGACAGACTTCTAATTCCACACCTTCCACTTAAGTGATTGTGTTAAACTCCACCATACCAGGCAAGTCCAAGTTTCACACTTTCCACTTGAGTTATTTGTGTTAAACAATGACCCAACAGGCAGGCAAAAAGTGCGACTTGTTTTGGAATTAAATAATTTTTTGGTTGAAACACACAAGCGGTGGCGGTGTGAAATTCTACCATGCCATGCAGTCAAAGTTTCACACTTTCCACTTAAGTCGTGATGTTAAACTTTGACCCAAAGAGGAAGCTTCAAAAAATGCGACTTGCTTTGGAATTTGTTGGAAATATTGTCATTGATGTCAAAGGCTTAATCATTGATGTATTTGGTTAATGGAATTGTGTAACGGAAGCTGATGGAACTATTGACGGATGTTGACAGAAATGGTAGAAAGTAACGGAAATAACCAGCAGTATAGAAGGGCAGAAAATGAAAGTTTAAATATATGAAAATAAGCGTTTTTGCATAAGGATTATCATGGTATAAGCGAGATATACACAGCTGTACATAGGAGAGAGATATCAACATTTTAAGGTGTTCATATGCCATGTTTTATGGGGAAAACGAAGATTCAAATGACAGAATTAAATCTTCATGTTTTAGTATGATAAGGGGTGATTAAAGGAGCAATAAATATGTCCATAGGATGGTTTAAAATACAAATAAAAATGCTGTTTTTATTTTGGACGACCCCCTTTGGAAAATAGCGCCACTTTATAGTTATGGCCGACATGTGTATTTGCATTATTAAAATAAAAGATGGTTAACTAAATTAAATGAAAGGGAGTGTCGGTTGGTAAAAAAGATGCCTTCTCGAAAGGGTGCGAAAGGCTATATAAGGAAGATGTTTGAGGGTGAAAGGGTATGAAATTCGAAATGAAAAATAAGGAGCAGATCTGAAAAACCTTTTAAATGAAGAGTGAAACGATTTATATATATGAAGGGATTGAAATAAATAAGAAGAATATTCTGAGCAACAGTTTTGTAAGAAAAGTACAGTTGATCTGAGTTGTAAAGGAAATGTTCTATCATTTGTTGAAGCAGCAACAACATAAAAGATAGAAAAAAGTTTGTTTTTCGTAAGGAAGGTTGGTGCCTTCATATTTGAAGAGATTGGTGTCTCTTGCTGAGTTGGTGCTTAACAAAAAGGAGTTGGTGCTCCTGTAGGTTGGTTCCTACAAAATTGTAATTTGGGGATTGGTGTTTCCCGTAGGTTGGTGCCTACAAACATTTGAGAAATATAATAAAGAAGATTTTCTCTCTGGTTTTCTCCCGAAAGGGTTTCCACGTAAATTTGTGTCTGTTTGCATTGTGTTGGTTTGCTTTGCATTAATTGTGATTACGGTTCTGAGATTAAGTGTTAAATTTAAAAAATATATCATAATACTTGATTTACCTCCCTCTCGGTATTATTTTGTGCTTAATTATTGGTATAGGAGCGGGTGCCTTTAGGAACAATCTAACAATTAGAAGGTAGATCTCGAAGCTCATATGGCTACTCATCAAGTACAAGAAGGTTTTTCTTGAACAAGGCTCCATTGTTTGATGGAACAAATTATGCACTTTGGAGCATAAGAATTAAAACATATCTAATGGCACTAGGGTTTGATATTTGGCAATTAATGTAATATTGGATATCTGATCCCATTAGTTCCACCGAAACGGATCAAGCCGGAAATAAGGATTTTGAAAACAATGCCAAGGTGATGAATGCAATCCTATGTGGCTGTCGTCGTCTGAGTTTGTTAAAGTAATTGAATGTGACACGGCGAAGGAGATATGGGACAAACTTTGAACTATCTACGAAGGTGATGACAAGGTTAAAAGGGTTAAGCTTCAAACCCATAGGAGACAATTTGAGAGCCTGAAAATGAAGGATGAGGAGAATGTTGCAGCCTATCTTCTTCACGTGGATGAGGTTGTCAACGCCATAAGAGGGTTAGGCGAAAAGATTGAAGAATCCATGATCGTTCAAAAGATTCTAAGATCTCTACCATCAAGATTTGATGCTAAGGTGTCTTCCATTGAAGAAATGAAGGATCTTGATAAGTTGAGCATGGACGAACTACATGGAATACTGACCGCGTATGAAATGAGGATTGAGTCAAATAGACCATCAAAGAAGGAAGCTGCATTCAAAGTCTCAAAGAAAGAGAAAATCAAAGAACTTGAGTTGAATGAGAACTCAAGCAACGAAGAAGATGAGAAAGAAGCCTTGTTCATTCGAAAGTTAAAGAAAGGATCTGGAAAGTACAAAGGTAAGTTACCATTTAAATGTTTTAACTATGGTAAAATTGGTCATTTTGCGGCTAAGTGTCTAGAGAAAGAAGATAACGATGATGAGGAAAGCAAACCTAAATTCAAAAGGGAATTCAAGCAAAGCAAAGGCAAGAAAAGATTTGGAAAGCAAAAGAAAAGCTTATATTCAAAAGGAAGTAGTAGATCATCCAAAGAAAGTGGGATAAGTGACTCAGATAATGATAATGAAGAAATATTATTCATGGCTATAAAATATGACTTAGAAAGAGATGAAGTCTTGGAAGAAAAAGGTGAAGTGAATCTTGAAGAGGAACTTATTTGTGCCTTGAGAGAGTTGAAAGCTCTTAAAAAGAAAAATCAGAAACAAAAGCTACAACTCCTAAAGTATGAAGAAGAAGATCGTAACTTTGAAGCTAAGATATCACAATCTCTTGAAGAATCGGGAAAGATGATTGTGGATCTAAAAACACAAATTGAAGAAGCAAAACGAGTTGAAGAATTAAGAAATCAGCTAAGGACTAAGGAAGAAGATTGCGAAAAGCGTGAGTCACAGATCGTTGCTTTGAGAAAGGACTTGGAAAAAGCAAATGCCAAAGCTACAAGTAATCTAAAATTTGAGAAAAGTACTGAGATACTTGTTGGCTAGATTTTCTGCATAGCATAAAATCTAGCCAATGCTTTTGCGACTCATTTGAGAACAACTATCTTTGCGAGATCAAAGCTTATCTCTTGAAGTTTGGAGTGTTTTCCATACAAATCTCAACTTGGTGAATGTTCATTCACCCGATCTACAAAGGCGTAAGGAAGGGTGATCATTTCTTGATTGCGGGAGAGCAATTCAATTTCAATCATCTTCCTCAAGTTAGAAGCTGCAGATCTAGTCTCTCATCAGGAAGGAGAGTGCACACCCATCTAGATCCGATCGTCTTCAGCATAATCCGACGGCTGGAATTATTCACCAAGTCTACACAAGGAGAAGACGTGCTCCGTTCGTCATGGCAAATCGAGAATCAGTTGCACTGTCCCGGGGGAGCAACTTTTGGGCCACTGAACTTGGCTCCACCTATGCACGATCTGCCAAAAGGATCTAGAAAGAATTTTTCAAAATTCTTTGGATATGGAAAGCAAAACCTGAATGATCATTTGGCAGCCTTCTTCATATCTTGTGGTGTGCTTGCAGTGGAGCATGAAGATGTCTCAGTCAGACTCTTCATTGAGACTCTACACGACTTGGCTGGCGAATGGTTCTATCGGCTAGCTCTTGGCACCATAACCAATCGGGCGTATGCGTGAGCAATTTCTAAAAAGATTCAAGCTTTGTAGAGGACACTAAAGACGTTGATCACTCAACCGACTCGGTTGAAGAGAGAGCCAAGTGAGAACATGTGGGACTTTATTGCAAGGTTCCAGAGGATTTTATATAAAATCCCCACTTCCGCCACATTGAGCGATGAAAATCAAAAGACGTTTTTTATAAATGCTCTGTTGCCCGAAGTTGGATATCAACTGCGAAGGGCAAGACCTGTGAATCTACTTGAAGCACAGAATGCTGCCGTGGAAGTTGAAGATGACTTGATCATGGCTGGAAAACTCAAACAACCATCTCACAAAGGTGATGGCGCTTCTTCAAGTACTTCAGATCCTTTGTTGCAAAGATTGGCTAATGACATGCTGCAAATCAAGAAGCAGATCTCTCAAGTAGGGAATGCGACCCCTTCAAGAATAGCTCCTGCTCGGACCTTTAATGGTCAAAATCAAAATCAAAATTGAAACAGACTTGCTGCTGCACCACAACGGTTGGCAATTGAAGCTGCTCCAAGGAATAACTTGGAAACTAATGAAGAAGATCTAGGCATTGACGAATCATTTGATGATGAAGACTTTGTAGATCCCATTGGCGACTTCAATATTGGTTACCTAGATTACGAATCTGACGATGGCTATTATGAATCTTTTGAAGATTCTGATGGTCACACATTTGCGGTGTTCACAAGATCTCAGACACGCCAAAATGCCGAAGCATCCACAAGCGGCCAAAGAAGAGAAAGAGAAGATCCTGGGCCGGATGTTACTATCTTGAAAAGAGGCAGCCCTCTTCCTTCTTCATTAGCACCCAAAGATAAATATTCAAATTCTTTCAATTCGCAGTAGAGAGCCAACGCACATCCGGCTGAAGCAAGTCAAGCTTTCGACATCATTGACCACATCAAGAAGACCAAGGTCCAAATGTCAGAAGTTGAGTATTTGAGGGCATTTCCTGATCAGCTAAATAGATTGGTCAACTATGTGCAAAGCAATGGCCCTAACCCTTCAACAAGCAATACTTCACGGGGTATCTTGTCAAGCCCAAAGATTACTCCTTCAAATAATGCAATTGCAAGTTCTTCTTCTTCTACGTCTTCTCCTGCTACATCAGAAAGGATCGAGCCATTCTATGTATCTTTGCTTATCAACGGATATAAATTGAGCAATTGCATTTTGGACTCGGAGCTTCGACAATGTCGTGCACCCAAAGTCGGCGATGCCTTGGGTCTCACATTGACAAAACCATCGGAAGATGCTATTGATGGAAAGGCAAGTTCCTCTTGTTGGACAAATTAAAGATGCGTAGGCGTGCTTGCTTCTTTTCGAGACAAAAGACCTGAAAATGACTATCCTTATAATGAGACATCCCGAGTCTCTTATGGCATCTTTGTTGAGTAGAAATTTCTGTAGAGAGTCAAGGCGGAGAAGTTAAGATGGATTGGTCTTGTGCGCACATACCAATCAAAGGAGTTAATCAAAAGTTAGAACTTGAGAAGAAATCCAAGTACACAATATCAAAGTCTGAGGATCCTAGATCTCAGATCTTGTTTCAGAATTTGATCACGGAGTCTATTATCTAGAAATGGATAAAAATAAATTCAGCCCGTGATTCAAGAACCACATCAACTTGACAACAAGGTTTGGTCTCTGGAATTTGATGGCGAAATCTTGTTCATTTGGATCTCAGTGCGGGCGTTGTTCTTATCTCTTTGGAAGGGAAGGTGCATGCACACTCCTTCAAATTGATGTTCGAAAATACTAACACATCAGAGTATGAAGCAATTTGTTGTTAGGTATGGAGTAGGCGAGAACAATGGACATCAAGCTCTTACACGCAGGGAGATCTTGAGCTGATTGTTAAGCAAATAAGAGGTCTCTATCAAGTAAAAAGGACAAACTTCGGCATTATAGAGATCGAGTCTACTCTGCTATCCTGGATTTTTCAGCTTTCTCGGTATCTTACATTCCGAGAGAACAAAATTCAAGAGCTGATTCACTTGCATGACTGACTTTGTTAAATCCGAGATCAGCCTCCCACGTTTTGAGACGGGGGATTACAAAGTTGAGATGTTTTTCCGCCCGAAAGTTCCTGACAACGTCCAACAATGGCAAGTATTTAACGATGACAAGCAGATTGCTGCATTTCTTTAACAAAGGACAACTTTGAAGAGGTCTACTATGAGGGAAGCAATGCACCTCCGAGACAAACTACTGTGAGAGAAATGGATGCAGACGTCTTAGGAAGTCAGGAGATTATCCGGCTAAAAGGAAATAAAATTTCCAAAGGCTTGGTATCTCTTGAGGAAATGTTTGACAAGCATTATCAGATGCTTAAGAAGAATGAAGTGGGGAAGGTTCTTCCTTCGATACAAAGTTACTAAATTTGGGAGCTAGCAATGATCCCAAACTATTAAATTTGGGTAAGTGTTGTTCGGAGGCGAAAGAGAAGTTTTTACAGAGCTTCTTAAGAAATATATGGATGTTTTTGCCTGGTCTTACCAGGATCTAAAGACATATCAGCCTGCGGAAGTTCAACACTACATCCCATTAAAACCGGAACAAAAGCCTTTCAAGCAGAAGCTGCGGTGGCATAACCCTACTATCTCCGGAACTATCTTTGCAGAAATCCAGAAGTTGTTAGATGTAAAGATTATTTATCCCATACATCATTCTGAATGGTTAGCCAACATAGTTCCTGTGAGAAAGAAGAGTGGCGAGATTAGGTTGTGCGTAGATTTTCGCAACCTCAATCAAGCTTCATTAAAAGATAACTATTCCATCCCCATCATGGATCACACTCTGCAGGTGGTCATTGGATTTGAGATGCTTTCCATGCTTGATGGTTTCTCGGGCTCTGATGAAGTCAAGGTGGTTGAAGAAGATCAATACAAAACGACATTCACTACACCTCTCGGGAACCTTTGCTTACCGAAAATGCCGTTTGGTTTCATCAATCTTTGGAGCTACATTTCAAAGAGCTATGGATTTAACTTTTGCTCATCTCAAGGATATAAGCATAGTGGTGTACCTTGATGATCTGATAGTCTTTTCCAAAGATAGAAGCACACACATTTCGAATCTGGAAGAGGTTTTCATCTGATACCGCAAACATGGTATTTCTCTGAACCCTAAGAAATCTTTGTTGTGAACGGAAGAAAGCTACTTAGGGCACATTGTCTCGAAGGAAGGAACCAAGATAGATCCGAGCGTGTCAAATCCATTCGGACATTGCCATTGCCAACATCCAAAAAGGAGTTCGCTCTTTCTTTAGAAAAGTTAATTTTCTCGGGAGATTCATTCCCGACTTTCTTTGAGCTAACTTTGTCATATCTCAAATATGATGAAGAAGACACAAAATTTCAAATGGAGCAGCCAAGGGAAGGAAGCTTTTGAGAAGATTAAGGAGGCCTTATCAAAAGCCCCGATCTTGGTTTCACTGACTTGATAAAGATTTTATTCTTTCTTGTTATTCCTCCAAACACACCATGTCAAAGCAATATTGATGCAAAAGAATCAGGAGAATGTAGAAGATCCGATTGTTTTCATGAGCACGCCCCTTAAAGCTTATGAGTTGAAATATACTCCCATGGAAAAGCACGCATATGCAGTGGTGAAGGCGTGTAAAGCATTCAGGTACTATATTCTTTCCTCACACACTTGTGGTCTTGGTTCCAGATACTGCAGTGAAATCTATCCTCACTCAACAAGAGTTAGGATTGTTAAGAGGCACATGGGTGACAAAGGTTCAAGAATATGACCTGGATATTAAACCTACAAAGCTGGTTCGAGGAAGAGGTCTGTGTGAATTAATGACAAAGATGAAAGCAACAATGCCAGAAGCAGATCAAGAAGAGATAGATGAAGATTTGCCTACGGTACTTTTTATAGATCTGGTGGAGTGGTACAGTAACATTGCCTATTTTCTGACGTATGGAGAATGCCCAGATCAACTTTCTAGAAAAGAGAAACGAACTATTAAACTTAAATCCAAAGACTTTGCTCTATGGGATAATGGTTTATACAAAAGGAGGATTGATGGCGTATTTCTCCGATGCGTGGATAAAGCTCAGCAGAATTAGCTCTTCTGATAGTTTCATGACATGGCTTGCGGTGGTCATTTCTCAGCCCAGTCACTTGCACACAAAATTCTCGGAGCAAGGTATTACTGGCCCACACTTTTTCAAGATACTGCAGAGTGGGTAGCTAAGTGCCAAGCGTGCCAACACTTTGTTGGGCGTGTAAAATTGCTGCATTACCTTTAAAACCCATTGTAATTGAAGAACCTTTCTAGTAGTGGGGAATGGATTTTATTGGTATGCTCAACCCGGCTTCCAGTGTCGGCCATCACTACATTCTGATAGCTACTGATTATTTCAGTAAGTGGGTAGAAGCCATTCCTGTGAAGAACGCCACTTCCGCAGAGGTGTGTAATTTCATAAAGGAAAATATTGTTGTTAGGTTTGGCGTGCCCAGTAAAATAGTAGCAGATAACGCTCCGAATTTGTCTTTTGAGGAGTTGGTTGATTTCTGCTATACTCATGGGATTCAGCTGGTACATTCCTCTAACTACTATCCCCAAGGGAATGGCCAAGCTGAATCAAGTAACAAAAACTTGGTGACTATCGTGTGGAAGCTAGTAACGGAGAATCAAAGGACTTGGCATAAGAAGTTGTTTGATGCATTATGGGCCGATAGAATTACACCGAAAAGGGCTATATGCATGTCCCCATTTAAGCTATTAGATGGTAGAGACATGGAGTGCCTCTTACTTTGGGCTTGCTGTCCTACAACTTTACAGAGCTCTGAGAATTTTACATTCACGATCTTTATTGATAAACGGATAATGTACTGGCCAATTGCGGAAGGTGCAGACTCAAATTGTAGATAGGCCGATAGAGCATCAAAAGAAGGTGAAAATCATCTTCGACAAAAAAGCTAGGGAAAGAAAGTTTGAAGTCAATGATTGGGTCCTTTTATGGGACAAAATAAGAGAAGCAAAAGGCATGCATGGAAAATTCGATTCACTATGGAAAGGGCCTTTTGTGATTAAAAAGATCACCGGAGAAGATAACTTCATTCTTGCTCATCAGGGTGGAGTTGAATTGCCGTTGCCTTTCAATGGGCAACACTTGAAGCTGTTCCGGACATGAAGAGCAGGGTAAAACCTGTATGTACATAAATAAAACTTTGTTTGTTTTTCTTTGTTTTGTTTTTGTGTTGTGTTGTTTTTGTTTGCGACCCCGTGCCCAAAAGACAAGATACTGAAACCGAAAATCTTGGGATCTCATAATTTCCCTTGTCATTCGACGAGAAAAAGATGCCCACAGACGAGCCAGGCCGATTGGTGTCCCAGTTTCATCCCGATATTTGAGACTACCCTATCCAAAAAAAAAACGTACTTTTAAAATAATGGGTCGTTTTGTGTTTTTATTGCCGAAAGTTCCTTTGTGTCAAGATATTGCCAAAGAGCCATATTAACCATTTTCGCCAAATACCCAGATGCCCAAAATTGTTATATTCTCATTGTCGGGATTTGCTGCAGAAATTTGTATTTAATTATTGAGCCTGTTTGAGGCGGTTTGCACTTCGGTTTAACTCTGTTGTGATCGTACATATCGTTATTCCTATATACCAATAGGGTTTTAACCAGGAATGCATTCTGGACTTTATTTGTGACTTCTGGCAACATTTTATGTTTTTGTGTTTTTCCCATTTCGTTTTCTGTGAAATTTCTCTGGATCAATTCCTTTGCCGGTTTGGCTTGATTCTTGGCTTGGAGTAGCTGGAGATCATATATGCACGTTATGCCAGAAGGAAGTCGCCATCGGAGGTCTGGTTCTCTGGGAAAAGACGAAGTCGTGCACCAAAAAGCCTCTTCTGGGCTGGCCACATTTTTGGAAAAAGAACAATTGAAGTGGATCATGGGAAAATTAGAAGCAGCAGGTAGGTGGGAATTTTGTACCTGCCTAACAGGGCACTTTTTCCCATGAAAGCAACGCCACTTAAGTGACAATGGAAAAATTAGAGGCAACAGGCAGGAGGGAATTTCTTGCCTTGCAGGGTAAAAATTCCCATTGTGGAATAAAAGGAAAATCACTTAAGTGAATCATGAGATTTTATTGCCTGCCTTGTAGGGTAAATAATCTCATTATGAAAGTCAAATGACTTAAGTGAATCATGGGATTTTCAGGGCTGCCTTGCAGGGTAAATAATCCCATTGTCATGTGTTTCTTAAAAATAGAATTCTTTATGCCAAAAAGTGCGACCCCTTTGGGGAAGGAAATGCAACCTTTAAATTGATTAATTTAATTAATTATTCACCCAATTTTGGCGCCCAGGCTTGTGGAAAAGTCAACAGAGGGTAAAGGACAAAAGGTGGTTGAAAATAGACTATTCTAAAATTAAATAAATAGTATTTATTTAATGCAGCCCCTTTATGTCAAAAAGTGCACCCCTTTTGGGAAAGAAATAATACTTTTTAAAGTATTAAATGATTAAATTAATTCCTATTTTCAGTGGCTAAGGTCAAAGCATACTGTGAGGCTCGAGTTAAGTGGAAGCAGAAGTCTAAAATTAAATAAATTTAATTTATTTAATGGCAGCCATAAGCATGCACAAAATAGGCGCCCCATTTGAAGAGTGAAGCTTATTAATTAATTAATTAATTGCCAGTAATAGCAAAGGCATTAATTAATTATAGAATCATAAGGATTATATAAGCAAGGGCTGCCATAAGGATGAATTAATTAATTCACAGGCAAAGAAGTGCAGCCCAGAGGAAAAGTGCGCCCCATTTGAAGAGGATTTTTGCTCAAAAGAAGGTGAAATTAATGCTAAAAGCTTCCAATTTTGGTGCACAGGTTGAAGGAAGTTGATTTGTGTCTGGATAATTGTTTGCATAAGTGATACAGGTGCTTAGGTGAAGTTGGTAAAATTCATGCTCGTTTTGCATGCAAATAAAACATCAATTTTTGGGGCAGCAGGCTTGAATTATGCAGATTTTTATGATTAAAATCCACTGTTCATGTTCCGGTTGCCATCTTTATCTGAATTAATTGCAGGAATTCGTTACAGGTGCTTTACAAAAGAAAAGGAGCTTTGATCAATGTCCAATACATTGAATATATCCTCCAAATCTAAAGAATTATCCAGATCTGCACTTGATTTTGAAAAATTCCGGCGAATAAGAAAAAGAATTGTTGAGACAAAGATAGACAAAACCATGGCAAAGAGGGATGAAAAAGAAATCACAATGGAGTCATGCATCACTTCTAAATTTGCGAGACATAGGAGACAGATCGAGGTCGGAACCTCTTTCCGAATTGATTGATAGATCCAGAGCGGAAAGACTTCACTCATGCGTGCAGTTAAAAGCAATGGAATTATTCGAGCTCATGACCTTTCCATACACAAAAGATTGCGAGTTCATTATGGAGTGTGCTAGGTCTTACCATCCTTTATCCAGATCAGTGCGAAATGCTACGGGGAAAACAATAATTCGGTTGGATGCAGAGTTCATCAATTATTGTTTGAAGATTCCAGCTTGAAAGGTGGTGACTTCCATTAGCATTCAGGATGCCGGCAGCAGGTGGGAGAAGCATAGAGTTGACTGCGTGAACATAATGAACAACAGATACATGAAGAAGCCCAGATCTCCTTCTAAGTTCCCAAGAACTCTTCCGCAGTCCAATCTGGTACAGGAGGTAGATGATATTGCCAAATTGTTATGCAGGATAAATGGCGAGGCAAACGCTCACACTTTCCGTACATGGATGTATGCTTTCATCAGGACCATTGAAGTCAACAAGGTTGATTCCATAATCAATTGGTCGGAAATCATTAGCAACAATATTGGTGAGCAGCTCCGGAACATGAAGCGTACTTTCAGCTTCAAAATGACTTCCTATTTGGTATATGCAGCAACTTCACAAGGCATCTTCTCCAAGCTGGATAGATGTGGCATTCTTTCTAAGGACCCTATTTTCGAGTGCTACCCACGACTTCTCTTGTAGCTTGCGTGCGAAAGATTTCAAAGTGGTCAACGATGGATTCTTCTACGAATTCATTTGCAGGCTAGACAAGGACCTAAAGGCCAACAGGGTGAGCAAGGAAGCATGGGAAGCCTTATCCAGAATTGGCAGTCTATTCATTCAGTTTGTGGATTTCACATACCTCAGGGTTACTGGCTTTTCTGGAGAACCGGTTAAGCTGCCCAGATATCCGAATGATAGATTGGTCACCATGGAGCTAAGCAGACAACTTGTGGAGATACACGACCTTCAGTCGAAACGGCACAAGTCTACGGGCTTCTTCCCGATCACTGTGGGACATTATAGCTGCCAGAGCATTCATAAGGCCCGAGGATTGGAAGCGGAAATGTTATCCGAGTATGAGCAAGAGTTCTTCCCGGCATGGCTGAACTTCGATCCATTTGGAGTAGCCAGGAAGACGATCTCCCAGGAGTATGCACATGTGCCTTCATTAGAGGATTTTTGGATGAAGTGCAAAAGTGAGTACGAGGTTAGAAAGAAGGATTTCAGCAGGCTATCAACACGGCAAGTGTACGACTTTGGATTAGCACGGATACCTGCGGATCTTAAAGATGATGGGAATGTGTTACTTGACACTTACCATCAAATGGGAGGAGATAGAGCCACACTTCAGGATAACGTAGGGGGCTGCCATATGATTGAGGAAAGGTCTGGCGCTGCTACGTGAACACTTCAAACCCATTCTTGTGAAGGGATCTTGCTTTGATGAAGCATTGATGAATCAAATCATGGGCAACTTTGGCACAGGAGATTCTCTCAAGCGGAAGCACGAAGGAGAAAGCAACAGAAGGCCCGAGAAGATGAAAGTGCACAAAAGATCTCAATCAAAGGAGAAGATCACTTCCACGGCTATGACTTTAGTTCCGGCTTCTCCAAAGATCTAGTACTTCATTGACTATTGCACACCTCGGCGGGGCACTTCCATGCCTCCACCGAATCCGCAACATTCATTTCTCTTAGCCACTTTGTTCAAAGACTTTGTTCCAGAAGAGACGTTGAAGCTGCAGATGGTAGAGTTCGAAAGAGCTTTGTCCTTGGATGATTCAGAAGATGGCAGCCATAACACTGTAGCAGTTTCTGATGGAGAGGAAACAAAGCGGGAGATAGTAGTACACTCAAGCTGACTTTTCATTCTCCGAGAAATAACTTCTCGAAATGGTTGGCTTGCATGATTGGTTCCAAAAGCTAGAGTGGAAATGAACTTGGAGGAACACGACTTGCAGCTACTCGAGTCTAGGCGGAAAATATAGAAGACCTAAAGTTGCTAAGGTAACTTCAAGGTTGATCATCGAGGAGTCGGGGCAGAAGTTTGTTGAGATGTCGGTTCGATGGAGGGAAATTAGGATGAGCTCATGGCGAAAGATGTAACATGTACCCAAAGTACCCATCGGTCAAGCCACTACTGAAGGATTAAAGGGACACGCAGACATTGATAGATGCTCTATTCCTTAGGCTTGAAGCACGGAGAAAAAGTGGAGAAAGACGAACTTGAAGCAAGTATCTCGGTTGTGTGAAATCATAGCCAAGGTTGCTAAATCTTCCACTCACCCATTTCAGCTCAGGTGAGTGATCATCTTATGCAGGAGGTGGAAGATGCAAGCAATTAGGTGAAAGCTATTGTGAATGGAAGAATTTGATTATTCAATCAAGCTTCTGCAGTACTGACTTCGGAGAGGTACCACCCGCTTTGAAAGGTTATGAATGATGCGCAAAATCAGCTAAAGCAACTGGTGATGAGTATAGTAGATATGAACACGATTCTTTGAGAGTAACTGAGTACTTTGGCCAAAATCAACAAGTTGCATAGAGAGAAGTATTGGTTGCGGAAGCAGTTGTGCCGAGACGGATCGAGTTAGAAGGGTAAGCAGGTTTGGAGTTTGCAGTATCCTTCCGTTTGGAGATCTGCAGAGTTTTGCTGAAAAATATGCAGGCACTTGAGAGTAAGACATCGTCTTTACCAGACAGTATCATTGCTTTCACTAAGGAGGAAGTGGTCGGAAATGTTACTTCATATATACGGATCATTCCTAGCAGAATGCCTAATTCCCTGGAAGGGTCTCTTCTTATGGTACAAGGCAGAATTGATGGAGCTACTAAGCCTTTCACGATGAATTCCATTAGCAGACTGGTGGCACTACAAAGGATATTGCGAGGTTCGAGCCAAGCTTGGAAAATGTGGAAGCATGTATCAAGTGTTGAATGAAGGATTCTTTGCTTCAGGACAAAAAGGAAGCGGTGGCTAAAGAAGATGGGAAGATGTTGAATTACATGTTCGAAACAAGTATATCCAATATCAGAACAAAAAGAATACATAAATGTTACACATGGCTTGGCTTGACTTCTTCTATTTTCCACGTTCTGGATGAAATTGTAAAATTTTAAAGTTATTGGTTTTGAAACCATTACTTAAAGTTATGTGGAACAATTCTATTAGTTAAGTGATACATGTGTCACTTAAGGAGAAGTTAGTGGAGGATGATTGCCAAATATCATTTTTACTTGTTGTTTATGTTTCGATTCGATTGAGTTTCCCATTTTTACTTTCCCTTCTACATTCTATAAGTAGAAGAACCTCAGGTTAATGATCGAATTTGTAAGCAACATTCTTGTGTTCCGGAGACTTTGTCTTTGAAACCCCGAGAGCCACTTGAAGCAAAGGAATAAATAGGAGCAGATTTCCAGAGAATTTTGTGTCACGGTGTATTTTGTTTCTAGCTTTCTATCTTAGATCTTTGAATAAACTGTGTTATTTTAGATCTAGATCTAGAGCTGCCTTTGTTTATAATTCTGTGTTTATATCTATTGGTTTCTTCTATGTGCATGCAATCAACTCTGCTATCTATTGATTGGGATGCACATCTTCCCCATTTCTTCTCTGTGTTTATATAATTCCCTTTTTCTATAAATATTTCATTTCTTTAAACAACTGCTTACTTGCTGCAGAATTGTACAGCTATGGTTCATGAGTTGAACAGTTAAAGTAAAACCCCATATAGATACTAGCATACTTTAATTGACAAATTTGACACAGGAGCCTCATCGGTAAATGAGGGAGATTTATCTCATGACTGCCTAGGTTTTATGCTATGCAGAAAATCTAGCCAACAATACTAGATGAAATTCTGAACCGACAAAAGTCAACATCCGACAAGACTGGTCTTGGATATAAGGAAAGACAAGACACCGCTAACACAAAAGGTATAGAGTCGTCGAAAGAGACAAAAGAAGAGAAGTCAAAGACCTATGTAGAGACACTCAAGGAACCTATGAAGAATGAAGAGTTGAAAAGGGAGAAGAGATTTATGAAGATCAACACTTCTTACAAGGAAAACAAAGATGAGAACAAGTTTAGAAGACCAAATCCTCCAAGATATACTTACATTTCCGGTTTTGAAAATTCTTTCTATGGCTATTACTTATATATTGTAATCATTTTGGTCATAAGGCAATAGATTGTAGAATACGGGTGAGAGAAAACAATATAAAGAACAAAGGTGTGTATGGATTCTCAAATAGAAATTACAACTCCTTTGCTCCTTTATGTTAGGAAATAAGGGATAAAATATGCGGAATAATCCCTCACAGAATTGCAATAGTAGAAACTAATATGCAGAAAATATTACAGATCTCAAATAAAAGTGCAGAATAAAATAACACAACACAAAGAGACAATATTTAACGTGGTTAACCCAATTTGGGTTACGTCCACCAAGAATCACTTGCTCAGATTTTATTACAAGCCACCGCTCTCTCAATCTGATGCCCGGATCTGTTTGGAGCTATGCTTAACAAACTCTATAGAATTCACATCTCGAATTCAAAGCATATCTCGAATGTTTTTCCATACTTCTATCATATGCATAAAACCATATAAATAGACAAGCTACTTAGCAGATTTTACAAAACCGTGGGTATCAAAACCATGTCCCATAAACCTATGGGTCAAAATCCCGCCCATTTGAGAAAATCACGTTTCCCGATATATCGGGCACGTTTTAAGGCCCAATTTTTTTTTTCAAGGGTTGCGCCCCCAAACCCCAGCAAGACAACGTGGAAAGTGCATAGTACTCTTAGTGTACGCTTTTCAACACTTTCACACATGAAAACAGGCTCCTGAACCTAACACTTTATCCAATTATGTCAAGATATTGTTTGTTATAAGCTAATAACTATGGACATATGGCAAGATTTTGTAGAAGTGGTTTTGTAGAACCATCCAAATCGAACCGAGAAGGTAAATGCTCGAAAATAAAGAAGAAAGAAGCTACAAAATTTTGGAAACGAAGAAGCTACATTTGAATATCTACGGCGAAGTTGGGAGTAATATCCTTTGCTTATTCCCATTGAAAAAACAAGAGAAACATCGAGTTGAGGAGGAGCTAAACATTGCAATATTCAGCTCCTAGATTGGCCCTTTGCCATTGATGTCAAAGGGGGAGAATGACAGTAAGGGGGAGTTATAGCAAGGGGGAGTTGCAGAAAAGATTTTTTTTTTGGAAGGTTGCCATCAATGACAAAGGGGGAGATTGTTGGAAATATTGTCATTGATGTCAAAGGCTTAATCATTGATGTATTTGGTTAACGAAATCGTGTAACGGAAGCTGATGGAACTACTGACGGATGTTGACGGAAATGGTAGAAAGTAACGGAAATAACCAGCAGTATAGAAGGGCAGAAAATGAAAGTTTAAATATATGAAAAGAAGTGTTTTTGCATAAGGATTATCATGGTATAAGCGAGATATACACAGTTGTACATAGGAGAGAGATATCAACATTTTAAGGTGTTCATATGCCATGTTTTATGGTGAAAAAGAAGATTCAAATGACATAATTAAATCTCCATGTTTTAGTATGATAATGGGTGATTGAAAGAGCAATAAATATTTCCATAGGATGGTTTAAAATACAAATAAAAATGCTGTTTTTATTTTGGACGACCCCCTTTGGAAAATAGCGCCACTTTATAGTTATGGCCGACATGTGTATTTGCATTATTAAAATAAAAGATGGTTAATTAAATTAAATGAAAGGGAGTGTCGGTTGGTAGAAAAGATGCCTTTTTGAAAGGGTGCGAAAGACTATATAAGGAAGATGTTTGAGGGAGAAAGGGTATGAAATTCGAAATGAAAAATAAGAAGTAAAGGAGCAGATCTGAAAAACCTTTTAAATGAAGAGTTGCAGCGATTTATATATGTGAAGGGATTGAAATAAATAAGAAGAATATTTTGAGCAGCATTTTTGTAAGAAAAGTACAACTAATTTGAGTTTTTAAGGAAGTGTTCTATCATCTGTTAAAGCAACAACAACATAAAAGATAGAAAAGAGTTTGTTTGTCGTAAGGAAGGTTGGTGCCTTCATATTCGAAGAGATCGGTGTCTCTTGCTAAGTTGGTGCTTAGCAAAAGGAGTCGGTGCTCCCGTAGGTCAGGTTGCCTACGAAATTGTAATTTGGGGATTGGTGTCTCCCATAGGTTAGCGCAAACAAACATTTGAGAAATGTAATACAAAAGATTCTCTGTGGTTTTCTCCCAAAAGGGTTTCCACGTAAATCTGTGTTTGTTTGCTTTGCCTTAATTGTGGTTACGGTTACGAGATTAAGTGTTAAATTTAAAAAATATATCATAATCTTGATTCACCCCCTCTCAATATTATCTTGTGCTTAACAAAATTGACTTGCAAATTTTGGCATGGGAAATCCAAGGCGGTGGCGGGTTAGAATCACGACTCACATAAGCTTTCTTCCGCGACTTGGACTAAAAACTACCTCACCGGATCACTTTGCATGAATTCGGATGATGGAACAATTGAATTTATGGTTTTTCACGGAGAAATCACCCATTTCTCGGAAAGTGTGACTTGCTTCCAAACTGCTGCGTTAAAAATTAGCATTTACGTAATAGATTTCACTTTTACCTGAGGCCATGAGTGACTTCCAAAACCCCAAGCAATTGAATTGGTTAAGCAGAACGAAAGAAAAGACCAAGGGGAATTGCCAAATAGACTGCAGAGAAAAACCGAAAACAAACACAAAAGAAATAAACAAAAAAAAAAAACGAAAAACATGCCAGAAGTCGCAGACAATTGCTCGAAAATAACTTGCCAATTAACCAGTGTGTAAAAACTCTTCCCCGCGTGAATACTCTACTTAGATGTGAAAGTAATATTGGCGTGGAGATCCATGACGGGTTTAACTTCAGCACAAACTATTTTTAAAAGAACTTTATCTATTTAATAAATAAATAAATAAAACATTTTCAGACAAAACTTGGCGAAGGGATAGAGTGAGTTTTGGCATGTGGGTATTGGTCGAATTTGGCTTTTATGACTCTCTAGGTATACCTTAAAGCAATGCAAGCAACTACAGGCAAAACAAATTACAAAACACGACCCGTTACTTTAAAAGAATGAAAAATTTAAAAGCGGTAGTCTCAGATTTCAGGGTGTAATCTCGGGGATAACAGACCTTTATCCCAATTCTGTTTCCCAAAGGTTAAAGGGTGTTAGAAAGGGAAACTTATCATAATAAATTAATTATAAAAGTGCAACATAAAATAATATTATAAGCACTTTATATTAATTTATTAATGATAAAGTTAAATAGAAAAGAAAAATATAAAGTGATAGAGTAAAAATAAGAAAAAGGGGAAAACACTTTATATTTATTATTCTCCCCTTGGAGAAATTGCGACTTGCCTAGGGAGAGAAAAGTAGGTAGGGAAAAACATTAAATAAGGGACAAATTTGATTGGTTATCAAGGGTGGCTATTTGGGTCATAAGCTCTATAAAAGCAAGTCGACTTGCTTTAGGAAGGCATCACTTTGTTTATTATCAAATTTCAGATTTGTGTGTTGATCATTTTGCTTGCATCTACACCCTTGAAGACGAAAACCCTCCAAGAGCTCTAGAGAAGGACGAAAACCCTTCCTCTAGTTTGTGAGGATTCTCCACCTTGGGGTTTCCATTGTGCATCATTGAAGTAGCAGTAATTTTCAGTGTGTTTCCAGCAGTTAAAGGGAGAAGATTTGCAGATTTTTATCAAGGGTTTGAAGAAGAGAATTAGTGGCTACATTTTCCCTTGTTTCCAAATTTTTTGCTAGGAAGTGCGACTTGCATGGTTGGCTGTTCAGAGGTGTTATGAGCTTCCAAATTTCAGATCTGAGTTGCTGATTTAATTGCAGAATTTTAGTGGTTTGATTCAGTATTTATGGAGTGGTCTGATTTAGTATTTATGCAGTTTTTATCAAGGGTTTGAAGAAGGGAATTAGTGGCTGCATTTTCCCTTGTTTCCAGATTTTTCGCTAGGAAGTGCGACTTGCATGGGTGGCTGTTCAGAGGTGTTCTGAGCTTCCAAATTTCAGATCTGAGTTGCTGATTTAATTGCAGAATTTTAGTGGTCTGATTCAGTATTTATGGAGTGGATTTTGGCTCCTAAATATTTTATTTACAGACGGTGTCTGAAGGCAAGTTCTGCATATTTTTAATAAATAATTTCAGCCTCTTTTTGGTTCCCAAATGTGGAGTTATCTTTATGTTTTGGCTTTATAAATCCATTGGATCAGTTTAATGTGAAATGAGAGCGAATTTTGTTCTACTTTGGATGAGTTTCATATCCATACCTAGTCGCCATTTCCTAGAGTAAATTCAGATTTGCATTAGATAATTTGTCATAATTTCTATTATGTGCATTTGGGCTTTGGGATTGGTCTAAAATCCATTTGGGGAAATTGTCCGTTTGAGGACATTACACTAGAACACAACATGCCGACCTTTACTTCAAGCTCAATCAATGTTGAAGGGTTTTCATCCTCTAACAAAACCACTAGAAGGGTTTTTGTCCTTCTAGGAAGCCACACAAGAGGGTTTTCGTCCTCAAGTGGAAGAACATGGAGCAACAAGCTCACAATGCCCAATAATAGAAAATGTGCCAATCTAGATGCTCCAAATGAGCTCCTCTAATCCTCTTTTATACCTTTCTTTGGCGCCAAAGCCCATAAAGGTAAGGCCAACCCCTAATAAGTCATTATAATATTTTATTAAGCCTCATTAAAGGCACTAAACCCAGCCGACCTCATTAATAGCTTATTTCTTTATTTTGAGCTTATTAAAAGCTTTCCAACCTAGCCGACCCACTAAGAATGAGAAATACAAAAATAAAACATGAATATGAATGATGAAAACTGAAATATAATCCATGATCTTCCCTTGTTCAACCATTGCTTGCCAAGGAATCCTTTATTTTAGATTAATTCGAAAAAGGGACATTACAAGTTCTCTGCCCCAAAGGACTAATTATTGATTACTCGAATAGGGTTAAAGCGTGTTTCTAATCATTTTCAGATTGATGCTTGTTGGTTGATGGTGTATTTTTCAGATTTGATTCATTTGGGGTTGTGGCCAAACCCTTATTTTCAGTTTAATCCCTAGAAAGGGACATTACATAGTACTTAAAATTGATCTAGAATCATAAGAAATTATCCATAGATTATTAGTATCGTGTAGGTTTATGATTGTTTGAGAAAAATGACGTTTTCTCATCTATTATAAAATTTCTATTCATCACCATTTTGTTTGTTGAGATATCTAATAATCTATATGCTTTGGACTGTTCAGTATAGCCAACAAACATGTACGTTTTACTTTTAGCATCTACACCACTCCTTTTCTCTTTATGAATTAGTGCAAAAATAATTCAACCAAAAGTTTGAAGTCACTTACATTAGATGTTCTACTTGACCATGCTTTTTCAAGAGTGATGTTCTGTAGAGCTTTACGGGGACTTCTAATTAAGGATGTTTACAACAATATTTACTTATGTCTAATGCCAAAAAGGTATGTTCGGATTTGCACCATGCAACGTACCATCTTCATGGTTTTCTTGTTTCTCCTTTCCATGACTTCATTTTTCTATGGAGTGTAAGGAGGAGTATCGCCTCCATTGTCAAACCTTAGAGCTTTGACTTGTTTACTTGATTCATCTCAACCAAAGCTTTCCATGCAACAAAGTTAGAAAAGCAATCTGATTTTCTATTTAGGAAGTACACCCACATTTTTCTAGAAAAATCATCAACAAGAAATATAGAGCTCTAGGCACCATAGGAGTTTTCATTAGACCATGCAAATCTGCTTGTACCAGGTCCATTACTCCCGATGCCCTCCATGCCTCAACAATAACAGACGAATGTTTAATCTGCTTACCCAACTAACAAACTATGCCAATATTCTAACTTTGTTGAATAGACAAAAGTCTATTCACCATATTAGTCTTGCTTAACATATTTAGATACTGGCAACTGAGGTGACCATATCCTTCATGTCAAAGAATACTAGTGTTTTCAATTGAAGCTAGTGCATGTTCTTCTGCTTTGACACCATAAAATTTTATTATCTGAAGCTGCGGACATTATATTATTGAGTGGCTATTATAAAGCCCAAGTACAAGCTACAAAAGTGAAAGATATCCTTATCACTAACAACAACAAGCTTAAATAAGCTCAAGCAAACCTACGGATGACCAAACCAATAAATAGTTAAAATTTCAGCTTTATGAGATATCCTAACAACTAGCCAACTATTTCATGTAACACAATGTTACTTTATTACAAACATTATTAGCTACAAGTATTCTAACAAAAGAAGCATAAAATCCATGTTACGATATAACTCGGGATTCCCATTAAGGCCATTGCACAACAATCCAAGCATCCATGAGTTTTTGTTTTGAAGAAAAGATATTTGAAAACATAAGCAAGAGGTTTACCAAAATGAATACACAAGTAATTTATAAGCAAAGGTCACCAAAATGTTTTAAAGTTTCTTTTGTAACTTTAAAGGCGACCCTAAATTTGTGAAGTTTGGGCATATTGGTGACAACAGCCCTTTTTCAAAAAGATCCATAAAATAATTTTCAAGGAGCAGATTTTTTCTACTAGTCACCAAGACTTGCATTTTCTTCGAATCAGGTTGAATGTATCCAGCAAAGTTTTTACTCTAGTATTTTTCACTGAAAGATGTGTTGTCAGCTCTACAATTACCGATACTACCAGTTTTGCAATAAGGAATAGTACAAAGACTTTCCACTAAATATAAGGTGATTGTTTTGATGATGTTGTTAATGAAACATATGTACCTTTTTCATTGGTCGAATATGAACAAAGCTTTTTCACACTAATTTTTTCATGTAAGCAAGTGTTGCTAGGAAGAAGCAAATTTGAAATTTGGGATTCTTACTGCAACACTTCTATTATTTTATCATCTTCCATATCATTATTGCATCATGTTGCAGAGATAACTTCAAAAGCTTCAGCACTATACTTGTTTTCCATGACATAGAACTAATTGTTATTCAATACATAAATATCACTCTTTGCTGAGGAAAGCTATCCTCATATTTTTCTAGACATTTTTTTATCTGATTTAGGTGGAGTGCTCCAATCCGTCTGCGTTGCCGGAGCCTGGACAAAGACAGTCAATTGAGGAACCATTTGTCAAGGTTGTAGCCTTTGAGAGTATAGAATATCACAATTGTGAACATCTGTGTAATATAATTTGTCTTTTTGGTTTCCTTATTTAGAGATGTTGGGTTTACACTAGTCTGGATAGCATTTTATGTGAGACATGCTAAAACATGCCATAGCTGTTTCCAGATTGAACTGTTTACTCCTAAAGAGTATATTGGTTCTCTTATGGAGCTTGCTCAAGATAGACGTGGTGAATTTAAAGAGATGAAGTACATGAATGAAAACAGAGCTTCAATTGTCTATGAATTGCCACTAGCAGAGGTATACAAATTTTTATGCTGTTCCAAAGTGAATGTAGCCTATTGTGAAAAGATGGATTAGATTATTTCTCTTGGAAGATATATTGAACACTTCTTCTCTGTGTGCACCTTACATTCTGATTTGTCTCCAGACACATTGGCCATTTTTGTCACTTGAAGTTAATAAAATTTTAATTTCAATTTCGAGGTTTGATCTAAAGAATGCATACTGTTTTCCTCACTATATGTTGGCATGTTCATTAGATGGCAGGGGATTTCTTTGATCAACTCAAGTCAAGGAGCAAAGGTTACGCTAGTATGGAATATTCATTTGTTGAGTGAGTATCAGCCAATGGTTAATGATACCTTCATTGTGTATTGGTTTCTAGAAAGCCATGTTCTTTTACTCAAATTGAAGAAACATATTGCTTTACGTTTTCTGCTTAGTTTTGGCGATTACAATGAAAATAGCCGTACAAGTTAGACTGATTAGGCTGCAAGCATTTGATCTTCAAAATTTTCACTTTCTAGGATGATGAAGATATCAATCATGGAAGTCAATTATGTAGTTGTCTAGTGGTAAGTAGGAAAGCTTATCAGGTATTTTAGGTTCTTATGAAATGAGCTTTTATGATGAAAGGATCATGGGTTCACCTTTGATTTACCATAAGCATATCATTTAAAAAGAGTGCTTATCACTATAATCGACCAAGTTCAAGCCTAATAGGGGCCCTCCCCATGATAATCTGATGTAAAATAGAGTTAAATAACCTCACTAGTTGGGTTTAGTGGGTCATGCTCTAGTTGTAAGGCAGAGCAATTGCCATGATGATGACCTGGATTGTGGTTTGTTCCCCTTGTCAAAGCATCTGTATAAGTGCAGATCAAAAATGTAAGAGGTGGAGTGAGATGGATTAGAAACCTCTTGAACATAGGCTCCAAGACAAAAAACTATCTAAGCATAATAGTGGACTTCCATATGCAACAAATAGATAGCAAGTGAAAGTATTTTTGGAATTCACCTTATCAAAGACATTACTAGCCTAGGCGAGAATAAGTTTGTATGTGTTTGCTTGTAACTTATTCAAAGGATTTTAACGCGATATCATAAGAAACACGAAAGATCGAAAGTGTTTTTGGAGGTGCAAGATGACAGAGGTGAATTAGTCTAAATTTGGGTCTTCAAAAATGGAAAAAACTGCCAAATAGAAATTTTAGGATGGAAAATTATATTACACTTAACATTAATCTTAAACTATGATCCAACTCATGAAAGGAGATTATTTCTACCAACCTTACTATTGATCACCTCCCTCAATACCTACATACTCACGTGAAGAGAAAAACTATTGTAAACATTGCTAGCATTAAATGCATCCCACTCAAGCAATGCAGAAAATTTGGTGACGTCATCTCTGTTACCCAAAGGGAGAGAAATTTGGGCCTTTGGGTGTTGAGGTGTTAGGGCACACGATTGAAATACAGTTGTATTCATTAGGATGGGAATGAAAGATGTTTGCTATTGGTTAGGGCTTGAGCGAGGTATTTGACAACATTCTCTCTTGCGTTGTGCTATACTAAGTATTGCATGGATAGACCTCTACAACACTTGACCAGGGCTTCTGTCATATGATCAAAACTCCATAGAATATGTATGCAGAAAGGCACTTGTCCGGCTCTTGATCCTTAGGAATTCGTCACTCCAACATATCAGCTCAAGCGGTTGTGACTTATGAGACTCCACATCATAATCAGTTTGGATTAAATTCCAATCAGTTCCATATTTACAGCTGGAAGTGATGATGTTTACCTCAAATAGTTCTTCAAAACCCACCTTGTGATGATGAACAACTTTGTCACCTTCCCAAAAATGTGTGTATTTTTGGCCTTATTCTTCAAAATTTTTGGTAAGATGTCTTTTACAAGGTCTTTGTTTACCTTTGTGAAGGTCTGAGAGGAAGAAATAATTTCCAACAGTTAGTCATTTCCTGAAATTTTGAGTTTTGGGACTTTTTCGTGTTTTCATGGGTATTTCGGGTTTTGGTGTCCCTCATGTCCCATGTTCCATCAGGCTCTCAGTTGCCGATTCCCCGACTTCCCCGCATTGAGCTATCTTTTCTTTGTGTTGCGGGTGTTTCGGCTTTCTGCAACGAACCTTCGTCCCTTGTGCTCCAAAGGTCTTGCCGGTTCCCGCATCCCCACAATCCTCAAATTCACTAAGTCCCCTTTGTCTTGCGGCGTTTCGGCCTTGCGGTGAACTTGTGTCCCAATGTCCCGTAGACCTCCGGTCGCGTCGCTCATCCGATTTACCCGATTTCCACTTTGCCCGCTAGTCTTGTGCGGAAGTTTCGGTCCTTCATGTTCCAAATGTCCCGAATGCCCCGGACCTCTGTTTCCTGCACCACCGCTTTTGCCGCACTTCTCCCACTGCGGGCATTTCGGGTGTTCGTGTCCCTCATGTCCCACATAAACTTGGGCCTCTGTGCTACCTTCTTCCGCCATACCCGCACTATATGGGAAGTTGGTCTACTTTCTGAATGTTTCCAAAATATCCCAAGTCATTAAATGCCCTCATTAATTAATTCTTGCCAACCTTCCTCTAACAGGGTTATATAAACAGATGGGTTGTTCACTCTTCACCGTCACAGTCTTAACCTAAGCTTTACGCACCCTGTTCTAAGCTTTAGCCGTAGCACAGGACTTCCTTTGCCATTTTCAAAATTTCAAGTGTTTCGATCCAAAAAGGTTGCCATTCTTTTAATAACCGAAGGTCGGGTTTTCGTAGCCCTATATGTGTTTTTCAAGGATAATTCTCCCCGTGCCTCACCGTATTTCTTGAAGAAAATACCTTCTCATCTCCTGTTCCTTGGCCCTCCGTCATCATTATGAAGGTTCATTATAAGGGCCACGAACATATTTCATCCCTTGAAACCTCTGTACCTAATATAGGAGACACGGATGTACAACACTTGGATTTCAATGATTTTTGGGCACGAATCAATGATGCAAACCCACACTGTGGCACAACACATCAAAGATTCGGAATAGCACATGCAGGAGGGTTCCCAGTCTCAGTTCAATGCATGGACACAATTTTGGCGTGTGCTTCTCACTTCGATCCTGATACAAGTGAAATCACCGACTCCCAAGGACAGGTCATTGCCAAATTGGATGCGGGGTGTATAAGGGATGCCTTTGGAATTCCAGTATTTGAAGATGCCAATGTCCTTTCCTTGGCGCAAGCTCGAACTTGTTTGATCAAGAATCTGATAAATATAAGAACATGGTAGCCAAATCCTAGTTTAAGGTCCCGAAGAAAGGAGCTTCTAGATTGCCCAAAGCCATGTATCAAGTGATTTTAAAGAAGAGATCTCTGACATCATCATTCTCTTATCCAGGATAATGGGGCTCCCTGTAAGCAATGAATTTCATTATTGGATGTGTCCTTTCATCAACATCATATGTGAGGGAAAACAAAATTTGGGTGGGAGAAATCATTTGTGCTAACTTGACTGAACAGTTGGATAATGTACATAGGACTCATGATTTCTACATGACTTCTTATCTAATGTACATTGTTGGAGCATATAGGGAATGGTTGGGTCTTTCTCCAGATGAAGATAAAAAGAATGCTCCAGTGTATGAATACTACACAAAGTTGACCCTGAAGAACAACAATCATCATTTTAGGAGGGTCAATGATGCTTTCACAATGTACATAGTTAGGCTCTGGAGGGTGATACAACTAGAAGATTCTTTGATGAGGCCATGCAGTTAATATCCATTTATGGCAGTTATTATATTCAATTCAGAAAATTCTCCTATATTAGGTTGGCATGCTTTGAGGACTCTCCATACAAGCTTCCTATGTACTGTAATGACAAGATTGCCTTGGTAGAGATTTGCAGGCAGCTAGATAAGCTGCACAGAACCTGCAAGGATAAGAAGATAGGAGGTATACATTTCCCAATCATTCTTGGAAATTATACTTGTAGGACTGCTTTAGATGCTCAGAATATTGAGAGGACAATGGCTTCTTTCAATTTCCATTTCTTTCAGAAAAGGTCATGTTTTGATATCAAAGGTTTCATTGATAACAATGTAAGAATGTCTTTCCATCACCTTCCTGATGTGGAGGACTCTTTGGGCAGATTGCTCAGACAATTATGAAGCAAGGAGAAGATTCTATGGTCGCCTTTCTTTGCAACAAATCAAAGATTTTGGCATCTATAAGGTATCTGATGAGCTATAGGATGATAATGAAGAGCTACAATCTCTTGAGTTTGATAAAACAATCAGGCATACTCTTGAAACTATTGATTGGTTTGAGAAGGAAAAGGACAACTTGCAAGAGATCATAAAGCCAGTCATAGTCAGAACTAAGGTTTGGTTTGATAAGAAAATGAAAGCTTACAGAAGCAACAGAGTTACATCCCCTTCTCAGGAAGCTTCCTCATCTCAGAGAGAGGCCTCTACTCCTACACCTGGGATATCAACTCAGGCTGCCTCTTCCCCTCCTGGAGTTTCAACCTTGGTATATACTAAAAAGGGGAAAATTGAGAAGATGGAAAGGGTGCAAGAGGCAGTTGAAGAGGAGGGTAAGCTCTTATCTCCTCCAAAGCAATCTGAAACAGATAGGATATTGAACAAATTGTTGATCTCTGTGGTGATGAAGAAGAAGGAACTAGAGACCATGAGGAAAGCAACCTTGAAGGAGGCAACATAGAAAAAGAGGAAGAAGAAGATGATAAGAAAAATAATCATACTTCGGAAGTTGAGACCGTGGTCATTCTAGAATCATCTGTCAAAGAGGCTCTAGTCAAGGAGGTGCTGTTTCTAATATTGGGACATCTGTTTTGGAAGTATCAGTTGCACAGACCTTAGGGTCAATGAGCACTCTAGCATTGGGGCCTATTGTTCCTTCTTCTTCTATTTCTTCATTTACTTGGGTTCAACCATTTGTAGATAGTAAGAAAAGGAAGACTCCATCCAAAATTGTTGCCCCCAAATTTGATGCAGTGGCTGCTCTCCTAGGAACAACTCCAATTCCTCTTGCCAAGAAAGCAAAACCACTTCCAGATTGGTGTCTGATTCTCAAGGTCAGCAATTTTGGAGATTGCTAAGCCTAAAGTGGATAAGAATGAAAAATATTTGATGATGAGTGATTTGGAATTGACAAGGATCCCTTTGGGAGAGTCTACCCTGAAAGTGAAGTACACAATTTAAAAGAAACAATGTCTAGGGTAATTGAGAGAGTAGAAAAAGGAAAGCAGTCTCAAGAGCAGCTTGAAGAGCATATACAAGTTCTCTCAGACTTTATCAGATCTCTCCTAGCTAGTGATAAGGTAATTGATCCTACTCCTCTGAATGCAATGCCCCCTCTTGCTGTTCTAACCAATGAAGAGGTCCAAGTTATTAAGGACATTCATAAACATGCTGCCTATGGGAAGGCAATGGAAGCAATGGTTGATGATATGCTAGTTTCAGTCTGAATTTTATGGATGAAGCATATAAAGTATATGATAATATTTTCTCAATTCAGCAAAGATTCACCACAGTCATCACTGGTTTTGAAAAGGAGCTCAAGCTATGGGTAGATTGTATACAAGATCTCAAACAGATAAGTACAACTGATGAGCAGACCCTCATTGCAAATAAAGTCTTTGATGACAAAGAACAATTTGTCCAAGAAATGGGTGCATAGTGTGGATTAAAGGTCTTGAAATTTAAATTAATTAATGTCTCGAAAAGGGGACATTACAATCTTACCATTACATGCCATAAACTCTTCAAACTTGGATACTTCCATTGAAAACCTAGGTCCTTTGAAGATCTAAGCTCGATACCAATGTAATTACCCTTTCAAGGGTTTGACACTGTTGGCTAGATTTTCTGCATAGCATAAAACCTAGGCAGTCATGAATAAATCTCCCTCATTTACCAGGTGAGGCTCCCGTGTCGATTTGTCAATTTAAGTATGCTAATATCTAAATGGGGTTTTACTTTAACTACTCAGTTCATGAACCATAACTGAACAGTTCTGCAACAAGTAAGCAAGCTTGTTTAAAAGAAAGGAAAAATTTATAGAAGAAGGGAAAGGGAATTATATAAACACAGAGAAGAAATGGGGAAGATGTGCATCCTAATCAATAGATAGCAGAGTTGATTGCATGCACATAGAAGAAACCAATAGATATAAACACAGAATTCTAAGCAAACATAGCTCTAGATCTAGATCCGAAATAACACAGTCTATTAAAAGATCTAAAATAAAAAGCAAGAAACACAATACATCGTGACACAAAGTTCTCCGGAAATCTGCTCCTGTATATTCCTTTGCTTCAAGTGGCTCTCAAGGGTTTCAGCACAAAGTCTGGAACACAAGGTTGCACTTACAAATTCTCGATCATTAACCCGGAGGTTCTTCTCCTACTTATAAAATGTAGGAGGGAAAGTATAAATGGAAGCTTTTGGTTGAATTGGCACATGTGGAAGTCGGAGGAAAGAAACAACGGCAATCTCCATCCTGGAATTCCTCTTTGCATGACAAGTATGATTTGCAATTGAAAATAGAACCTTCTATTTTGCATGTCCGCCACCTATCTCCAAGTAGTTGACTTCTTCAAGTAATGGCTTTTAAACCGTCACTTAAGTTATATAATTTAATTGATCGCTCAATTACTTTGTCGGAGGAAAAAGAAGAAGGAAGAGGAAAGCAAAGCGCAGTCTTGTCCTTTTTCATGTTTGCATGCAGCTGATTCTTTTGCCTTTGATTCTCACCAAACTGGATCTGGGAGTAGTTGGATCTGGAAACAAGCTAGAATTGGAAACGACTGGATCTGGAAACAACAAGCTGGATCTGGAAGCGAGCTGGATCTTGCCTTCGCCTTGTCTTCTCTTTTATCCTTGAAGCTTTTGCAGTTCTTCTCTAGTACATGCATCAATGTGATGTTTGCCGTAGATAACTCATCATCCTTATTTTTAATTGCATATGACCAATTAAAAATTCTAGAAAGCACTCCGGATGAATGAAAATTCAATGAAGGCTTCGACTAGAAGATGGGAGCATTTGCACAAGATCTTGGAAGGAATTTTCCACGCACTGACTTCTTCACGGGCTGCATTCGAAATAAGAGGATGAAGCCTTTGTCTTAAGCTTGTCAGGCAACTATGAGATCTGGATTTGGATCTGCATATGGATTTGCATCTACATCTGCATCTGGATATGGATCTCGCACTGCATAACAAACTTTGCAATCCGGGTTTGTGGATGGAAAAGTCAGTAGCTCGAATAATTCCACTTTGCTTTTAATCGCACTTGCACGCAGGAGTGAAGTTTTCTCTGCACGCATTAGTGAAGTCTTTCCTGCTCTAGATCTATCTATCAATTCAGCAAGAGGTTCCGAGCCTAGATCCGTGTCTCCAATATCTGCAAATTTAGAAGTGATGCATGACTCCGTTGTGCTTTCTTTTTCATTTTTCTTCGCCATAGCTTTGTCTATCTTTGTCTGAACAATTCTTTTTCTTCTTATTTGACTGGAATTCTTCAAAACTGGTGCAGATTTGGATAATCCTTCAGATTTGGAGGAAATATTCAATGTATTGGACATTGATATAAGTTCCTTTTCTTTATAAAAGCACATGTATCTAACTCCTGCAATTAATTCAAACAAAGATGGCAACCGGAGCATGCACAATGAATTTTAATCACAAAAATCTGCATAATTCAAGCCTGCTGCCCCAAAATTTGACGTTTTATTTGCATGCAAAGCGAGCATGAATTTTACCAACCTCACCGAGCACTGTATCACTTCTACAAACAATTATGCAGACACAAATCAGCCTTCTTCAAAGCATGCGCCAAAACTAGAAGCTTTTAGCATCAAATCCACCTTCCTCTGAGCAAAATCCTTCTCCAAATGGGGCGCACTTTTCCTCTGGGCTGCACTTCTTTACCTGTGAATTAATTAATTCATCCTTATGGCAGCCCCTGCTTATATAACCCTCATAATTCTATAATTAATAATTGCCCTTCCTATTCCTGGCAATTAATTAATTAAAAATCATGCTCTTCTCTTTAATTGATGTGTTAAAGTAGCATGTTTTTATGCCAGCCATCCAATTAATTAAATTAATCCAATATAAACATCCACTCTTCACTCAATTGAAGTTTCACGGTGTGCTTTAACCTTAGCCACTTTGAAAATATGAATTAGTTTAATCATTTAATACATAAAAAATATTATTTCTCTCCCAATGGGGCTGCATTAAATAAATTAGATTTATTTAATTTTTGAATTCTATTTTTAAATTCTTTTTGTCCACTTCCCTTTGTTGACTTTTCCACAAGCTTAGGTGCCAAAATTGGGTGAATAAATATTAACAAATATTTATTTAATGCATTATTATTCGCCCAAGGTGGGTCGCACTTTTTAGCATAATAGAATTCTATTTTTAAAAACACATGGCAATGGGAATTTTTACCTGGCAGCAGCGTCGGAAATCCCATGATCTACTTAAGTGATTTGACTTTGACAATGGGATTATTTACCTGCATGGTAGGCAATAAAATCCCATGATTTCACTTAAGTCACTTTTCTTTATTTCACCATGGGAATTTTTACCTGCAAGTGGCAGCAATAAATTCCCGATTTGCTCTCTTGCATCTAATTTTCTCACCGCAGCCTTAAGTGAATTTTCTATCATGGGAAAAAGTACCTGCTAGCGGTACAAAATTCCCTTTGCCTGCTTGCTTCTATTTTTTCCATTGCGGCTTAAATCCTTTGTTTTTCAAAAATGCGCCCAACCCGCGAGGCTTTTTAGTGCACGCGACTTCGTCTTTTCCTAGTGAACCGGACCTCCGATGGCGACTTCTTTCGGGCATAACGTGCGTATATGTTCTCCAGTTGCTTGGGCCAGAATCGGGCTAACCCAATAAAGGAATCGATCTAGAGAAATTTCACGAAAAATGAAACAAGAAAACACAAAAACACGAAAAATTGCCGAAAGTCACAAATAAAGCCCAAAATTTATTCCTAGTTAAAACCCTTCTCGGTATATAGGAATAATGATATGTTCGATCACAACAGGGTTAAAACGGAGCGCAAATTGCCTCAAACGGGCACAAAAATAATTAAATACAAATTTCCCATAAACAAATCTCGACAACGAATATAACAATTTTGGGCATCTGCGTATTTGGCGAAAAAGACTAATATGGCTCTTTGGGAATATCTTGTGTAATACAAAAACTTTCAGCAATAAAAACACAAAACAACCCATTATTTTATAAGTACGAAAAATTTTCGGGTAGGGTAGCCGCAGATTTCGGGATGAAATGCTGGGGACCAATCGGCTCCGTCTGTGGACATCTTTTTCTCTGTCGAATGACGAGGGAAAGATGAGATCCCAAAGATCTCTGGTTTCGTATCTTGTCTTTTGGGCTTGGGGTCGAAAACAAAAACAACACAACACAAAAACAAAACAAGGAAAAACAAACAAAGTTTTATTTACATACATACATGTTTTAACTCGCTTTTTCGGGCCTCTGAACAGCTTGAGATGCTTGCCGTTGAAAAGGCAATGGTAACTCAATTCCATCCTAGTAGGCGGGAAGAAGGTATCCATTCCTTCAACTCTTTTGATCACGAAGGGCCCTTTCCAGAGTGAATCAAATTTGTCGTGCATGCCCTTCGGTTCATATCTCTTGTCCCACTAGAGTACCCAATTTCCGATCTCGAACTTTCTTTCTCTGGCCTTCTTGTCAAATACTCTGGGCAAGTCCTTATCAACTTCATCTAGTGGTGGCGCATCCTTTCTTCTCTCCGTGACAGGTAAGTCTGCATCAACTTGCTCCGTTCCCAGATTTATTTCTGCATTTCTGAGGAAGAACTATCACCATATTCTTTGTTCTTCTTCAGATATTGATCATGCTTGTTGAAAGTCTCCACTAAGGAAACTAAACCCTTGGGGATTTTGTTACCTTTTGGTTGGACTATTCCACTATTGTCATCATAACCTGGATCAGCTTTTTCTGTGACTGTTTGTCGTGGTGGTGATTTACTCCCTTCAACATGCAGACATGCAGATGTTTGTTCAAGGACTCTGGGGTAGTAGACCATCTCCACTTTATAGTTTCCTTGTCTGAATATGGACGGTGGTCTATCCGGATTCCATAGTACAGCTGTGACTGCCAAAGAATCTGCCTTGGAGTTTTGATTTATTGGAATGAAGTCAATAGAGAAGGCTGCAAAATCGAATGTGGCGAAAAACACTTTATCTCTGTAATGCTCCAGCTTATCTCTTTTGACTTGACTTCGCCTCTCTAACCCGCTTTACTAGAAGTTCAAAGATCTCCTTGGGCTTTGAGGAATTTTTCTCCTTTCTTCTTGGCTTGCTCCATTCCTAAGCAAGTGATGCCTCATACTCCGCCGTATGATTGGTGTTCTCGAACATCACTTGTGGGAGTATGGAAATATCTCGATGATCTCGAAGATATTAGTAGAGCGCCCACTCCTAATCCAAAAGAACATGTGCCTTTAAACTCCACTTTTTCTTCTTCTTTTCTTGTCTCTCGGCTCTAGTCGAAATTTTGGCTCTGGAATGTTTTTATCTGTTTCCAAGAAATAGACCCCACGGTCGATTCTGAAAAATAATCGAGATCTAGGATCCTCGATTTTGTAAACGTGTACTGGACTTCTTTTCCAACTCCAACTTATGGTTAAGCCCTTTGATAGGAATATCCGCACAGACCAATCCATCTTTACTTCTCCTCCCGAGTTTTTGCGTGAAGTTTTTATTCAAAGAACATCCCATAGGAGACAAGAATATCTGCAACTAAGATTGTCATCTTTAATCTCTTGTCAGAAAAGCCTGCCAGAATAGCTTGCACATCTTTGATTTGTCCGATTAAAGGGACTTGTCTCTCCATGGAATAACACCTTTTTATGGTCTTTGTCAAGGTAAGCCTAAGAGCATCTGCAACTTTAGCTGACATGACATTGTTAGACACACTGAATCTAAAATGTATTTACTTAACTTGAAACCATTAAGCAATAGGGAAACATAGAACGGTTCCACTCTTTCAGAAGATGGTGAGGATTTAACAACTGCAGTGTTGTTTTGTGGAGGAGTATCTTTGGGCTTAGGCAAAAGGCCTTTTGATGTATTGGATTGTCCTGGTGATTGTACATATTTGACTAGCCTATTTAACTGCTCAGGAAAAGCTCTCAGGTATTCGGCTTCTGACATTTGAACTTTAGTTTTCTTGGCATGATCAATAATGTCAAAAGAATAAATAGATTTAGATACCTGAGCCGCTTTCTGTGGTTGAGATGAAGAACTCGCATGCTTACTTCCAGAGCTAAGGAAGAAGGCAAAGGGATGCCCCTTCTTTGTTCGTCAGCTAATGCCTCAGCTTGGCGAGTTTGTGATCTTGTAAGTACTACATATGTATGACCATGATCATCTTCATGAAGTTTCTCATCGTCATGTTCAAATTTGTAGTTCAGGTAATTAATGTTGGAGTTGCCAGTAGGACCTACAAAATCATCATCCTCGAGCTGATCAGCGTCAGCTTCCTGGTCTTCTTCATTCATCTCCACATTGTTTCTGGGAGCAGCTTCAATTGCTAATCTTTGGGAACCAATGCGGTTCCGGTTGTTGAAATTCCGAGCAGGGGCAGTATTGTTGCCCTGAGCCATTTGAGCCATTTGTTTCTTTATCTACGCCATCTCATTTGCTAACTTTTGCAATAGTGAATCGGATGTAGTAGCAGAGGATGAACTTTCAGCTCTAGAAGTGCTGCTCTTTATCTTTCCAGCCATGATAAGGTCGTCTTCAATTTCACCCGCCATGTTTTGGGCTGCTAACAAATCAGCAGGACGTGCTCTTCGTAGTTGATAGCTTACTTCAGGAAGCAAAGCATTGATGAAGAACACCTTTTGATTCTCATCATTCAGAGAAAGAGTTGGAATTTTGCAATAAAATCCCGCATGTGCTCATGTGGCTCCTTCTTCAACAAAGTGAGTTGAGTTATCAATGTATTGGAATCTTCAGCTGGTTTGAATCTTTTCAGAACGCATCCCGCATAGTAGCCCAGTTGGTTATGGTACTAGGAGCTAGCCGGTAGAACCATTCTCCAGCCAAGTCATGCAGAGTCTGTATGAAGAGCCGGACAGATACATCTTCATGTTCGACTGCAAGCACTCCACAGGATATGAAAAACGCAGCCAAGTGGTCATTTGGATTCTGCTTGCCATCTCCAAAGAATTTTGGAAAATTCTTTCTCGTCCCTTTAGGTAGATCATGCATAGGAGTCAGATTCAGAGGCCCAAAAGCTGCTCCCCATGGGACGGGTACTAACTGATTCTGCATGTTGACTGGGGCACGTCTTCTCCTTGTGTAGACTTGATGAATAATTCTAGCAGCCGGAATGTGCTGAAGGGGATCCGGATCTGGATGCGTTTGCACTCGTCTTCCTGGCGAAAGACTGGATCTGCGGCTTCTAACTTATGGAGGGTGATTAAAATTGAATTGCTCCTGCAATTTGTAGAAATGATCAATCCTTCCTTGCACTTTCACGATCGGGTGAATGGATGTTCACTAGGTTGAGATTAAAATGGGAAAACACTCGATCTCTGCAATGATAAGCCTTGATCTCGCAAAAATAGTTGTTCCCAACGGAGTAACTAAAAAGCATTGGCTAACTTTTCGCATAGCATAAAACCTAGGCGATCATGAGATAAATCTCCCTCATTTACTTGGCGAGGCTCCCGTGTCGACTTGTCAATTAAAGTATGTTAATATCTAAATGGGGTTTTACTTTAACTACTCAGTTCATGAACCATAACTGAATAGTTCTGCAGCAAGTAAGCAGCTGTTTAAAAGAAAGGAAAAATTTATAGAAGAAGGAAAGGGAATTATATAAACACAGAGAAGAAATGGGGAAGATGTGCATCCCAATCAATAGATAGCAGAGTTGATTGCATGCACATAGAAGAAACCAATAGATATAAACACAAAATTCTAAGCAAAGGTAGCTCTAGATCTAGATCTGAAATAACACAAAGTCTATTAAAAGATCTAAAATAAAAAGCAAGAAACACAATACACCGTGACACAAAGTTCTCCGAAAATCTGCTCCTGTATATTCCTTTGCTTCAAGTGGCTCTCAAGGGTTTCAACACAAAGTTTGGAACACAAGGTTGCTGCTTACAAATTCTGATCATTAACCCGGAGGTTCTTCTCCTACTTATAGAATGTACGAGGGAAAGTACAAATGGAAACTTTTAATTGAATGACACATGTGGAAGTCGGAGGAAAGAAACAACCGACAAACTCCATCCCGAAATTCCTCTTTGCATGACATGTATGATTTATAATCGAAAATAGAACCTTCTATTTTGCACGTCCGCCACCTATCTCCAAGTAGTTGACTTCTTCAAGTAATGACTTTTAAACCAATCACTTAAGTTGTATAATTTAATTGATCGCTCAATTACTTTGTTGAAGGAAAGAAGGAAGAGGAAAGTCTGCAGTCTTGTCTTTTTCATGTCTGCGTGACGCAATGATTCTTTTGCCTTTGATTCTCACCAAATTGGATCTAGGAGTAGCTGGATCTCGAAAAAATAAGGCATTGGATCTCGAAGTGAGTGGATCTTTCCTTCGCCTTGTCTTCTCTTTTATCCTTAAAGTTTTTGCGCTTCTTCTTCTCTAGTACATGCATTAATGCGATGTTTGCCGTAGATAACTCATCATCCTTATTTTTAATTGCATATGAGCAATTTAAAATTCCTGAAAGCACTCGGATGAATGAAAATTCAATGAAGGCTTCAACTGGAAGATGGGAGCATTTGCACAAGATCTTGGAAGGAGTTTTCCACGCATGACCGACTTCTTCACGGGCTGCATTCAAACAAGAGGATGAAGCCTTTGTCTTAGGAAGCTTTTGCAAACTATGAGATCTGGATCTGGATTTGCATATGGATTTGCATCTCGCATCTGGATATGGATTTGCGCTTGCGCATAACAAACTCGACAACTAAATTTGTGGATGGAAAAGCTGCACTCGAATAACTCCACCGCTTTTAATCGCACGCATGAGTGAAGTTTTCCCGCACGCATGAGTGAAGTCTTTCCTGCTCTAGATTTGTCTATCAATTCAGCAAGAGGTTCCGAGCCTAGATCCGTCTCCAATATCTGCAATTTAGAAGTGATGCATGACTCAGTTGTACTTTCTTTTTCATTTTTCTTCGCCATAGCTTTGTTTATCTTTGTCTCGAACAATTCTTTTTCTTCTTATTTGACTGAAATCTTCAAAACGATGCGATCTGGATAATCCTTCAGATTCGGAGGAAATATTCAATGTATTGGACATTGATATAAGTTCCTTTTATTTATAAAAGCACTTGTATCTAACTCTTGCAATTAATTCAGACAAAGATGGCAACCAGAGCATGCACAATGAATTTTAATCACAAAAATCTGCATAATTCAAGCCTGCTGCCCCAAAATTTGACGTTTTATTTGCATGCCAAACAAACATGAATTTTACCAACATCACCTGAGCACCTTTATCACTTCTACAAACAATTATGCAGACACAAATCAGCCTTCTTCAAAGCATGCGCCAAAACTAGAAGATTTTAACATCAAATCCACCTTCCTCGAGCAAAATCCTTCTCCGAATGGGGCGCACTTTTCTTTGGGCTGCACTTTTTACCCGTGAATTAATTAATTCATCCTTATGGCAGCCCACATGCTTATATAACCCTCATAATTCTATAATTAATAATTGCCCTTCCTATTCTGGCAATTAATTAATTAAAAATCATGCTCTTCTCTTTAATCGATGTGTTAAAGTAGCATGTTTAAGGACAACCATCCAATTAAGTAAATTAATCCAATATAAACATCCACTCTTCACTCATTGAAGTTTCACAATTAGTGTGCTTTAACCTTAGCCACTTTGAAAATAGGAATTAATTTAATCATTTAATACTTTACAAAATATTATTTCTCTCCCAAATGGGGCTGCATTAAATAAATTAGATTTATTTAATTTTGGAATTCTATTTCTAAATTGCTTTTGTCCACTTCCCTTTGTTGACTTTTCCACAAACTTGGGTGCCAAAATTGGGTGAATAAATATTAACAAATATTTATTTAATGCATTATTATTCGCCCAAGGTGGGTCGCACTTTTTAGCATAATAGAATTCTATTTTTAAAAACACATGGCAATGGGAATTTTTACCCTACAAGGCAGCCCCGAAAATCCCATGATCCACTTAAGTGATTTGACTTTGACAATGGGATTATTTACCACCTGCACGTGCACAATAAAATCCCATAATTTCACTTAAGTCACTTTTCTTTTATTTCACCATGGGAATTTGTACCTGCAAGGCGACAATAAATTCCCGCTTCGCACTTTCTATTTTTCCCACTGCAGCTTAAATCCTTTGTTTTCCAAAAATGCGCCCAACCCCGCAGGGGCTTTTTAGTGCACGACTTCGCTTTTCCCAGTGAACCGGACCTCCGATGGCGACTTCCTTCGGGCATAACGTGTGTATATGTTCTCCAGGCTTGAGGCCAAGAATCGGGCTAACTCGACAAAGGAATTGATCTAGAGAAATTTCACAGAAAACAAAACGGGAAAACACAAAAACACGAAAAATTGCCAAAAGTCACAAATAAAGCCCAAAACTTATTCCTAGTTAAAACCCTTCTAGTATATAGGAATAATGATATGTTCGATCACAACAAGGTTAAAACAGAGCACAAATTACCTCAAACGGGGCTCAAAATAATTAAATACAAATTTCCCGAAGACAAATCCCGACGACAGAATATAACAATTTTGAAGATTTGGGTAATTGGCGAAAAAGGCTAATATGGCTCTTTGGGAATATCTTGACGCAATACAAAAACTTTCAGGCAATAAAAACACAAAACGATCCATTATTTGAAAAGTACGAAAATTTTTCGGGTAGGGTAGTCGCAGATTTCAAGATGAAATCTGGGGACACACAACCAAACACACCAAATGCAGATTTGAAAATTAAATTGCAGCAGACTGAAAGTATAAAATCAACGACTTGAACTATCACCAAATATGCCAAAAATCACCACAAAACACCACAAATCAACTCGCCACAATTATGTATATATTTTATGGAATATTAAGAGCCAAAAACACAAAGAAATGTTGAAGATCTCACTGCTGGAAATTAATTATAAACTGGAAATTGCAGCCACAAGAAAAATATGAAATATGGGTCTAGAAACCCTCTAAATTCACCAAACTTCAGATTCCGGCCTTTAAAAATATTACAAATCAGATTATCAAACCAGATTTCTCAAATACTTCACCAAATGTTCCAAACCCTACCCAAGGTAGGTTGCTCCACCCCAAATAAATAAAAACTAGCTGGAAATTACAAATATCTCTTCAAATCAACTCTTTACTTCAAAACCAAACAATGATGAAGGGTTTTCGTCCTTCACCCAAGCCACTAGAAGGGTTTTCGTCCTTCTATGAAGCCTCACAAGAGGGTTTTTGTCCTCAAGTGGATGAACAAGGAGCAACAAGCTCACAATGCGCAAGTAGAATAAAAAAGTGCCAAGTCTAGCCTTGAAATGAGGCTATAGATCTTTTATAACCTCCTTTTGGCCCCAAGACTCATAAAGGAACAGTCGACCTCTAATGAGCCATTATAATCTCTGTTATTGTGGAAGGGCCACTCGTTTCGTTTCCAAAACAAAAACTCCTTCAAAACGTCCTAGTCTCCTTGAGATAAGTGTACATGATAATAATGTATTATTTCAATGAATACAAAATATTTTGAGTGTTTTATCAGTTATACTTATCTCTTATGGTCTATGGAGTACAATTTTAAAATGAATACTATGCACACACACACACACACACACACACACACACATATATATTAATATATATGTACGAACGTTTCGCGTAACGTTTCGTATCCAAGGTTTATTGAAAATTGTCATTTCTGCGTTTCGTACCCATTTCCGTTTCTTGACAACATAGATTATAATCTTTCATTAAGCCTTATTAAAGGCACTAAACCCATCCGACCTCATTAAGAGGGGAACACTGTAAAAGAAAATATAAAAAATTCTAAAACAATGCAAATAGAAGTTCGAGGTTCTCTTCCGTCTTCTTCACTTCTTTTCCATGGAGGAGTGGCAAGAAGACCAATTAATAGCTCTCAAATGGGAAAAAAAGACATCACATATGGACAACGGTAAGCATACAACGCAAAATACTTATTTTGGTATTCCAAGCATTTATTTTTGGGGCAAGAAAGGAATGCAAGAATGTTGTGTTCAGATCCAACATGTTTGCTGATTTCAATCATGAGCTTGTTGATCTTCATTTTCCAGCCCATGTAAGGCAAATTTTAGTCCTTATGCTATTCACAAATTTGGTTTTTTCCATAAGATTTCAGTTTGGTAGTTGTTATGCTATGGTTCTAGGGCTGAGTTTGCAAAAATCAGATTTGGGGCTGCCATTTCCAGTCATGAACAACAGTATGTTTTCATTTTTTGAGAGCATTCTATCAAGGAAAAATGAGGAAAGAAGATTTCCGTTGGAAGGTAGTAAGACTACCATATTTTTTATTTCCAATAACGCTGCCATAAGCTTTTGTATGAGCATTTCCAGCCATCTCTCCAAGTTCTTATCAGTTGTAATCTTGTGGCCAACTCCCATAGCATGGATGGAAAGGGGAACTTTGAAGGTATGTCATGATTTCATCTATTGTACTCTCCTTTCTACTGCTGATCACAAATTTTTTAGCCATTTGTTTACTTATAAGGTACCAAAGAAGGAGCTTTTAAGCACATGGTTGAAGATGTACCGAACACTTCATGGCTGTTGTTGTCATTTTGCAGCCCTCATTTAGTCACTATGGTGCTATTTCTATCAAGGAATCAATGGTCTAAACATGGGAGAAAAATGGGATGGCAAAACCTTGACCCAAGGGTCAAATTGAAGATGGTTCCACCAAAAGGGTCTGCTGATTTATTCATTTTCAGTTTGTTCTTCTTGAAGCCTTGGCTCTTAAAAAGACATTTCTATAGCCGGAGATTGTATTTTCTACACAATGACACTCTTGCACTATTTTGTACAATTGGAGGTGGGATTCTAGCTCCTCTCATCTTGAATTTTGAAGGAAAAGAGCGAGATTCTATTGGTGATTGGGACAACAGGAAGGAGATGGTGGATTACCAATGCTTGGATGGTGATTATACAAAAGGGAGCAGCTGAAACTTGTTTGGGATCTGGGCACTTGCAATTGCTTGAGGACAAACAATTTTGGGGAGGGAGGACTGTAATGTCCTTTTTCCCACTTAAGAGCTGATATTTGGTCTTCTTGCCATTCCTTCTCCATGGCAAAGAAACAAAAATGAAGGAGAAGAACCTTGAGCACCTTCATAATATGTTTTTACTAATATATTATAGTTTTCTTTAGTGTTTTCACTAATTATACAGGTCGACCTTTGCCTTTTGTACTTCGGCGGAGGATATAAAATAAGATTATAGGCACCATTTGCTACCTAGACTTGGCGCATTTTATTCTACTTGGGCATTGTGAACTTGTTGCTCCTTGCTCATTCATTGGAGGACGAAAACCCTCTTGTGAGGCTTCATTGAAGGACGAAAACCCTTCATGTGGCTTGGGTGAAGGACAAAACCCTTCATCATTGATTGGTCTTGAAGTGAAGAGCTGATTTGAAGATATATTTGTAATTTCCAGTTGGTATTTGAATTATTTAGGGTGGAGCGACCTACCTTGGGTAGGGTCTGGAACTATTGGTGAGAATTTGAGAAATTTGGTTTCATAATCTGATTTGTAATATTTTTAAAGGTTGGAATCTGAAGTTTGATGAAGTGAGAGGGTTTCTAGACCCATATTTCATAATTTTCTTATGGCTGCAATTTTCAGTTCATATTTAATGTCCAATGAATGTATTTTTCAGCATTTCTTTGTGATTTTGGCTTCTAATATTCCATAAAATATATATAAAATATTGGCGAGTTGTTTTGTGGTGATTTTTGACATTTTTGGTGATAGTTCAAGTCGTTGATTTTACTCTTTCAATCTGCTGCAATTTAAATTTCAGATCTGCATTTGGTATGTGGTGTCACCCAGATTTCATCCTGAAATCTGTGACTACCCTATTCGAAAATTTTTCGTACTTTTAAAATAATGGGTCGTTTTGTGTTTTTATTGCCTGAAAGTTCTTGTATTGCGTCAAGATATTCCCAAGGAGCCATATTAGCCTTTTTCGCCAAATACCCAGATGCCCAAAATTGTTATATTCTGTCGTCGGGATTTGTTTGTGGGAAATTTGTATTTAATTATTTTGAGCCCCGTATGAGGCTATTTGCGCTCCGTTTTAACTCTGTTATGATTGAATATGTCACTATTCCTATGTACCAGAAGGATTTTAACTTGGAATAAGTTTTGGGCTTTATTTGTAACTTTTGGCAATTTTTCGTGTTTTTGTTTTGTCCGTTTCGTTTTACGTGAAATTTCTCTAGAACAATTCCTTTCTTGGTAAGCCCGATTTTGGCTTGGAGCAACCGAAAACATATACACACGTTATGCCCGGAGGAAGTCGCCATCGAGTTTTGGATCACTGGGAAAAAGCGAAGTCGTGCATAGAAAAGCCCCTGCGGGGTTGGGTGCATTTTTGGAAAACAAAGGATTCAAGCCGATGGGAAAAATGGAAGCAAAGAGGCAGGTGAGAATTTTGTACTGCTTAGCAGGTACTTTTCCCGATATAAAATTCACTTAAGGCTGCAGTGGGAAAGTTAGAGGCTGCGGGCGGCGGAAATTTATTGCCTTGCGGGAAAAAAATTCCCATGATAAAATAAAAGGAAAGTGACTTAAGTAAAATCATGGGATTTTATTGCCTACCTTGCGGGGTAAATAATCCCATTGTCAAAGTCAAATCACTTAAGTGGATCATGGGATTTCCGGGCTGCCTTGCGGGGTAAAGAATCCCATTGTGATAAATTCTTAAAAATAAAATTATATTGTGCAAAAAAAGTCGCCCCCTTTAGTGAAATGATGGCAGCCTTTAAGTGGATTTAATTAATTATTTCTCCTTCTAAAATAGGCGCCCAAAGCATGGAAGAAAGTCAAGAAGTCAAAGGGAATAAAAGAAATAGAATTAAATAGATTAAATTGACTAAATTTAATTTATTTAAAGGCTGCCCCCTTCATGTCAAAAAGTGCGCCCCATTTAGGATATATTTAATGATTTTTGAGGCATTAAATCATTAGATTAAATTCTATTTTCAGTGGCTATGGTCAAGGCACATTGTGAAGCTTAAGTGAAATGACATGTGAATGATTAAATTGGATTAATTTAATTTATTGGATGGCTGTCCTTAAACATGCTATTTTTAAAGAGAGAAGCATGATTTTTAATTAATTAATTGCCAAGAATAGGAAGGGCAATTATTAATTATAGAATTGTGAGGGTTATATAAGCATGGGCTGCCATATGGGTGAATTATTTAATTCACAGGTAAAGAATTGCAGCCAAGAGGAAAAGTGCGCCCCATTTGAAGAAGGATTTTGCTCAGGCAAGGTGGAAACAAGGCTAAAAGCTTCCAAATTTGACGCATGCTTTGAAGGAGGTTGATCTTTATCTGCATAATTGTTTGCATAGGTGTTACAGTGCTCGGTGTTGTTAAAAGGATTAATGCTCTCTTTATGTGTAAATAAAACGTCAAATTTTGGGGCAACGAGGCTTGAATTATGCAAAAAATTTGTGATTAAAATTCACTGTGCATGCTCCGGTTGCCATCTTTGTCTGAATTAATTGCAGGAGTTAGATACAGTGCTTTTATAAAGAAAATGAACTTATATCAATGTCCAATACATTGAATATTTCCTCCGAATTTGAAGGATTATCCAGATTTGCACTAGTTTTGAAGAATTCCAGTCAAATAAGAAGAAAAAGAATTGTTCAGACAAAGACAAAGCTATGGCGAAGAAAGATGAAAAAGAAAGCACAACGGAGTCATGCATCACTTCTAAATTTGCAGATATTGGAGACACGGATCTAGGCTCGGAACCTCTTGCTGAATTGATAGACAGATCCAGAGCAGGAAAGACTTCACTCATGCGTGCAGGAAAAACTTCACTCATGCGTGCAGATTAAAAGTAGTGGAATTATTCGAGCTGCAACTTTTCCATCCACAGCCCGTTGCCAAGAGTTTGTTATGCAGGTGCAGATCCATATCCAGATGTAGATGCAAATCCATATGCAGATCCAGATCCAGATCTCATAGTTGCAAAAGCTTCTGGCACAAAGGCTTCATCCTCTTGTTTCGAATGTAGCCCGTGAAGAAGTCAGTGCATGGAAAATTCCTTCCAAGATCTTGTGCAAATGCTCCCATCTTCTAGTTGAAGCCTTCATTGAATTTTCATTCATCCGGAGTGCTTTCCAGAATTTTTAATTGCTCATATGCAATTAAAAATAAGGATGATGAGTTATTTACGGCAAACATTGCATTGATGCATGTACTGGAGAAGAACTGCAAAAGCTTCAAGGATAAAAGAGAAGACAAGGCGAAGGCAAAATCCAGCTGTTTTCAATTCCAGCTTGTTGTTTCCAGATCCAGTTTGAATCAGCTGCATGCAGACATGAAAAAGGACAAGACTGCAGCTTTCCTCTTCCTTCTTCTTTCCTCCGACAAAGTAATTGAGTGATCAATTAAATTATACAACTTAAAGTGATTGGTTTAAAAGCCATTACTTGAAGAAGTCAACTACTTGGAGATAGGTGGCAGGCGTGCAAAATAGAAGGTTCTATTTTCAGTTGTAAATCATACATGTCATGCAAAGAGGAATTCCAGGAGGGAGATTGCCGATTGTTTATTTTCCGACTTCCACATGTGCCGATTGACTAAAAGCTTCGACTTGTAATTGCCCCTCTACATTCTATAAGTAGAGGAAGAACCTTCGGGTTAATGATCAGAATTTGTAAGCAACAATCTTGTGTTTTAGACTTTGTGCTGAACCCCTGAGAGCCACTTGGAGCAAAGGAATACAAAGGAGCAGGTTTTCGGAGAACTTTGTGTCACGGTGTACTGTGTTTCTTGCCTTTAATCTTAGATCTCTTAATAAACTTTGTGTTATTTTAGATCTGGATCTAGAGCTTGCCTTTGTTTTAGAATTACTGTGTTTATATCTATTGGATTCTTCTATGTGCATGCAATTAGCATCTACTGATTGGGATGCACATCTTCCCCATTTCTTCTATGTGTTTATGTAATTACCTTCTTCTATAACTTTTCCTTTCTTTAAATAGTTGCTTACTTGCTGCAGAACTGTTCAGTTATGGTTCATGAACTGAGTAGTTAAAGTAAAACCCCATTTAGATATTAGCATACTTAAATTGACAAATCTGACACGGGAGCCTCACCGGTTAAATGAGGGAGATTTATCTCATGACTGCCTAGGTTTTGTGCTATGCAGAAAATCTAGCCAACAAGTATGTTTGGTTAAAACCTTCAAAAGGGTTACTACAAAGGCATAAGCAAAAGGATGGAAAGAAGCACGGGAGCAAGAGAATGAAGAGGATATTGAAAGGGTTCCATGCATAAATATCATTGCTAGCGTGAAGAGACTAAAAATATAGTGAAGGTAAGCAGCCTTGGACCTAAAAATAACTCAGATTTAGTGTCCAACATGTTGCTACACCAAAATGATGGACATCATGAACAAAGAGGAAGGAAGGAGGACTATGTATTCTTTCTTATGTGGCTGCCATGTTCTCACCTTCACCATCCACAAGGCCAATCTGTTTTGCAAAAGGGCTTCAAGAATTACACTCGACAAGCAAAGGATCATGAAGGTAAGGTGTTTTTGAAATATTTTCTGATTGTTAGTTTTAACTCAAAAATTCTGAGTTTAGGGAAGGCTAAAAGTAGCTCATGGCTCAAAGCGGTTTCAAATTCATTGCTCACCAACATGCCAAAACAGTTTGCATTTTCGGAAAGGTATGATAACTGTATTACATTGCTCTACTCCATGTTATTGTCAAGTTTTTACACTAATGTTCAGCCTATGCCAAGTAGAAGGAAGATAAGAAGTGAATGGTGTAGCCAATGGTGCAAGGTATGTGATGCTTTCCTTAGAATGAAGCCAGCTGAAGTTACATTGGTTTATGGGATGCAATCGATTCATCTTTTGGGGGAATCCATGATAGCAAAGCAAGAGATACTATAGGTTCAAAGTCACCATGTTGGGCACTCTAAGGTATGGGAACCAAGTGTTTTTCACTCTCTACAAAGATAATCAGATCTGATTTTGTGATGTTTACATTTGATGTCATGAGAAATAGGGACAGTTCAAGGTTGTTTATGGAAAGCACGAGTATTGACAAACATGATTTGGAAAGCACGAGTATTAGCAAACATAATTTATTATAAGTGTTTTTTTATAATATTTTATTTATTTTTGCACTTTATAATAAAATATTAGAACTTAAGTCTCCCTTTTAAAATTCTCCTTAGCCGTCGGGAAGACAAAATAGGCTAAGGGTCTTCGTCATGACTATCCTAGGAAGTGGGACATTTCGGAGGACGTGTTTAAATGATGGGAGTTTGATTGCCATTTATGAGGCATTGATACTAGTAGCAGAAAACATTTAAATAAGAGTATAAGTCATTTTGCGATGCTATTTCCCGCATCAATTATAAGTTCATTTGTAGGTCGGCCTACGTAAATTCAATTTAGTTGTTATAATCTTTGTCAACGCCTCATATGAATGGCATTTCTTGTATACCAGCTGTCAATTCTATGTAATCTAGCACGCAAGCCTTGTGGGAACTAAAAATTTATGGTCAATAATGTGTGCCAACGATAAACATTCCTACACATAATAGTCAATAGAAGTACAATGAGGAGAGAAACAAGTGAAGAGAGATATAAAAAAATAGTGCGGTGCAACTTAAATGATTAGTAGAAATATCTGAAATATTTGCAGATTAGGCCCACTCCCAAAATATTCAACCTACTAGAAATGCAGTTTAAACTATTTAAATTATATAATGTGTCTTCCTTCACATGGAACTACTTGCTTGGAATGGCGAAAGAGAAGTCTTCTCCTATTCTTGGGATTTATTTGGCTTTGATCACTTGTGTATTGTGTTGAAAGCTTTAGAATAATAAGTACATTTGATTGAGAAAAGTATGTGAAAATAATGGCGTGTTCAAAGAAACTAATTGTGTGTCAAACAGAAAAGTTATATACTTTGTCTATTATAAATGTTACGCTCGAAACAACCATTACTTGTATGGTAATAGGGATGGTTTCTAATGTCCCTTTTGGCTAAATCTAAACACCAAAGGAACATGCACAAAGCCAAAACTGAAACAAAACTGAAATATAATTCTCAAACCCTAGGGCTGTAAACATATTTTTTAATGATAGAAATCAGCCACAAACTTGCTGGAAATAATATAGAAACCCTTCAAAATATTATTCTTCAAAGCTGGAAATGATTGCAAGAGAAAACATCGAAAGATATTTATTTTTTACCAACTTTAATACTAGTTGCAATTAATTAACAGCAGTGAACACCTTTTACAAATATGGCTGGAACTAAGCGTCTCCAAGCATGAACACAAGGACAAATAGAAGATCCAGCTGCCAAAAATTTGGAGAACATATTGGTGCAAGAATTTGATACCACAGTGCCTTAGAACACCACTAACTTCACTTTAGGGAAGGTCGCCACCCTTGGGAATGGCTGGAAATGATTTTAGCACAATGTAATCTCTGTGTGAGATCACCTTTTTGTAAGTGTAAGGGGTTTTTGTAAGTGTAAGGGGTTTTGTCCTCAAACTAGCCACTATTGAGGGGTTTCATCCTCAATAGGTCTTCCAAGAGGGTTTTCATCCTCTATGGAGAGAAAGAGCAAGAGTGCTCCAACTCCAAGAAAGAAAATTATCAAATGATCAAGTGTGTCTTCATCTGCCCCAAGCAACCCCTTTTATAATGAATGTGGAGCTAAAATTCAAATACATTCCCCCAATGAGGACTGACCTCCTTTGGGAGTAATAACATTCTTTTTATTTTTAATTTGTATTTTCCTTTTGTCCTTTTAAGTTGGCGCTAGCATATTCCCACCAACTTGAGTTTATAATGTCACAATTAGAAAGTTGCCTAAAATTTAATACATGGATACAATTAGCAACTTATAATTATGACATTAATGACTTCCCTTGTTGTTTCCTTGGGCCCACAGGAAGTGGAATGGGCCAAAGGTCTTCCGTGGAACTAACCGGGAGAAAGGGACATTACATAATTAGTTCTATTAGGGATCTATAAAATCAGTGGCAACATATAGTCCTTCTTGGAAATATCTTTTTTGGTTTTCATAGTATCTGAATTTTTAAAATCAGGCACTAAGAGGATCTTTTATTTTTCTCAGCCTTTTGGTGATCCTAAATTTTATATTATATCTGCAGCTACAGAGAAAGTCAACTGATAAAGCTTGATATCCAGATAAATGGCGAAACAATTGACCCATTAGCAACAATTGTTCACAGGGACAAGGTATTAATGTCTTGAACTAGTTTGTTTTCCTCAAGGATTCGGATATTACAAAATAGAATACAAAAAGTATCATATTATCCATTTTCTACTTTCTCACAGTAGATTTGATCACGGATATGATGAGGGAATGGACCATGTACCTTGTTAGGATCATGCAGGAGTTGAATTCTGGCATGAATGAAAACTATAAGAATTTTCCTGATATTTTATTCTTGAAAATAACAAGTGGCTACTCACTTTAAACATGGTTTCATTTTGAAAAACTCGATTGAGTTTGTATTATATTTGCACCAACTGTATTCCTATCTTTATTTTATTTTATTGAAAGCATATATCTGGTGAAAAAGTAAATGCACAGCAGTTCCCTACATTTCCATTATATTCTGGCTGCTTATGTTATCAACCTTGATTTACCAAGTTCACCTCATCTCTGCTCCGATGGTCCTTGGCTATGTACACTTTTCTGGATTTCATTTTTATATATATTATTTCCACCTCCTCTCCTTGCCCCAATCAATTCCTTCCAATTAATAAGTTTCAACTCCAAGGCAAATAGACTATGATTGCTACTTGCCTACAAATTCTACATCGACATCTCCACAATTATATTTTAAATGATCGATCATGTCAAGCTTTCTTCCTAAATCCTGTATGGAAGTATCTCAAGCCTCCTCTTCACTTAATAGCTATCGGTCTACCCATTTTAGAACCCTCAAGGTTTGGCAATGTAAACAAATTGTTGAAAAAGAATGCAAAAAGATGCGTAATTCAAGAGAGACCAGTAATAGTTTTGGAGAATCATAACCTGACCTCAATTGAAAGTATGAGTGTTGAGAGGAAGTGTTTTGGAGAGCACTTTCAGATTACCTCCTACAAATGAAAGTTGATTAACACCATATTAATTCTTATTGTGCTATTCAAATTATGAATCTAGAGATACCTACTGATTGAGCACAATTTTGGCTAGTTTAGATGCTAGGTGAGATGGCCTAGAGTTTCAAAGCACGGGAAACACTAGTAGAGATCTCAGTCATTATTCTTCTGTAATGTCCCTTTTTAGGGGGACTCAGGAAATGACCAAAAGCTGGTTGAAATCAGAACTAGGGAAGATTGTAGATGACTGAAAATTCACCTTGGAACCCTCCAAATGCTGCCAGCACTTTGCTCCTAGGGTGGCGACCTCTTAGGAGAAGTCAAACACACTTTCCTAGGCACAAATCTCACTCAAACTTTAAGGAAAGATGCTCAAAATTTATAATAAATGACCAGCAATCATTAAATGCAAGAAAACTGATTTTTAGGAACCCACAAGTGCTATTTTTATTTTATCATGCAACCATCCACTGCAGATTTAAATAATAATTTCCAGAACTGAAAATACCACTCAAATACACTCAACAATTGATAGAAATGGAAGATTTCACCTTTAGAAAATATAGAGAATCCAATCATGCAACTTGTTCACATAAAAACCAGCCACTTCACCCAAAACACTCTCCCAAGCAAGTCGCTTAGGGTATAAATCAGATGTAACCAGCAATGAAGTGTATGAAACCAAGTGTAGTGTGGGGTTTCGTCCACACCAACTTCTCCACAAGGGTTTTCGTCCTTGGGAGGGTCTCAATCAAGGGTTTTTGTCCTTGAGAGAGATGGAAAAGGTGCTTCACTAGCAATCCTTCACCAAGATATGAAAATTCATCAAAAACATATATCAATAATGACCAAGCGACCTCCTTATATAACCACAAGGAGTGCTTTTTACAATATAAAATGATGGCCGACCCCTTAAGGTAAGTGCTTTTAAATATATAAATGGTATTTGGAGCCTACATGCTCATAATACCTTTATTTCCTAACTACTTAAGTCCCTCTATTGGAGCGCTAGGCTTCCCAATAGGATACATGATAATAAATAAAACAACAATAAAGATATAATTCAAATCTTCCCCTTGCTTTCCTCCTTAGACCCATGGGGAGAGAATGGGTTAAGGTATTTGAAAATCAGCCTTCAAAAAGAGGCATGACATCTTCATATGCTTTGACTTCCTAATACTTTTTAGATTGAGATAGAGCTGGTACATTACTGTCTCATGTTACTTTAGACAATACATATAGATAGATACGTGCATGATCATAGATATATCACACGTGGGCATACACAAGCACACAAAGATATGGCCTAAATCCATGTGTGTGTATGAGCATGCATGCTATGGATCTTCATTTATCCGAACGGAAGATTGAGAGTAACAACAAAGGCAAAGGAAGGATATTATTGTAAAGAATGTCTCATAAGAGGATTAGAAAGCCAACTAAGGCCAATGGGCTTGGTCTAATTGAGATAGCATTGCCTCTTTGAAGAATAATATTTCAGTAATTGGGATGGAGGCAAACCAAACACTTCCTTGGATAAGAGATTGGACTCATTTAGTACGTAAACTGCATGGTTAGCTGCTCAAAGCAGTCATCATCGAGTGTTATCATTGTAGGTGTTGGTAAAATAATTTGTTGCAGTGTAAATTATTGGTTTTCACCAACAGTCACGGGGCTAATCCCCACCTTCTTGGGTATGGGGAGGTTTCCATTATTGAATGTAAACTAACTAAAAACAGTGGGTGGCCATTAGGCCGAGAATCACACATGAGTACTACACTAAAGGTGCAGATGGATTGGCAAATTGGGCTCTTGACAACAAGGATATCCTTTGCTACAGATCACCCGCTTTATGGTGGTCAACAAAGATTCAAGAAGAAATCAGGAAAATCACAAACCTTGACTCTTATCAATGATTGTTCATCTTGTTATTTTTGTTTATAATGCTAGAGATATGGCTAATAGCTTTCATGCTTGGCATGGTAGAGTATGTAATTCAAAATTTATATCAATATGAAGGGTGACTGTTTTCTTAAAAAAATAAAAATCTGTTTTTTATTACAGCAATTAATAAAGGAACAAAAAACACTCGCAAACCCTAGAGACTAGGAGAGAGAGAGAGAGAGAGAGAAATCCACCATAGAAACACTCAAAATTAATGAGAAGTGATTCCTTGGATTGCCCTTGATTTTGGAAACCATAAAATGTGATCAAATCATTAAACTCAAAATTCTGGAATTTATTATGGCACAAAAACAACTGAAACTTGTAAATTCAATAACTCTTGGAATACAAGGAATCTCCACACAATTGAATACTCAAAATGACCATAAAAATACCAGCAATCAAATGAGACCAATATCATAATTTTTGAACCATGGAAACCTCTTGAAATTGATCCCGAAATCTCTAAATTAGTAGATAAAGTTGAAAACCATTCCAAAAATCACCAAAGGGGAGATTCGAATTTATAAAATATGTTGTATCATAATATAAAATCAGATTTGTAATTTGTGCCCTAGAAGGCACTCAAACACCATCAAACCCTAGTCGCTCCAACTAGGAATGACTCTAAAATTCATGCAAATATTTGTAGATGATGCCTTTGATCCTCCAACACTCAAATATGCATAAAGGTCTTCAATGAATCTTCACTCCAACCAAGGAAAGAGGGTTTTCGTCCTCTAACCAGCCACTAGAAGGGTTTTCGTCCATCTAGGAGAAGCCACACACTTGGTTTTTCGTCTAAGAGTGGAGAACAAGGAGCAATAATCCCACAATGTCCAAATAGAGAAAATGCCCTAACATAAATGATCCAAATGATCCTCCTAACCTTCTTTTATAACCCCCTCTTGGTGTTAAGCACAAGATAATATTAAGAGGGGGTGAATCGATATTATGATATTCTTTTATATTTAACACTTAATCTCAGATTTGTAATCACAATTAATCAGTTTCACAGTGAATATATCAAAGCAATCAATGAATGCAAAGCAAACCAACACACTGCAAATAGACACAAATTTACGTGGAAACCCTTTTGGGAGAAAACCACGGAGAAAATCTTCTTTATTATATTTCTCAAATGTTTGTAGGCACCAACCTATGGGAGACACCAATCCCCAAGTTACAATTTTGTAGGCACCAACCTACAGGAGCACCAACCCCTTTTTGCTAAGCACCAACTCAACAAGAGACACCGATCTCTTCAAATATGAAGGCACCAACCTTCCTTATGAAAAACAAACTCTTTCCTATCTTTTATGTTGTTGCTGCTTCAACAGATGATAGAACAAAAATGCTGCTAAGAATATTCTTCTGATTTATTTCAGTCCCTTCACATATATAAATCGCTGCAACTCTTCATTAAAAATAAATCTGCCCTTCACTCCTTTTTATATTTCATATTCTACTCTTCTTCTTCTCTCCCTTAAACTTGAATGAAGCACTCAAATTGCTTACCTAAACCAAATGATTCCATCTCCTTATATATCCTTCTCACATCCTTTCGAAAAGACACATCGTTCCAACCGACACAACCTTTCCATTAACACAACTTAATTAAGTGCATTAGTCGGCTAAAACCAAAAAATAATTAATGCAGCCCATAATTATTAAATGCACATTAAACAATGCAATTAACCACTTGATAGGAGCGTTGCCCCTCCTTAGACAAATCGCTGTTATCATTAAATCGCTGCCAGCCATCATTAAATCTTCTTTTTCACCATAAAACATGGCATATGAACACCTTAAAATGCTGATATCTCTCTCTTATGTACAGCTGTGTATATCTCGCTTATACCATGATAATCCTTATGCAAAAACACTTCTTTTCATGTATTTAAACTTTCGTTTTCTACCCTTCTATACTGCTGGTTATTTCCGTTACTTTCTACCATTTCCGTCAAAATCCGTCAACAGTTCCGTCAACTTCCGTTACACGATTCCATTAACCAAATACATCAATGATTAAGCCTTTGACATCAATGACAATATTTCCAACACTTGGTGCCAAAGCTTGGAATAGCAATGCCGACCTCTTAAAGTATTCTTTCAATCTTTAATTGACTTTTAAAGTGCATAAAACCCAACTGACACAATAAAGACAAACACATGCTAAATAGAAACATTAAAAGTTAGAAAAATAAATACAAAAGAAGCTCAATTTTCTTCTTCAACTCCTCTACTTCTTTGCCATGGAAAAAGGAATGGCAAGAAGTCCAAATCATGCTCTTAAATTGGAAAAGGGGACATTACACAATTAGAAGAACACAACAATGTAAATAATCAGCAAGACTAACAAACTAGAGACACAAAGTTCTGCAGATTCATTAATCAAGGACACAAAGTTCCTTCTTGGTTATACAAGATCACCATGCTTGCAAAGTTGGAGAGTAGAGAGGATAGAGGAACATAGAAAAGGACATAGAGGAAATGTAGCTCTTATTTCTTGATGTAGTAGTGATACAAATCTCAACAACATACAACAATCCACAATTGCCAACCCTTTGGAATGGAGAAGCCATTCCAATTTATAGCATTACAACTGTCTTTTCATCTCCCCCCACATGACTTTTCACCTTTCCTCATCACTTGTGACCTTCCATATTCCTAGGAAATGAAAATGAGTCTTTTTAGGGAAAAAGTGCATTCTTAATGGAGAATTAGAATATGGAGAGAGAAGAAGGAAGAGAGAGAGAGAGAATGGTTGACCAATCTGATGAAGAACTTGTTGATTGGAAGCATTGTGATCACAATCTCCTTTTTTTGTGAGGTATGAAAACATTCCAGAGCATCTAATAAGTGTTCAGAAACATTGTTATGAGATTTGCATTGTGGTGGGAACATGATGATCTCTTCTGATTACAAGGTAGGAGTGAGGATCACTTTCTTACTTCTCTAGGCTTTCACAATTCACCTCTGTGACCAAGAATCAATTCCATGATGCTCAAACCTTTTGATGTTTGTCTTTCACTCACTGAAATAGGTCCTCACTTTGGGGATAGAGGATTTCTCCTTGAATGAGATTCTTGTCCTATGACCGTCCATTGGGCTGAAATGAGGTGATTGCAAGGTGCTTCTTCCTTGAGGTGTGATGACACTACAAGGTGTTGAATGAGTGTTTAAGAACACTACCAAATGAATGGCATCAAGTGATCTAAGATGATTGCCCATTACGGTGTACATGGTGCTCCACATGAAGATCATCCTCTTACCCTTCTTGGCTCTAGAATTCTCCTTGAATGGGATCAACTTTAGGATGCTCATACACCCTCTTGCTCATATGCTTCTCATGGGAATAGATGACTTTTTGATCCTTCACACACGATGGTCCTAAGTACCTTGATAGATTGACTAGTTCATTTTGACTTATTCCTCGAAGAGATTCAAACATGATGCCAAAGTCGGGATATGATGATCATTAATTCACTCCTTGAGCTTCACATTTCATCTTTGAACATGATGACTCCTTCACAATTCACTTTCTTGACTAAGATGTTGCATGAATAGAAACATAGTTATGGTATATGAATACCTTTTTGCTCAATTGCTCCTCATGGAAATATGTCTCCTCCAGATAGCAAGATTGATCCATGAGTGGAACTTGAAAGAATGTCCGAGAGTGAGTTCTATGTTTTGATCTCCACACTACATCGAAGCAATGTGAATTCTTCCTCCCTGACTTGCAATATGTGAGCACATTACCAAGCACTGATTAAGTGTTTAGAAACAATCTCATAAGATATGCATTGTTTGTGGGCTTGAGATGACTGCTAACATCACTCATGGTGATATTCTCTTATCATACCCCTGATGACCATATCCTTGATGACCTTGAGTTTCAATGGAGCTCTTGATATTTTAGATCCTTCACAGATCTTGTGATTTTCCTGATTGCACTCGTTGTCTAAGTGACTATCCTTTACACACATTGACACCCTGATCTGTTCCTTGTCACAATGTGATCCACATGATGTCCCTTTCATGAATGGATTCAACCAGGATGACTCTCTTTTGCCACAATTAGGATGATCTGGACCATCCAACTTCTTGCATCAAATTGTGCCATGCAGATATCACTTTAGAGCCGATGCTTTAGTATCCTGCAAAGGTTTTTCTTTCCTTTTTGGACCACAAGACAACTTCATGTCCTTGCAATGATGATAAAAAAGAAATGAAATAGGCGAATGGGAATTGCCACAACTTTTTGAGCTCAATTACAAGACTTACTATTTTTAGCAGGTCTTATCTAGGACTGTTATTTTTAGCAAGTTTCATAGTTTTCACCTTCTGATGTTTCTTGCTTGTTCGGGATGTTTCGGATGTTGAGAATTCACCCTTTTTGGAAACTTACTATTTTTAGACATGCCTAGTCATGAACACTTGCTATTTTTAGAAATGACACTTACAGTGCCGGGTTGCAACAAAAATGGTCTTGAAATTCTAGGTTTTGCTCCGAGATTCTCTACTCTAAATTTCAAGGTTTTTCGCCTCATGGATCTCCATAGAATCAAAAAGTAAATTTTCATTTGTAGCATTTCGATCATTAATAGAGGTCATAAGGGAAATCAACACCAATTTGCTTGAAAAATGACAAGTTTCGGAGAGATGGAGAGTTGATGAAATTTCCATGTGTTTTCTCGACTGCTGTCTGAGACCCTAGCGAGCTTGAAGGAGTCGAAATTGTTTTTCACAAATGGGGTGATGTCACACTTTTGTGTCCCCTCCGTCTCTTGGGGTACAGTTGGGAAAGTGGGAGGCAAAAAGTGTGACTTGGGTGAGTGAGGGAGCTGAAAATGAGATCCGGGGGCTAGATGAGGGTCTTATGGAGGTGAAAATGGTGTTTGGTGTGACCAGAGCTAATTGGGAAAAGAGGGATCGCACTATTGTGTCCCCTCTGTCCCTTGGGGACAATTGCGGCGGAAAGAGGCAAAATGTGCGACTGAGTGTGAGGAAACATGAAGGGGGAAAGCGGCGGAGTGAGAACATGCGACCTAGGGGCAGAAGTTGTAAGTTGTGTCAAAAGATTTATTTGACAAAGGGGTCGCACTTTTGTGTCCCCTTGGGGATAGTTGGGACCATAGTTCGCATACTTGTACTCGGCGAATACTCGCATGCCCAAAAAAATTGACCTATGCAAAAACTTCAAGTAAGACTCGGAATACTCGACAACTTAAAAATACGCAAATTTCTTTAAAAAACATAAATTTTAAGCAAAATATAGCTACAAAATGTATCAAATGAGTCCATAAAATGTTGGAGAAGTGTTTTCTATTAGATTTGAATACAAATACAATACAAAATTGCATCATCATGCGAATACAACAGCCGGCTGATAACTTTTACCCACATTGTTATAGTATCAGGGAGGTAGTTTCTAAATTACGAGCTTTTGTTTTTTGTATGAACGATTTTGATGACTCCAGCAGACTTGCTTTTACTATTGCATACAGAAATTTCAACATAACTCAATGGATCTCACCTCGGGTTTTCAAATATTGTGCTTTACCACATGGGAAAGTCAACCACTTACGAGATCATTACATTCTATATAGGCACTGCATTAGAGAAGGCAATAGATTCCACAAAAACACTTATAAATTTCCATAAGATTTAGAGAATCCCACAAGACTAGCTAGGAAAGAGCTTTGGCCTAGGATTCAATACAAAGATTTGTAACATAATAATAGCACTGAAAGGAGGATACTAACTGCAATAATCTTGGACGAATGGTGAAGCATTAATTCAATCCTAAGAGATAAACTCAAGCCAAAGGAAAATTCAAGCCTCGGGTTGAAAGAAAACATTGTTGCAAGCAGTGTCGTCTTTCATTTTGTTGGCAATTGTATTGTAATAGGGGCAATTTTATTACTTGTAAAATATCACTACCAATTAATATGAATTTACTTGCCAAAACTCGGCAAAACTCGCCAAAACTCGGCGAGTCCTTTTTGGCGAGTTTTTTCAGCGAGTATTCGTTTGTAGTTTTCTTTGGCGAGTACTCACTGAGTCTTCTAACTATGGTTGGGACAAAGAAGGTGAAAAAGTGCGACTTGCCACTTTTGGAAAGTCATTTTTTACCAACCGTGTCCAAATCAGGACACTAGGAGGGAGAATTCCACCTCGGGAGTTTGGGAAAGTGTTTTGGGGTCAAACCTTATATGAATGGAATCATTCTTGAGACTTGATGAGATGTTGGTTGAATGAATTTAAGAAATTTTTGGGGTATAATCCTATGTGTCAAGATGATGGCCTCGAGCTCATCTCTATGTACATGGCTGGAGAAGCACATAAATGGTGGCGTCATTTGTTGAAGACCCAAGGGGTCAAATCCGTTGATTCACTTGCAGGTTTCTCACAAAAATTTCTAGAGAGATTTGATGTGCAGGTTGAGAAAGAAATTGAAACCATGAAGTCTACACCCACCAAGGAGAACAAAACAAATCAGAGTAGCCAAAGGAAGAAGAAGAATCGATTCATTTATTGATATTTTTGGGATGAATCGATTCATCTAGGCAAGGTCGATTCCTTTTTGATATTCTCTATATTATATTTAATTCCTCTTCAAGCATTTATTTCAAATATTACCTTGGGGAATTAACATTGCATTGAGTTTGACTTTCAGGCCAATTTTAAATTAAAAGCTCTCCTCTCTAGAAGATGGCGCCAAAAAGGAAAGGGAGCTTTGGAGATTGCACAAGGAAAATCTATAAAAAAAGATGATGGGCACCCCTTTCGCATTGTGGACGGTTATTATAACTTATCTTCATGCTTGAAGAGGGATGAATGCCCACTAGTGATCAAAAAACAAAAGGTGTTCATTAACACCACCCATTTGTGAAGTGTGTATTTCTTCTTAAACTATGCATTGATGGGTTTTTTCTTCAATTTACTTGCCTATGTGAGTCGCCATTATTGAGAGTGTTCTAAACTTGAATTACGAGAGTTTAAAAGTGATTTATAGTGTGTGCAATTCCATTATATGTTGGTGATTATTCCTCGAGGAAATCGACTTGATTGGGAGGTATTTGTGGTGCAAATTGGTGGTATTTGAAGCAAGTTTAAATCTGATATTGTCCAGCATGTTTTTCTAATTGATATGGCCATGATTTGACCATTTTTAGCTTACATATGTTGCTGGTAATTACCTTTGCTAAATCGACTTGTGTAGAGGAATTTTGGCAATCATTGGAAGAGTTTTCTAATAGTTTATCAGCTGCTGTCACAAATTATTTATCATAGATCTAAAATTGGTGTTTTTGAGTGCTGGGAAGTCAAGGATAAGGCTGGAAATTATTTCAGATTTTTCTGTTAACCCTAACGAATTGGTTTTGTAGTTTTGTGGGTAGATTTGAGTGGGTTTTCATGTTCAGAAAATTCAGTTTGATATATCATTTGAAAGCTCATAATTTCTACTTCATTGTACAATTTGTTTCACGCAAAAATTCCAAGTATTGCATGAGATATTTTTTAAAAGTTTTCAACTGATTTCAGTGCATTTTTATTTATTTATTACTGCTGCAATTAATATGGTTAAAGAAGTGTTTTCTCCGACTAGTTAAGCCCATCTAAACCCTTACCTTGGCTCACTCCAACCCCATTTGGGTTGTATTGAAAAGTGACAACACTGGGTTAGTTGAAGTGAACGTAGAAGGGTTTCTCTTCTAAGTTTGCTTCTTTGCAAGTAGTTTAGTAAATTTTAATTAATATTCCAAAAGGGGATATTACACCCTAAGCATTGTTATAGTTCGCTTCCTAGAGAGTTTATTTACTAATTTCCATCTGGTTTTGATGCCCTAAAGGTGTGATTTCAGTTTGTTGCTAGGGTTTGATCACTGCTTTTCCAAAAATCGAATTCTTGCATTTGGGTTTGAAGCCAAACCCTTATTTTCAGATTCAGTCCTAGAAAGGGACATTACAAAACCCTTCCTTGTTGAAGGTTGGAGAACTAAAACTCTCCATTTGGTGATGTTAAGGACTTGATGAAGACTATCTTATTGATTGGGCTGCTAGAGCATTGAAGGAGAAAGAATATCAAGGTTTCTTCATCGGTTTGACACCCTCTCCTAGGGTGGCGACTTGGACTTGGAGTAGAGTGTGTTTGGGTGCCTTCGAAGCCACATTTTGACATTTCAAATTGATATTCAAACTTCTCCAAATTTATAAGGCTGATCTATCACTTATTTGGCATTTATTATGGTTTGAAACCTCATTTTCAGTCACTTTTGAGAGCTATGCTTCTGTTATCATTTAATTAATTTCCACTTGTGTTTGTGGTTGAGTTTTGAGTGATAATTGCCCTAAAATATTTCTAAAGTGTTTCTACATGTTATAGATGATGTTAATGTTTATATTTTGCTGAATTATTGCTCTTTCCTAGCTGTTGTCCTAAACTTGGACTATTGTGCACTTTGATGTTCCATTTTTTCAGTTGGCTGATATAAAAACAGAATATATTTTAGTTTGGGTTTTTGTGATTTCATTGTTGTGGTTCAACCCTAGAAAAGGACATTACAACAGTTTATTGTTAAAGCATTTATTTTGCATGATTTCATCAAGGGTTTCATGTTGTTGATCTATTTACGAAGATTTGTGCGTGGAAAGACTAAAACTTGAATTTTACTTAGGTCATTTAGGGTTTGGTGGACTCAAAACAGTCGTTGCCCTAATTCCCGCATAAAATCATATTGTTGTGATAAAAATCAGGTTTTCCACGTGTGGTTGTCTTTTTCGGAAATGTTCCATTAGGGTTTTGGGAAAATCCAAATTCCTAAAATTTGAGCTTGAAATGAACATTACAAATTTGTAATGAATTCAAGAGTTTTCATTCTTCAATCAAACAATGAAGGGTTTCGTCCTTCTTGTTGGCCACACCAAAGGATTTTTACCCTTAATTGGAAGTAGTTGAGCAAACAGCCCAAAAACCATGCAATTTTAATTTTAGACAAGATGTTGACGATCGGATGTGCCAAGCGACCCCCTTTATACCTTGATGTGGCATCAAAACTAATTAGAATGCCCCTAATTAGGACTGACCTCATAATGGATCGTTTCTCTTCTATTTTTCATTTGTCTTTCTTCTAACCCAACCGACCTAACTTTATACAAAAACCATAGTCTACCTATTCGGTGAGTACTTGTCGAGTCGGCGAGTACTCACCAAAAATTTATCTCTGGGAATATTCACCGATAAAACTTGCCATTCGTCACATGCAAATATTTGTGAGTATTTGCTGAGAATATTTGGCGAATATTTGCCAATAATCGGTGAGTTCAACCCTAAAGTTCATCTATACGCAGTCTAACACGAAAAACGGAATAACATAGGTTTAATCTTTGGAAAAATGTTGATTTTTGTCTTATAAAGGCATCATGCTGATATTTCTCTAGAACGGGGAAGAGGAAAATGTAAATTATTGTAAATTGTAACTTGCATAGATATGCAATTTATGATGATAATTTTGAATGGCAATCATCATAAATTCATAACACTTATCAGTTGGCTATTGTATTCGCATGATGATACGATTTTGTGTTGTATTTGTATTCAAATCTACTAGAAAACACTTCCCCAACATTTTACAGACTCATTTGATATATTTTGTAGCTATATTTTGCATAAAATTTATGTTTTTAAAATAAAATAGCATATTTTTTAAGTTGTCGAATATTCTGAATATTAGCCGAGTTTTTATTGAATTAATTTTTTTTGGGTTTGCCGAATACAAGTATGTGAACTATGCAAAAATACTAAAGAAAAATGCAATGCTCATGAAAATAATAGAAAAACATGAAAATTACACCCCTTGTTCATTTCCTTCTTGCCCACGAGAAGTGGTCTGCAGGCTCAAAGTCTTGAATTCGAACTAGCTTGGAAAAGGGGACATTACGGTCCTCCCCTCCGAAAATTGTTTGCCTGACAAGCATTTGCAACATTGGCTGCTCTAATAATCTGGATCATGTTCTGTCGAATGAAAGAGCTCTTGTCAACACAAGCTCATATGCCCAAGTACGATCATTCCCAAACAACTAAATCCCATAGTTGTCAAGTGGAACAACCTCTGTTTGAAACAATGATCACAATGTTTACTCCATCCATCACCCATATCTATACGCTCTCCCTCAATGAAGCCTTCTACCCAAAGCATGAAACCTTCTTTCATACATTCCCTTAAAGCCAAAGGCTGCCCCAAGTGCTCATTACCGGGTTCTCAAGGTACCCATTTGCTCTTCTCTTGTAATGATCCCATAGACTTGCTCCATGACTATAGCCTTGAGTTCCAATGGGTCCCATAATGTTACCATGGGCTGATCCCTCCAAAGCATGGCACAACACAACTTGCATGTAAGCTGAAAATAAGTCATAACAGCCACAAGTCACTTGGAATTCCATCCAAATCAGCACTAGGATGGTTGGGAGGATTGTCTTCAATAGTGGAGCCTCTCCACTATCATTACCATGCAAGGAAACCTCTTAAATTGCACAAGTGTACAGTTGTTCATGACTGAAAATATTATGACCAACAATATAGAAATGATACAAATATGACAAACCCATGCAAGCTTCAGTAATGTGATTGATGTAGAAGCGGTAGGTAACCATACAAGGACTGAAAACTCTCCATCTTCAGCTGCAATCCCATATGCTCCACCATTTTCTTGGGTGGAAAACAAACTTCATCTATTCCCCTTTTTATACTTGTACTTGCACATGGAACAAACTTATTAAGGAAAACAAGAGCTTCCACCAATGTTCCGACAACCTCTCCATCATGCCTCATAGATATGTGGACTAGCTTTCTTCCTTTGCTTGCATTCTCCTCAAAATTCCCCTTCATATGATGGACTCTCAAAGGTCCATTCATGCTGCCCCAAGCATGGCTGTAGTTGTACCATTGCAATTTCTCGCTCAGAAATCAGCATTGTGGTGGCTGGAAACTCTTCTAAAACAATGGCAAACAATCCCTCATTGATGGTAGGCGGAAAATCCTTCCACCTTGTGACTGAAAACACTTTTGTGACTGTCATAAAAAGTGTTAAGGGGTTGGTTCTGATGCAGATAACAACAGCAAAAGGATAGGATAACAACTGTCATACTTCAAATTCTTCACAAAACCCAGTAATGACAGTGATCTAGGGGTTGGAATCAACCATATAGTGACTGAAAATGCTTCAACAACCTCAACAAACTGAAGATTACTCCAATGTATGTCTGAGACTACTTGTATGGCTGCAAGTACAATGTTGGGCAAGCTGAAAAAAGAGGAACAATAGTACAATTCTTTATGACAGCATGTCTTAAAACCCATAAAACATGTCTTCTACTACTTACAATCATACCACCAATTTCCAGCTTGGTTACAATGCTTTGGACAACAAGATAACATCCATCTCTCTCACTTCCAAATACAAAATTCATGAACTCAACATCCACTTTTATTGGAAGACTTCTTCTAAGAGCATGTGCATGGATTAGGAGCTGAAAACTTCTATGATATAACTGTTGTTCTAAAACTGAAAGTGGGGAGTTTTTCTTACCATGGGCTGCCCATATGTCTTTCCTTTTTGTGGAAATTCTTTTCATCCTTTTTGTTGTAGCAGCTTGAGGAGCTTTATTTGTTATGCCTTGAAGCACAACCTCTTGGCCATCAAGCTTGAATCTTAACTTCATAGATCGGTAGTTTTGGTTAAATTCATTCAAGGAATGCAACCATTGTATCTCAAGTACCAAATCCATGTATCTCCAATACCAACAACATAGAAATCATTACTTACCATGTGCCTTCCCAAGGTGAGCTTGAGTTGTTGGATCCTCTTGGTGCAAGGGATGATGAAGCCATTTTGTAGCATCTCATCCTTCACAATGAGGTTCAAATGTACAACAAACTTTATATGCATTCTCATAATTTTCCTTCCATTCCAAGTGCAAGAGATGACATTTACCTTGATCCTTCAAGACCACCATGCCAAAGCAATCTTGGCCTTGAATAGAAGAAGCAACATGCCCATAGCTGCAAGTTGTCTCTTTGGACCTAACATGCTTCTTAAAATATTTTCCATGATGACAAAAATATGGCAGCGACATAGGAGGAAACAACAAATCGGAAATATGGTCATCATTGTCATACCTTGGGCTGCCCACAAGGAGCTCACCCTCCTTTTCCTTCGCTTCTTCAACAAGTGAAGATCTTCCCGCCTTGACTCCTTCCATATTTTGTTGACACATGTATGGAACATCATCATGGTTCTCGCCGAAGTCAAGAACACCATCAATTTGCTTCTTATTGATTGTTGTTCGAAAATTCCAGCAAGTTGAACATCATCATTAACAACCAATAAAGCTCTTTTCTCATGTGTATGCCCTTCAACATGGTCTTCTTGGGACTCCACCTCAAAACCCTCTTGCAGATCTGTTTTTTCTTTTTCTTCTTTCAAGAGAAACCCCTTTGGGTTTGGCTCCTTGGTGTGTTCTTGTGGTCTAGGGTTTAACCCTAGCATCTTCATCCATATTCCGGTTGTCCCTTTGTTGGAACCATCAAATGTGGGAGTGTCACTTTCCCAAAGCATTTTGAAGATCCCCTTGTGGCGCATGAGGTCTAGGATCTAACCTTTGCCCTTCCCTTGCTTACCCCTATGAATTCGACAAGTGAAATAACATCACGGATCTCATTCAAAAGAGCCCTATATTCTTCATAGTTGGCTGCAAAATTTACCCTCCATACCCAGAATGTTGTGTATCCATCTCCGGAATGACTTCTTCCCTTGGGAGGAAAGTAAGCCTACTACCTAATCCGCAATTCGAGCCTTGGGGCTGCTTTTAATTGTGAACCCTAGATGAGCTGCCCTCACCATTGTGAAGCCTTGGCTCATGAAGTTTTTGTAGAGTTAGAGCTAGCAAATCTATCGTGTCCACCAACCTTTCTTGTCCTTCAATGCTTCTATTGATCTTGGGATCTTGGGAACCCTGGTGGCCATGTTAGGCTCTTCAAATAGCAGATCTGATTTCTTCTTCTCTATCCTTTGATAGCAGATGTACCCTTTGTCACCATCTTGCATGAATACCCTCAGGTTGGGAAGATCGATGCTCTGATACCACTATAATGTCCCTTTCCGGGCTCTAACTGAAAACAAAGGAAAATTGCACAAACCCCAATAGATAGTAAACTGAAATTTATGACAGCCAACTGAAAATTATGACAGCAAGGTACAACAGTTTGAATTTGTATACAGTAGTAAGGAAAATGCAATATCTCTTAAAAAATGCATCATTCACACCATCCAAAACATGTAGGGCAACTTAGAAATATTTTAGAACAATTATTAACCAAGAAATATGCCTTCAAACCACAGCTGGAATTTATTTAATTAAATAAAATGACAACAGTGAACACCCTTACAAAAGTGGTTGGAAATGAAGGATTCCAAGCCCAAAAATGAAGTCCAAATATAGATTCCGACTGCTAAAAATATGAGGAATGCAATGATGGCTGAGTTGGATGTCGTTGTGCCCTAGAAACCCCCTAACTCCTCCACAAGGTGGTTGCTCCCCTAGGAGAGGGGCTGAAAATCACTGTAGAATCAAACCCTAGCTGAAAATCTGCAAAATCAATCTTCTTGAAGCTCTTTGGAAACCCCGAGATGGAGAATCCTCAATGAATTGAAGAGTTTTTGTTCTTCAATCAAACAAGGGTTTTGTCCTCCTTGTTGGCCACACCAAAAATTTTTTCGCCCTTAAGTGGAAGTAGTTGAGCAATCAGCCCAAAAACCATGCAATGTTAATTTTAGACAAGATGTTGATGATCAAATGAGCCAAGCGACCCCTTCTTATACCTTGATGTGGTTCCAAAACCAATTAGAATCCCCCAATTAGGACCAACCTCATAATAGATCTTTTATCTTTTATTTTTCATTTGTCTTTCTTCTTAACCCAATCGACCTGACTTTATATAGAAAACTACTAAAGAAGAATGCGATACTCACAAAAATAACTAAAAACATGACAATTACTCCCCTTGCTCATTTCCTTCTTGCCCACGGGAAGTGGCATGGGCTCAAAGTCTTCAATTCGAACTAGCTTGGAAAAGGGGACAACACAATTTTCTATTTGTTCACTTGAGGGTTTAATTAAATGCTTACTATCACGAGTGAATGCAAAACTCTATATATTTGCAAACTTCATTGTGATCTCGCATGATCACTTCTTGATACTCAAATAATGCCTTTATAATGTCCCCAAATTAGGGCAATTCAATATTCACCCAAATTCAATGAAACCCTTATGCAAATTATCCTGAAGTATTCCAATGTCTACTATTCCTAACCCGGAGTGGGATTAGAACTAGCGAGAGGTAAGTGGAATAAATTGGAAAATAGCTAGAGCGCACTAAATTAGCACCAATCTGATTATACACAACTGAATGTAATTAAATAATCAAACCCCAGACTGCTGCAATCTTCTAAAATTAATTCCCGCTCAACCAACCATGCAAAATACTTCAAACTTTGGATATTGGGGTTATAAAATATGAAGTTTATGAATGTAAAATCAGAATTAACCCAACTTTCACCAAAAGTGCAGAAATGGCCCTCCTACTATTTCGCCCAACACAATTAGGGCTGATTATGCATGCAACAACACCCCACTGATCACCAAACCTTGTGCACAAGCTCATAAAAATATATAGAATCAGATCTGAATCTTTTATGCAAGTTTTATGCACCCAATATGCTGAAAATACACCCTTACCCAGTCGCCTAGGGCACAGAAAATACAACAGCAACTTAAAGCATCAAATCAATACCAAGACAAGTGAGATCCAGCTCGCTAGGGCATAAACGCATTACCAAAATTACCACCAAGCAATTCGCCACCAAAGAAGGATAAGATCAATGCACAATATTCAGATTTCACATTCACATCAAGTTGCTAGGGCACAAGAGAAAAATAGACCAACAATCATGCATGAATGGATCCTTCAACAACTTGCTTGGGTCTTCAATTTGCCAATAACAAGGTGGTGTTGTAAAACACCTTTAGTAGAACATCAATGGGCATGCATCCCTTTTCTTCAAGCATGAAGAAATAACAATAATCATAATCAGCATACCCCCCAATGGAAGAGGTGATGTGACTTTATATTCCTCCCTCCAAGAGTGGCGCTCCAAATGGGCCCTTTCTTTGCCCAATGCTCCCTTAGAATGGCGACTTACTTTAAGGGTAAGTGACCATTAAAAAGGGGGTCTTCATCATGTAGAACATATCTCCTTTTTTAATATTTAATTCACCTTTTTTAACTTAATGATTAAAATCACAAAAGGTAAATTTAATTCTTTTTTAATGAGCTCAAAGAAGTTAACAAATTAGTGGTGAAAACCACTTTTATAATATTTTCCCCAAATTTATCCTTTAGTCCATGGGGAAAGAATGGACTAAAGGTCTTCAGTACCTATTTAGAAATGTCCCAGAAAAGGGGACATTACATTCCTCCTTCCCAAGATTGTTTGTTCTCAAGCAATTGCAAACCCGGATGCTCTAAAACTGATTCACCTTCCCAAGTGGCATCCTCAAGTGGCAAGTCCTTCCATTTGATCAAGTATTCTTTTATACTACGTTTTCTTTCTTTTTTTTTTTAAAAAGACCAAAATTATATTAATAGAAATATAATGTTCAAATTACAATGCCAAGTTGTTATACTCATACTCCAAGAAATATCCTTGGAATTCCAACAACATATTAGAAAAGAGAAAGAGCATATCTACAATTTATCCATCCAGCGATTGCAAGTGAAAAAAATTTCAATCTATTTCCACTTCTCTGGAGGCCATGTCAAAGGTAAAGGGCCAAAGTTGATCAGATTAGTATGATCCAAAGCCCAATTGGCTAAAGCATCTGCCACCTTATTCTGATCTCTAGGCACATGTTGATATATGATGGTTTGAAATTGTCTAGCTATAACCTTAATATTATCCTGAATTCTGGCGATAAGCCAATTATTGGATGTATGTTGCTCTTGAGCTGACAGAAGGTTAACAATAACCTTAGAATCAGATTCCACTATAATACTAAGACATCCCAATTTAGTTGCCTCCAGAAGAGCTCGCTGGATAGCCAAGATTTCAGCCACATTATTGGTGCAGTGTCCCAATTGATGAGCGAAAAGAAGAGGGGAGTTCCCAAAGAATCATGTGCTATCCCTCCCATACTGGTTGGACTGGATTGCCTCTGGACTTTCAATCGGTATTTACTTTAACAAAGCCAAACGGGGGCGGTTTCCATTTTCTCAAAACAAAGGGCATCAAAAGGTTTAGAACAAGACTTTGTCTGTAATTGGCTTTCCCCCAAATTAAGTTTTTGTAATAAAACTTTCCACTTTCCAGGTGTTGGGGAGGGAATTTTCAAATTATGCACCATAGTTTCCACAATATTACTTTGAGTTAGTTCCTTAACATACCAACTATCTCTACTTTCTGATTTGAAAATACGTCTGTTTCTTTCTTTCCATACATTCCACAACATAAGAGAGATAACAATCCAGATTCCTTTGTTAAAGTCTTGGGTATCAGAGACTGAGTGTTTCCACCTCTAAGAGTATCCACTAGATTCATAGAGGAGTTCCAAGTAACAGATAGCCAATCAGCCAAGATATTCCATAGAGACGTAACAAAAGGGCATTGAAGAAAAAGGTGGATCAGAGTTTCATTTGCTTCTTTACATAAAGGACACCAAAAGGGTCGACCATCCCTCGTTTCATCAAATTGTCTCTAGTAAGAATCCTCCTATATAATAAAAGCCAGATAAAGAATCTAACTTTAGGCCACAAAGTAGGTTGTCAAAGATCAACGAAGATGTCCTTCCAAGGGTGTGGCTGAGTAACTATCAAAGCACTATATCCATCAGCTACCGTGTGATGTCTTTTTTAGACAAGTTAGGAAATGGAGAAATACTTGTCAAAATCAAGCAAAGAATGGATAAACCCTTTTGTATCAACCTAAAATATCCCAATGTCAGCTATTTCGAACCCAAATGGGGTTGGAACTAGCCAAGGTGGTGGGATAGATTGGAAGAAAACAATTGGAATTCAAACACATTCAAATCAGATTTTACACAGTTGGAAAACAATTAATAATCAAACCAGATCTTGTTACTGATTTCTAAAACTATTTCTGCTTAACCAACCAAGCAAAAGCTTTCAAACTTTGGATTCCGGTGCAATAAAATATGGGAAATATGATCATGTAATCCACTTCCACCCAGCTATAAGAAAAGTATCAGATTTGTGCAAAAGGTTGGTCGCCCAGGGCATAAAATACTGTTGTTCACTAAATAAATAATTCCAGCTTCTATACTCATCCAAAAATTCACTAAATTACATACATGCACTCACGAAATATGAGAAATCAGATCTGAACTGAAATTACAATTTTTTTGCATCAAAATGGGTCACAAATCCCTCTTTCCCAAGTCATTATGGCTGAAAATAACCAACAACGACCAACGAAGAGAAAAGGAGCATAACCAATGATTTTCACCCTCTAAACTTGGCGCAAAAGACTGAAATAAATCAAGCAACAATGGCAGATCTGAAATTCACTTGTTTAACCCTCAAAACATGCAAACAAATTCAGATTTCCTTCAACAATCAATTCGCTAGGGTTAGGAATACTTTCCCAAGCAATTCGCCACACAATAGATGCAACACACACACTAATGGATCCTTATCAAGATCAGATTTACTTCAATTCCAAATTGAATGAGAGAGAGAGAGAGCACAATGAAGAGATAGGGCATACATCCCATTCTCCAAGCATGGAGACCAATAAATGATCAAATCAACGTCCCCAACATTCAAATGACCGACCTTTTCCCTTTTGGAGGAAAACTAATAAAACTTAATAAAAATATTAAAAGACTAACTTTATGTGCACTTTATTATTTTCTAATTAAATAATAAAAAGTAACTAACCTATGTGCACATTTTAAGACTAAATAAGACTCCCACTTGTAGCGTTAGGCATGCCAAGGGGTTACAATGCAAATAACAGACAATAGACATCTCAAAACAATCCCCTAGCTTCATCCTCGAACCCACGGGTAGAGAAAATGGGTTGAAGGTCTTCCATTCTTCGTCTTCGTAAATGTCCCAAAAAAGGGGACATTACATACAAAGTACTTTCCTTTCAAGATTTTTCCCATGCAAGGGTATCGAGTTCGAGGTGATAGGAAGGATCCTATTTTGCGGGAGATTTTGGAGAAAGTGAATTTGACCATTAAACAAGTTGACCTGCCACAAAGACGGAGATATCCATTGAATTCCCCTAGATGTTGATTGTATATAATGGCTCACCTTTTCCTTTTCTTGGCTGTGAAGAGTATTCATAATATTTCTAAAATCCGGATATTGTTCAATCAAGGGTGGATGTCCATCCCACAAATCAGTCAAAAGTTGACTGGTCACCTTTCCCAATTTTCCAAAAAAATGTTTGTAATGATTTCTTCACCTATTCTAAGGACTGATAGAATCGGAGAACCCCGAGAAGGTAAATAGTGCCGAATTAGTTCATGTCACAACATACCCTCCTCATATTTGGCTCTAATATCGATGCCCCATAGCTGATATGGATTTTGCAACAATCTCCAATATAACTTTGCAGCCAAAGCTTTATTATTCTGCTCACTGGATCTAAAACCCAATCCTCCCTCTTTCTTAGGCAAACATAAATTTTTCCATCTCACAAGATGCCATTTCCGAACCTGTTGAGTTCCTACCCATAAATTTTTTTACTAATGGAATCTAGCCGATTGATTAAAATTTTGCAGAAAGTTCAAAAGAGAAGCAAAATAGATAGGAATAGCTTGTAACACAACTTTAATCAGAGTTATTCTTCCCCCAGAAGTTAACCATCTATGAGTCTAGTTACTAAATTTCTGAAGAATCTTTGCAGGTAGCCAACTCTAGTCAGTTAACCTTTTAGAATCTAATGGGACACCCAAGTATTTTAGAGGTAACGTGCCCTTTTGAAATCCTAATTTCACCAAAATATCTTGCTCCAACCTGGGAGAGAAATGGAAGAAGATAATTTTTGACTTTTGCCTAAGCTCCAAGTTACTGTGTATTTGATTAGCTTCTTTTAAAGATGCTTCCCCCATGATGAATGAATCATCTTCAAACTACAGATGGGACAAAGGATCCGCTTGTGTAGCCAGTTTGATGCCCTTGACTTCTTCTAGATTCTTGTTCTGGAAAATAGCCTACCCAAAGATTCAACAACTATAATGAAAAGAAATGGAGATAAAGGATCTCCCTGCCTTATACCTCGGGATGCAGAGAATCTAGTTGTAGGAACTCCATTAACCAAAATTGAATAAGAAGCCGAAGAGATACATGCTTGTATCCACTGAAACCAAAGGGGAAAAACCAAACCGCAGGAGGATGTCCATAAGGAGAGACCAACTTACCTTATCATAAGCTTTAGACAAATCCAATCTCAAAAACATAGTTGGTTTTTTTAATGTCCATGGAATGGAGGGTTTCCTGAGCCAAAACAATATCATCATAGATTTGTCTACAAGGTACAAATCCTTTTGTTCCTAGAGCTATTGCTTTATAAATTATAGATTTCAACCTTTCAACTATGACTTTTGTAATTATTTTATAGAGCACGTTGCATAAAGCAATGGGACGATATTCCGCAAGGGTAGAAGCCTCTTCTTTCTTAGGAACCAAAGCAATATAGGTTTGGTTGATGACCTTGAGAACAGTCTTGCTTGCACATTCTCATAATATCCCTTTGTGGGATATTAATTAATTATTATTAATCTACTTGCAAAAGAAGCAAACTTAGAAGAGAAACCCTTCTAGGTTCACCTCAACTAACTCAGTGTTGGCTTCAATACAACCCAAATGGGGTTGGAGTGAGCCAAGGTAAGGGTTCAGATGGGCTATCTAGTTGGAATTTGCACTCCTTTAACCAATAAACTTGCAGAAGTAGAAAAATAAATTTAATATGCTTAGAAACAGATGAAAATGATTGCAAACTTTAAAAATGAATATTTCTCACAATATTAACTCTTTTTGCCTGAAATAAAATGTAGTAGAAAGATAAAATTAAGATCTTTCAAATGCATCCAAATCAAAAAAATTTAATCAATAAACCCACTCAAAATAGCCCCGAATCTACGATTCAAGTCGTTAGGGTTAGGGCAACATATGTAAACGTATTCCAACACTTTCCCTTCACTCTTCAACCCAATAAATGCAGTTTTCAGATCTGCAATTAATTAATTTATAACAACTTATAAATATTAGAAAAGTCCTTTCAATGATTGCCAAAATTCTCTACACAAGTCAATTTAGCAAAGGTAATTACCAGCCACATTAATAAGCATAAAATGGTCAAATCATGGCCATATTGATTAAATACACAAGTTGGAAATGATCAGATTTGAACTTGCTTCAAATACCACCGATTTGCACCACAAACATCACCCACACAAGTCGACTTTGATGCACAATAATCAATGCGTAAAATCAAATTGAATCCTTCACACAAAGCTCTCAAAACCCTCATCAACAAGCTCATGCACTCTCCCAAAAATGGCGACTTACATATATAGAAGAAAGATGCAAATAACTTATCAATTCAAGCTCAAAGGGCATACACACTTCACTCAAAGGTGGTGTTGAAGAACACCTTTTGTTTTAGATCATTAGTGGGCATACATCCCTCTTCAAGCATGAAGATAAGTTTCATAAACTATCAATATGCAAAAAGGAGTACCCACATCTTCTTTTATATATTTTTCCTTGCACATCCTCCAAAGTTCTCTCTCCATCTTTGATGCCAAAAGCTAGGAGGGAATATCATTTTTAAAAGTGCCTGGAAATCACACTCAAAGCAAATATTAAATGCATAGCGAAATTAAATTAAAAGATGCCCATATGAATCGACCCATGCTTAGAATAAATCAATTTATTCTAAATATTAATTATTAAATAATCCCAAGAAAATGCAACTTGCTTGGTTATTTAATTTTACCTCCAAAAATAAATAATTATCATCCCAAAGATAATCGATTTTCTCTCTTATTTTTGATTTGCACACAAAAATATATTTTGATTTTTAAACTCACATGTGCAAATCGATTTTCCCTTATTTTAATTTTTATCTGAAAAAGGGGATATTATAGTCCTCCCTTCCAAAATTGCTTGCCCTCAAACAATATGCAAGTTCTCAATCCATGAGCCCATGTATTCATACCATTAAACTTCCACAAACGAGCTCCTCTGCCTATCAAATGAGAGAGCTGAAGTAAAAACATCTTGCAATGATTGCCCCATTCTTCCTTGAATTCCCAAGGCTGCCCAAGAAAACCCACTGCTGTCATACCAAATATTGACAAGAAATCTGAAAAGTAATCACGAATTTGGCAAGAACAAACAATTTCCAACTTGGCCCATGCATCAATAATGTTCCACAAAGTGTAAGAGAGCTCTTCAATCATGAACATGAAAGCAATTGGGTAATATAAGTGGCTGTAATAATTGAGAACAACAACCTTAGGGGCTTTAAATAAACATATGGCAGCTTTGAAACAAACCTTTTCAATCTTAGAAAAGAATAGAACATTCCTCTCTTTTTTCTTCACTTGATTTTTAGGCTCTTGGGCATGAATCCTCAAGGTATGAACCACATGAACATGCATTTTCTGAATTAACCAACTATGCAAGGAAGATATCCCAAAAAGTATGAGAACACATGCCAAATCTTTTCTCATTTCACCACAAAAATCAGTCATCATGCCTATTCGAAAATTCATCATGTAGTGGTGCCATATACTAGATATACTCAAATAACTACCTTGAGATGGGAGAACTTTCCTTTTCCCAAGAGTGAATGCTTGGAACACCCAAGAGAGTATTCCGGGCTGCATACTTACCGCTGTCCATAACCCCAAAAATTTGCCCAACTCATGATGGGAAATGTGTATCCAACTATCCAATGAAGTAACAACAACCAAACATTCATCATGAGTGATTAGAATAGGCTTAAAAACTGAAAATTACCATTTCTTACGGTTGCCTTCTTGCTTGTGATAGTGAGCATGATGTGGATAGCAAGTGGAATAATGGTGCAACTACTATCATACCCATAATTCTTCCTGCAACTCCAAAATGTCAATGATGTAGGCACTAAAAACAACTCATAATTGACCCACCAAACTTCAACAATTTGAAAATTCATTCCTGCTATGACATTCCTTATATGTATGGTGGCAAACCAAGAGTAGGGCCAACAAAAGATGTTGAAATCAGCAGTACAATTTTTTGGGCCAACCAATATGAAAAACAACACACAAAAAGAAGACGGTACAACAGTGTTACCTTGTGAGACCATAAGTATTTGGAACCTCCCACCATGTTCTTTGTCATTTCTCCTCAAGATCCAAACCACAATCTTTTCCTCACATGCATTAGCCCAAGTAATGTAGTCAAAACTGAATTGTATGGAAATAAAACTAAGTGTCTTACCACATTTTGAAACCACCCCTTTGCTGCCCTTACTTTCACTTGGACTGATTTTTAGGTGTTGGCCTTCTTGCCAATGATCTGGGGCTGCCTTAGGAAGATTCTTTATCATCTTGTCTTCCTTGTTACCACCATCTTCATAATAAACAAAGCAAGGTAAGGACAAAGCATGATAATGATACAAATCAAAGTGTTTACCCTTAATAGTTGCCATAACTGATCTTTCAATCATAAAGTCATCATCAACTCTTTGAAAAATACTTGTCCCACTTACTTCCGGATCTCCTAAAGCCCAATCATGCTTTCTAACACTTATGCTTGCCATAGTCAATTCTGAACTTTCACTTATTCCCATTAAATCAGCTGAAAAAATCACAAAATCAGAATTGATAATCTTTGTAGAAAGTGGGAAATCACTTGGTTTCCATACCTTAGAGGGCCCATATAAGTGACCTTGACCCAAGGAGTCTTCTTGCTCCATTTTGCAACCCATAATCCTCATTTTATCCCTGTCTCTTACATGTTTTTCATGAGGAATACAAGTCTGAAATAAAAAAGTGTGCAACCATAAATCAACCTCTTCATACCTTGAAATATTATCATGTGAGTTGTCCCCTTTTCTTTGAAAGAGGAAGTTCTGATATACTCTCTTCATGCTCAAACTGATTGCCAATGCTATCACCCGGAATGGTGGCTTCAACCACTAAACTTTCACTCCTAATTGGAGGATCTAAAATTTCTTCTTCTTCTTCAACCTTATTCCCACTTGACATATGATTAGCATCATCAAAAACAACCTTAGAATTAGAAATCATTACCTTACATTGCAAACCCTTTTTGAACTCCGCCTTTGCTTCTTTCTTTGACATCATTTTCCTTTCATCACCATGTATGTAACTATTAGTAGATAAGCAAACATCTTTTTTTAACAAAGTTTCTTTACCTTGCTTATCATGTTCCCTCAAGATGGTGTCCTCTTGGGGCTGCATATGGCAGAAGTCTTGCTTGACACCACGAAGCTTACAATACCCTTGAGATGCATACTCTTGTTGCAAAGTCTCAAAAGGGTCATCATGATGAGTTGGCTTACCCTTCTTGCAATGGTTTTTGCTTGGATCCAAGGTATCCTTCATCATGGCTGCCATATTATGTTGCAAATCCTTGTGCCATTCTTTGAACAACCCTTGCAGAACTTTGCTTGCCTTGGAGTGAAACCTCCACTTTCCATTCCCATCTTCTCTCCTGTGATACCCCTCAAACAAATTGCAATAAATCTGAAATAATTTTCCCAATCTGAATATGCAAAAACAGAAATTTTTCTAGATCTAAAAATGGGAGACTTACTATAAATAGTAAGTTCGTCACTATCCCTAGCTGAATTTAGAAAAATTGCATAACTTGCTCAAAACACCCCGGAATTACATGAAACTTTGGGGAATGATAGATAATATTATGGAGCAACTTTTCCAAAAGGAATTTTTTGAAAATAATTGAAATCTGATTTTAAAACCCAAATACTGCAGGAAAATATAACAACTACAAAAATCCGTATCTATGGCTAGGGAAGTCCAAAAGAGCTGAAATTTTGGATCTTGGGCCACAAAACTATGAGGAACAATGTCCCAAAACCAAATTTTGCATAGCCAACACCAAACCCTAATTTTTCCCTAAAAATAGGCCGCTTGAAGACATTAAGGGCGCCAATTCAACTCAAAATTTATGAAATTAATTTCTCCTTATTTCTCTTTATTTTTGCCACACAAACCCCCACAAGAGTAGAGGAAGAAGCTATGATACCACTGTAATATCCCCTTGTGGGATATTAATTAATTATTATTAATCTACTTGCAAAAAAAACAAACTTAGAAGAGAAACCCTTATAAGTTCACCTCAACTAACCCAATGTCGGCTTCAATACAACCCAAATGGGGTTGGAGTGAGCCAAGGTAAGGGTTTAGATGGGCTATCTAGTTGAAATTTGCACTCCTTTAACCAATAAACTTGCAGAAGTAGAAAAATAAATTTAATATACCTGGAAACAGATGAAAATGATTGCAAACTTTAAAAATGAATATTTCTCACAATATTAACTCGTTTTGCCTAAAATAAAATGCAGAGAAAGATAAAATTAAGATCTTTCAAATGCATCCAAATCAGAATTTTTAATCAACTGAAACCCACTCAAAATAGCCCCCAAATCTACGATTCAAGTCGTTAGGGTTAGGGCAACATATGTAAACTTATTCCAACACTTTCCCTTCACTCTTCAACCCAATAAATGTAGTTTTCAGATCTGCAATTAATTAATTTATAACAACTTATAAATATTAAAAAAGCCCTTTCAATGATTGCCAAAATCCTCTACACAAATCAATTTAACAAAGGTAATTACCAGCCACATTAATAAGCATAAAAATGGTCAAATCATGGCCATATTGATTAAATACACAAGTTGGAAATGATCAGATTTGAACTTGCTTCAAATACCACCGATTTGTACCACAAACATTACCCACACAAGTCGACTTTGATGCACAATAATCAGCTGTAAAAATCAAATTGAAACCCTCACACAAATCCCTCAAAAACCTTCATCAACAAGCTCATGCACTCTCCCAAAAATGGCGACTTACATATATAGAAGAAAGATGCAAATAACTTATCAATTCAAGCTCAAAGGGCATACACACTTCACTCAAAGGTGGTGTTGAAGAACACCTTTTGTTTTAGATCATTAGTGGGCATACATCCCTTCTTGACAAGCATGAATATAAGTTTCATAAACTATCAATATGCAAAAAGGAGTACGCACATCTTCTTTTATATATTTTTCCTTGCACATCCTCCAAAGTTTTCTCTCCATCTTTGATGCCAAAAGCTAGGAGGGAATATCATTTTAATAAGTGCTTGAAAATCACACTCAAAGCAAATATTAAATGCATAAAAAAATTAAATTAAAAGATGCCCATATGAATCGACCCATGCTTAGAATAAATCAATTTATTTCAAATGTTAATTATTAAATAATCCCAAGAAAATGTGACTTGCTTGGTTATTTAATTTTACCTCCAAAAATAAATAATTATCATCCCAAAGATAATTGATTTTCTCTCTTATTTTGTATTTGCACAAAAATATATTTTGATTTTTAAACTCACATGTGCAAATCGATTTTCTCTTATTATAACGCATTCTTTTACCACTTCCAAAAAATCATTTTTGATAATGTCCTAGAATTCCTGATAGAATTCTATCGGAAAGCCATCAAGTCCTGGTGTTTTCCCTTTTTCATAGCCCATACAACTGTTTGGAGTTCCTTTTCTAAAACCGCTGCAAAAGAAAAGTATTGTCCTCCTCACTAACCAAGGTGGGAATGATATTAAGCAATTGTTGTTGAGCATTTCCATCCAGATTAGTAGCAGTAAAGATCCCAGAAAAGTACTGTATTGCTAATTGTTGAATATCTTCCTGTGTATTAGCTCGGGTTCCATCCTCTTTTTGCAGGTAAGCAATGTGATTATGAGAACGGTGAGCTAAGAGATATTTATGGAAAAAGAGGTGTTTTTATCCCCTCTTTCAGATATTTAATTATGGTTTTTTGTTTCCAAAAAAATTCTTCTCTTAATTCTCATTCTCGTTAGTTCTTGCTTAAGAAAGATTTCCTTTGTTTGCAATTCCTTTGAGTACCCTTGCATTCTTACTTGATGAGACACCTCCTGTAAAGCTTCCAAGATTTCACGTTTTTTCCCATGGACATTCCCAAAATCAGATTTATTCCACTTCTTGAGTTGGTTAGTAATATGTTGCATTCTTCTAGTGAAGCAAAACATTTTGGTACCATGCTTGGGCTGGCCCTCCTTCCACCATTTCTCAATTAAAGAAGGAAGATGTTCATCTCTCAACCACATCAATTGAAATCTAAAGGGAGCTCTGAATGGTTTTGATTTTCCCAATTCCAATAAAACCGGCCAATGATCAGATCCTGAGTTGTCTAGAACATTAGCAATCGGAATAATGCTGCTTTCTAACCATTCTTCAGAAATTAAAAATCTGTCCAACCTTTCCAGGATACAATTCTCACCCACTCTTTTGTTGGACCATGTCATTAGTCCGTTTGAGTTTGAATATCAACCAAATTCATCTTTTGTATAAAATCCACCATGTTAATAGCAGAGACATCCATGGTAGAAGATCCTCCTGTTTCTCATGAGAGAATAAGACTGTATCGAAATCTCCCCCTATAATGACGGGTATTCCAGAATGGGCTGCAACAATATCATAAATAATCTTCCACTGGGCTTTTTTTGCTTCCACCTAAACCGGAGCATAGATGTTCAATAATAAAGTAATTTGGTTTTCAGGAACATATCTAACCACCATATAGAGAACACCCTGATGTCCTCCACTATCTATATAATGAACCTGCTGAGGATCCCATATGCATGCCATGCCTCCAGAAGCTCCCTGTGAGCTTAAAGAGACAACTTGAAGTTTTTTTGAATGTTAGGAGTCACTTTGCTGCCATAAAATCTATAGATGCTTTAGTCTCCTGAAGAAATATCATGTGAGGGTGATGCTGGTTCAAAATACGCTTTACTTCATTAACTTTAGAGGGGCTACCTTTTAGCCCTCGAACATTCCAAGTGATCAACTTCATTGTGGGGTTTGTTCAAAATTTGTAGCCAAATCCCCAACTTTACACATCCAGGATAATTGCTACCCTCTTTTCGAATACGAAGTTGGCTAGAGTTTCTTCCGCTCTCGAGTAGAATCCATACACAACTTTTTCTGCTTTTCTTGTTGAATTCCTAAGGGGTCTCTCTCCGAGAAGGTGGTTCTCAACAGGGGTATATCTGCAAAAGAAGGCAATAACGGTAAAATATGACCCTGATCATTTCCCACTTCTTCCTTCCTTTGTTCCTCTATGAGTTTGTGTTTCCTTTGATAACTTTTCATTTCTCCCGAATGTGCTTGGTGCACCACCAAAGCTTTAGATATTGATTGAGGATGAAGATTTTCCGGACCATGTTGTGGTGGATGAGCAACTTGAGTTTCAGGGACTTGGGTTTCCTGCACTTCTTCCATGTCTTCCTCTGCTTCTTCTAATTGTAAGGCTGCAAATTTGTTTGTATTATTTTGCTGCAATTTTCCTGTGTTTTTTTCTTTAAATGTCTTTCTTTTTGGCGGGGTCACAAAATCCTCAGAACTATGTGGTTCCTTATTTTGTTCTTTTATCTTAAATTCTTTTCATGGGTATCAATGATGGCTTCCGAATTAATATCAATCTACCCTCTTCATCTAGAGGGGGCAGCTCTAAAGGAGTGACATGGTGCCAAGAAACATGAAATACATTGTGAATCTTACCACTTTCCGGAAGTTCCAATTCATATGCCATTTCTCCCACTTTGTTCTTTACCTTGTAGGGCCCATAGAAATGTGGCTTCAATTTCTCCACACCACTTTGTTTGAGTGAAGATTGCCTATAGGGCTGCAACCTTAAGAAAACCCAATCACCTATCTCAAAAGACCTCTCAACTCTATGCTGATCTGCATACAATTTTTGTCTATTTTGTGCTTGTTGTAGATTCTCCTAAGTGCTTTCATGATATCATAGCTCTGCTGCACCAATTCTTTAGCACTAGGCACCCTACTATCCGTCATAATCAAGTCCATGAAAGAATTTGCATCATAACCATAGAGTGCTTTGAAAGGAGTCATACCTATGGACATGTGATGAGTTGTGTTGTAGCAAAACTCAGCCATATGTAGCCACTTAATCCATGTTGATTGCTGCCCCGAAGCATAGATTCTTAAGTATCCTTCAACCCATTTGTTTACAATTTCAGTTTTCCCATCAGTTTGTGGGTGATAGCTAGTGCTTGGTGTGAGTTCCGTCCCGGTTAGACGAAAGAGCTCTTGCCAAAAATTACTCATGAACCTTCGTCCCTGTCACTCACAATGTTTTTGGCAATCCATGCAACTTGAACACTTCTTTAAAGAATATATCAGCAATCATAGGAGCATCGAACTTAGTTGGAAGTGGATAAAAATGTGCAAATTTAGTGAGTCTATCCACTACAACATATAAACAATTTTTACCTTGAGCCATGGGCAACCCGGTGATGAAGTCCATGGAGATGCTCTCCCATTTTTGAGAGGGAATAGGGAGGGGCTGCAAGAGTCCTGCTGGGAATACATGTTCGCTCTTGCTTTTTTGGCATACCAAACACTCGCGAATGTACTTGAGGACCTCCTTCTTCATACCTTTCCAAAAGAACCTCTCTCACAAGTTTGTAGGTCTTAAAGTACCCCTGATGTCCCGCCAAAGGAGTGTCATGGGCTGCTTTTAAAATCAGATCCTTCACCTTCGATTGGGAAGCCAAAAAGACTCTCTCTTTGTAGAGTATAAGGCTAATACTTATATCTATTTTGGCAAAGTTGTTTGAAGAGTTTCAAGTGTTTTGCATGCATTTTTGTACCGCTGTCCTAAAAATCTGATTTTCAGTTTGCTGGTTTAGAAATCAGATTTGATAATATTGGGGTTTGTGCTAATTTCCTACTTTTAGTTTGAGCACTTGAAAGGGATATTACATGATGTTCTAAAATTGAGGCTGTAATTACCCTCAACCAACAACAACCTTTTGGCAAACATGACAACAGTTGGGTATGCTGCTAGGATGGAACTTTTTTTGTAACCACCGAGTGAAGTTTTACGCCAATGTCTCTAGGCATGGCGGCCAATAGGGTGAACCCTCTTTCCGTGTACGCAGAGAGGTGACGGAAAATGGCATTTATCGGACACAAAACAAAAGCAAGATTGTGGTGATTCCTCTTGTTGTTGTCCTTGTGTTAATAATGTTGGCTAGATTTTCGCATAGCATCAAACCTAGGCAGTCATGAGATAAATCTCCCTCATTTAACCGGTGAGGCTCCCGTGTCAGATTTGTCAATATAAATGTGTTTTTATCTATCAGGGGTTTTACTTTAACCACTTAGTTCATGAACCATAACTAAGAAGTTCTGCAGCAAGTAAGCAGCTGTTTAAGAAAGGAAAAATTATAGAAGAAGAAAGTCAAGGTATTACAGAGAAGAAGTAAGGAAGATGTGCATCCCAATTAGTAGATAGCAGAGCTAATTGCATGCACATAGAAGAAACTTAATAGATTTGAACACACAAAATTATAAAGCAAAGGCAGTTCTAGATCCAGATCTAAAATAACACAAAGTTTACTTTAAAGATCTAAGATTTAAAAGCAAGAAACACAGTACACTGTGACACAAAGTTCTCCGGAAACCTGCTTCTTTGTATTCCTCTGCAACAAGTGGCTCTCAGGGGTTCAACACAAAGTCTAGAACACAAGATTGCTTCTTACAAATTCTGATCCATCATTAACCCGGAGGTTCTTCTCCTACTTATAGAATGTAGGAGGGAAAGTACAAATAGAAGACTCAAACTGAACTAAAGTATGAACAACAAGTAAAGATGACATTTGGCAATCATCCTCACCTAACTTCTTCTTAAGTGACACATGTATCACTTAACTGATAGAAAGGTTCCACATGACTTCAAGTAATGGTTGCAAAACCAATAACTTAGAAGTTTACAATTTCATCCGGGAACATAGAAAGTAGAAGAAGAAAGAAATAGAAGAAGTCATGCCAGCTGTAACATCTACATCTTCTTCTTGTTTTGATATCTGATATACTTGTCGAACATATAATTCAAAGATCTTTCCATCTGTTTTAGCTCTGCTTCTTTTTCGTCCCGAATTGCGCAGAACCCTTCATTCAACACTTTCTTTGCGTATGCTTCTACCTCTTCCAAACTTGGCCCAAATCTCGCAATATGCACTGCGGCGCCACCAATCTACTGATAGAATTCATCGTGAAAGGCTTGGTAGCTTTATCAATTGTCTTTTGCACCATCAGAAGAGAACCTTCCAGGGAATCATGCACTTCATTAGAAACAATCCGCACGTATGAAGTAACACCTCCATCCACTCTTTCCTCGGTGAAAGAAATGATAATCTTGTCCGGCAAATCGATGTTCTACTCTCAGCGCTGCATCCTTTTCAGCAAAACTCTGCAGATCTCCAAACGGAAAGATACTGCAAACTCTAGCTGCTTCCCCTTCTCGACTGATCCATCCGGTACAATTTGTTCTGCAACCAATACATCTCCCGTGACTTGTTGATCTCGGCCAAAATACTCGGTTACTCTCTGCCATCGTATTCATTCCTTCTATGCTTTCGATCGGTTGCTTTAGTTGATTTCTTTGCATCGTTCATAACCTTTAAAGCGGATGGCACTTCCCAAGTTGCATGACGAGGCTTGACGAATAATTAGATCCTTCCATTCGTCAATAGCCTTTACTTGATTACTTGCATCTTCCATTTCTGCATAAGATGATCACTCACTGTATTTGAAATGGGTGACGAACGGAAGATTTAGCAACCTTGGCTATGATCTCACATAATTGAGATATTTGCTTCGCAACTCTTCTTTCTCCGCCTCTTCACATCAAGCCTAAGGAACAAAGCATCTAGCAAGAATGTCTGCGTGTCCTGCTTCAATCCTTCAGTGGTAGCTTGACCGAGTGGTATTTTGGTCACCGTCACATCTTCTGCCGTGAGCTCCTCTTCTACCTTTCCTTCCGCCGGAATTGATATCTCAGCAAACTTCTCTCCCGAATCCGTGATGATCAACCTAGAAGTTGCTTTAGCAACTTTAGGCCTTCTCTCTTCCTCGCTCGGATCACGAAGTAGGCTGCAAGTCATGTTCCTCTAAGTTCATCTCTACTCTTGCTTCCTAACCAACCGCTAAGCAAGCTAACCATTCCGAGAAATTACTTCTCGGAGAGTGAGAAGTCGCTGAGTGCACTACCATCTCCCGCTCTGCATCCTCTCCATCAGAAAGTGCCACAGTATCATGGCTGCCATCTTCTGAAACATCCAAGGACAAAGCTCTTTCGAACTCCGTCATCTGCAGCTTCAACATCTCCTCTGGAACGGGTGCTGAACGAAGTGGCTGCGGAGAGAAGACGAACGTCGCTGGTTTCAATGAAGGCATGGAAACATCCTGCTGCTGTGGTGCAATAGTTGGTGATCCTCTAGGTACTGGAGAAGTCGGAGTCAAAGCTATGGTCGTAGAAGTGGTCTTCTCTTTCTCTTGAGATCTTCTGTGTACTTTCAACTTCTCGGACCTTCTGCTGCTTTCTCCTTCATGCTTTCGTTTGAGGGAATCTCCTGCGCCGAAGTTGCCCGTGATTTGATTCATCAATACTTCATCAAGGCAGTATCCCTTCGTTAGCAGCCAGCTCGAAGTACTCACCAACACAGCTCCGGATCTTTCTTCTATTGTGCTGCAGCCGCCATTGCTATCCTGCAGTATAGCTTTATCTCCTCCCATTTGATGGTAAGTGTCAAGTACCACGTTCCCATCATCTTTAAGATCCGCAGGTATCCGCGCTAGTCCAAAGTCAAATACTTGCTTTGCCGATAGCCTGCTGAAATCTTTCTTTCTAACCTCGTACTCACTTCTGCACTTCATCCGAAATCCTCTAACGAAGGCACATGTGCGTACTCTGGAGATTGTCTTCCGACTATTCCAAATGGATCGAAATTAAGCCGCGAGGAAGAACTCTTGCTCATACTCGGACAACATTTGTGCTTCCATCCCTCGAGCTCTGTGAATGCTGATGCAACTGTAATATCCCACAGTGAGTGGGAAGAAGCCCGTAGACTTGTGCCGCTTCGACTGAAGGTCGTGTAACTCCACAAGTTGCCTGCTCAGCTCCATGGCGATCAATCATCACTCGGGTACCTTGGCATCTTTATTGGTTCACCTGAAAAGCTCGTAACCCTGAGGTATGTGAAATCTGCAAACTGGATGAATACACTGCCAATCTTGGACACTGCTTCCCATGCCTCCTTGCTTACCCTGTGAGTCTTCAAGTCTTTGTCTAACCTGCAGATGAAATCGTAGAAGAAGTCATCGTTGATCACTTTGAAGTCCTTCTCACACGCAGGTACAGTAAGCTGTGGGTAGCACTCGAAAATGGGATCCTTGGAAAGAATACCACATCTATCCAGCTTGGAAAAGACACCCTGTGAAGCTGCAGCATACACCAAGTATGAAGTCATCTTGAAGCTGAAGGTACGCTTCACGTTCATGATTGCTCACCGATATTCTTCTTAATAATTTCGACCAATTGATTATAGAATCAACCTTGTTGATTTCAATGGTCTGATGAAAGCATACATCCATGTCCCAGGAAAGTGTAGGCATTCGCTTCACCATTCAACCCGCATAGCAATTTGACGATATCATCCGCCTCCTGCGCACCAAATTGGATCGTGGAAGAGTTCTCGGAACTTGGAAGGGGATCTAGGCTTCTTCATGAACCGGCTATTCATGATGCTCACACAGTCGACTCTATGCTTTTCCCACCTCTTGTTAGTATCCTGAATGCTAATAGAAGTCACCACCTTTAAATCTTTGGAATCTTGAACAATAATTGAAGAATTCTCATCCAAACGAATTATTGTCTTTCCCACAACATCACGCACCGATCTGGATGAAGGATGATAAGATATAGCACACTCCATCACAAACTCGCAATTGGGTTGTACTCGACTACTTTTGACCGCACGCATGAGTGAAGTCTTTCCACTCTGGATCTATCAATCAAATCGAGAAGAGGTTACGGGCCTAGATCCGTGTCTCCTATGTCTCGAAAGTTTGGAAGCAATGCATGAATCCATCGTGCTCTCTTTTTCATCTCCTTTCGCCATGGCTTTGTCTATCTTTGTCTCAATAATTCTTTTCTTCTAACTTGGCCGGATTTCTTCAATAATGTGCGAGATCTGGACAATTCTTCGATTCGGAGGATATTTGCAATGTATTGGACATTGATAAAAACTCCTTTTCTTTTATAAAGCACACAGTAATGAGTTCCTGCAATTTATTCGGACAAAAATGGCCACCGAGCATGAATAGTGAATTTAAATTATAAAAATCTGCACTTTTCAAGCCTGCTGCCCCAAAAATTGGTGTTTAATTTGCACATAAAGAGAGCATGAATTATTTCAATCAACACCTGAGCTCCTGTAACACCTGTGAAAACAACTATGCAGACGAAGATCAACCTTCTTCAAAGCATGCGCCAAATCTGGAAGCTTTTAGCCTTTGTTAGCACTTTGTCTCGAGGCAAAATCCTTCCTCTAATGGGGGCGCACTTTTCCTCCTTGCTGCAATTCTTTACCTGTGAATTAAATTATTCACCCATATGGCTGCCCATGCTTATATAACCTTCACAATTCTATAATTAATAATTGCCCTAACAATTAAAGGCAATTAATTAATTAAAAATCATGTTTTTCTCTTTTAAAAATAGCATGTTTAAGGACAGCCATCCAATAAATTAAATTAAACCAATTTAATCCTTCACACAAAGCACTTCACTCAAGCCCCACAGTGTGCTTTGACCATAGCCACTGAAAATAGAAATTAATTTAATGTTTTAATGCTTCAAAAAACATTAAATAATGCCCAAATGGGGCGCACTTTTTGAGAGGAAGGGGGCAGCCACTAAATAAATTAAATTTAATTAATTTAATTCCTTTCTTTTATTCCTTCTTTGACTTTTTGACCTCCTCAAGCTTGGGCGCACTTTTTTAAGAAGAAAGATTATTAAAAATAATCAATTTAATCTTTTTAATCAATCACCAAAGGGGGCGCACTTTTTTGCACATGTAATTCTATTTTTAAGAATTTTTTCCATAATGGGATTCTTTACCCTGCCAGGCAGGCACCAAAATCCCGTGATCCACTTAAGTGATTTGACTTTGACAATGGGATTCTTTACCCTGCAAGGCAGGCACTAAAATCCCATGATTTCACTTAAGTCACTTTCCTTTTATTATATCATGGGAATTTTTACCTGCAGGCGAGTGCATAAATTCCCACACTGCCTGACCTCTATTTTTCCCACTTTGCATCTTAAGTGACTTTTATAACACGGAAAAAGTACCCTGCCAGGCAGGTATACAATTCCCACCCTGCCTGCGGCTTATATTTTTCCCATCGCAGCTTAAATCCTTTGTTTTCCAAAAATGCGCCCATCCCCGCAGGGGCTTTTCTGTGCACGACTTCGCTTTTTTCCAGTGATCCAGACCTATTATGACGACTTCCTCCGGGCAAAATGTGCGTGAATGTTTTCCAGCTGCTCCAGGCCAAAAATCGGGCTTACTCGGCGAAGGAGTTGTTCCAGAGAAATTTCAGACAGAAAATGAACGGGACACCACAAAAACACGAAAAATTGCCAAAAGTTACAAATAAAGCCCAAAACTTAAAATAAGTTAAAATCCTTCTGGTATATAGGAATAATAACATATTCGCTTATAATGGAGTTAAAACAGAGCGCAAATAGCCTCATACGGGGCTCAAAATAATTAAATACAAATTTCCCGCAGACAAATCCTGACGACAGAATAAAACAATTTTGGGCATCTGGGTATTTGGCGAAAAGGGCTAATATGGCTCTTTGGGATTATCTTGACGCAATACAAGAACTTTCAGGCAATAAAAACAACAAATGACCCACTATTTTAAAAGTACGAAATTTTTTCGGATTGGGTAGTCACAGATTTCAGGGTGAAATCTGAGTGACACCAAATAAAATCCCCGAGTAGGCAGGATTGCACACAAACTAGATGCAACTGTTGTGGTAGTGCATGTTGGGGGATGAACTCCCCATGAGTGTAGGGATATCCCCAGACGGTCGAGCGAGAACTTGGAAGAATGTACAAGTGTGCGCAAGTGTTGTGCCCCAGTGTCACCTAATCAAAACTAAAACCTTGTCCTTCTATTGTTGATGATCTCGGGTTATCGGAAACTACCCAGCTGAAACTTTTGAAAATTCCCCACTTTCCTTATCGATGATGATTAATTTCATGGGGATTCATAGAATTCATTGGTTTATGCATCCTTGGTAATCTCACTTTATTTTTATTCTACTCAATTACTTTTTTTATTGTAGTTTGTAGTTTGTAGTTTAGGAAGTTCCTCATGTTGTCTTTATCTATTGTACTTTCTGGTCTCACCAACCTATTTTAGCAACTTTTGATTATTAATAGAATTTCATTTTATTTGTTATATATATTGAAGCAAGCATTCTCTTACTTTCATATGTATAATGTTATCTATTTCTCAGTTTATTTTTTCAAAATATTGAAACAAAACATGCGTTCTTTAATGTGAGTTTTCCAAGTATATACATATATAGACACACACACACACACGTTCAAGATCATGAATTCTAAACATGCTTTTGTTTGCTTCAAATGTGAAAACGAATTTAATTTAAAAAATCAAGTTGTTATTGTATCTGCTAATAGACATCTTAGCTCTCAATTTATTTATTTTTATTGTATCTTTGCAGGCCTATAGTATAGGAAGAGCACTAACCCAAAAGCTGAAGGAGCTTATACCTCGTCAAATGTTTAAATTTTCAATTCAGGTATATCTAAAGCTTCTCTCAAACAAAATTTGTAATACATGGGTTCTAGAGATAATGGTTTGGATATTATTGCTCTACATAACTTTGTAAAATGGTTTGTTCTAACTTCTAATCAGCTTATGTTCCTTTCTATCTTATCACAATAATGATCTGTTTCAGTAGTTAAATAATGTTATATTCATATAACATGGCGATATAGTGCCAATTTTATCATCTCCATCGAATTGCCAAAACCATATTGAACCATCTAGTTCAAAAGAAATTATTAAGTAAATGAGCCATTCCAATATTCACATGAGGTGAACCAGTATCGTACATGTTTGGCTTTTTGATGGTGTGACCAAGGGTCAAATGAACAACCATCAATCAAAAGTGGGGATAGAGTGCATAGACACAATACAAAAGCAAAAAAAATGACATTCTGATTTTTTTCCCTCTTTATTGTTTTTGCACAAATGTCCATACTAATAATATCTGAGAGGAAACACACTCTTAAACTTGATTACAACTTGTTAGCATATGGATTTGCACGCATGCAAATGACATGCAACAAGCAGTGTGGGAACGAAGTCCTCCTCAATGAAGGTGAGGCTGCCTTTCTTGAAAACCAAAACTGTATTTACATCAGTACATTCAAAATTGTATGTGGGGGGTGTTTTGGAACATCAATGGAAAGAAAAGTGAATGACGGAGATGAAGTGGAATGAAGGAAAGGAGTGGAATGGAATGAATCGAAAGAACATGCAAGAGTTAGGTAAACACAGAGCCTAATATTGCATGAAGAGGAAAGATGAATAACTAACACAAATAAAATGGAGTTTGAGTTAGCCAAACAAGAATGTGTAAAAGGGAACACAAGTGAGCAAGTAGATAATTAGAGCTTGATCACTGTGAACTAGAACAACTGATTAATAATGTTGACAATAAGATCAAAGATAATATTTGCATGCAAGATTCAAACACCTAACATCTAATGAACATAAGAACATCAAATGTTACAAGAGACAATGAATGAGACACAAAGTTCGTATTTCATTAACTCCAAAATGTTTTTCACAAAGAACACAGTTTCTTCCTGAAACAAAGCTTACACAAAAGTATTTTCTTCTCCTCTCTCAAAGTCACCCTTACAAATGAGCCCCTGACTTCCTTTTATAACCCAAAAGTTGGTTACAAAGTAGTTAGGGTTTTAAATGCACATTAAATAGGGCACTTAAGTGACTTTGACTTTTTCAACCAACTTTTAAAAAGTGACTAAAAATAGAAACCACTTAAGTTAAAAAGTCATTTAAGGAAAAATACATAAATAAAAGAAATGGGTACATGTGGACCCACTTAAATGACTTGGACGCACACGTAGACATCCTAGTCAGCAATGCGCCACCCAGATCAAGACACCTAGGATCAGTGCCTTATCCATTGGGCCAAGAGTTCACCTATCCCAATCATACGGGAATGAACTCATTGACTGTGCTCTGCAATCATCCAAATGACAAGAGTGCTGAGCTTGAAACCTGAGCAATTTATCCACCCCTTTGTCTGAGCAATATCCTGGTGTGAGAAAATTTGTCTTCATTCGTATTCACATTCACAATTCTCCACATTCTCCGAGTACCTTTCCATGGTGAATTATTCATTTGTCGCGAGACCATAGTCGTTACGCCACCTTGGTTTATCGAATCCAGCTTCTGGTCTCTCGCCATTAAGAAGATCTCCAAGAGCCAAAATTGCAGTTCACCTCCAATGGTATTACAAAACATGGCTTTAACAAACACCCCATGAATAAATATAACCAGTTATTTGCACTATACATCTGATTTGATGAAGTCGAAAGCATTGTCTAGCTTTGCAAACACTTTCTACAAATTGAATAACCTGACTCTTCCATCTCACTACACAGCCTATCTTTTATTGGTTCACTTAACATCACCAAAAATAACATTTTCCTTGTTTGAAATGATGGAAGCAGTTCTCATATTTCACAACAATCTCGGAAACAAACTCGGTTGCAGTGTGTCAGCATGCACACAATTGAAGGTTCTTGTCGAGTCAAATAGTTATTCCAAGAGACATTTTTATCAATCAATATGGCAATGCAAACTTCTCATTTATGTGACAGAGGAATGGTTATTTTACTCATGAACATCATTCAGGAATCTGAATCGAAAAATACCCTGTTGCCTTCATCTCGTGGGTAATTGTTAGTGCGATCTATCTCCTCCACAAAAAGTATGAATCATTCTATGGTCTTCATACATAGAATTAAACCAAATTCAAATCATAGCATGGTCTTCATCCATAGAATTAAACCAAATTCAAATCATAGCATGGTCTTCATCCATAGGCTTAAACCAACATCTATAGGGATTGACCTTGCCACCATGATTACACTTAACTCTCGTCAATAATCGTTAAGTTTGTTGTAGTGTAATCAGAATTGTTTTTAGCTTTTCAGCTCAACTACTTTATATTCAAGCTTAACCCAACATTTCTGAAAAGAATGGTTTTACCACAATGCTCACGATTCTTCCTTATTATATAACACTTGTAGTAAGAATGTTTTGGCTTTGCCATAATAAGCACAATTGTACCTTCCAAACGATGAGAAATAATGGAAGGGTATAAATATTGCCTATTGCCCTCAGAGTTTCTCAAAGAGACCATTTACAAGTAACAAGGATGTAGTATACAAAATGGCCAACCAGGTATTTTCAGAGTTGACCTTCACATTCAATTCATTTCTAGGGGAAAAAAAATGCTGAGCAATATGAATCGTTTCATTCTGTACCGTAATAAACCTTCATCTCCTGATTCAGGGAAATTTTATGAAGCCTTGAATAGCGTGACTCCAATCCATCATACACGGCAGTGAATGTTTGTTTCCTGCAGCCTATTATCCTTATGAGTTCTATTCAACTTGTCCTGGCACAATCCTTCAGAATTAACTAATTCAGCACTACCACGTACTGAATTCAAGATACAATCTTTTTGAAAACCCATTGACATTTTCCCTTGAAACTGTGGCTGCTGACGTCGGAGGCAAAATTATTGCATTGCCAGTTTCATTTCCTTTTGTATCAGTAAAATGAGATAAAAGATTATTTAAATGAACACTATTCTGCTGAAATGAAAATGGATGGTTTACAGTTGCAGTAGAAGCGCCAACATTTCCAATTGTGCCTTCTCCAAATAAAAACGTCTGACATGACATCTGGGCCACAGCTAGACTGATTTGATCTCCTTTCTATGCGTGGAAAGCCGTTTTTTATTTCCTGAGCATTCTTGTATTTGTTGTCTCCTCCACGTGGTCTTTTTATGCTGCTCTCTCTCTCTTCACGCATGGAATCTTCTTGTGCTTGGGCCTGCGTGGAGATCTGTCCTCCTTACGTGGTCTTTTAGACAAAATACAAGCTCTATTTGTCTTATCCAATCTCTGCAAATTCGTTGAAACTGACTTCTTCTTCCCTGTAGCTGCTGCATATAGCCAACTACTTCCTCACGGCACTTTCCTAGGAGAATTTCAGTTCTACGCTCCACTGATACTGCCTGTGCAGCACGATTTTGAGAATCCACACCCACCCTCGCAACATCAAGGCGATAGACCTTCATTTCACCATCAATGAATCCACGATCCAGAACACGCTGTAGCAATTCATCTGTTGCAGCATTTGATGGAGCGCAAACAAGCATTCGTGGTTTAGGGCAAAGTTTAGGAAGCATACGGAACAGTGTGCGATCCATACTCTGAAGAACATCATCGATTGATCCTGTGCCAATACTGTCAATACTGTTTGCATTATTGTAGGATTGCCTGTAGCTTTCAGGAGCAAGTTTCTTAAGCAGTGCACCATAATAGTGCTGATATTGAACAAGATGAATAACATTCAACATTCCCCAGACTGTGTGTGTCTTTCCTGTCCCTGGTGGACCTTGCACCAAAGTGAAGGGCCAGGGTTCCTGCCATCTAGCAGACCCAACTCCATTTGTACCAGCTGCTGTATGCATAGCAGCCCACTGAATTGCGGCTAGCTGTGGACCATTGAAACTCCTATGAAGATGGTCGATAAAATTTGGTGTGAAACATTCAGGCATTGCTGGAGGCTGCTCCTCATTATTTGGAAAGTGCTCTGGCCTGGGATTTAAAATTGCTTTCTGCATTCTCATCCTTTGCATGCATGGAAAGCTTCTGGTGTTCTTCTCCTTCAGATGCGTGGGATGCTGTCTTGTCTATCCTGGCGCCTCCTCTTCCTTTTTGAACTGTGTTTAATCTTTTCCCTGGCGCGTGGAAAGTTCTTTCCTCTAGTGCATGATCTTTTGGAGTTTTAAACTTGCTGTCCTCCTTTCCACGTGTGTTTCTCCCTCAGGCTGGGCACATGGACAACTGTTCTTTCTCTTTTTTATATTAAAACTGTTCTTGTTTCCCCTTTGTCCTGCGCATTTTTTTAAAAAAACTGTTCTTTTTCTTGGCAAGTACGTGGGAACTTTTGCAGGTGCGGCTTCTTGAAACTTTTAAACTTTGTGCTGTCTTTTCCTTTGCAAGGCGTGGACAGTTTTTTGTTGGATGTGATAAAACATTATGCCTTCAGAAGAATTAAGAAGCGAAGCTTTGCATGACTTTTTCCAACGGGTTTGATGGAGGAAGTTACGAGGATTAATTCAACTTCCTCTCTTCCCGGGTAGTGGCTTAAGTGCCAGGGGGAAATGGGGAAAGCAACGGACAATTGCCAACGGGAATGGCAAAGTGGGTTGGCAATCCCCGTTCAATTTCCCCATGTGGGAAATTGGGGAATTTCCTGCCCGTTAGCCAATCCATGATTTGGCAATTGGCGGAGAAAATCCCACGTGCGGGAAAAATGAAGGAAATTGCCAGGAAAGGGGAAATCCGGGTTCGGGAAGCCAAATTGGCTTCCCGGCAGTTGGAAGCGTAAGCTTACTTCCCCGGCATTAAAATTTGTCGAATGATTTTAATTTATATTTATTTAATTAAATACTCCTCAAGTGATTTTAAAAATTAATTTAATCAAACAAGGAGCAATTAATTAATTTTTACGTTTTAAAGCCTGGCGGGAAGAGTTTTTGCCCAAAAAGGACGAAACGAAGACCGAAACAATCACAAAAATGAGACGATCGTGATGAGTCCAATGAACCACGCAAGGTAACACTTATGAAAATTTTCAAATTTTTCATTTTTTTATTTTTTTATAACAATTTTGCGAAGTCGAAATTGGCTGATAACACAGCTCAAAACTTCATTACATCAATTGTTTTGGAGAATAAATCAACAAACCACACTTCTACTTTCAAATTCATAAGTTAAAACACACACCATAACTAGCTTGACTACTTGACTTTCTGAGAATATCTGCTACAAGCCAAATTCTCGCACTTGTTCGCATGATTTTCCTCACTTTCCCAACTACAATCTTCTGAATTTCAAATGCCCTTGCCTCTGATTCGGACAGAATATTATCCTCATGGTTCTTGTTTATTACTTTGGAGGGAAGAGTGACTGATGGGGAAAATGAAACAAGCTTCCAATTGATACAAGATTTTAGGCATTGAGATGAAACCTAAGATAAATGTCATGTTCCCTTTACAAAATATTTTAATAAGAGAAATAAATTAATAATTTAATTTAAGTGGCCAAAAAGTAATCAGTATGTTATATCATAAAATAACTACTTATGTTTTATCGTTAAAAATAAATGTAAATTTTGATAAAGCAACTCAAAATTAAAATAAAGTAGGTGAAGTTGCTTTATGGGTGTCTTTCCTCGAAAAAGGTGAAAGGGAAATTATAAAAGGGGCATTGAGCTCATTTGGAAAAGATCTTTTATCAATCATTTTTTACTCATCCAAATTTGGCAAGTTTGAACATTTTGTTTCAGCTTTCAACCACCGAGGACGAAAACCCTCTGGTGTCCTTGAAACATAGGCGATAGATTGGACTGCACAAACTTCCAACAGATCTCTGGTGTCACTCAGATTTCACCCTGAAATCTGTGACTACCCAATCCGAAAATTTTTCGTACTTTTAAAATAGTGGGTCGTTTGTTGTTTTTATTGCCTGAAAGTTCCTGTATTGCGTCAAAATAATCCTAAAGTGCCATATTAGCCTTTTTCGCCAAATACCCAGATGCCCAAAATTGTTTTATTCTGTCGTCGGGATTTGTCTGCGGGAAATTTGTATTTAATTATTTTGAGCCCCGTATGAGGCTATTTGCGCTCTGTTTTGACTCCATTATGAGCGAATATGTTATTATTCCTATGTACCAGAAGGATTTTAACTTATTTTAAGTTTTGGGCTTTATTTGTAACTTTTGGCAATTTTTCGTGTTTTTGTGGTGTCCCGTTCTGTTTTCTGTAAAATTTCTCTAGAACAACTCCTTTGCCGGGTAAGCCCGATTTTGGCACTGGCAGGTGAAAACATACACGCACATTTTGCCCGGAGGAAGTCGTCATCGGAGGTCTGGATCACTGGGAAAAAGTGAAGTCGTGCACAGAAAAGCCCCTGCGGGGATGGGCGCATTTTTGGAAAACAAAGGATTTAAGCTGCGATGGGAAAAATATAAGCCGCAGGCAGGGTGGGAATTGTATACCTGCCTGGCAGGGTACTTTTTCCCGTGTTATAAAAGTCACTTAAGCTGCAGTGGGAAAAATAGAGGCTGCAGGCAGGTGGGAATTTATTGCCTGCCTTGCAGGGTAAAAATTCCCATGATATAATAAAAGGAAAGTGACTTAAGTGAAATCATGGGATTTTAGTGCCTGCCTTGCAGGGTAAAGAATCCCATTGTCAAAGTCAAATCACTTAAGTGGATCATGGGATTTTGGTGCCTGCCTGGCAGGGTAAAGAATCCCATTATGGAAAAATTCTTAAAAATAGAATTACATGTGCAAAAAAGTGCGCCCCCTTTGGTGATAGATTAAAAAGATTAAATTGATTATTTTTAATAATCTTTCTTCTTAAAAAAGTGCGCCCAAGCTTGAGGAGGTCAAAAAGTCAAAGAAGGAATAAAAGAAAGGAATTAAATTAATTAAATTTAATTTATTTAGTGGCTGCCCCCTTCCTCTCAAAAAGTGCGCCCCATTTGGGCATTATTTAATGTTTTTTGAAGCTTTAAAACATTAAATTAATTTCTATTTTCAGTGGCTATGGTCAAAGCACACTGTGGGGCTTGAGTGAAGTGCTGTGTGAAGGATTAAATTGGATTAATTTAATTTATTGGATGGCTGTCCTTAAACATGCTATTTTTAAAAGAGAAAAGCATGATTTTTAATTAATTAATTGCCTTTAATTGTTAGGGCAATTATTAATTATAGAATTGTGAAGGTTATATAAGCATGGGCAGCCATATGGGTGAATAATTTAATTCACAGGTAAAGAATTGCAGCAAGGAGGAAAAGTGCGCCCCCATTAGAGGAAGGATTTTGCTCAGACAAAGTGCTAACAAAGGCTAAAAGCTTCCAGATTTGGCGCATGCTTTGAAGAAGGTTGATCTTCGTCTGCATAGTTGTTTTCACAGGTGTTACAGGAGCTCAGGTGTTGATTGAAAGGATTCATGCTCTCTTTATGTGCAAATTAAACACCAATTTTTGGGGCAGCAGGCTTGAAAAGTGCAGATTTTTATAATTTAAATTCACTATTCATGCTCCGGTGGCCATTTTTGTCTGAATAAATTGCAGGAACTCATTACAGGTGCTTTATAAAAGAAAAGGAGTTTTTATCAATGTCCAATACATTGCAAATATCCTCCGAATCTGAAGAATTGTCCAGATCTGCACCAGTATTGAAGAAATCCGGCCAAGTTAGAAGAAAAAGAATTATTCAGACAAAGATAGACAAAGCCATGGCGAAAGGAGATGAAAAAGAGAGCACGATGGATTCATGCATTGCTTCCAAACTTTCAGACATAGGAGACACGGATCTAGGCCCAGAACCTCTTTCTGATTTGATTGATAGATCCAGAGCTGGAAAGACTTCACTCATGCGTGCGGTCAAAAGTAGTGGAATTATTCGAGCTGCAGCTTTCCCGTGTACAGCCCAATTGCCAGAGTTTGTGATGGAGTGTGCTAGATCTTATCATCCTTCATCCAGATCAGTGCGTGATGTTGCGGGAAAGACAATAATTCGTTTGGATGCAGAATTCTTCGATTATTGTCTGAAGATTCCAGTGCGAAAGGTGGTGACTTCTATTAGCATTCAGGATGCTGACAGTAGGTGGGAAAAGCATAGAGTTGATTGTGTGAGCATCATGAATAGCCGGTTCATGAAGAAGCCTAGATCCCCTTCCAAGTTCCCGAGAACTCTTCCACGATCCAATTTGGTGCAGGAGGCGGATGATATCGTCAAATTGCTATGCAGGTTGAATGGTGAAGCGAATGCCTACACTTTCCGGACATGGATGTATGCTTTCATCAGGACCATTGAAATCAACAAGGTTGATTCTATAATCAATTGGTCAGAAATTATTAGCAGCAACATCGGTGAGCAACTGCGGAACGTGAAGCGTACCTTCAGCTTCAAGATGACTTCATACTTGGTGTATGTTGCAGCTTCACAGGGTGTCTTTTCCAAGCTGGATAGATGTGGTATTCTTTCCAAGGATCCCATTTTCGAGTGCTACCCACAGCTTACTGTACCTGCGTGCGAGAAGGACTTCAAAGTGATCAACGATGACTTCTTCTACGATTTCATCTGCAGGTTAGACAAAGACTTGAAGACTCACAGGGTAAGCAAGGAAGCATGGGAAGCAGTGTCCAAGATTGGCAGTGTATTCATCCAGTTTGCAGATTTCACATACCTCAGGGTTACGAGCTTTTCAGGTGAACCAATAAAGATGCCAAGGTACCCGAGTGACAGATTGATCGCCATGGAGGAAGTGAAAGCGAGCAACTTGTGGAGTTACACGACCTTCAGTCGAAGCGGCACAAGTCTACGGGCTTCTTCCCACTCACTGTGGGATATTACAGTTGCATCAGCATTCACAGAGCTCGAGGGATGGAAGCACAAATGTTGTCCGAGTATGAGCAAGAGTTCTTCCCTGCGCGGCTTAATTTCGATCCATTTGGAATAGCCAGGAAGACAATCTCCCAGGAGTACGCACATGTGCCTTCGTTAGAAGATTTCTGGATGAAGTGCAGAAGTGAGTACGAGGTTAGAAAGAAAGATTTCAGCAGGCTATCGGCAAAGCAAGTATTTGACTTTGGACTAGCGCGGATACCTGCGGATCTTAAAGATGATGGGAACGTGGTACTTGACACTTACCATCAAATGGGAGGAGATAAAGCTATACTGCAGGATAGCAATGGCGGCTGCAGCACAATAGAAGAAAGATCTGGAGCTGTGTTGGTGAATACTTCGAACTGGTTACTGACGAAGGGATATTGCCTTGATGAAGCATTGATGAATCAAATCACAGGCAACTTCGGCACAGGAGATTCCCTCAAGCGAAAGCATGAAGGAGAAAGCAGCAGAAGGTCCGAGAAGTTGAAAGTACACAGAAGATCTCAAGAGAAAGAGAAGACCACTTCTACGGCCATAGCTTTGACTCCGACTTCTCCAGTACCCAGAGGATCACCAACTATTGCACCACAGCAGCAGGATGCTTCCATGCCTTCATTGAAACCAGCGACGTTCGTCTTCTCTCCGCAGCCACTTCGTTCATCACCCGTTCCAGAAGAGGTGTTGAAGCTGCAGATGACGGAGTTCGAAAGAGCTTTGTCCTTGGATGTTTCAGAAGATGGCAGCCATGATACTGTGGCACTTTCTGATGGAGAGGATGCAGAGCGGGAGATGGTAGTGCACTCAGCGACTTCTCACTCTCCGAGAAGTAATTTCTCGGAATGGTTAGCTTTGCAGTTGGTTCCGGAAGCAAGAGTAGAGATGAACTTAGAGGAACATGACTTGCAGCTACTTCAGGATCTGAGCAGAAGAGACAGAAGGCCTAAAGTTGCTAAAGCAACTTCTAGGTTGATCATCAAGGATTCGGGAGAGAAGTTTCTTTGAGATATCAATTTCGACGGGAAGGAAAGGTAGAAGAGGAGCTCACGGCGAAGATGTGACGGTGACCAAAATACCACCACTGGTCAAGCTACCACTTGAAGGATTGAAGCGGGACACGCGAGCGTTCTTTGGATGCTTTGTTCCTTAGGCTTGACAGCGGTGAAAAGGCGGAGAAAGAAGAGCTGCTGCGAGCAAAAATATCTCAATTATGTGAGATCATAGCCAAGGTTGCTAAACCTTCCGTTCAGCCCATTTCAGCGCAGGTGAGTGATCATCTTATGCAGGAAATGGAAGATGCAAGCAATCAAGTAAAGGCTATTGACGAATGGAAGGATCTGATTATTCGTCAAGCTTCTGTGCAACTTGGGGAATTGTCAGCCCGCCTAAAGGTTATGAACGATGCAACAAATCAACTAAAGCAACTGATAGAAAGCATAGAAGGAATGAATACAGTTGCAGAGAGTAACCTGAGTATTTTGGCCGAGATCAACAAGCTGCCGAGAGATGTATTGGTTGCAGAACAAATTGTGCCGGATGGATCAGTCGAGAAGGGGAAGCAGCTAGAGTTTGCAGTATCTTTCCGTTTGGAGATCTGCAGAGTTTTGCTGAAAAGGATGCAGGCGCTTGAGAGTAGAACATCAGATTTGCCGGACAGTATCATTTCTTTCACTGAGGAAAGAGTGGATGGAGGTGTTACTTCATACGTTCGGATTATTTCTAACGAGGTGCATGATTCCCTGGAAAGTTCTCTTCTGATGGTACAAAAGAGAATTGATAAAGCTACCAAGCCTTTCACGATGAACTCTATCAGTAGGCTGGTGACACTGCAGGCAGACATTGCGAGATTTGGGCCAAGTTTGGAAGAAGTGGAAGCATGCAGCAAAGTGTTGAATGAAGGGTTGCTGCAATTCAGGACAGAAAAGGAAGCAGTGGCTAAAACAGATGGAAAGATGCTGAATTATATGTTCGACAAGTATATCAGATATCAGAACAAGAAGAAGATGTAGATGTTACAGCTGGCATGACTTCTTCTATTCTTTCTTCTTCTACTTTCTATGTTCCCGGATGAAATTGTAAACTTCTAAGTTATTGGTTTTGCAACCATTACTTGAAGTCATGTGGAACCTTTCTATTAGTTAAGTGATACATGTGTCACTTAAGAAGAAGTTAGTTGAGGATGATTGCCAAATGTCATCTTTACTTGTTGTTCATACTTTAGTTCAGTTTGAGTCTTCTATTTGTACTTTCCCTCCTACATTCTATAAGTAGGAGAAGAACCTCCGGGTTAAGGATGGATCAGAATTTGTAAGCAGCAATCTTGTGTTCTAGACTTTGTGCTAAACCCTTGAGAGCCACTTGTAGCAGAGGAATACAAAGAAGCAGGTTTCCGGAGAACTTTGTGTCACGGCGTACTGTGTTTCTTGCTTTTAAATCTTAGATCTTTTAAGTAAACTTTGTGTTATTTTAGATCTGGATCTAGAGCTGCCTTTGCTTTATAATTCTGTGTGTTCAAATCTATTAAGTTTCTTCTATGTGCATGCAATTAGCTCTGCTATCTACTAATTGGGATGCACATCTTCCTTCTTCTCTGTAATACCTTTACTTTCTTCTTCTATAATTTTCCTTTCTTAAACAGCTGCTTACTTGCTGCAGAACTTCTTAGTTATGGTTCATGAACTAAGTGGTTAAAGTAAAACCCCTGATAGATAAAAACACATTTATATTGACAAATCTGACACGGGAGCCTCACCGGTTAAATGAGGGAGATTTATCTCATGACTGCCTAGGTTTGATGCTATGCAGAAAATCTAGCTAACAATCTCGCAAAAGGACATTTCAGTTAACCACCTCCATTTTGGTGCAATGGTGTCCAGCCAGCGATTACTGGATGGCACCGAGCTTTGGCACTTAGGTGACTCAAGTTACCTTTGGGATCAAATCCATCGAGTATTATTACCTTGTCTTCATGTGATTGACAAGTTATCAATGACCTACAATGAGAGCTAATAGATATGCATAGACACCCCCACAGGTCTTCTAACATCTGCAAACCCCTTGTAAAGTTGCAATGCCTTACATGGTAGCCTATTGCATACCTAAAGCCACCATGCTTGTCCTCGGGATTCTACAATGCCTCCCTTGAATATTAACAACATCTTTCTAAAACAATTTGTATTGTGATGTCCCTCTTTGGCTGTCATTAACTATGTGCGTCATTTGCTCTACTATAGTCTTTGTAATTATGCAACCTATCTATAGATTGCACTAGCTGTGCTGGTCCTGCTGATTGATTCCATGCAAAGATCTTGCGAACTATGCATCCCTCTGTAACTTGTGCATATACTCTTCTAGACTTCCACCTTTGGGCTGTATTTGCAGTGAACAAAATTTATATGTATCTTACAGAGGGCCTCTTTACAACAGATTGTAAAAGATGAATTGGATTCTCTTCTCTTTCCCACATAATTTCCTACCCTTGGAGCATCCTGTATAAAATTCTCAGCCTCTCTAACTTGGGGATGAATCACTGCAATTTCCTTGTTTGAACAGTTATGACCAAATGAATGCTTAGATTGTTAATACTAATGTACAAGTTATTCCTTGTCTTCACAGTGCGAAGCTTGCAAAGGATTTGTTGCAAGATTTTGTCCATGGATCAATGCAACTTAACATATATTGCTTTCTATAAATTAAACTAATGACCAAATTCTACTTTTTAATAAAAATTATACATACCAAGTTAAGGGACTCATAGATTTCAACACTACAAATTCATTTTTCATACCTTCTAAAACAAGAATCACCCTCAGTCTTAAAGCATTGAGACTAATTTTGGAATGAAAATTATCAATTTTTTGTTAAATGTGCTTGTATATCTTGAGTACAGGCTTGCATTGGAGCTAAGGCAATTGCAAGCGAGACAGTTTCTGCCATAAGAAAGGATGTTCTAGCAAAGTGTTATGGTAAGATTTTTGGGCAAAAATGTCTCCTATACTCTCATATTAGTATAGGTGCATGCAAAAGCCTTAATGAAGACTCACTTAATGCAACAGGTATCTCCATGAAGAACAGATTAGAATGGACAAAAGAACTAAGAAAAGACTTCTCCATTATGGCACATGACTCTTTTAATTTTACTAGATATTATGATAATAAGAAAGATTATCCAAGGCCTTTGCAGAAATGTCTAGGATTTAAATTTGAATTCATATGTAAAGCTTCAAAAGAGAATCAAAATAGTGTAAATTTATATGATGAATGCCAAATCTAGAAACAATTTTTTAATTGAAATATAAAAAAATTTCCATCATAAATTTACTTCATTAAAAAAAGTAAACTTGTTGTTTTCTTGTAGGTGGTGACATAAGCAGAAAGAAGAAGTTGCTAAAGAAGCAGGTATAGCGCTTTTTCTCTCAAGACTTGAGCATTCCAAATTTCCAACATGTCTTGTAAAACAACATGCAACATATTTGACTGAACCAATTACCATTTTTGTAAGAAAGAAATAATCCTTGAAGGTTACGTTATGACATACATCAATGAGTTTTCAAATGCTTAATTTTATATTTTCATGGGTGTGCATATTTAAGTTGTATTTATGTGGAAGAAAATATTATCTAAATGTTTGACCTTGCCTGAGATTCAGTTCTTCTTTGTGAGTCTGCTTCCCAGGCATGGCACGAAGGATAACATACAGACTAGCTAGCAGATGGATCTACCTAACCTTCCTAGCTGAATATGAAATGAAATTTATATAAACAAAAACTGAAGCACAGTTACACATGAAATAAACACAGTAGATAATAAAAATAAATCTTCTATTCTTTCTGAACAACTTATTAGACATACAATTGCAATGCTGCAAATAAGAAACAATACTGTGTATCCATTTCATCCTATTTTAGAGATGCAATGTGGTGTGAGGAATTGAATAGAGGATTTTGAACATCTATGACCAATCAGAATGGAGGTGTACTCTAAAAGTATTAACGACTTTTAAGACGGTACTGACCCGATGAGAGTCGAATGCTTCACAATTATAGTTGTCTGATTAATCATTGTCAGAGTTCTTACACTATAGATTCTTACAATTTGAAGTGGTCTGGAATTATGTTTTTTTACAGAAAAATGGAGATTATATTGATTTTCTGGGAAGAAGCCTAGGTCATCCTTCTAAGAACGTCATTAGATTTCATATTGACCCTTTCTGGTGATCCATGAGGATGCTTCATGAAGACTAAAGACGTGTCCTTCATTGGCCCTTTAGTCCTCTATTCTTTTCACAGGCAACTTTTTCCTCACAAGATTGTTATTTACCATATGGCTTAAGTTTTGTGTCTATTGACCTGTCTAGGGTGACACCTTAGATTTACTCCCAATGTCACTGTCCACCGTACCCTCCTCTCCCCATTGTATTTGGTTTATTGCTTCCTCTTATTTTTTAAATTACTTTTTCCCTAGATATTTCATTTTTAGTTAGAGTACATTGTGCAATCCTGATTAACTTTGATAACTTGGTGTGCTTTGAAGTCGCATTGACAAACTATGAACATATATATGATTTCTTTCTTTCTTTGTCCCTTCTCTTTCTACTTACCTCAAGAGGACCTAACATATTATCTGATGTTCAGGCTGAAGGAAAGAAACGAATGAAAGCTATTGGAAGAGTTGAAGTTCCTCAAGAAGCTTTCATGGCAGTGTTGAAACTAGAGAAAGAAGTCGTATAAGAATCCCTCGAAGTCCTTGTGTTGGTTATGGATTAAGAGATTCTTATTGTGAAGTCAATATCATGGAGGAAACTGTATAATTATAATTTTGCATGGTATTTCAATGGAAAGAGAGCATGAACGGCTAGTTGTTTGTGTTGTTTAGGCAACACTCTTGTTCATGTGTCGGAGGGAAGAGCTTTTCTTCCAAACATGATTGTATTACTTCTTTCTCCAACTATCATTTTTATCAACATCATCCAAATGGTATTTCCAAATGGAGCTATTATGAGTTGATCCCATAGTAAGTAATTTTCCGAATCGAAACTTAATTTATTGGTAGTTCATTTAGAAAAGTTGAAGTTAATGTAGAGAAAATTCATTTCATACATGTAACATTCCAGAAAATGATAGATAATTGCTCTTTACAATTTGCATGATGCACGCAGAGGTGTTGAATTAAAATAAGAATTCAAACTTCAAATTTATTTTGGGATTTTTTATCACCAAAGGATGATGAAGCCCAAATACACGGGAATTAATGTTGCTAAAGCATATAATGGAAATTATATCACGTTCAAAATGTTTAACTAATCAGATTTGTCATAAGTTTCTACGCAAAAGGCGATATAATTCAGGCTTTTAATAAAAATAAAAAAACTTGTTTTCCCTTTCCACCAACCATAATCAAGAAAACTTGCGGTTGTGACCTATCTATCCAATTAGATTCTATTACCTAACAATGAAATAAATGATCACTGAACGAATTTCAAAATTGTTTTTTCAGATTAACCATTGAAAGATTTTGTGATGCCCAAATGTTCATCTCTTTATATGGTTACGCTTTCTCATGTTTACTACATTAATGGTTATTATTGCTTGTCGGTACGGGCTGCCTGGCATATCTGTATTTATTTCATTTTGGTATTGATATAATCTTGAATATTGGATTATCATAATATACTTACAATTGTTTTTCGTATGCGTTTATTATGGATGATGTACATGTTATGGATTATGATTATGGGCCATGGCGTTTGATCTAAACATTTCTATGGATTGTAGTAATGGTTAACTAAATCATTTTATTTACATGTATATAATGAATATATTGCATGATTGATTATTTCACTTATAACTAGCATACCTATCTTAGAAAATCTATGTAAAAAACGTCGAGAGCTATCATTCTCGAGGTGCCTATATTTGAAATTATGTATGAGGAGGAAACATTGCTTCCACTCTCAAATCTATCCGCACCATGGATAATCCGAGTGTGTTCGTGCACGACAAGTTACGAGGAGTTGTGGCCCTCACGGTTAGGTTGATTGAATTTGTCGTCAAGTTGCCAAGATCGGATGTAGCGAAATGTTGTGGAGAACCCCGATTCGGATTTAGGCAAGGTAACCCATTCATAATAATGGTGGAGGACGAAGTATCAACAATGCAAAAGTCCAACAATGCATTCCCATCTCGCACTTGTTTGCAACGCTAAAAATAGGAAAAGGGCTAAAATGCAAACGAACATGTCGGCCCAAAAATGAACCACTCACACCATTACAACCATGGTTGCCATTTGTAGGAATGCCTCTCGGTGTAATTATGTACTTATGCTTGGACATTTTAACATGTCATTATGTAAGAACATGTTGAATACAAAAATGGGATGGGGGACAACAGGTGTTGCATGATCACATGACTACTACCATTTTCCTAGCCCGTGTAAGTGGTTACCAATTGCACTTCTTCTAGATTGTTGTTATCCTATGGGACTATATGGATATGAGCCCTATTAATACCATGTGGACACCGAACAAATTATATCACTTAGTCACACCCTTAGAAAAATTTAGATAGAAATTTTAGGCCAAAATTTGAAAGGGTCTCGAAACCACCCACTACCTCATTATGTGTCCCAAATTGTGGGAACGTTGAAGTGTGTGGATTATTGGATTATTTTAGTATCCTTAGGTTGAGATGCACAAGAAATGTCTTGCGTAGATGTTACAACAAGTCAACACAAGGGAGTGGACATATGACCACCCCGTATTGGCAGTTGTGTGCAACAACCCATGCTTTTATTTCTATATGGATTTTTCTTGCTCCATTCACTTGTTGCATTGCTAGAAAAAATTGAAGGGAGAGTAGAGTGAGAGAAAAGTTAGAGGAGGTATGGCAGATTCAAGCGAAGGAGCAAAGATAGGTGACCAATGCCAATCGTGCTATTTTCATATGCTTCCAATTTTGTAATTTTGTATGGCTTTGTGGGCATGTATATTATTGCGAATTTGGGGATAAACTCTTCTTATGTTCTTAAACTGGTTTATTAAGGTTTTATTTTGGGGATTGCACGGAGTTTTTGTGGCTGCAATTTATAATTGTGATTTGCAGTCCAATTTTTGTGTGTATGTGTATGTTGTCATTGTTAAGCAACATGTGTATCATGGGGAAGGATGAGGGAGCCCATGATGAGCTTGGGGCTTATGTAGGTTGTTTTTGGTTCCAATCATTTAATCAACTAACTTGCAGTTGATGTCATTCTAACCAAGGATGTGCCCAAGGCAGTATACAAAGAAGAAAAGGAATATATAACTGGTAAGTGTAGTTTTGGTGTTTTGGGGGTTTGATTTTTTTCTTGGGTCATTCTTTTATTTAACTAACTACTAAAAGTAACAACTTCTAATCAATTCAAATAAACAACTTTAATCTACTGAAATCAACATGCAGAAAGGAAATGCTTTTGCAAAATGAAACTACTCTAAAACAAGACTTGCTGGAATTGAAAATACTCAAAAAGAAAGCTTGCAAGAATTGAAATTACTTTGAAAGGAAATTTGCAAGAATTGAAAGTACAATATAAACAAAATATAGTGAAAGAAATGCTAGTCCAAATAATATTGTAATGCTAAAAGTAGTTATCAAGCACACTCAAAATTCAATATTGTAAGAAAATATGAACATAAATACCAACATAGCAAGCCAAGTCCTTGGTCGAGTGGGCCCTTGCTCTTCCTCGACTTGGTTTGTCAACACAATTTTCTTAGAACAACATGCCTTTATTGATAAAAAAGTTTCTTACAAATACAACTGAAAACAACTTACAAACATATACTTTCTATTACATACTGTCTATATCCTTTCTATTACACTCTATCCATTATCATACAAAAACAATCAAGACTACAATTTTATAGCTCATTCCTCCAACACACGCCTAGGAATCTAGCGGCTGGATATGAGGACAATTTAGAAATTTGTTACAATTCATAAAAGAGTGCTAGGAACCAGGCTCCTTGTTTCTAGTCTTCATTAACTTCTTCAATTGATCCTTATGGTGGAGGAGACCGTGTCAATCTAGACTATGACAACAAGATTAGCGGTTACCATGAATTCATTACCTTGCACACATCACCACACATCTCTTCAAGGCAATTAGTTGGAAAAAACATAATCATTAGTCCACAATATTCAACAAGGATAAAATGCATTATTTCCTACTTTGGACCTAATCAATTCCAACCATCCCATGCATTGATCAATGTGTTTGGAAGAAAAGTATTATAATTTGTGATTTAATGGGTCAATCTATGGACTCATCATCTCCCCACACCTTACCTTTTGCAAGTCCTCTTGTAAACTATTGCTGCATTAACTTTTTCTCAAGTCTTTGTGCCATATTGAATTCTTCATATTGATATGAATATCTCTTTGAAGTTGTACTCTTGAATCCTCTATGTTCATAGATTGAGTTTTCCCATTCTCTAAATTGTTCCTCATGTTGTGGTGTAGTATTTTGCCATGATGTCATAGGACTAAGAACCAAAGGTGGTCTAGTCCTCATTCCCATCCATTCATCATTTTCTTCTTGTGCCAGATCTTGAATGATTTTCACAATTGTTTTTCTCTCCTCATGCTCCATGAGAGATTCTATGGAGAGATTACCTCCCTCCTTTTCAATGGAATGTTTAAAGTTTCCCATCTTGCATTGCATGCAGCAAGAGCTTCCCCATAATGTGCCCTACTATAAGAGATGAAATTGTTAATGCATTCTTCCATAATTTGTGGTTGCATGCTTAGAAACTTAGGCTGGTAATAGTAAGCTCTGAAGTTTCTTCCTCATTTGGTCTGCACTTGCATCTTGAGGCCTTATGAAGAACCCAATGGTCCTTTCCCTATTCATGAAATCATTAGTGTTTTATACCATAAAATTTGATTATATAACAAGGATTGGAAAGATTTTAACTGAAATTCTCCCACATACAAATTGAGCAGAAATTTGGTGTATTAGGAACAACCATGTTACACAAAAAGAGTTCACAGAGTAGATTTTGGTGTTCCTTGGCATTGGTCTTGTAGGCATCCATAAAACTCTTTTTTATCAACTTCATGAGGTAGGCCATAACACAATCTGGTGAGATGCCAAAAATAGAATTGTTCTTGAAGAAATAGGTTGTAAATTGAAGCTAGCCTTCTGCATGCTAGAAGTTTCTAGACTAATTCAAAAATAATGCCAAGCTTAGACTCTAACTTTGTTTTTTATTCATGAATACTTACTCAACTTTCTCTTTTAACATCTTATTTTCAGCAAGGAGTTTTATTTTTTCTTCACAAACTTTGGTCTAGTCATCAGTTAAGTTAATCCAAGCTTGTAGCCCAATATGTTTTTGTTTCCTTAAATCTGACTTCTAAACTCAACTCAGAAATGCTCTTTTCTTTGTCTAGATTTTGAGAATTTATCTCATTGAAGTTCATTTTTCAAAGAAGAGTTAACTTCTTCCATACCTTTCAATTTTTTCCTCAGTAGTTCAATCTCTTGTTGTTGTTCTTTGATGGTGGCTTTAACTCTTGATAACATGATTACATGTTGAAGTTCTCTTTGTTCTTCCTCTTTTCCTTCATCATGAGAGGAAGGACTGGCCTCTTCCTAAAAAAATGGTTCCTTTCCTTTTGGAATAACAAAACTATGTTTAGAAAAAGAGGGGCCTCCTTGTTCCTTACATATTCTTGTGTCATTTTAGAGCTTGTTCCTTGATTTCCAGAGCAGGCCTTTCCATTTCTGGAGCTCCACCTTGTTTTCGTTCTCCATTTCCGAGTTGGCTCTTTATTTCTAGAGCTCCACTTTCTTTTTGGAGCGGCTCTTCTATTTCGTAGCTCTTCTCTGTTTTGTTTATGAGCTCACTCCTCTATTTCCAAAGTTGGAGATCTGGGTTCTGGAGCTTCAGGTGTCTCAGTGTGGGCCAATTCTTCCAAGATTTGGGCAACCCTTTCATCATTCAGAACATGCTTTCTCTTTCTTCTTACATAGGTTTGAGAGGACACCTCTTCCTTGGTCCTTTTCCTTGAGATTATGGGATTGAATCCCCCTTTTTCTCTTCAATCTGAATCTTCAATCAAAATTTCCTTTTTGCTCAAAACTCGGGCTTGGTCCTTCATTTTTGATTTATGAGGTTCAGGACTGGATTGGCATGGGGTGTCAATATATTTGAAGCAACCCTAGGGGTGGAAGAGGCGTGCAAGGACCTTCCTTTGATTTTTCCCAAACTTTTTCCCATGAAGGCTTCCCATGCCTTCTCCCCTCTTGGTTCTTTAAGAAATGATGTTTGTAGATTAGCTAAATTAGACCATGGTGCTTTAGTGAGGCTTTTCCTTGAATGTATTTTGTGGCCATGGTGTAGATGGCATCAAACAAAAACCCTGGAAGGTTAACTTTGAGCTCGAATTTCTCTTCCCCTATTTCAAGTGAATCAAAAGTCTCATTGCATCCCCACCCAATACAATGGTGTTTCCCATCACAAGTGAAATACTTTATAATCTAGAAGCAACAAATTTCCATGGTTCGGAAGGCTTTCCCTCTTTATCCCCTTTTGAATCCCTTGGGGGTTAAGTATAATTTCAGGAGTGGCTCATCTTCATCAAGAAAGAGTTGAATGAGGTCCTTAATAGAAGAATGATTTGATACTTTGATTCCAAAGTCAGGGAGACCACTTATGGCACTTATAACAATGTTGCTAACTTCAATTTTCATTCCTCTAACCCTTGTGTGGAATTTTTCAAAATTCAAAACAAACTCTTCAACCAACTTAGAATCATACCCTTCAAACTTTTTTTGAGAAAATTTAACCAACCTATTCTCTGAAGATTTTTGATCATGACACATTTTTGTAGGGAGCAATGATGGCGACTCATTTGATCTTTTTTTTTCTTGTCCCATCTTATAAAAGTCTTGAGAGGGGAAATCTTTGAAATAATAATGACTTTCACACGAAAACAAACCACTTCTTTCTGAGCACTATTTTTTTTTCAACCGACTCTTCGTTCTCTTAAGGCGGTTACTCAGTAATTCCAATTGTGCTGCTTGATGATATCCCAATAACTCTTTATGTAATTATTTGACACACTTCTGGGATACTGAGTTAACTACGACATGTTTGAAATGATATTTATGATGTCATTTCCCTTAGTCATCCATGCCAACTTTATGCATAACTGATTTTCATCATGCCAAGATCACTTTGATTTGCTTTTTCTCTTTTTACTCATTAATTTCATTAAATCAAATGCATGGGATGTTTTAGAAAGAAAAAGTCATAGGTAGGAGGAATAAATGCACTTTACCTCACTAAATATGTCTCCTTTTGATTTTTGGTTCTCCATCCCTGCATTTGAAAATACTTATGGTTAGTGTGTATGTTAGGAAATTCATCATACTTTTATTTACTACCTTTATTATTTATGTGTTATTTTGAATTTTATATATATATATATATATATATATATATATTTTTTGTATTTTTTTTGAATAAGGGGGAGAATATTGTCATTTGAAATTCCAATTTTCTCCCTTTATTGGAGTTTTGAACTCCTAACACACCAGGTGGAAGAATTACATTCTTCCATGAAACTAAATTCAACACATGACTGAATTTCTTTTGTAAACTCATCTTTGCTTTGAGGCTTTTAGGTACAACCTCATTCTATGTCCATTCACCAATAGAGTTCTTCTATCTCCATCAATGGGTAGTAACTGATTGATCCATTATCATAGATTCTTTGTACTTGATAGGGCCCCAACCACCTAGTCCTCAACTTTCCTTTGAAATGTTGGTACTTTGAGTCAAACAAAAGGGCCCAATCTCCTTCTTTGAACCTCCTAGTCTTGATGTGAGAGTCATGCCATTTCTTTGATGTTGGATGAGGAGGGCTACTTGTTGGGCTTCCATCCTCATCTCATCTAACTCATTTAACTAGAGAATCCTATCTTTCTAGGCTGCATCAATCTCAATTCCTACTTCCAATGTTGTCCTTAAGGTCTATAATTCAAATTCTATAGAAGCAATGGCTTCTTCCCATACACAAGTTCATATGGAGAAAAACCAATGGTGGTTTTCCATGTTGTATTGTAAGCCCAAACTACTCCTCGGCAACTTTTGTACCCAATCTTTCTAGTTGCATTCACAACCTTTGTCAAGATATTTTCCAGTTCTTTGTTTGTAACTTCAACTTGTCCATTGGCTTGAGGATGATATGGTGATGACTTCTGGTGCTTGATCTGATAGAGTCCTACAAAGGCCTCAATCATGTTAGACATGAATTGAGGTCCTTGGTCAGACACTATGGCTCTAGGTGCTCCAAATCTTTGCATGATCTTATGGTACAAGAAATCAGCTACAACTTCTTCATTAGCAGAAGGAAGGGCTTGAACTTCTTCCCATTTGGTAACATAATCAGTGCACACCAACATCTACTCTTTTCCATAAGATGGGGGGTCTATTGGTCCAACAAAATCAATTCCCCACTTCTCAAAAGGTCCTAAACTAGTTGAGGATTAAGAGGCATTTCAGTGGACAAAGTAGGCTTCCCCATTCTTTGACATGCATCACATTGCCATATGTATTTTTTGACATTCTTGTGCAGGAAGGCCAATAGTAGTACCCAACTCCAAGGATTTTGTGAATTGTCCTCTTAACTAAATAATGTCCTCCTCTTGGTTCATCATGGAAAGATCTAGATGATATTATACACTTCATCTTCTCTAACACACCTGCAAAGAACCATATCAGGACCACACTTAAATAAAATTCCATTACACCATGTATAAGTAGCATTGTTTTTAACTAATCTTTTCCTTTCTTTACTTGTAAAATAAATTGGAAACTTCCTTGTGGTCAGATAGTTAGCAATATCAACAAACCATGGTGAGTGTGTTGAAATTGCAAACATGTGCTCATCTGGAAAGTGGTCTTCAATAGGCTCTTCTTCACCTGAAACATTCAATCTTGAAAGGAAATCAACAACAACATTAGCTTTCCTTGGTTTATCAATTATTGTTAGATCAAATTCTTGCAAAAGGAGTAACCATCTGATAATCCTTCCCCCTACTACTAGACTTATTCATCAAATACCTTATTGTTGAATGGTCTGTGTATACAAAGATTTTATAGCCAATAACATAATGCCTGAATTTATTAAGAGAATAAAAAACCAAAAACTCTTTCTCAGTTGTGTGTAATTTTTCTCTGTAGGGGTCAAGTTTTTGTTGATGAAGTAAATTGCATACATTTTTTCTTCTTCATCCTTTTGACCAAGTACTTCCCCCATTGCAATATTAGATGCATCAATATGGATATGAAAAGGTTTCCCCCAATTGGGTCCTCTCAAAATTGGAGCAGTAGTCAATTTATCTTTTATGGCTTCAAAGGCTTTTTGGCATTGAGAGTTCCATTCAAAACACAGTCCTTTGTAAGTAAAGAGAACATAGGTGCAACAATTTTGCTGAAATCTTTGATAAACCTTCTATAATAACCTGCATGGCCTAGAAAGCTCTTAACATCAGTCTGGTTTGCTAGTACATGTAAGTTAGTAATGATTTCTATTTTCTTAGGATCAACCTAAATACCTTTAACAGAGATATGATGACCCAAAACAATCCCTTGATCAACCATAATTAAACATTTCTCATTACTCAAGGAGAGTTGGTGTTGCTCACATCTTGCTAACACTTTCTTTAAATTACTCAAATATTCTTGAAAAGTAGCCCCATGGATAGAAAAATCATCCATGTATACCTCAACACATATCATTAGTGAGATCTGCAAAATAGCCAAGACTTCCCTTTGAAAAGTAGTAGGTGCATTACATAAACCAAATGGTAAAACTCTATATGCAAATGTTCCCCAAGGACATGTGAAAGTGGTTTTATCTTGATCTTTTGGAGCTATAGAAATCTGATTGTAGCCACTAAATCCATCCAAAAAGGAAAAATATTTCTTTCCTACCAAATTATCCAAAACTTGGTCTATAAATGGCAGAGGAAATAGTCTTTCTTTGTAGCTTTGTTAAGTTCCCTATAGTCTACATAGATTCTCCATTTACCATTCTTCTTAGGAACTATAACAAGTGGGGACACCCACTACTATATCAGATATAGGATAGATAAAGCCAACTTTCAATAGTTTCTCAATTTCATTTTTAACAATATCTTTGAGTGTTGGATTAATCCTACATTGTGGCTATCTGATTGGTTTAACATCTTCAATGTAAATGTGGTGAGTACATATGCTAGGTGTATTCCTCTCATATCAGTATAATCCCAAGTGAATGTTTGGAATGATCTCTCAAGACATTAATAAGTTCAACTTCTTGATCACCATTTAGATTTGTACCAATGTTCAATTCTTTCCCTAGCTAAATAGACATTTGTTTAATCTCAGGTAGGTTTTCTTGCTTTTTTTTCATTCACTAGAGAATTCAAAGGACAAAATGGGGTTATAACATGTGGAAGATTGTTGTGTTTTCAGAAGACATGACTCTAGTAAAGGAAAATGAAAATCATTTGACATTTTCTTCTCATGACAAGCATGTGGTTGAGAAGGAGCATAATCATACATTTCAACATTACCTTCTTCTAGAACCCTACTCTAGGCCTTTCTTTTGATAGAGTCATTTTCTTTCCAAATAATGGTTCTTTCTTTTAGAAGCCGCGAATGGTTCTTTCCGAGCTAGAATGGTTCTTTTTCGTAGCCAAAATGGTTCTTTCTCGGAGCCAACTAGTTTCTCATCAAAACTCCTATATGTTTCTTCAATTTCATTCACATGGTTTTTTACTGCAATCATTGCTAAATAAGAAGGGCCATACATATATTCTATCTAGTCCATCAATCCACATATGTTCATAAGTTTCAAAGTATGGCTGAAGCAGAGGATAAAGGGAAATGTTCTTTGCTTTAGACCCATTTGAGATAGTCATATTTCCAGACCTACAATCAATAAATGCAATAACAATAGCAAGCCAAGGCCTTCCCAAAATAATTAGATAGCCAAATTTCTGATTTTTGGGTTGCAGATCATGAAATCTACTGGATATTCCCATGATTCAACTGTAACCATTACATCTCCTATGACTCCCTCTAGTACAACAATGGACTGGTCTTCCATTTGGAGGATAGTTTTGGTTGATTGTAATCCTGAAAAGATAATAGATTCATTGTATCTGTTGTCATTATGTTAATAGCAACTTCGAGATCTACCAAAACATTATATATGGTTTGACCATCTATGGTGATAGAAATGACTGGACTCCTGGATCCCCATACTTAGGTAAGAGCAACTTCCCTGACAATAGATCAACTAACTTTCCATCAACTTGCACTATTTTTGGGTATTGTTTTTTTTTCCTGGTGTCTTTATGTAGAGGCCTTTAATCACTTGGTTAAGTTCTGGAATGTCTCTGATTGCTCTTAAAGTCGAATCTCAATATTCAATTTCCTTAATTCCTGCATCAATGTAGATTCTTCCTTGAAAATGTTTCCTTCAATCTCTCGGAAGGGAGTTGTGTGAACATTCTTGTCCTTGGCTTTAGTGGTTTCCTCAGTTTGTTTTTGAACAACAGGGTCATCCTCCATCTTTCCTTCTATATATCTCTGTAATAACCATTGGAGGTTTTTCAATGTCTTTCCAAATCTCAACTGCAGGGTTATTGATAGAATTTACCTACATTGTCCCCTCTTGTCCAACTTCATTAATTGAAGTTGTTTGTTGATTTTTGGATTTGGGACTGGTTGAGCTGGCAATTGGGTTTGAGTTACTTTTCCTCCTGTGGGTTTAATTGTGGTGGTGGCATAAAATCTGTTGTGGAGGATATTTTCTTAGTTGATTGAAGGTTTGTTGTTGAGACCATTATTGATTTGGCCATGGTTGTGGATTAACTGGCATCTAGTTTGTTGATTGAATTGAGGCATCCATGGCTATTGGTTTGGGAAACTCATCCAATTTTGTTGTGTCCAATTAGTTTCCCCCAAGTAGATGGAAGGGCCTGGTTGGGCCACTACATCAACCAAGGGTTTTGAGGAATTGGAATAGGTCTTGGAGGAAAGGAATTTTGATTGTTTTGTGAAGCTACTGACCCCTAATATGACCAAGAAAAAATCAACCACTGAAGATAAAGATCACTTGATGAATTTTTTTCTCCAACAACTGATTGTGATCACTAGTTCAGCTCCATGCACTCAAAACTCTCTCAAACTTCTCTCTCTTCTTCCTTGCTCAAAATTGCACCTTCAGATATTGATTAGGTCTAATGACCTTGAATCCCTTCTTCTCATCCTTTCCTAGCTTCTAATCCTCTTCCTAACTCTTATCTTGACCCCTACATATTCCACATAATTCTCTCCATCCTCTCCACTAGTTCAAATGAGCACATACACCTTCACTTTTATACATGACTCATCACAACCACGGTGTCGGGTGAGACCATTAATGTCTATCATGAAAACTTAAAAACACAATCAACCATCTCATATAAATAATCTCAAAAGACATTATAGGTCGGAAAGGGCCTAACAAACATAAACTTGCACTAGGCTTCTTAATTAGGCTTAGAAACACAACATCACCCCTAACTATCATATTTTGAATTTCAAACATATGCACCCACTCCACCAAGGCTCCATCATCTCTGCACATGTATAACACAACCTTTCGAATCGTTAACAAGCTTAGAAACATTTACAACCCTAATCTTCCTTATGACACACTGCAACATGTAAGCAACATAAACTAGGCTCAAGCACTTAAAACATCAGTCCTAAAAGTGAATGACTTCTCATATCAAAACTCATCTTCACAAAGACAAGTATAATATCAATGGAAATACCTTGATGTATTCTATCTCAAACAACTCGTGGAAATCACAAAAACACGGCAGAAGTCTCTAAAACACACCCTTCTCCAAAACTGCATAAACATGTTGTTAGGGTCTCAAGAACCAATTTTGATCAATCAAGCTCCAACACCTCAAATGCAACTTCAAAACACTAAAACCACTTGGGCGCTTCATTAGGGGCCCAATACACATCTTCAAGCAATCAAAACCATATGTTGCATGGAGAAAATCAACCCAACACACATGTTTCAACACAACTTTTTGGCAATCCAGAGAGGGTAGATTAGGCCATTAGGTCTTCAACATGAAAGTATTTATTTAGATCAAACCAAGAGCTCCATCACGTCATATTATGCCTCTACATTGCTACATTATGCAAATCCATCAAACTCATCTCAAACCATCATGATTGGTTTTAGCCATCTAGGTCAAAAGTGGTAGGGCACATTGTGAGACATGTTTCTCCAATTTTATCCATAGAACTTTCCTAAAACTTGTCATGAGAACTTAACACACATTCCATAATTTCTCCCACAATTGGATTTGCAACATGAACCTTGTAATATAAGATGCACCTTAAATCTTCTCAAAATAGAGATATTTATGTGCTTTACCAGGTGACTTGGAGCATGCAAATACCACCAAAAGGAACCCTGGAGAATTCTCTACAACCCTGAATCATCACATTAGCTTTCCCAAGTCATTTGATGGTCATATACTTCATTTCTTCCCTATCGCTTTAGAACTAGTTTTTACAAGGGTTTTGAACCACCTTAGATTTTTAGCAATCGTTCATAAAGAACATGACATCATTTAACCTCATTCTAACTACAAAATGATCTTAGCTCCATGCCTTAACTATTATGAAAGTATCATCTCCCCATGCAAATATTTTATGAGAAAGTGAGCACTCCAAACTTTACCTTGAGCTAGAAAATGCAATTATGAAAGCTTGATATGGCTAAAAATGACTTATCTTGATTTTTCTTCACTCCATGACTAGAAACTTGACACACAACACTACAACCACCTCCCTCAACTACCCTAGTTCTTATCCATGCATGCACACACCTGAAATTCTCCAGGACATCATGACTTGTCTTGTATTTCTTGCCTTGTCTTCATGTACTTGCATCAAAAGGACCTTAATCATACACTTAACACCTGATTCTTGAATTGATACATCATCTTCACCTGTCATACAATGTCGCATACCTTCCACATGCTCATACTAACATGTCATAGTATTATACTGCTTCATTCTTCATGCTATGTTCATACTAGGTCTAGGACTAGACCTAGAAATGCTTGTTCAACCCATGTTATAAACGAACTAACTTGTTATTTACCATGCAAACCTAACAACACCCTTGACACATATTTCTAGACTTGTTATACCTCATAAAAAACTTTTGAACGCATACTCAATACCACACATCACTTGCTTGCTTGACCATTCCCCAAGAACATGTAATCATACCTTGACACCAAGCAACTTCACCATAATACTAATCAACACATCATGACACCTACCTCATTTTACATCAATGAACTAATGAAAACATCATGTTGAATCAAGAATTACTTTGACATCAATGTGACTTGACATCAATGAAAACAACACAAACACAATGCCCAACAATATTCCCCTTTGTCTTTGATGGCAAACACCTTCATAAACATTGATGGAAACCACACAAGAAAGCGTCTTCGGACCTTAAAATTCTTGTTTTTGAGCATACTCTCCCCCTTTGACATCTATCACAAAGGTAACTAAATAGCTTGATATGAAAATAATGATAACAATGCATAAAAACTTACTTGTAATCCCCTTCTTGTTCGTGTATACCTTCTTGACTTCAACAACCGCAGGATGATCCATGGACTTGATATGAACATGCACATTACTCCCCCTGAACTGATACACAACTCATTTTGAATTCTCCCCAACTATAGACATCGTTTTAAATCCAATTCAATTCATATGAAGTATAAACTTATCATGTGAATACCAATATCCTTCATGGATCAAACACATCTATACCACCGATCATCTTAGAAATATTCCTATCTCCATACAAGACCTTGAACCTTGTCTACCTATAATGCTTAGGATACCTTCATGACTTAGCAAAACCCCCTTGAATGACGCATCCCCAAAAACATATAACAGATGCAAATACACTCAAATCTTACTTGGAAGACTCTTGATAGAAAACAAAACAAATGTTCATACCTTTGCAATTTTTCAAAACTTCTTAGAGTAGATTATACATTGAATCGCTCCCTAGGATGATGTTTTCTTAAATTTGTTTAAGATATTGTAGAATATGTATTTACCTATTTAGCTACACCCCTTACTAGGATAAACACACCTTATACCACTATATACATGCTGCATATTTCCTTGATCTTATTCTCAACATGTACCATCTTGTTTGGGGTCAAGAAACTCCACTTAAACTCGAGAAAACTTGATTTAAGCATCCAATCCTACCTTGGAATACTCATCTATAGCTCATATAGGGGTTTCAAGATCTTTTAACCATTTGGGACAATCAACACACCAATTCATTGCATCATATAACCAATACATACCTTCACATGATTATACATACCTTAGGAAATCGGTTGGATCAATTTTTTTGTATCTTTCAAGCCCATATTTTCAATTATCTTGCTTCTCAAAAAAATCACATAGCTAGTTCAGGTCACATAGTACTAATCCAAGAAGTGGTATACATTTCAAATTCTTTAGGATAGATAAGGCCTTGAAACATTCTTAGAAGCAATATAAATGATTCTAGACATACCTTCAAATCATGTACTCACCTAGATGTAAACCAAACACATGGCACAAACCATTCTCTTACCTATTTCCTTCTCAACAAATTTGATCATCTTTGAGCCCAAAGGTCATCAAACACATTTTTCAAACATGAAAGCTTAAAAATTTAAGATTGATACTCATACTTGGTACAAATCACCTTACCATATGTCAACAATACTACTCAACCTTTGTCAACAAGTTTTAACCACGGATTTGGAAGAGGTATTGAATCATTGTCTTTAATTATGCCTAACTGAAATAGAATTGTACAGACCTAGATAAGTTTTTAAAAACACTCTTAATCTCTAATACATATTTCATAGACCCTTAAACACTTTTCATATAATTGATGCATCACTTAAAGCTTATGAAACAAACCTGAAAGGATCTTCAACATACCTTAAGTCATCTTACAAGGTAATAGAGACACTTCTTCACCATCTTCATGATTCTCAAGCTTGTAAGCTTGTAACCTCTTAAATCAATTTGCACAAGTACATTCCTTGCATCCCATGGTCTTGATCATTTTCACATTAAATCATTGTTTCTCCCTCTGAGTTGATCCAATCTAAAACTATAACTTATTCTTGTATTTGAATCAATTTCTCATATTTTCCATAAACCTTATTTTGATACCACTTCCTTCTTCAAACAACTTTACTTACATTGGATTGTCAAACACAAAGAAAATCTCTACTAGAACTATATAACAACCTCAACTTCTTGCTAACCCCATGGATTTTGTGAATGGATGGTACAAGAATTCTTTAATCAAATTTATTAAGTATTTAGCATGAGTAAATTACCTCTACACGAGTTTTCTCAATCTTGTCACACATACTCAGCTTATTAATAGTAATTACCTTGCAAATTCTAGGCTAACCTAGTCATAACTCTTATCATGATGATGCCAATAACAACTAACCTCCTTTACACCTTTTGATTATCAAATTATCAAATTGTTGAGAAGTTTGAGAATTCCTTGAATACATGTGCACTATCACACAAACTATTATACTTATTGATATACACACATATTTTATCATTCTTTCATGATGTTAACACTTCTCTTATGCTTCACCTCTGCTTTCACTTCCTTTGTGCAACTTGGACCATTATGATAAGAGCTATTATGAATGCAATAACCTTTCATACTTGATGTCACCTCTTATAGACTATCAAACCATCTTGGATGATGTCTCAAACTATATTATATTGCATCTTTGTATTGTAGTCCTTGTGAACAATTTGTGGACACAAGTATACATACCTTCTAAACTAATACATGACATATTAGGTCCTAACACAACTTTATAGTGAAACATTAACATCACATATCAGGATGAGGTCTCAATATACTTTCGTAGGCTAGGCCTAAGCATCATTCAGATTCATTTTAATTCATCCTCAAACAAAAAATTCTAAATGAATGATATAGAGAAATGCAGGACATAATCATACCTTTGATGGACCAACAACCTCAAGAACCTTCTTGAGAAATATCAAACCCAAACATTTCACTATCATAACATGCTTTTTCATAATGAATTTGATGCAAGCAAACTCCCCTAATAAAATCATTCATCTCTTATCCACATACCTATAAGAATAGGCACACCTTCTTGGATTAGAACATAAAGTATAGGAAAAATATATTTTAAGATCTCCAAATTTACTTTAAACATAAACCCCTATTAAATGGTACAAGATGAAACTATGAATGATCCAAAGTGACATTCCTTACACATCAACATACCACCATGATGTCCTTGAACTATCAACAAACAAAACATACCTTATTTCTTCCTCTAATCCGATGAATGCCTTCAAGAATCCTAGAGAAGACACCCCATGATTCTTAAGGCACTATAACAATATGAACTCCTCACTAGAGTCATAAACCTCCATGTCCTTCTTCCTTCTTGAATTATTGGTTGGTTTTTCAGACTTGATAACAATATCCTCCTTATTTTCCTCTTCTGATTGGATATTAGTCAAACTTATATGTTCCTCTTCAACCTTTGGCTTGTTCACAATCATGGAAAAGATCCCTTTTGACTTGATGACTGATTAGGTTAAAACTTCTTAATTATTTACTTTCCTTATCTACATGACTTGATTTCAAGATGGTCTTGATAGTTTTAGGTTCCTCCTTTTCTTCATTTTCTTGACTTATCCTTGAATCTTCTTTGACTATCTTTATAGGATCATACTTCATGATTTCCTTGGATGTACTTGTTTCCTCTTTGGCAGAAATTTTGACAAATAACTTCTTAGCTTGAACACTCTTACCTTGTCTAGATGCATCGACTTATTGCTTTGTTTGGAAGACTCATAATCAACAAATCTTGCTATATGACAGGTTATAACACAAGACACTATTCTTTCCTCTTGATTGATATGAGCTTAGGTTCCAACTAAAATCCATAGCCTTATGACCATATTCATAACATGAAAAACACTTACCTTTGAAGGAGCTTTCATAATTCCATAAATAATTGTTCCTTGAGGGCCTTCTCTTTCAATCTCTAGATTTACGAAAAAAATCATGACAAACATAACAATAACCATACCTCATTGCATTTGGTGTTGTAAACACCCGTTTATGACATCCCTTGGTTTTGTGCCCTTTGGTGGCCTATCCTTCTTTATAATTAGAATTAATATTTAATCCCTATCCTAAGTTTTAAGTATCTTATTATTTATATCCCCCATTACTCCTTAATTCATCCCTTGTAAATATCTAAGTTCTTTCCCCTAACTACTTACTTACCTCCTCTTATCCCAAAATCCTAAATTGGATAAGTTTTTTTGCTTCCTAACTTTGAAGATACGTCCCCTAGCCTATCTCACATGAGTTATACCAAATCAACCCCATTTGGAGGTGGTTGAAACCTCTTCCACAAGGGTTGCTCAATTATTTTGAATCTCTAGTGATTACCCTTAATCTCTAGTAACCCTATATACACACCCCATCCCCTATGCTTTGGAAAGTGCAATCCATTGCATGGTGAAGCTTTGCTCCTATGTAGTTTGAAACAATAGCCGAAAATATTCTCTCAACCTCATCCCGAAAACGGAGAAGCTACATTTTGTACTCAAGCACATTGATCTTCATCGGGTTTCCTTCTACTTTACATGTGTGTTTAATAAACTTATCAAGATTATCAAGGTATTTATTTCTTTGATCTTCTGTCTCATTGGATCATTTTTTCTTTATCTTAATTAAATCAATCAATCAATCATTTTATGATTAAATATATCAAATCATCTGTCCATTTAAATTTTTCAAAAATTGCTAACAATTCCCCAAAATCATCAATGATTCCTTCTTTTTTATATTCCTTAGAAATTTATATCATATTGCTAAAATCATTTGCTATTAATCTTCTTTGCTAAGCATTTCCATTGTGTAGATGTGTCTACCTAGAATTTTTCATTGCATAATTATAGTTTATTATCTACCAATTGTCCAAAATTTGGTTCATTGGGAACAATACTACACTGCAGATGAGCTCAACATCTATTTGATCATGTTTACACCGAACCATGACAACATAGAATTTCAGCTTGAAATCATTCGAGAAGAAGTTGACACTTTGGTGAGGAAGAAGAAAACACTCTCTTGGAAGCAATCAATATAAATGTTGCGCCAAATTTAGCCGCCTTCTATGTGGGCCAAGAAACTCCTCTTTCACCTAAGAAATTAATCTTAATCAATAATTTCTTATTTATATCATATCATTATCTTGTAATAAAAATTCAAAATATTACATGGTTTTGTATTTATTTGCTTATCCAAAATATTAATTAACACATGAGTGATACCCACAAAAGGAATTCCATTGACTCATGAGACTAACCTTTTACGGAAGATCACTATTTATCTATCTAATATGTTTCGTTTAATGTATTTGATTTGTAGGATTTAGACCACGATTAGATTTTGGAGCACTGTATGCAACACAAATATCATCATATCGATCATCCTTTACATGTTGCCTTAAACCTTATCTTGAATGAGGTATAGTGGTCTTTACATTAAGTTAATTTGAATTTAGACTACACTATTACATTTTGGCATGTCTGGTGGGACTAGTTGTTAGGAATTTATAAATATTATTGTGAACATTAGAGTTGTGTGAGTTATATTTATATTAGATAAATATAATGGGAGAGATTTAGGGAATAACAACTCACATATATGTGATTGTTTGTAAGAGAAATAATAGGGATTATAAGAGAGGATCATGGAGAGATAAGATGAGTTGTTGATAGGATTAAACTCCACCATTGTAGAGAGAAAATCCATATAAATAATTCTAATCTCTCACTTATAATAGATCCTAAATGAATTCAAGTTGGTGTATTATTATTATTATTCGATGTTTTATGTAATTCTACGGTGTTTAATAGTGGTATCGAGATAAGGTTATAATAATGGAGGCTTGATTTTTTATGGGAAAATATCTTTTGATTTTCCTGAAACATGAGAAAATATAGTCTTGTTCTCTGTTGTGAATTTCTGCACATTGTTCTACAGTAATAAAGCTTTCTATGTTCATGCTCCACTCAGCGAAGACTCACGTCCAGACTTCTATCTCTGCGTTGGAGTACGAAATTGGTATTTGCTTTGGTGAAGTGATACGGCCTACACATTCTTCATTCTCTCACTGCGTGGAGAGGCAGAAAACGTGCGTGGTGGAAAAGGAGCATTTTGAATTCATTTGCGTGGAAGGAGAATTTTTGTTGCATGGGAGGACATTCAGGGACTCTGCGTGAAGGATTTTGTTGACAAGATCCTCCTTCTACGTGGAAGTATGGAGTTCTATAAAAGCATCAACAACCAATAAAATCTATGTGGATCCTTGGATCAGTGGTAAACTGCGTGAATGTTTTGTTTTTGTTTTATATAGTCTGTTTTAAATTACTTTATTTTGCTTTAATAAAGACAAAGTATTTATTTCTAATGTATAGCCTTCGGCTATATTAGAAATTAGAATAGAATATTGTCAAAATATCCATGTAAAATTTAAAAAGTAATTTGTTCTTATTACTTTTTAAATACATAGTGTAAATCGGGAGCAATATCAGTTGAAACTGACTCCCATAAGAGTGCATTTTCGGTCGAAACTGATGCTCTAAGGTATAATGGACATTCCACTAGACAAATTCAATGGATTGAACTTTCACACCTGGAAAGTCAAAATCCAAATGCAATTAATGCATAAGAATCTATGGAGGATTGTATCAGGAGATGAATCAAAACCCACAGACGCTGCAAAACTAATAGAGTGGGAAACAAGGGATGATAAGGAAAAGAAATAATAGGACTTGCCCTATCAGATACTAAGCTACACTATGTGGATCTGGAAAAATCCTCAAAAACAATTTGGGAACTACTCAGCAAAACTTTTGGCTCAAATGCAGTCAATGCTAAATTTTCACTAAAATTGCAACTATTCAAACTCAAGATGAATGAAAATGTGACAATGTCAAGCCACATTAATGAACTAAGATCACTCATAAGGAAACTTGCAGAAGTAAAAGTTGTAATAGAAGACAAAGATGCTAAAGCCATACTTCTAAATAGTCTTCCTCCTAAGTACAGTAATGTTGTGTTCACTCTTGGACATATGCCCACACAATCACTTGAAGACATGATATATGCACTTCTAAGTGAGGAGAAAAGAACTAAAGAAGACAATCAAGAAGAGTCTGCTCTCTATATCAAGAAAAAATATGCTAAAACCTACAGAAACAAAGAAGAAGTAGAATGCTTCTATTGTAAACAAAAGGGGCATAAGTCTCCATTCTATAAACTCAAAATGGATGAGGCCAATGCAGTTGTTGAAAGTCAGAATATGAAGAAGAACCAGCACCAAAAGAACCTGACTACAATTTTGATGAATTTCTATTCTAAATAAAAACTTAGAGGCTGGAGGCAAAGGAGGAGGAAAACTGCATCTCTTGTTAGTCACCAACAAAGAGATTGCTGCATTGTATTGGTGATATTTATTTTTCAGTTGTGTGTTTCATTCTGCAAATAAAACTTGTTAAAACAAGTACATGATTGTATCACCTGCATTAGTCAGGATGTGATGGGGGTTAAAGAGATACTGGCATATAATGACATGGTTTTTGGTAAACCAACAAAACCAATTGGTTGTAGGTAAACCATGGACAAACCTTCATTGGTTTTATGGTAACCATGGAAAAACTGTTTCTCAGGTTTATGAATCCTTGGAAAATCACACAATCATTGTTAGATGCAGTATAGGATGATGCCTTCCCCATGTTCACACTAAGGGGGTGAATGTTAGGAATTTATAAATATTATTGTGAACATTAGAGTTGTGTGAGTTATATTTATATTAGATAAATATAATGGGAGAGATTTAGGGAATAACAACTCACGTATATGTGATTGTTTGTAAGAGAAATAATAGGGATTATAAGATAGGATCAAGGAGAGATAAGATGAGTTGTTGATAGGATTTAAATCCACCATTGTAGGGAGAAAATCCTTATAAATAATTCTAATCTCTCACTTATAATAGATCCCAAATTAATTCAATTTGTATTATTATTATTTGGTGTTTTATGTAATTCTCGGAGTGTTTAACACTAGTTCCCTTTGTTTTCTTTAAATTTTCATTTATTTGGTTCTCTTCTCTGTAATTGCCAATGATTTTAGTAAATCACCAGCTATTTCTACAATCGCCGATGATTCCCTCGTGAATTATTTTTATTACTTAGTCGAGTCTTCCTTTTTATCTATTTTTGCTCTATTTTATGTTTTTCATCTAACCTTGCAAGCTCTCTTCTGGGTTTTTGTTTCTAGATTCAAAAATAAGCTTTTTTTTTTTGGAAAAAGTTAAATTACAAGTATTCTTCTTGTGATATTTTCTTTTCATTTTTTTCTTTCAAGTTCGCATCACTTTGTGTGTTTTTATTCATCCAACAAACATTTAGTTTTGGGGCTTAAATTTGAATTTGCATAGTTTGTTTGACAATCTAGTTTAATTAGGTGGTTAAACACTTTTCATTCACATCTTAGTTCTCACAGACAAATTGAGCCACTTACAAAATTTACACATCTTAAACATATTCCTCCCAAGTGGAATTATTGGGATTTCATCACCCAATAAGGAAAGCGACTCAGTGTTATGGTTGAGTATAATTTTTTTGGTTATTGGTATATTGGCCAAACACCCGAAACCCTTATCACTACGGGATCGTGAAGTGTAGGGGTAGGCCCCTATATCATGCCATGTACTTGGTAACCATCACAGATTCGTGCCTCACATACCTTTGGGTATATCAAGGACTCCATCCAAAACTACCTTAAACTAGCCTTATACTGCGCTTTTTTTTATGTACCTTCATTAGCTAAATTTTCCTTCAAACATATCTTAAAATTTAATCAAGATAATTAAAATATGTTTGTTGAGTGTGTTTGTTTAAGTAACCATATTTTATTTTTCTATTCTCTTTTCTTTTCTATATGGTTTAACTCATCAAAAGTCTCAAAATATTAACTCATCCACATCTATCCCTCTTTAATCGTGCATACCCCCATCGATACAATGGTGAACATCTAGGAATCATCTCACTCTCAACAATATGAACTATAAGTCAGTCCACTTCATACACCACCTTACGTACGAGCATTTATTTCTAATCTCTCTAGTCATCCAATTTTTCTCATGATTTTGAAGAACTCTTAAATCAAAATCCCATCATGCTTCAAAATATCTAGCCACTAGAGCTATGTATATTCCATATCCTTTACTCACAATGCAACATGGGGCCATCAAATCCTCCTCTTCAAGTGACTCCTCTTGTCATAAGCCTTCAATATGACCCCAACACACAAAAGTTTCCTTTGAATTTTAATCAATCATCTGCCACCCAACATCCAACAACACCTTCTATAAGAAGTTACCCAATTTATCCTAATGTGCCTCCTTCATCACCGGTTCAAGAACCACATATCGATCAACTTCTTCCTCCGGGTTATTAACTGCGATCATTCAAATAATCCCTTATTCCAATACTTCCAAATTTTTCCTCCTCCACCACCACCATCCATTGGTATTAATCTTAATCCTACACCATCTCAAACCATTTTCCCACAATCTCATATTATACCTCCTCAAAATAATGTATCCTTCACTCCTCAATCACATCTTACTCACCTTCAAAACTTGGTTATATCTATTCCCTCATCTTTACCACCTATCAACACTAACCCAATCACAACCATTTAGGATCCCCCTCAAACACTACCCATTTCATCTATTCAGTACATTGGTAGTGTTCCCTTTCAATAACCCAAAGTTTAAATCCCACCTCAAACCATAGATCAACCCTTTGTTATCACCTTGATATCTCAACATTATCATTATAATCCTCCTTAATTTGTTCCTTTTCCACCTCAGACTACTAATCCCATTCCCACTAGTGTTCCTCAATTCCAACACATCCCTTCTTCACATCCCCTCTATCAGCATGTTCCAACTACCAAACCCCTCAACCTACTCAAACCAACACACAACCCTCATCTAACCTCTTACAAGAACTCATGAATAAGATGGCTAATTTGGAAGCCTCGTCATATTCACTTAAAAATCAATTATCCTATGAAAAATATGTAGCAAACCTATTCACCCATTTCTTCATATCCTACTCATTGGGAACTTCCAAAATTTATAAAATTTTATAGGAAGGAAGATCCCCAACAAAACTTAAGATCTTATTATCATGCTTGTTATATTATAGCTCATGATTATGCTCTTATTCTTTGTAACTTCTGATGTCATTAGCGGGAATTTCCCTCCATTGGTATAGGAACATTCCCCAACACTCCCTTTTCATCTTTACACACTCGCACAAATCTTCTTATAAAATGTTCCCATAAACATCTCCCATGATATATCCATCACCAATATCTACGCTTTTAAACAATTTTAAGACAAGTCTATCGTAGACTTTTCGTTAGATGGCGCTGTTATTAATCAATTATTATTCATTCTCCCCATAAATTGAGTTAATTGAATTGTTTTCTTGGTCTTGTGCTAAACAAATTTCATCGACACTTTAATTAAATCATTTCAAAATTTTGAAGATGCATTCGCCATGGCACAAAATTTATAAACCCAAGCTCTTGAGGAATATAAAGTTAAATTACACTCTAAAATCCCCAAGCCTAAAATCTCTAAGCCCTCTACCAACAACAACAAATCCAAAGGCACGACACATGGTTTTGTCATCAAAACCTCATCTCGTAATACATCCAACACCGAAAAAGCTCAAATGGCACTTAGACCCCCTCACAACTATACTCCATTGCAATAATCCTATAGTTTTATCTTTGATAAGCTTATGTCCACCCATATGATAGAAGTCCCTCTTGCTCAACTTATAGATGATTCTCACCCCAAGCCCATTTGGTATCAAGAGTGAGAGTATTGTAAATACAATCAAGTCTAATGTCATGATAGCAAAAGGTGTTACACCTTCAAAGAGGTTGTTTAGAAACTTATTGATCAAGGTGACTTAAAACTTGAAAATCCCAACCCACCTCCAAATCAATCCATAGATATCTTCAAACATCTATTTCCTTATCATCTTCTTGCCAATAACATAGTTTAGAAATAAGCTTCTAGATCTCAAAATCCTAGATCCCATGTCATTAATGTCATTGATCAAATCCAACCTCCTGAAACTTCCACATCCACATCTACTTCTAACCAATCAATCGATTACCCTAACATCTACAAAAACGACATATATGAAATCCCTAAGATATAAATAGTGACTCGTCATCTACTCTAGCTTGCACCCATAATGAGACCTCTTTCCCATAATCCCTAACTCTACTCCATAAGAAACACAAAAATAGGAGCCTCCCATAGAGATTATTGTTATTCCTGCCAAGGGTAAAGCCATTCAACATCCATTAAAAACCTTGGTATTCCCATACAAAAATCAATGGTTCACCCACAAGAAAATTGAGCTTCCACTTACTAAAATTGAACCACCTAAAAATCTTGTCATCTCATCTTCTATTTTGGGACCTCACCCCTCATCTAAGTAGGCCCCTATCATCATGAAATCTAATCCTTCTCCTAAATTTGCATCTAAATATATCACTCACAACATGTCCTATATATCTCTTCCTCTTAAAATAGCCACGAAATTTCATATATCGTTACTCCTTTCCTTAACAATTCTATAAGGGTCTTACACCACACTTCTTCATAAAATCATTCAATCCTCATCCATAACATTATCACCTATCAAACCCTTCGATCCTTATGGATGGAAGCCTTCTGGTACAATTATAATGATGTTTTTTCTTGTCATACAATGCCAAGATATGACATAGATCATTACAAAGATCTTCGATCCACACTTAAAAAATGGATATAAATAAATGACATTTTAGATCATCCTACCCTTCATCCAATCATCTAAAAACAAAACAAAATATCAAGTCAAGAATTCAAGCCTAGAAGCTCCTAAATCCAACACTTGAATCCCCACAAGTTCTTCTTCTCAACATGATCCTTCCCCTTCTAGCAAACCACACCTTCAAATTGATGTTGTTTGCCTCACCACAAGAGCTCGTGTGTATGATCCAAGTCAAGAAAAACCTAAGGTCACTATCGCTAGAGATCCATCTAACAATCCTCTACAAAACCCACCACAATATGGTTCTTTTGAGTCTTCTAATCTACCAAATCCTAAAACCAAATTTTCTATCCTTACATCCCCTCGTGCTCAAATATCAATAATAGTACAAGACATTGTTCTTAAAAATTACACCATGCACCCATAAATATGTCTCTTTATGAGCTTATCCAAAAATCTCCTCAACATCATCAAGCTATGATTAAGGCCCTTAGAAATATTGCAATCCAAGAAGATGATCCCCTCCCATTAGTTCATTTCATTGGCACATTGCAGGTCTTTGCTTCTATTGCATTTGATAACTCAAAAATCCCTTCACTTCAGCTAGAAGAACATGACCTTTCTCTCTTCATCACTATCCAAATTAATGACACCCATGTCAAGAGAGCCATGATTGACATTGGAAAATTGTGTCGGTGTTAACATCATTTAATCTTACACCTTTAAATAACTCAATCTACTTGATAACATCGTGGATCAATCATTACTTGTCCTATGTTCCTTTAACAACACCATCACCCCTACAGTAGGTACGATTATCTTACTTATCTACGTAGGTCCTAAGCTCCTTCATGAAATATTCTATATGATAGGAGAGTTCTAATAAAACATTTTCCTTGGACATCCTTGGATCCGTGTTATGTTCTCTATCCTTTCAACCTTACATCGTTTCCTAAAATATGAAAATGAAGGGAAAATATTCACACTTCCTGGAGATCCTCATCCATTCAAAACATGTCACATGACATAAAATCCAATTGATGTATTCATCCATAAAAAGACTCATCTAACGAGGCTTCTACTAGTTCTTCTATCTTCGCATCTAAGATGCTAGAAGAAACCTCCTTTGAGGATGTCATGCATCATATTTCGCCAAGGGAGTATCACCTCCTAGCTCTCAACTCATTTCCTACACCGAAAGTATATGGGGGCCTAACAAATAACCAATGTATGAACCCGATGTTAGAAGTATAATCTCCTTAGGCCCTCCTCATCTTAAAACTAACCTTGTCTATGGAGGGATTTATCATCCTTCCCCACATCATGAAAATCAATGAATTCAACACCATATCAAACCATTTGTATTTGGTTTTCATTTTTATAAAAATAATCCTTTGAGCAGATGTACCTTCATCATTGTTCTTAGAAATGTTTCGGTCAGGGATGTTACAAATAAGCTATACATGAATTAGTATTTGATCAATCTTGTAAACCTCATGAGAAGTATGGACTAGGTTTCGAAAAAACTTCTTCATATACCTCGAAAATCACTTTGCATATGGACCTATAACAAGTCCAAGTCACCCTTTTCATCTTCGCAAGACCATTCTATCGACATCGACATAGAAGATGTTGTTTCTATCCCTTCCTAATTTTTTTAGTCAACATCATTACATTAGGAACACTGACCTATCAAACTAATGACATGACCGCAACCCTTATGTTATGTTGTCTTGTGTTTTTGCAAGGGTGAAGTTTAACTTGAAAACATGACAACTATACCATAGTATCGAAAAAATTCATTGTAAACCTTCACTAAAACCCCTCTAGGTAATTCCATTCGGTGTCATGTATGTGGTCCTAACCTTGCCCATGTGTTGATAAGAGGAAAGAAAATTCACTGGATTTTTTTGAGACACTGTCTTTTCAAGGCATTTTTAATAGGTTTGGGAATGGCTACTTTTAGATTTTATAAGGTTAGGTGCATATTCTCCGGAGTGGATTTGAAATCCTAAATTAACCAAGTAATTGTATTCATGATCGATGATTATTGTGTAAGTGATTTAGCAAGATTTAAGGAAGATTTGGAGATTCATGAACAAGTTTAGCAAAAGTGGGTTTTTGAGGCCAAAAGAGCTTACATTGTGAAAAAGGAACTTGATCTTTCGGATATGATTACGAGAGCTCTAAAATGAATTTTAGGTTAAAAAAATATCAATGGAAATTTTATTCAATTCCTACATGGTGGTAATCTCATATTTTCACAACACCCATGCATTTCTTTCCACAACTCATTCTTCACAGGCATAACTAGTAATCCTGAAAAAAAAAAGTCATTTTGAGAAGTTTTAAATCTTAATAAGACCTTGAGGCACATCCCATTATTCTCAAAATTTTTTTCAGTCAAAATAATATAATAAAGTTCCAAAAAGACTTTGAGAGCTCAAAAACATCATTTTCAAGTTCCTCTCTAAGGTACAAACTCTATTCTTAGCCAAAATTTTTCAGTGCCACATGGTAGCATGAGGCTAAGGCACACTTTTGGTTCCCATTCATTAATTTCCAAGGGGACAAGGGGGATAGAAAAATTATTCCCCCCACCTTAGACCTCATGGACCACCACATGACCCTCAAAGGCTCTGTTAAGCTCTTTTTGGCAATTTTCTAGCCCCCGCTCCAACCATGCATGTTTACCACTTGTCAATCAAGGGATAAGGTGAAATTTTGGTGTTTATTATTTCATTTCCAAGGGGAAAATGGGGACAAAAAAATTCACCCCCACCTTTCTTTTGCCAAGTTCCTCATGTGCCCAAAATTCACCTCCCGGGTGCTTAAAATCGACCCTTCTCGCTATCTCCTTCACTTGTGTATGTACGCCACTTGTCATCTTGGGGATAAGGTAAAATTTTTGTGTCCCTTCATCTCATTTTAAGGGGAAAAGGGGGAAAAAAAAATGTACCCCCTTCCTCATGCTTATAAAACCCGACTTGGCCATTTTTTCTCTCCCCTCATTTTGCTCCGTTTATACTTGGAACTCGGAAAATATTTTCCAGAATCCTCCGTTCCATTTTTCATCTTGAATTCATCCCTTCCATTTTCCATGATTTAGAAGAATATTTTCATTAAAAATTACAAATTTTGAAAGTTCTAGGCTCATTTTTATGAGATTGACTCCGTAGCTTGCGTGAAGGAAAAATCTTTGTATCTTGTAAACATATGCTTGAATTGAAGTGCGATTTTTGCATTCTTCACCATTTCTAGGTGCATTTAGACCCAAGTGATAGGAAATTACATGCATGGATTGGATTTTTATGGTGAAAAAACCCAACTTCATGCCCCCATTTTGTAATTTTTTATTTCCCATGATCTTGAGATCGGATTGAGATAAAAAAATTTACGAGAGATCTTGAGACAAAACCTATCCCAGTGGAGGTAGTTTCATCAAAATATGAGGTTTAGAAAGTCCACTTTCCAAAAATACTAAGTCTCTACATGAGCACTTACTATAAATAGAAAATTTTCACTATAGGAAAATTCTTTAAAAGTAATGTGTATTGAGGACATCTAGAAGAACAAACAGTGTGATCAAAGGTGAAAAGGGTGAAAATATCAATTTTCTAAAAATAGTAAACTCCCATTCTAGGATCATAGTAGTGTAGTGTTAGCCATGAAATTTCAAATTTTAGGCCTCTAACCAATCTCATCTCTCTCATCTAAGTACTCGGTGTGGGGGACAATGATGTCACCCACATGGACCTTGAAGATCTCAAAGATCAATGTTCGGTGGACCCAGAGAGCCAGTTGAAGAAACATTTTTCATGAGTGTCTTATATGTAGTAGGTGGACATCTAGTGTCGTAAAAGTATATAATTGGTGTTGGCATGTTCTCATCACTATGAACTAGAAACTTGTACCATTCGAGTGGATGATGGCTCAAGCCTTGGTAGTTTAACTCCCAAATCCATCTCTCATTTGATGCAAATTCCAACTTGGAGCAATATGGCCATCATCTCAAATATTTTATAAAGGAAGAATGGACTAAACATAATTATTACCTTCAGGTCTCACATTGGGCTCATGGTTAAAGAAAGAAATAAATCCTTCTTGTATGCAAAGTCTCTCTCACAGAGTGAATTTCATGAAGGCTATTCAGATGCAATCATCCTTCTCAGTCGGGTGATGGGAGAAGAAACCATGAAGGAATTTCAAGATTGGATGGCTTATTCATGCTCATGATCATCAGAAGGAAGGAAAAGAATTGATTGGGGGTAAATCATCAGTGACAACCTACACCACTAGTTTCTCCAAGTACGGTCTCAAAGAAGTTCATGATGACCTCATATTTGGTGTATGCTCTTACAAGATCGAGACCATTCAAAGGGTTGAACTTGCACAAAACATATCTCCTAAGGCCCCAACATTTGAAATATATCCATAGTTGGTCTTGAAGGAGAGAAATTGACATTTCACAAGGGTGAATGATGCCTTCACCATGTTTTCCATTAGAACACTAGAGGGGAATCCTCACTCAAGGTTTTCTCACAAAATGACTTCTTTGATCAAGAAGTACATGGGTCATATTTCACTCAATTTTTCCACTTTCTCCTACATCTGTGTTTTGGCTTTATGATCTTTCTCTACAAAGGCTACCTCTATATCTCACTAACAATATCATATTGTTCAAGAGCTATGTAGACAACTTTCCCATGTTCACAATAAGCTCAAGAACTGGAAGGAAGAATGTCTCTTTTCCCATCTCACTTGGAATCTTCACCTATAAGAGTGTCGATGATGCACACACCTGAAGATACCTTTGCACCCCCGATTGACTATGTATTCCTACACTCTAAGGGAAGAATTTTATATCCGAAGTGATCTAGACACTTTCCACCTTCCAGAGTCATATCATGTTCCACAAATTGAATATTTTTGGGTGAATTATGTAGATGAATTTGATGTCAGGGAAAGATACCATATGTGGATGAAAATCGAACAAATGAAGAGATTAAAGTTTTTGGTATGAAGAGGAATTCAAGATGATGGCATAGAGTTTGTATGATCCATGGAATATCAAACAGTGAAGGCTTCACCTCTTACCACAGTAACATGGAGTGTCCATGAGATCGGGAGACATAAGTGAGTGGACCAGAGGTAATCAAAAGATCAAAGGAATGGTTCAAGAAGAATAAGGCCACCCATCACATCGGAAGTTTCCCACCCTTTAGAAAAGACATCACACCACTCTTCATTTAAGGTCATGGAGAATAATTTGGGATCAATTCATTCTGGAGAGAGTTCAAGTGCAAAAGTAGTGGAGTTGAAGCCCCCTACTACAAGAGATTGCACAAGAAAGTTAGAACAACAAAAGATCCTGTAGTAGAAGCAAAACTTGAGGAGAATGATTCAGTCCATCTTTTAGTTCTTATCAACAGCCCCAAAGCTTCCCACCTTCCACCACCACTCCTCCTCTTACAAATATGTACCTCTCACCCCCTAGAGAACAATGAGCACATGCATTAGTTTCCGAGCTAGACAGATGAGATGTTTCCCTGGATGAAAGAAATGATCAAAAAAGAAGCTCGTATAGTCTAGTAGGTGACACTCCCTAATTTTTTAGCAATATCATCATTGTTCAAAGGGAATAAGAAAAATTTTTCTCAAGCAACTTCTTACTTTTTCAGTGGTGCCATGGGAAATCAATATGTATAAATAGTCAGGACCAAGGTAATCAATCCTATTGAAGAAATGACACATTGATGACTATGAGATGAGCACCATTCCCTTAGGCCCAACCACTCACGAGGGAGATGCACATATGTTCCAGAGTCTTCCACTCACCTCCTCGTGAGGAACCAAGAATATAAAGAGAATATTGATCAGTTGGAAGACCATGTTACAAACACTCACCTCATATGTGCAACATTTCATGGACCCAATGCTTCATCATCACTCCCAATTGAAGAGGTTACTCTAATAAGTAGCTTCAACCTAGAGTCCATTCAAAAGATGCAGGGATTCACCATGCAAGGATGAGAAATGACAAATGGATGAGAAATATCATATAAAAAGGAAAAGTATTACTTCCATAGATGATCTCACTATACAAGTACATGTGCACAATTTCCGATAAAGGTCCATATGACAAGGGAAGGATTGAAAAAAAAAAACATTGGGACCAAGTTCATCCACTAGTGATGGAGATGGGAGATGCTCATTCTCGAGTATTGGTAAGTAGGAAAGTGTTCAATGCTCCATCGAGGACTTGTCATATGTGTGGGTGAGGACTCTTTCTCTCGATATGAAATGTTGAATCAGGTTATTGATGAGTTGGACTCAAATGAGGAGTGTGCCTTCAAGATGAAAAAAACATCAACATCATAATGTAAAATCTTGGAGTGCCTACATTGATGAGAGCACTTCCATGAGATGAATTGATGAGACCATTTGAGGAGTATGTTCTAGAAAAAGGTCGGGGACCCCTTTTCTTTCAACAAAGATACATTGAGTCTCTATCCGAGATCAGAGCCACAATTTCAAACATTGCAGAGAAACATCAGTCATGGTTTGCTAAAATAAAGAACATCAATGATATCTCAGATGGTTGGCTTGAGTCCTTGAAGTTGTTTCGCATTCCTCAAGTGGAGAAAGTTACACCTATGATAGCATCGCGGTATATGAAAAGAGTTCAAGGGAGTGGAAATTTTTCTAGTGGAGCTTGGCAAGGATCAATCAGTGCAAGAGGTGGGAATCAATGGAGGTGAAATCTTCATCAACCTAGTTATCTCTCCTCTTCTCTCTCTCTCTCTCTCCTCCTCCTCCCCCTCCTCCTCCTTCATGTTCTATTTCTTCATTGGGGTTGCACTTTTTCATTTTGTCCTATTCTTATTTTGTCTTATTCATTTAAATGTGACTATAGTTTGTAATGTAATAAGTCACCCTTAATTAATAAAAGGGGACTTAATTCTATTCCTAGGAATATGAAAAGTCACATGTTGTAGGGGAAAATGAAAAGTCATGTGGGGGTAGGTGAAGATTCTTTCTCAAGTCTATAAATTGTAATGGCACCCTCATTCTTAAGGGTTTTCAATTTTTATGCTCAAGGAGTAGATAACTACTTTTGAAAAGAAAAAGAGATAGAAAATTTCTCTATTTTTCCTCTCATGTTCTTCCATTCCTCACTATGTACAAATTTTCCAAAATATCAATGAAGAAGAAAGGAGTTTCTTGCTTTTCTTGATGAGAGAATTACTGAAACTTTGTGTTCATAATTCTACCTTTATTTGTGTTATTAACAAAGTTGTTTTCTTTCCTAATTTGTGTGATGATATGCTTTGATTAATGTTTGCAGGAATCTAATTTTCTACCTAAGATATTAATCCCCCTTCCTTTTTCCCACTCCCTTTCCCACCTACTCAAAAAATTCCTCCCTTGCAAGAAATTGCAAGATTTTTCCAGGTTTAGTGGAGTGTTCTTGTTGGATCCCTAGCCTCTAGGCCACCCACATATTTCATTTTCATTCATGCATAATAAATGGAGTTGTACCATTCAAGTAGAGGGACCTATATTCTTAGAGCATTGGCGGATACCCATTGTCCACCCACCAATTTTTCCACCGACAATGCTTTTCATCAATATTCCAAATATAAATCACAAAAATTAAAAAAAAAATGGAATTTAAATAGTCATAGAGCCTTATGTCTCACACCAATGGCTATTCCCGATAACCCTCCTATCCAGAGACCTAAATTTATTTTTCACATTTAAGAAGATATCATATCCAACTTGAGGGAAGTTGTCTTCCATAACATAGAAAATTTTGCACACTACTTCATAGCTACCAAGAGTGTTAGATATTGAAGAGCAACGTGTTGAAAAATAGAAAGAATGAGACAAGCCCAAGTGTAACAAAGAAGATCTTATGTTCATCTCAAGTATACAAGTTGGCTAATCGCAGATATACTAGGGCACAAAGGTAAGGAGGAGATCTTGACCCAATCTTTTAAGAGCTTCAAAGAAGGAAAGAATAATCAAAAATTCAAGGCACTCCTTCATCCTGAAACTTATCTCACTAGTGGTCCAAGTTGTGTCAACCCATTGGACATAGAGTTTCCAAATCTCAGTGAAGATTTTGAAAAATTTACTAACGTAGAAACTGAACCAAAAGATGAAGCAAGAGTAAGAAGAAGCACTAGTGGATTCTGAAGTAGAAGCAAGAGCTAGAGAAATAGCATAAGAGAGATCTACAATCGAGTAGAAGTAAGAGAAAGGGCCAAAAGAAAATCCAAAGCCATAATGGGTGACAAAGAGAACCTCAACTTATTGTGCCATGGGGTAGGAACACAAGCCCACTTGAACTCCCAACCTTTCAACGAATCGCCATGAGGTTCAAGAAAAATATTTTCCAAGTTTAGAGGAGATGGTTCACAACTCCTGAAGAACATGTGGCAGCATTTTATTACTTATTGTTGAATGCTAGGAGTTAAACATGGATATGTTTCCATCATATTGTTTTTGGAATCCCTACAGGACAAGGAGGTTGAATGGTTTTACCTTCTACCAGCTAGATCAATCACTTGCGAAGATGATATCAAAAACTTCTTCAAACACATTAAAATCCACTAAAGACTATCATGACCTCTTAGATGAAATTGATGCATATGAAGAAAGAATCCAATGAAAGCATGAGGGATTTTATAGCTAGATACAATAGATTGATCAAGAGGATACCTATCAAGCTATGCCCTCAGATGATAACATCAAAAGATTCTTCATAAATGCTCGCTTGTCTTAATTTGGGTTCATTCTCAGAAGGTCCCAACCTAGAACTCTGAAGGAAGCATGAGACTATGCCATTAAGATGGAGGATGATCTAATTTTATCTCGAAAAGGTGAAGAATCTGAATGGAAAGAAAAAAGTTCAAAGTTCTAGCTCCATTCCCACAAATCCTATGATTCAAAAGTTGGCCAATGATATAATTTCTCTCAAGAAACAACTCACTCAAAGCACCATGAGAAATGTGCCTAGGAAGACAAATCTCCCGAATTGGCAAATGATTTTTCCACCTACCCATAGGCTTTCCCTTGAGGCATCACCAATCAATGAAACTGCAATGCGAAGAAGAAGATAAAGAATAAGAGGTGGAAGAGACAAAAGAAGAAAACAAAGATGGAAATGTTATTGATATTGAAGAGGTCAAAGGTGATGCTCAGAATGGTCTCATTGATTACCACTCAGTAGATGATGATGATGATGAAGAGGCACCAAGCTTCTCGTGTGCCATGTTTAACTAATCCCAGTCTCAAAAGGTAGCTTCCTCCTCGGTGATCAATGCAAAGAAGACAAAGGACGATCCTTTGGTGGTAGTTCCACATAACAAGTTAATCAATAGAGGATCTCCACTCCCATTATTGACGGAATTAGAAAAGGATAAACCGGACCCAATAGCAAGTAGAAGACAAATTTTGTGACAAGTAAGTCCTTGGGTGCTTCCCCTAGCTCAAATTATACACCTAAAGCTAATCCATAGCCCAAAGCTAGTTTTGTAAAATATCCTATTGCTCAACCATAGTCAACCACTCCTTCTAAACCCGTTAACTCATTCACTACATGTTCTCAAGATTCCAACGTAGCACCACCTCCTCAATGCAAAACTTCCACTATCCTTGGGAAATCAAGTTCATCCACCTTAACTACGTTCAATATTATCAATCATGCAAACAAAACCAAAGTCTAGATTTCGAAGTTGAATATTTACAAACACACCCAAAGCTGTTTGAGAGGCTCATCAATTTTATCAAGGCTGGTAACCCAAATCCTAATTATATACTTCCAAAACCACTCATGCCTCCTACACAAAACATGTTGGGTAAAACATAGTTTACCTAGGTTAATTTTGCATTTACTAGGTAGTTTTGAGTTGTTATTATATGGTTGTGTTTTGATAACCATTATATTGTTTTTTATGCATATGTGAAGGATTATTGTTACATTTTGGAAACAGAATATTTGTTTGTATTTATTTGTGCTTTCCAGATGTATTTTGGAAGCTACTATATCTATGCTTATTATTGCTGCACTGCAACATCTTGTTTGTCTATATCTGGCTGTCCAATATCTATAAATATTGCGAACCCTCACTATTATATCTCGATTTTTATTTAACATCAATAATATTTACGAGGCTTCCGTCCCTCTTCCATATTTGGTATTAGAGTAGGATAGGATCACCTATGAGAAGAGAGAATGCGAAGAGATAGAGGATATTGGAGAAGCATTTGCAACAGTTGGAGATCATGTATAACATCCTGCGCAACTTCCTAGCCCCATCCCTACATCCCCACAACCTCTGTTCAATCTCTAGGTGTTTGGAAAGATTTTTTTGCATTGGTGCCCCCTGCACCAACAAAAATTACTTCCTAAAACCAATTTTGATTAAAAATAAGAATAAAAAAATAAAAAATAATTTTCCCCATTAGGGGTTTTTGCTCTAAATTTAGAGGGACACTTTAGTCTTTGCTATTTTAGTAGTCCACAATTTAGGAAATATCTGCACCTAGCTCATACAGAGTTATGCATCGAGCTAATTGGAAAGGGGGTTAGGTGATCCATACTCCCACCGTGCTTTCAAACTGAGATGCTTTATTTTATTAGGCTGAGATGACATCGATCCACCGAGCTTCAACAAATTTCAACAGATTTACCCCTGCAGATTTGCATTGTGGACGAGGTTTTTTTAATAGTTTTCATGTCACTCACTATCCATTAGTTGAGCTCTATTTGCATTATGACTGAGCCCATTCAAACGATGAGTGAGCATTGAAATTGAGCCATTGTTGAAGCCGAGCCAATCAATCCTTGCCAACAAGCCTTCCCTCCAAACGACGACCAGGACCACTGCAATACAAAGTAGAGGTTCCAAATCCAAATCTACATACTCTACAATGGATATTGAGTAAACAACACACAAAAGTAGATGAGTTTCACCCTTATCGAGCCATCGGATGAGAAATCCCTCCTCCTACTCAATTGATCCCTACAAACAAAACAAAAGCAAAGGTAATAACACAATACACGATGAAAAAAAAAAACTACGACAACAAAAAAAAAAAATAAAAAACTTTGCAAAGGGAGATAAAAATGAGATAACAGAGAAGCGAGATCTATTTTTCACGACGATACCTAATCCGCCCCGTAAATAAATAGCTGCCACTTGAGTCACTCGGAAGGTGCCTTGTCGACCTTTCACAAGGTTAGTCCCATTTTCAATATTTTAAATATAATATTGTTCATTTTGTATGCCAAGCGCATTGGGCAATGTATTGGATAGTGGGAGGTGTTGGGTTCAACCCTCACCAAAATATTTTGTTTTAAAAACTTTTTAAATTTGGTAGGTAATTTAGTGGTAGCCACCAAATATAGCGGTGCAAAACCCCACCAAACCTCCTAATCAACACTAAACTAGAAAAACCCTACTTTGGGAAAACCCTTTTTCTCCCACATAGCTTAATTTTTATTTTGAGCATTTTTTTTTCTAAAGGGGGACATCCAAAACTGCATTTTAGGCTTTTTGTGGTTTTTACACCGAGAGCCATTCGACCTCCGGAGGACACCTTCTGTGGCCTCGCAAAAACAAAAACAATTCCCTACCATTCAATTTTTTTGAAATATGTGGATGTAATTATATATTTCGATGGATTGTAATAATTTACAAGTTTCCATATTCAACCAAAAACATTGTAACTAATAAAAAATGGATGATATTTGTAAACAAAATCAAGTAAAACTTTGGTTCCAGAACACTCACAAGATCTTCGGATCTCTTTCGTAGCATTTGGTATATACAATGCCCATGGGAAGCACTTACGGGTAAAGCCATCACAACTACTACTAAAATTAATGCCTCATATAATTTTAACAATGTAGTTTTCTACCATAGGTAAGATCAAAATGATCATGATGGTCTTTTCTCTAGCTTCTCAGTTTGGTTAGAAATTCCATCAAATGGACATGAAAAATGACTTTTTGAATGGAGATCTACAAGAGGAAGTTTATATGACTCAACTTTGAGGGTTATGTTATACCCGGAGAAGAAGAAAAGGTATGAAGACTTAGGAAATATTTGTATGGCCTTAAACAAGCACCTCGAGATTGGTACATCAAAATTGATGAACATCTCATTTAGCATGGATTCATCATAAATCCATATGATCCCAATATATACCTCAAAAAGAGGGGGATTGTGATTGTTGTTGTCTATGTCGATGATCTATTCATCACTGGAAGTTCAGTGAAGATGATTGATGCAACGAATAAATATCTTAACCTATCGTTCGACATGACAGATCTCAAGCTCATGCACTACTATCTTGGACTGGAAGTATGTCAAAAGAGAATCACATATTTGTTTCTCAATTGAAGTATACCAAGAAAATGCTTGAGAAATTTAAGATGATGGATTACACACCTATTGCTTCACCTATGGAGAGGATACTGTAGTTATCTTTCTCGGATCCATCTCTTGTAGTAGATGTAACTCTCTTTCGATAGTTGATTAGGAGTCTCATTTACCTCACTTATACTAGACCAGATATCAGATTTGTAGTGAGCTATCTTTGCAGGTTCATGCATGAACCCAGAGTTTTTCCATTAGAAGAAAACAAGGTGGATCTTGTGATATCTCAATGGTACAAAGAGATCTTGGTCTAGAATATAAGAAGAATGATAACTTCTTCTTGACTGGATATTCAGATTTAGATCATGCAGGTAACATTGATGACATGAAATACACTTTTGGATTTGTATTCTTTTTGGGATTTAGACTGATATCATGGGGAGGTAAGAAACAAAACTTTATTCCTTGCTCTTCTATAGAAGCCGAATATCATCTTTGAAGGTGAAGTTTTACGTGAAGTGATATGGTTACGTCGCATACCGAAAGGACTTGGAATACCACCAAAAAACCTACCACCATGTATGTAGACAATGAAGGTGTTCTCAAACTTTTTCCTAATCTAGTTTTTCATGAGTGAAAAAAGCACATTGAGGTACAAGTTCATTTCATATGCAAGCATATCTTGAAACACAGTATATAGCTTTAGTTTTTCGCAACAAGTGAACAATGAGAAGATATCTTCACAAATTCACTTGCATGTGACAAGTTCAAGTTGTTCAGAGAATTACTCTGCTCATCCCTTGAGGCAATGCAAAATTAAGTGGGGGAATGTTAGGTAAAACATAGTTTACCTAGGTTAATTCTACATTTACTAGGTAGTTTTGAGTTGTTATTATAGGGTAAGTGCATGAAGTTGGGGGGGAAAAAAGTGGAAAAAACCCAAAAATAGACAAAACGCGTATGCGTTTTGCTAAAAAGTGATTGTGTTTTAATTTGTTTGGCTTGGTAATCACCGAACCTATAACGCATACACGTTTCAAAGAAGTCAAAATGTGTACACATTTTGTGTAGTATGGACCATGTATATGTGTTTTGGTGGTTTATACTTACAAAAATAAATGTTTAAGTAAATAAGATTTCTTTTATTATTTATTATACTTTAAATTTATTTTAGTAAATATAAGAAATTAGGGTCACTCTCCACCTTATGGAAGTGGTCTCATAGCTCTAACAGTTATAATCTAGAAGATAGTTTTTCAAAATCTAATTTGGTCAGTACTTACTCATTTTCAGGATTTCAACAAATGACCTAAAACTTTCAAGGCATATATATTGTAGTCGGTATTTGTTTTGGGAAAGCATATAGTCATTTTAAAGGTTTTTTTACCTTATAAAATGGATTTTGGCACTACCACTGCTTGAATTGGTACTAATTTTTAATTTTGGTCCATAATTCACTTTAGTGACCATGAATTAACTCTATGATATTTGTCTACTTCTTACTAAAAAGAGATCCTCACTTTGTAGATAGAGGATTGTTATTTGAATGGGATTCCTTTCCTATGGCCAAAATGAGGTGATTGTAATGTGCCTCCTCCTTAAGGTGTGATAACAATACTAGGTGTTGAATGAGTTGTTACGAAGAGTACCAAGTGAATTGCATCAAGTGAACTCAGATGATTTCTCATTCTTAGAAACATGGTGCTCCATATAAAGATCATCCCCTACCTTTCCTAGCTCTAAAAGAATCCTTTCATGGAATCAAATTCATGATTATCATACATGATTTTGCTCATATGTCTCTTATGGAGACAAATGATGCCTCAATACTTCACAAATAATGGTCCTTGATAACTTGGTGACATGACTAGCTCATTTTAGCTTGTTCTGAAGGGTGTTCAATTAACTATAGAATGGCCAAAAATGCCTTTTTAGGCCTTCAAAGGAAGTAGTCTCTCATCAAAACTAAATGAGTCGATCAATCACCTTAAACACTATTCCCTACACACTAAAACACGTTGAATGATCTTTTTAGGACTTTCCTTTGGGTGAGGGTTTATGATTTAGGGTTTAGGGTTTAGGGCTAAGGGTTTAGGACTCAAGGTTTAGAGTTTAGGGTTTAAGGTTTAGTGTTTAAGGCTCATAGTTCATATTTTAGGGTTTAGGGTTTAGGGCTCAGGGCTTAGGGTTCATGGTTTAGGGTTTATGGTTTAGGGTTTAGAGTTTAGGGTTTATGGTTAAGGGTTAAGGGTTTAGGGTTTAGGGCTCAAGGTTTAAGGTTTAGGGTTTAGGGGTCAAGGTTGAGGGTTTAGGGTTTAGTTTTTAGGGTTTAGGTTTGAGGGTTCAAGGTTTAGGGTTTTGGCTTAGGGCTTATGGCTTAAGGCCTAGGGTTCATGGCTTAAGGTTTAGGGTTTAGGGATCAAGGTTTAGGGTTTAGGGGTCAGGGTTTAGGTTTTAGGGTTTAGGGTTTAGGGATTAGAGTTTAGGGTTTAGGGCTTAGGGTTTATGGTATAGGGTTTAGGGTTTAGGGTTTAGGGCTCATGGTTTAAGGTTTAGGTTTGAGGATTTAGGGTTTATGGTTTAGGGTTTAGGAGTTAGGGTTTAAGATTTAAAGGTCGTGGGTTTAGGGTTCGGGGTTTAGGGTTTAGGGTTTAAGGCTTGAGGTTTAGGGTTTAGGGTTTAGTGTTTAGGGCTTAGGGTTTAGGGTTTAGGGTTTAGGGCTTAGGGTTTAGGGTTTAGGATTTAGTTCTTAGGGTTTAGAGTTTAGGGTTTAGGGGTCAGGGTTTAGGGTTTATGATTTAGTTTTTAGGGTTTAGGGTTTAGGTTTTAGGGACCTTTGTGATTTAACATTTAGGACTTAAGGTTTAGGGTTTACGGTTTAGGGCTCAGGGCTCATGATTTAGGGGTTAGGGTGCATGGTTAAAGTTTTACGACTCAGGGTTCAGGGTTCAAAGATATGGGTTTAAGGTTTAGGGGTTAGTTACAGGTTTAAGGTTTAGGGGTTAGAGATCAGTGCTCTAGAATTAGGGTTTAGGGCTTAAGGCTTAGGGTGTAGGGTACAAGGCTTAAGGTTTAGGGTTTATGGTTTAGGGATTAGGGTTTAGGGTTCATGGTTCATGGTTTATGGCTTAAGGTTCGAGGTTCGAGTTACTTGGTTTAAGGTTTGGGGTTAGAGCTCGGGGCTCTGGATTTAGTATTTAGGGTTTAGGGCTTAGGGCTCAGGGTTTAGGGTCTAGGGTCAAGGGTTTAGGGTTATGGGTTTAGGGTTTAGGTTTTAGGGTTTAGTATTTAGTGTTTAGGGTTTAGGATTTATTATTTTGGTTTTAGGGTTTAGGGTTTATAGTTTAGGGTTTAGGTCTCATGGTTGAGGGTTAAGGGTTTAGGTCACAAAGTTCAGGGTTCATCGAATTTGTAGGTAGAACATTCAAAGAGAGTCATCAAAATTTGATGTTTTTCATCTGTTGATATTTTAAAGGAGGGAAATTTCATATTCCTGACTGTCCAATCCTTCCAAAGACCCTAGTAATCCTTAATCCTTGGATGTACAGGAGACACATTATTTGGATTCCATTTATAATGATAGAGATATTTGTAAATTTGTGTTATGACCTCTAAATCTATATGAATTTCAAGTTGCTTGGAAATCACATCACACCCTTCACTAGGATTGATGGCTACCCCTATCTTTTTATTCGGGGATTTTGAAACATCCATGGGTTTATCATATAAGGAATTATCAATGAATGGAAGGTCACTAAGTTGTAGGCCAAGTAACTCCCATTTAGAACTAAACAGGAAAAATTTACTAGGCAATTGATAACCCCTTAGTGTTCTTAGTCATTCCTCTATTTCTATACTTATTTTTGAACACTTCAAGTAAGTTATATCAAGTTTACTATCCATTCCAATAGAACACTTAAACTTTATCTTTCTCTGGAGGAGAGGATACTACAGGAAATTCAATTATGATCCTACACCTCTGCATTGATATATTCTCTATGTTTCTTTTGTTTCCTTTAAGATTAATTTTTTTGTTGTGATGGTTATTTTTCCAGCTTCCAATGGGTCATCCTGGCTTGCATAATACCATACATGGAAATATGAGAAGTGTGAAATTTGTTTCGAATGTGAATAACTTTACATTCAAGAGCGCAAGTATATGTGGGAGAAACAAGTTTGGAAGAGATGTGTAATATATGCATTACAAGGAACAACGTAGATGTCATATCCATTTAGTTACTTGTCCCACCTCTCATAAACAAGGTAGTTCTATAAGCAGACTTAATGATGGTTCTAGGCATGAGACTAGGAAATATTGATGAAATATGATTTGGGGTTTAGGGTTTAGGGCTCATGGTTCAGGGTTTAAGGTTTAGGGTTTAGGGTTTAATGCTTATGGTTAAGGTTTACGGATCGAGGTTAAGGATTTAAGGTTTAGGGTTTAGGGTTTAGTGTTTAGGGATAAGGGTTTATGGTTTATGGTTCATGTTTTAGGGTTTATGGTTCAGGGTTCAGGGTTTAGGGTTAAGGATTTAATGTTTCGGGATTAAGGTTTAGGGTTTATGGTTTAGGGATAAGGGTTTAGGGTTTAGGTTTTAGGTTTTAGGGCTTAGGGATTAGGGTATATGGTCTAGGGTTTAGGGTTTATATTTTAGGGCTCAGGGATAAGGGTGTAGGGTTCAAGGCTTAGGGTTTAGGGTTTAGGATTCGGTGTTTAAGGTTTAGGGTTTAGGGTTTAGTTTTTATGGTTCAGGGTTTAGGGTTTAGCATTTAGGGCTCATGGTTCATGGTTTAGGGTTTAGGTTTTAGGGCTTAGGGATTATGGATTAGGGTTTAGGGCTTAAGGCTCAGGGTTTAGGGCTCATGGGTAAGGGCTGAATGTTTAAGGTTTAGGGTTTAGGGTTTAGGTTTTAGGGTCTAGGGATCATGGTTAAAGGTTTAGGGTTTAGGGTTTAGGGCTCAAGGTTTATAGTTTAGTGTTTAGGTTTATGGCCTATGGTTTAGGGTTTCAATTGTAGAAGTTAAACGCTAAAAGATTTAGGCTGAATGCTGAAATCCTAAAAAATTACCTATGTACTTGACCAAATTATACTTTAAAAACTATCTCCTAAACCATGACTCATGGAGTTGTGAGACTAATTCCATAAGGTGCAGAGTGACCCTAATTTCTTATATTTACATAAATAAATTTAAATTATAAGTTTTTCATTTATTATTATTTATATTTTATTAATAAAATATAAATAATAATAAATGAAAAAATTATACTTAAACATTTATTTATGTAAATAGAAGCATGTCAAAAGCATACATAATGTTTATACTACACATAATGCATACACATTATGTAACATATATGCATTATGTAAAGTGTACACGTTATAACGTGTACGTGTTTTGCGTTTTCTCTTTTCCCAAGCCATGCCTCAAGGCTTGGGATCCGGTTTGGATCCCTAAGCCTGAGGCATGGACCTACACAAACACAACAAACAATGTGTTTTTACAAGAAAATGTAAAAATGCCACTTCCTCTATGATAAATCAAAATAAAAAAATCAATCCATTTTTAAAAAATATACCACAACGTAGAGAAGAGTCTCTTCTTTCTAAAAATATAATTTTTCATATTTTCTGACTAATATATGGTTTCCATATTATTTATTTTCTAACTATGCCTTTTTATAGCTATTTTTTGAAGTGTAAATATGTCTATCTTTCATGGTGTATCTTTTTTTTTTGGTGATCAATTTTTAAAAAATTATACTAGCCCAAACTAGGCATAATTATATACATATTAAAAAAAAATCTAATTTTCGATATTTTTGAGGTAGTTAGGGGGCGCACAATCGGAGCTCCATTATTTTTCAAAACATAAAATTTTTGTACTAGAAAAATCATAAATAAAAAAATATTCGCTAAAAAAATTTTAAAAATGGAGCCTAAACTAGATGCTCCTAGCTATCTTTCTACTAAAGGGTTTTCAAAAATACTAAATGGTGCTCAAAAAATGGTGGGGGGCACGAAAGTCACTCTATTATGTTTTTTTAAAATAGGAGCATCTGTTGGTATTTTAGTTATTTGACCCACTTAAACTTATCCGTTTTCAATAAAATTTAGTATCTTAGAAACTAGACTCAAAATTATATGATTCATATTTCTACAACATCTTCCAATTTTGAGTGTAACTATTTCAAAAACTCGTACAAGTTAAAGTTTTTTTTTCAAAAAAATGTGTCCATTTAAGACCCCCTTTTGGCCCCCCAACTTGGTGCACTTACCCTATATGGTTATGTTTATATAACAATTATATTGTTGTTTATGCATACGTGAAGGATTTTTTTGCGTTGTTGCAACAACATATTTGTTTGTATTTATTTGTGCTTCTCGGATGTATTTGTGAAGCTATTGTATCTATGCTTCATTGTTGTGCACATGTGCAACATCTTGTTTGTTTGTATCTGGATGTCCAATATATATAAGTATTGTAGGCTACACTATTGTATCTGATTTTTATTGAACATCAATAATATTTATGAAGCTTTTGTCCCTCTTCCATAAAACATGCTCACACCGAGCGCATCTAAAACTAATAAGGTAGAACCATTCTAGCTATTCCTATAGACACCAAAATTGGGTCACACTCCCCTTGGTCCCTTGTCAAATAACTAGCTCAAACATACTCATCTAACCATGGCCCCTTCCACCCCACATCACTATTAATTTAATTAAATTAATATATATCCTCACAATATTTATTATCTAATTACCTTAATTTCTACCCCACCACCTCACCTAGACACCTCACCCAGCCACCTCACCCTAGACCTATTTTTGGCATGTTTCCATAACCAACAATAACTAAGTATTACTTGCCTTAATGAGCTAATATTTGGTCTAACCCTAAAATCAATGCCTAAAATATCTCTAACCACATTCCCGCTCATTAGAAGGGAAGTTTCCATTCTAATTCGAGAGAACAAAACTAATTGGGCCCAAGAAATTAGAAAGATCTACCCATTTTAGTAAACCTAGGGAATCCCGCCTTAACCAATGCCAGGTCAACCCGGAACCATCATCGGTTACCATTTATTCACCTAAACAACCTTGTTTTTGGGTTGACACATTCGATAGAAAGAAGATGAGAAGAGAGTTGCATGCAAGCAACTGAGTCTTTCATGCACCCAGACATCCATAGCCAACACTAGGACAGATCTAGAAGCATTGAAACTCATGGAAACATTCCTGGAAGCGTCACCACCGCACCAATCTCTCGCTTCCATGAACCGATCACCACCACTACCCATCCATTGGACTTGTAACATTGGTAAGTGTTTTATCATTAATCATTTCCATTTAATTTTGTTCATAGAGTGGTTATCATTCCTGTTATTATTCTTCTATTAACATTCTCATTTCCCCATAGCCATCTTTCTAAAAAAACCCTAAAACCTCACCCACCCATTTATCGGATCACCTATCCTATCCCTTTCACCTTTTTGAGTGTTCTCAGTATCCCCACAAACCTCACTATCTCCTTATTTATCCCCATCCAACCTCACCTAGCCTCTACAATAAGGTTTTAATTGAATTACTATCACCCTACCGCACGACGCCGGCTACCCATAACCATCGCTCGGTCACTAAACGTCGTCGGTTATACCCAACCGACATCGTGATTTATACCTTGCCCAAGAACAAGCCAAAAAACCTCCTACCAGTTGACCTAAACAACCTAGAATCAGACCCTGACCAATCCCAATACCTTGACAGATACCTCATCTTTCAGATCCAACTATAGCCTAGCCTGTTGTGATTGGATTTGCTTATTGTACTTGAATGAGATACCTAAATCATATCAACTACAGTAGGACTTTACTTGTTTCTTACATTAATTTGTTTTAAACAATGGATTGACAACCATCTAGGAAGTATCACACTTCTTGGAACTAGCATACGCTAGGAAGTCCACTGTCATATATCATTTAACTATCCTTTTGTGGTCTTGTTTTCTATTACAGGTAGTTCCTCCTAGCCAAAAGGAAGCTCTCAAAATCAGCACTAGATCAAGAAGTCAGAACACGTGCAACAACCATCAACTGACTAACATAAACAGGTATTCCTCCTTGGCCCTTACCCTTATCTATTTTGTCATTAAAAAGGTAAAGAAAATGGTGAAACATTTTGGCACGCCTGGTGGGACCCATCAGGGGTTCTTGTTGCATTGTCTTCATTCCTAGGAAAAATTTGTGTGTTTCTTTCCCTTCAAAAATATCATGCATTAATCTTTTTCCTTGGTAATCGTCTTTTCTTTCTAATTGCTCTAAAGGATACGTTTTCTTTTGGTGCATTTAAAAAGAACCGTTCTTCTTACTTTTTTTGCATTTAGTGAAAGAGCATACCCTCTCCTATTCACCATTATTGTCATCGAACATAATATTTTGATTTGGGCTTAAAATTGGTTGCATTACAGTCTTATTTGCTGCATTTAGATCACATTAAAATGAGGGCAACCTATATGTTGGAAGTCATGCCCAGTTGATGGTTACACAAAGAATTGTAGAAAGAACATTTTCTCTCTTTGTTGCTTGTCAATCTTGCACAAATTTAAAATATACACATCTTTCTTAAACAATATCTTACTTGGGAAAAAATTTTCATGATCACACAATCAGATTGGCAGGTACCCCCCAGCTCATTGCCTCTATTGAGTCATCATCTTAGAGGCAGCCTGCCCCCGCCATAACATACCTGAAACCTCTACTTTTAGATATCCTTCTTCGTAGGATTCCTTCCTAACCAAAAAATTCCGTTCTAAATACACATAGTCAGTCCTAAATAGCATAAGCTAAAAAAACATAAGAAAATCACTGTTAGGATCGTGCTTTTTCTTAACGTTCTTCTTGACTTGTTTTTTGAGGTGTGAGGCTATGAATCTCCATTTTTCTTCTTCCTTGCACACTCCACCATCATAAATGGAGTATTCTCGACTTTTCTCGAGTGTTTCAGGGCCCCATCTCCTCATTATCATGTTTCTGAGTTTGATTCTTCACTTAATTTAATTCACAAAACCTAATTTATTCATTTCTTTCTAATTTCATAGTCATCATCGTTGTCTAACGACCATTGTCGGTTAAACCCCAACCGGTTTCAGCTTTTGGCTTTCTAGTTACTTTACCTAGAATATCCTTCATCACTCTTTTTGTTCTATTTCTGGCCCTCAGGGCATCATCATATTTCTCCCTGTTGATACCTACTATTATACACAATTTCCATGAGTACACATCCAACATTCCTGTTTCATTCTTTGAGACTAGTTTTCTTCCACAGTGACCGGTATCGGTTTTGGTAACCATCATCGGTTGGCCCTCAACCATCACCAATCAACCTGACCGTTGTCATTTGCCTGTGTTTAATTTTCAAAATATAGACATTGACTAGATTCACCTCCTGGACCCCATTATTCTCTATTTCTACTATTTTCTATGTCATCTATAGAATACAGTCTTACCAGTCAAAGACTTGTTCACATGGTGCTAACTCGCACCTGACTAACACCCTCATATTCCACACTAGTCGTCAACCACTCCCACTTAGTCCCTCACCGCCTTCCATCCTGTCACCCATGGATCCAACCTTACCTACCACCATTGCTACAGAAATGAAGAGTTTTCACGAATCCTTGATCAAAATCCCACGACCTTACAATTCTACCTTTCCCACTCTTCCACCCGAGACTCCTCAAGTCAGTTGATATATGACATGCTTGTATCCATATCTCCTACCCTTATTCCCGCTTCTGCATCAGCCCCTAATAATGCGGCGTTACCCTCACCTACTTCACCCCCAGAGTTTGGTAGCTAGTCCCATACCCACCATGACCGCATGTTGCCTCTGCAGTATCACTCATGCCTCACTGTATCTGTTGTCCCCTCATCAACCACCCAGCTATAGCTATAGCCTACTCTGCACCCATTGTCTCATAAATACCCATTACAACACAATCAAGCCTTGTGGTGTCGGTGACCCTACTCCATTCCGAATCTTGTCCTCTCGCATCCCACAAACACCGCCCCAATCACTACTAGAGTCACGACGACCATCCCACCTACATACACATACTATCAATAACCCCTATCTCGTCTGTCACCCATTCTGGATATGTTCCTTCTATGTCGGTTCCCTATTCTCAACCTCCATATCAGGTTCAATATCTGCCCCCTTATGCCACAGGAGGTGTCCCTCCATCACAACCTACCAATGACCTCATCAAGTTGATGATGGAAAAGATGCAGACACTAGAAGCATTAGTTTCCGGCTCACGTAATTCCCTCACCTATGATGAAATTTGTAATAAGCCTATTCACCCATCCATTCATATTCGACCATACCTCGTACATTGGGAAATGATAAAATTCAACCGCTTCAATAGCAAAGAAGATCTACAACAACATTTGTGGTCCTTTAAACATGGGTGTTACCTGATTTCCCATGATGACGCTTTACTTCTGAGGACTTTCCCAATGTCCCTAACAGACCTGCATTAGACTAGTATAGTGGGCTACCAAGACACTCCATCTACTCATTTAATCAAGTAGCCCAAGCCTTCCTAGATCACTTCTCCATCAACATTGTTAAGAAGGTTACCATGACTGATCTTTATTCCACACAACAGTATGACGATGAGTCTATCGTTGACTTTGTCACTTGTTGGCACAATTTAATTAACCAACTCACATTCCAACTACCTCAGACTGAGCTTATAGAGCTATTTACTTAGGCTTGTGCTAGACACATCTCACCAACCCTGCAAGTGCAAACCTTTCACACTTTTGACGAGGCATTCACCATGGCATGGAAATTGGAAATTCATGCTATCGAAGAAAAGAAGATTCAACTTCATAACAAGAACATTGCATTCAAATCAAATGATGCTTCTTCATCTTTGAAACCCCAAAAAAACTATTCAAAACCCAAAGGGTCTGCCAATGCTTTGTAGTTCTCAAGGCTGGTCCCCCTCATCAATCAAACCCAGCCAAACCCCCTTCCAATCTCTCTCCTGTCCAAGATTTCCAGTTCAGATGAGAACAACGAAAGTAAACTTCCATAGGAGAATCTTATTCTTCTGTTTTGGAAAATCTTGTTAAGGCTGGTGTCATTACCCTTCCACCTATAAAACCACATACTAGTTTTGATCCTAAGCGACCCATGCCCACATGGTATAAGGAACATGACTTTTGTAACTATCATCGTGTCAAAGGTCATAGTGACAATAACTACATCACCTTCAAGAATATCGTCCAAGAAATGTTAGACAATGGAGATCTAGTCTTGGATAGCCCGAATGCACCCACTAACCAAAACCTGCATATCTTCAAGAAGTCATTCCCTAATCATGCCCCATCTTCCAACCAAGTTGGTGATACCTCAAACAATGATAGAAATGTCTCAGAAGGTACACCCCTATTTTCGATGACATACCGAGTTACTTCCCAATTTCCTAATGTTCCTTTTATAGATGAAATCTTAGCCCGTGCTCCCCCACCTACATCAGAACCTATTTCATCAACTCCTCTACCCACAGAGGAACCCCCTTCATTTTCCCCTTCACCTGTGGAAGAGCCTATAATCAGCACGTCGCCTTTGACTTTGACCCTCAAAATTTCGAGCGGTTGTCGTGAGCTCTCTTTACTCATAGAAGATGCAGGTCCACCACCTACACCAACACAAGGAGAGTCCACTTCAGCTGGCCCATCCTCTCCTCTACCCATAGAGGATCCTATCGAAGTACCAATGTCTTTTGATGACCCTTCACCATCGGACCTTCAAGATCCTGCTAATCTATTTTTGGCTCTCTTACCCACAGAGTCCGAGGCTAGCCATTTCCTTGTATCTCAAACACATTTTACGGGGATTGCCATTTGATCCATGTTATCCCCACTTACAACAACACCATTTTCATGCTTGGCCGATTTCTTGGATTATGTCGATAAAGCCTTACTTTAGGGATGCCTTCTACTTCTTGTCTCAACACAAATACAGTTGTCACTCACTGACACCTCCACTATCTATCCAAAGGTGTTTCGCACAACCAAAGCAAACACAACCACAAATATTACAATACCTTCCATGGCACCACTCATGGCCCAAATCACACCTCTGACCATAGCCCAACATGCATCTACACCCAAACCCATGCCTATATCATCTACCTTACCTAAACCTAGCACTACCTTAGGGGTCATACCGACAACTAGCCTTACTCACCCACCCATCAAATTAGATTTAGCCACTTCTTCCAAAACTAACACTAAACTTACATCGGCCCCTAAAAAGAAGATCCAATCTCCTATATCTCATACCCCAACCTCTCTCTACCATGCCCTTATCACCTTCACCCCTTCCTTCCATCGTAGGACCTCACCCTTCGACCACAGGCCAAGAAACCCCATCCACCAGTAAACCAATAATGCAACAACCCATTTCCCCATCACAGATCTCTAATATACCCAAGTGACCCACACAACCTATGCCCTCACCTGTAACCTTCTTACCACCCATACCTCCACTACCATCAATAACTTCTTCACTACCCATGACACTTTCTTCTCTTTCACTCATGCCTCCTACCCAACCCACACCACCTACCTCCACAACACCTCGGTTACCCCCATGGGTAACCCGCCTCTTCCACCATTGGATTTTCCCTCCACATATCGTACACTTGTATCACCTTTACCCAAAAATATGCAACCTAAAGCTAAAAATCCGCTACCCTCCAATAACATAGTTAAACCAACCAAACTTTCCATCGCCAGTTCTTCTACCTTGCCCCTACCCAAGCAAATATGACCAACACCTAAGACCACACCACACACCAAACTAGTAGCCCAACCTACTCCCCCTCTTATAAAGACTCTTCCTCCACAATCAGCCACACTTGTACCCAAACCCACATTCACCTCCCATTGTGATCCATTAGTAGGGTCCTATGCCAAAATCCTAACCAATCTCCTTGAAACTTCTGTCATCACATTACCACCTCTTAGACCTTATGACCCACTCAAACCCAAACCAAAAGGGTTTGACGAAACCAAAATTTTCACCTACCATCGTGTGTTAGGACATGATGTAGAGAACTATAAGGATTTAAAAACCGCTCTTGTCCAATTGTGTCCTCCTGAAGAAAATTTTGACGATGATGATCTTCTTGATGAGGACCCCATTTTGCCTTCACCAATTTCCACAGATCTTCTCCCATTACCTACTTAGCGACCAAAATCTCCACCCCCACAACTCTTTGATCCACCCCGAGATTCAAGATTAACATGGTTCGTATAAGAGAGTTGGCCAAACCACCACCAAAATGCCAATGCGCCCTACTCATTTCACAAGGATCATATCCCCCACTAGGTTTTTGTCCCTCATGCCACTATACCTTCCATGACACACCCTCTTCATCCACCTCCCCTCATATTAACATGATCAACATTGCCACCCGTGCTCAGAAAGACAAGGGAAAGGAAAAAGCAATTGGCCCATCAACCAACCCTATACCCAACATACCATCCGCACCCATACCCAAAGTCATCATTCGAGGTCCTACATATCCTATTTCCGACGGGGTCACACATCGCAAAATGCTAAAAAACTACACCAATCCCCCCTCAAAATGTCTTTATACGACCTCATCTAAACCTTGAGTCACATCGTCAAGCCCTCATGGAGGTCCTTCAATCTATCAAAGTCTTACCAAATTATCCCACACTCGTAGCCTCCATCATTACCCCTCACCACGTAGCCTCTCTCACTAGGTCTTCACCTTCCTCTACACCTCCACACACTCGCCAAGTGGGTACCCTCAGCTTTTTAGATGAAGAGATCACTCCCTTCCAGTTTGATGACCCCGACCCCACTCTTTTCATCTTCATCTTTATCGATAATATATACATACGATGCGTTATGATCGATTGTGCTATTATTAACATTGTCTCCTCCCATGCATACAACCAAATGCAAATACCTACCAATTACATGCATGGTAACCCTGTTATGTTGCATTCCTTCAATGATGCCATGACCTCTACCCTAGGTACTATTATTCTCCATGTCCACGTAGGTCCCCGCACCGTCCTAGAACTTTTTTATGTCCTAGAAGGGGAGTTCTAGTATAACTTGCTATTTGGCTAACCTTGGATCCATGCTATGGGTTGTGTCCCTTTGAATTTACATCGATGCCTCAAATTTGAACACGAGGGACATAATTACACCATCCCTACCGACCCCTCACCTTTCAAGACCTGTAACATGCTATATTGACCCAATGATGTGCTTGTACTAGTCAAGGAATCTACCACCGTCACCACTTCACCTTCACCCATGAGCCCATCCACCAAAATTTCCACTACTTCTACATCTAACCTTGTTATCCCCATTGTAGCTATAGCCTCTACCACTGGCACCCCTATTTCCGCTTTATCTAGAGAATATTTACTGCTAGATCCCTTAGAAGGTTTTTTTCAATGCCTCACTCTGGGGGAATACCGCCTATACAATATCGATACCTTCCTCACCCCACAAGAGTATGACAACCTCCGCCAACACCCCAGGTTGTGACATCCGCATCGGTGACAATTTCCCTTATGGCCCTCCCCACCTTCGCACCAACCTAACATATGGGGGACTTGATATGGCCACCTATAACCCAAACCTCCATCCCAAACCCAATTATTTTCATTTGACCTACACACCCTCACTAATCACTGCCACACACACACTTTCCTCCACCGTGTGTGTGGAAAGGATTTGGCTTCAATTTTTATGAACAAGGCCGCCATACTGTCATTTCATGTACCTCTCGTAAACACAATGACCATAGTGGCATTGGTTTTGATGCTCCACCCTCTAATAAGGTTTGTGTTGACCTTATCAAGGATGAGAAATATTCCCCCTCTCATTCACCCACATTACCATCTTCACCCATGGAGTCCATAGATCTTGAATCTATTCCTCCTAAATTTTTTTTTCGTAAACACCATTTCCCTGGGACCGTTGACCTATCAACACAATGGCGAGGCTCCCTCTTCTCTCCCATTCATGTATCCTGACATGATCGATGATGATACACCTTCAATTAACATCATTCAATGTTAGGATGATGAGTCCATCCTCACCTACCTTGGTGCAGAAGACTCTTATATTCATTAGTCGTTACCCTCTAAGATGCAAACCATGTTGAATGAATCGACCATCGAAATCAACATTAATACTCAAGATGACCCGCACATTCTAAAGATCAGCCAATCCTTAGACGCTACTAAACAGGAAGCCTTCACCTCTTTCCTTCGGGACCATAGCAACATATTTTCCTAGTCCTATGTCGATATGCCCGGTATTGACCCAAAAATCATGGTTCACAATATCGTAACCATTCCTAATGCCAAACCCATAAAACAAAAGCTGCAGAAAATGCATCCTCGCATTGCTCTTCTGGTCAAAGAAGAGCTTCAATGCCTTCTCTCGTTTCCTTCATTCTACCCATTGATTATCCCCTAATGGATTTATAACATTGTTCCTATCACGAAAGCAATAGGGGGACTCCACATTTGCACGGATTTCTGTCACCTCAACCTCACCTATCACAAAGATGATTTCCCACTACCAGGCATTAACCAATTAGTTGATCTCACTGCTGGCCATAAAATTTCATCACTCATAGACGGTTTCTTGAGCTACAATCAAATATTACTAGCTCCCGATGATCGCAGCACAAGACTGACTTCATCATTCTTTGGGGAACTTTCTGCTATCGAGTCATGCCCTTTGGCCTAAAAAATGTTTGTGTACATATTAGCGGGCCATGACTTATATCTTCCATGATATCATGCATCGCATATTGGAGGATTATGTAGATGATCTGATTTCCAAATCTAAGCATCAAATCGAACACCTGCCCATTCTTAAAGTCATCTTTGACCGCCTCATCAAGTATTGTGTTCGTCTTCAACCAAAAAAGTGTGTCTTTATGGTACTTTATGGGAAAATCCTAGGTTTCATCGTTTCTTTGCATGGTATAGAAGTCAATCCTGATAAAGTCAAGGCTATTCTTGAAATTCTACCACCCACTAATCTCCGTCAACTTCGCAGCCTAAAAGGAAAATTGCAATCAATTCGTCGATTTATCTCGTAGCTTTCCGACCATTTGACCATTCCATCATCTTCTCAAGAATGAATTTTCATTCAAATGGGATGATGAATGCTATAAAGCCTTCAAGCCTTGAAGCAATACCTCCTTCAACCACCAAGTGCTCATTCCTCCTAAGGATGACCAACCCTTCTACCTATATATTCTTTATATGTCATGCTCTCTCATTGCGACAACCAACACCGAGAGCAAGTGGTTTATTACATAAGTCGTACTCTTCTTGACTACTAAAATAGATATACCCACGCCAATTTTTTTTTCCTAGCCTTAGTTTTTGTTGCCACCAAACTCTGCCATTACCTACTCAACCACAAAACCTTCATCATTACTAATACTGACCCATTACATTATATGTATGCCAAACCTTATCAACATCAATGTGCCGCATGTTGGCTTATGCTTCTGTCGACCTCGACCTCGAATTAATTCATCAAAATTCCATCAAGGGCCAAGATATCACCAACCAATTGGTTGATGCACCTATTTCTAGGGATTAATCATCTAACTTTGACTTCCCATATGAGTCTATAGCTACCCTTTCCCTAGACGAACCCGCTTACCAAATGAAACTCTTTTTCGATGGCTCCAAGTGTCAGCGTGGGGGTGGGGTTAGTGTTATCCTCATTCCGCTTGATGGTGAACCTATGCCTTTTTCTTTCAAACTCAATTTTTATTGTACAAACAATATTGCTAAATATGAAGCACTTGTATTGGGTCTTCAGGCTTCTTATGCCTTAGATGCTAAGTCAATCAACATGTTTGGTGATTCTCGGTTGGTCATAAACTAATTCAACGGTATATACCGATTAATCGTAATGAGATACTTCAAAAGTATAAGCATCACATAGACATAATTTTGACCACCTTTGACTGTTACACACTTCAAACCACCCCACGTTCTACCAATAAATTTGCAGATACCATGGCCTGTTTGGCTTCTCAGATACCTGCTTCACTCGCTGACTCTAAAATATTTGTCACCATACAAAGGCTATAATCACCCTCTTGTTTACCCCATGATGTTTACTCCATCAGAATCATTACCCCTGACCCACGTGACCTTTGGTATAAGCAATATGCAGACTATCTTTCCCTTTCCATTTTACTCGGCAATCTCACTTGCAATAGACAATGTGCCTTCCTTAAAAGTGTCACCCATTATGTCATCATGGGCGGTCTTATTTACAAAGATGGTTTGGATGACATTCTCTTACGCTACCTTAAAAGCTCCAAAATTCCTTACACCATTAAGGAAGTCCACGATGGAATTTGTGGAGGTCACTTTAGTGGTCTCACTTTCGTAAAACACATTCTTCGCCTAGGCTATTACTGGCCAACCCTCAACTATGAATGTTGTGATTATGTCAAATGTTGTGTGAAATGCCAACAACATACTAATTTCCATCCCACACCTAGTCATGCCTTACATGTCGCATACGAGACATTTGGCCTTTATCTCAATGGGGTTTGGTTCTTGTCAGGAAATCAACCCCCATTCTTCCCAACGCCACCAATGGATCATAACCGCTCATCAATATTACATTAAATGGGTAGAAGCCATTCCCCTCATTTCTACCAAAGCCAAGAAAATATGTGAATTCATCAACCATCACATCATTTGTTGTTTTGGTATCCCTCATCGCATTATCACTGATAACGGAAAACAATTCAAAAACAAAACCCTACACAAACTATGTGATACTTTTGGCATCCAACTCAGTTTATCATCACCTTATTACCCGCAAACCAATTGTCAAGCCGAATCCACCAATAAAACCTTGAACAAAATTCTTATGAAGGTATTCAACGATACTCGAAAGATTGGCATACGCACATTCCTTTCTCCTTGTGGGCTTATCGCACTAGTATTTGAACTTCGATTGCTGCCACCCCCTTCTCTCTTGTCTATGGTACTGCGAGGTTGTCTTACCTCTACTCAAATGCTCAAATGATAATGAAATACTACCTATAATCCCCTATATATACTATTCATATGCTATGGCCATCACCAAGGCCGACCTATTAAGCATGAGAAAGTATAAATGATATAATAAAATGATATGGTAAGCCACAAGTCGGCTACTCATATCCTAATACAAGCAATAGGTTAAGGGCGTAGCATGCCCTTCCCCTTCAAACCAATGTTGTCCTCAACATTGAATAATCTTGGATGTTGCTGCAGAAAACCTTCATCCTCCCAGGTGGCGTCTTCTATGCTCAGATTCTTCCACTTGATCAGATATTCCTTAATGTCTCTAGTTCTCAGCCTCTTAGTACGTGTTTGTAGAATCTTCTCTGGCTCCAAAATGATTCTTCCTTCCTCATCAAGTTCTGGTAACTCTATTTGGGCTTCAAATTTATGTCCAATAACCTTCTTCAGGCATGAAACATGGAATACTGGGTGTATGTGTGAAGATGGAGGCAACTCTAGTTTATAAGCAACACTACCAATTTTTTGTAGAACCTGATAAGGGCCATAATATTTAGGAGCAAGTTTGTTTTCCTTTTTCTATTACTTTAGGGACATCTGTTTGTAAGGCCGAGACGTACAAAAATCCAATCACCAATTTCAAAATGTCTTTCACTACGGTGTTGATCTGCTTGTTGTTTCATCCTGTTTTGTGCTAATGCTAAATTCTCCTTCAAACTAGCCAAAACCTGTTGTTGATGTTGAATGTGTTCCTCAACATCTCTGACCTTAGTTTGCACCCTCAAGGAGGAAGTGATAGAAGGTGGATGGTAACCATATAATGCTAAAAATGGGGTCATTTGAGAAGAGGTATGAAAAGATGTGTTATACCACCATTCTGCCAATGGTAGCCATTTAATCCACCTTTCTTGCTTATCTGATACAAAACAACGTAAATACCCCTCTAAGCATTTGTTGACCACTTCTGTTTGCCCATCAGTTTGAGGATGATAAGATGAACTGTGAGCTAGCTGAGTACCCAAACATGAAAATAATTCCGTCCAAAAATTACTTGTGAAAATAGGATCACGATCACTTACAATTATCTTTGGGGTTCCATGTAGCCTTTGAACTGTCTCCAAAAAATAGTCTGCGATCAGATCGCTGCAAATGGATGTGATAGGGCACAAAAATGGGCATATTTTGTGAGCCTATCCACAATCACAAAATAACATTCTTACCCTCTGAACAAGGCAATCCGGTGATGAAATCCATGGAGACCTCCTCCCATCTCTGGCTAGGAATTGGTAAGGGTCAGCAATGCACTGTGTCTTAATTGTTTCCCCTTTGTTCTGTTGGCACACTAAACACTCTGATACAAAATTTTGTACATCCCCCTTGAGTCCTTCCCAAAAGAATTCTCTTTTTATTCTATGATATGTCTTCAAAAACCCAGAGTGTCCTCCAACAGGTGAGGCATGTAGCTCTGCAAGAATCTTATGCTTCAACTTAGAATCTTTACTCAAGTATAACCTATCCTTGTACCATAGGGCATTACCTTTCCACTCAAATTTGTTAGATGTCATAGATCCTTGCTTGATATTCTGTATTAGAGATTGTGTATCCTTATCTTGATTCCATTCCAATCTTGCTTCATCCACCCAATCGGCCGTCAACATGGACATTCCACATAGTAAGGCATCTCATGGATGTATCCCTTCTGACAACGCATCAACTACTACATTTTCTTTACCCTTTTTGTATATGATTTCAAAATCATAACCCAACATTTTTGTTACCCACTTTTGTTGTTCCTCGTAATGATAACCTTTGCTCCAAAAAGTATTTGAGACTATCATGATCAGTTTTTTACCTCAAGTGTCTACCCATGAGATATGGCCTCCATTTCTTGACTGCATGAAGAATAGCCATCATTTCTTTCTCATGATAGTGTTTGAGCAGATCTTTTCCTTTGAATTGATGACTCTCAAATGTAATTGGTCTTCCTTCCTGCATTAGAATTTCTCCCAATCCTGATCCTGAAGCGTCACATTCAACAATGAAGGTTTTTGAGAAGTTGGGAGTAGCCAAAACTGGGGTGCTGCACATGGCTTCCTTCAGCTGCTCAAAGGATTTAGTGGCTACGTCTGTCCAATGGAAGGCATCCTTCTTTAGCAATGCAGTGAGTGGGGTTGCTATTCTACCATATCCCCGCACAAATCTTCTATAGTACCCTGTTAGTCCTAGGAACCCACGAAGATTTTTGAGATTTTTGGGCCTTGGCCATTCCACCATAGCTTTGATCTTCTAAGGATCAACTTTGACACCTTCATGGGATACAATATGACCCAAATACTCTACCTCTTGTACACCAAAAGAACATTTGGATGGCTTTGCATACAGAGTATGTTTCTCCAAAACTTCCAACACATTATTTACATGTTGTAAGTGTTCTTCCCATGTCTTATCAAATCAATATGTCATCAAAGAAAACTAATACAAATTTCCTTAAAAAGGCCTAAAAATAGTGTTCATCAAGCTTTGAAAGGTTGAGGGCGCATTTGTAAGACCAAAAGGCATTACCAAAAACTCATAATGGCCCTCATGAGTCCTAAAAGCCGTTTTATGAACATCTTCCTCTTTTATCCTAATTTGATGGTACCCCGAACGAAGATCTAATTTTGTGAAATAAATAACACCATGCAATTCATCAAGTAAATCATCAATTACTGGAATAGGAAACTTATCTTTGATGGTGTACTTGTTGAGTTCTCGTAATCTGGACACATCCTCCATGTTTCATCCTTTTACGTACTCATGACCACCGGTGAAGAATATGCACTCTGCTATGCTATGCCTGATGATACCTGCCTTCAACATTTCCTCCACCATTTTCTCGATCTCACTTTTCTGGGAATATGGGTATCTGTATGGTCTGATGTTAGGTGTTTGGCTCCTTGGAATCAACAATGGCATGATCATGATCCCTAACTGGTGGTAGTCCCTTTGGAATTGCATCAAAAATAGATGAGTGAGCATCCACAATCTTCTGAAGATCGGGTGGCATTGAAGACTCTATATTTTGTACTTCTATGGAAAATAGCTTTGCTATAAAGCCATCCACTCCTTTTCTGAGAACCTTCTGCATCTGATGAGAGCTAATAATCTGTGGAGACTTAGCTACCATCCCATTCAATTGTATTGTCCTTCCATCTGAATGAAATCGCATGAACAATTCTTGGAAATTCATCTCTATAGTACCTAAGGTCAGTGAGCCATCGACCCCAAAACAATATCTGCCCCTCCCATAGAAATAGCAAACATAGGTGAGTCTAACATGTAGTCTCCCATGGAAAGCTTGATACTATGGCACTTTCCTGTGCACTTGACTGTCCCACCATCCGCAATCATAACTTGCATTTCTGGAGCTGGGTAAATAAAACAATTGAGGCGGGCAACTAACTTACTATTTATGAAGTTATGAGTACTCCCCAAGTCAATCAACACCGTCACCTTCTTTTTTTTTGAGATAGCCAATAACCTTGAGTGTTTGAGGAGTACTAATACCCGACAATGCATGGCAAGAAATTGTAGGTCAGGTGATCCTCTACTTCATCTTCTACTGGTTCCTCACCTCCTCTCTATAATTTCAGCTTCCTCATCATCCTCATTACCTCCATCAATATAGAACAACTTCTTCTCAAACATTTATGTCCCGGTCCATATTTGCTATCACAAATTAAAACATAATCCTTTTTCTCTCTTTTCTTCCATTTGTTGAGGAGTCACTCTAATTGCCTAAGAAATGAAGGGGAAGAGATACTACTGGTCTCTGGTGTTAATGAAAGGTGGCCTCCTACTACAAAGAATTTTTTCCTCTGCACGACGTGCCATGATAATAGAATCAGAAAGCTTGATTGGATTAAACATACGTACCTCATGCTCGATGTGGTCCTTAAGACCCCCAAGAAACAAGTCATTCAGATTCTCTTCTGGAATATTCTCCACCCTTAAGGATAGGTTTTGGAATTGATGCACATAATCTTTGACTGATCCTATTTTCCGTAACTTTGCTAATTGACTAAAGTAGTTCTCTGAAACACTAGAACTATAGTGCAATTGCAACTCCTCGGTAAAAACTGTCCAAGTGACACCTAGACCATTCTTCTGCCTCTGAGCACATAACCAACGATACCAAACAAATTGGTCGGGTTCAAGATATAGGGATGCCAATGTCACCTTTTTTCTTGATGGTGTTTGATGTAACTCAAAGAATTTCTCCATTTGATTTATCCAATTCAGGGATCCTTACCATCAAATTTGCGCATATCCACTTTCGGCATCATGTTCCGTGGTTATGAATAAGTTTGATTCTGATGGGACTGGAAAAGTGATCCAATATGGTTAGTTTGTCCATGATTTTGAACTGAAGGTCCTCCTTGGTTGATATGGGCCGGATTTGGGCCATACTGGTTACCCTTTACATGTTGCATGATATCATCCAACCGATGATTGATTTGGGCTATGTCTCCTTTAGAGGCCATCTCAGATTGTACATTTCACAACTCATACTCAAGTTGGAAAACCTTATGATCAACTGAGGTAAACCCTAGTGCTTGAGGAATCTATATTTACCCCTTCTAACTCCATCTCTTCAATCACTACCCCATCTTTATCTGGGGTTTTACCTAGAGTAACCGATTCTTTTTTGCTCTTGTGGAAGGCCCCGCCATGATGTCAAATCTTAGGGTTTAGGGTTTCGATACAATTTCGGCCAAACAGGAAAAAACACAGAGAAGATACTAATACTATTTTTTTGAGAGATTTCCGAAAATGTAAAGAACTTGAAAATTTTCCACAATTTGCACCCTAGGGAGTGATTTTATGAAAAACCCTAAATTTGTAATAACTTTTGTAAAATAAATCAAAAAGTCTGAAATTTTTAGGGAACCTTACTTGAAATGCTTTCTCAAAACTATTTGACCAATTCGCTAAAAATATCCCTCCCACCAATTCGCTCTGGTTCGCAATATGTATAATTCAGATTAAGAGAAACACTAGAGCACCAAATAACACAAAAAATTAGGGTTTTTGAGGGGGCAACCTAATTTAACAAGACTCCTCAAATGATCGCATAATCCCCTATATATACTATTCATATGCTATGGCCATACCACTTGTAATGAAATTACTTGTATAATTGATATGGTATTAAGAGAAAGTAATAGGTTAAGGGCACCAAATAACACAATATTTCAGAATAATGATCTCAATATGCAATTAGAATAGCTTCGCCACTTCGAGGGGCAACCTCCAAACCATATAATAAGACTCAAATGCTCAAATGATAATGAAATACTACCTATAATTCCCTATATATACTATTCATATGGTCCCTTGATGCTTTTTCACCATCCATATTACCTCTAAACAAGAATCAATGTGATTACTCGTCACCTTTTAGCATAAGAGTACCACGGCTCTACTCATATTATGATTCTCATGATCCTTTTTGTCTTCTTCAAGATGGAATCCCATGGTCATTCATCACTCAAAAGCTCCTCTTCACAGCTTAATCTTTATGTGCTACGGTCTTGTCTTCTAAACAAGAACTTAATCATCCTCTATAGTCTCACATGACTTAAACATCTACAAACAAAAAGGGATACCACTCCTTGATTCAAAACTTCCAAAGAAAAGATGACTCCCTCAAAAGGGACATCTCTTCTTTATATTCTACCATTATCAATAGAATTATCCCTTGAAGGACAACTATATATAATCATTACAAACATATAATAAATATTTAGAAGCTTCTTGCATCGATCAACATCACGAATACCTCAAGGAGATAATATATCCATCGCATATAAACTTCCCGCATCGATCGATCGAATAAAAACAAAAAAATAAAGAAAAAGATGATTTTTTTTTCATGGACTTGCCAAATTTGGATTCTGGGTTTCTTGTTCCAAAATACCTATCGTCGTACACTAAGTTACGCTAAACCTCCCATTCTCACCTCCTTTCCTTTTTCACCTGAATTCCTCGTTACTCAAGGGACTTGCCACAAACGTGACATTTTGTGATCATGTGACTTTTCTTCACCCTTAGAATAGTCCATTATGCAAGGCATGTAGGGTCTTATGTTCATAAGCCCATATGGGGTATGGTAGACTCATTAGGGTTCTTATCAATTAAGCAACTCTTTTACCACCTCTTACCATTCACCTTCCTCATTACTTATTGATTATCCTATTGTTGGCGAGGAAATTTGTTGGGTGGAAAAACTTGTGGATTCCTTGGCAATGCTCTGGGAATCTAATTCCCTCTACTTAACTGGTGCAGTTGTCGTATATGCATGCGTGTGAAAAGGTGGATTTTTGTGGTGGCCTTTCACTGGGATCCAACAGGGGGCACTCCAGGTGACCTCATGGAAAATGCTTGTAGTTATCTACAAGGGGGGAATTTGCTATGAAGGTGGGAAAGGGAGTGAGAAGAGAGGTAGGAGAACTAATGTTGTAGGTAGAAAATCATATTCCTGCACGCACTAGTTAGAAATTTCAACACATGCATTCATGAGAAGAAACAACTCTACAAATGGAAACAAGATGAGATAAGATTGTGAACTCAAAGTTTCTAAAATCTCCTCATCAAAGAGGCTACAAAATCCTTCTTCTTGTATTGATGCTTAAACAAAAGTTGTACATAATGAGGGAATGGAAGAAATTTGAGAATGGAGGAAATTAGAAGAAAATGGCTATCTCCTTTGCTTTCTCTAAGTATAATGCACTCCTGAGTTTACAAGATCAATTGCCATCCTGAAAAGATAGAGAAATTCATGCTTTGAAGTTGTTCAAACTCTCCAGTATGCGTGGTTTGATAAATTTTCTGTTTCCCCATCTGGACGCGTGAAAATTATATTGTCATCCTCATTTGAATGAAATTGTCAAATATTTCTATGGCCATGGATCGTCGAACCTTGTATTGTTTTCAATCCCTTGGTTCGTGAAATAAATTTGAAAATCGGGCACAAAATGGTGGAGTTTTCTTCTTCTCTGCATTTTTTCCACAGTTAGGAACGATGGGTATTTTCTTCCCCATCAAATTTTGGCTCCATTATCCATGGGTACATGGACATATCTAATTGGGAGGCGGATTGTTGGAGCCTTTTGAGTTTTGAGCATTTTTGTAAAAAGGGTTAAAATTCATAAAGTGACCCGCAACCTCGACCATGCTATAAGGGAGAAAGTCAAATATTAAGCCCACATCCAAGGTCAAAGCAGATGGGTGGGCCGGTGGAGTAGTTTGTGTTTTTGAGCCCACATTGAAAAAGGTAAAATTATAAAAGTGGCTCGTGACTCTGTCTCAAATCAAGTGAAGCCATGTGTCATGACCATATAAAAAGTGGGTGAGTGGGCCATAAAGGCACAAAATTCAAAAGGAATCTTCTATGCCTGCTCCAAGAGATTTCTTCCACGTGGATGGCTCGGTTTAAAGTTTCAAAGGCAGGATGAACAGTTCAAATTTAAAGTTACAAAAAAGCAAGTGTAACGATTGCATTTTGAAAGGTCCGGTTTTTTCGCCATTAGCGTTTCTTTGTGAATTAAGAATCTGAACGGAAGAAAATGAATGAGAAGTTGTAACCGTTTCTTGCTAACAAAGAAGAAGTTGTAACTATTTCTTGAATATATTTAATGGCTTCTTCACGCCATTGTAAGAGCGTTGGAAATTGATCTTATAAACTCACAGGTATATTGTACTTTGAGAGAACAAAGGAGATAGCCATTTTTCTTCCGTTTTCCCCCCTCCTCTCAAATTCCCCATTTCTCCACTATGTACAACATCTGTTTAAGCAAAAATACAAGAAGAAGGATTTTTAGCCTCTTTGATGAGGAGATTTCAGAATCTTTGATTTCGCAATCTTATCTCATCTTGTTGCCATTTGTAGGGTTGTTTCTTCTTATGAATGCATGTGACGAATTTTCTAACTAGTGTGTGCAGGAATCTGATTTACTACCTACAACATTAGTTATCATACCTCTTTTCTCACTCCCTTTCCCACTTTCAGACAAAGTATTCCCTACCAAGAGATTGCTAGCTTTTCCATAGGGTCATAGGAGTGCCCCTGTTGGATCCCCGGTCAAAATGCCACCACAGAAATCCACCTTTTCACGTGCATGCATCTACGGAAGCTGTACTTTAGTTAAGTAGAGGACTTAGATTCCCGTGAGCGCGTGCAAGGGATCCACAAGTTTTTCCACCCAAAAATTTCCTTGCCAACAATTTTGGCACCCACCATGTGGGGTAGATTTAGCGGCATCTCGAATGTGACCGCAAGGTCAGAAAATTAAAAATTCAAAAAAGAGAAAAATTTCTAGAATTTGAATGGCTATATGAGCCATATGGATTCAAATCATGGCTATTTCGGGAAACCCTCCTATTGAAAGAACCAAATTACTCTTCCACATCCAAAAATACATTGCTTCATATTTGTGGGAAGCTATCTGGCATAATAGACAAAGTGCCAACCACCACTTCATTGCCACGAGAATTCTGGACCTTGAAGAAGAACGTGCTCCTGAATTAGAGACGCAAAGACAAATTCTAGAACCACAAAGAAGAGCATAGATTTTCAAGCTAGCGGATAGAGGATACAACCGAAAATGAGAGACAAAGAGGACAAACTGATCCCATTTTTTAGGAACTTCAAAGGAGACAAGAGCTACTCGGAATCTAGAGGCCTCCTTTTCAAGTAACCGACCACATTAGGAACTCGCGTGTTACCAATCCTTTGGATGGTGAATTTCCATACATCAAATAGAACCTTTAATATTTCACCGACACGAGATTGAAGAATAAGCTAGAGAAAGAGAAGCAAGAGCCAATGAAGAAATAAGATCTCAACTCGAAGAAATCAAGAAACTTCAAGCCGAGGTAGACAAAAGAGCAAGAGCAAAAGTCATGGCCTTAGCAAGGTTGGAAGACTATGAAAACTATCTTGAGGTTGAGGAAGTTGATATGCACAATGGCCTAATTGAGTACATTGATGATGAAGATGAAGATGATGAAGAAGATCCAAGATTCTCATGTGCTTTTTTCACTCATGCATAACCCAAGAAAGGTGTTGTGTCCTCAATAGTTGCAACAAAGGATAAGAAGAATAAATAATATTTTCCTCCGAGAGGTCACTCAAAATAAAATCATCAAAAAGGATCACTATTACCACCTTCTATGGAGTCACCAAAGAAAAACCGGTCTCACCGGTTGTCGTGATCATGCTACTAGGCCAAGTAAGTTATGTAATTCTTCTCCCACTCAAAAGTTACTAAGAAATGAACTTGTCAAACCGGCGGGGTGTGTTTGTAGGTATTCTATTTCGAGAGCTGGACTTTGGTTTTTCTTTCATGTTCCACAAAGTCAAATGGGGTTATGGTGAGCGAGGAAGAGGTTCCGGATATGGAGGAATATTTAAATGGTAGATTATTTTCTACTTTGGGTGTTGAATTCTCCTTTTTGGGTGTAGCTTTTGATTGAACCTTAGATGTTTTTATAGGAACAACATTTAAAGGAATGCAATTCGTGGTGGTAACCCTATATCCTTGAGTCCTAATTCTAAAGGTTTATTGCCCACACCATCCACACCACCTTCCCAAAACATGTTAGCCCTCAATGCCTCCAAAACCAATAGGGTTGAACCTTTCTACCTGTCACTCCTCATTAAAGGCTTCCAGTTAAATAAATGTATCATAGATTCTAGAGCCTCAGACAATGTGATGCTAGCCAAATTTTCAAATTATCTAGGCCTCACCTTGACCTAGGTAAATGGCACATGTTACTCAATGGAATCCAAACAAGTTCTATTGGTAGGAAGAATCAAATATGCACAGTAGCACTAGCTGGTTTTCCAGACAAGAAGGTGCTCCTAACCATATTGGTAGTAGACATCCTAGCATCTTTTGGTATGCTATTGAGTAGGAGTTTCTGCATAGACTTGGGTGGGAGATAAAAATGGATTGGTCATCTCGCAACTATCCCGAAAAATGGTGAGATGAAGAAGTTGCTACCATAAGAAAAAGATGAAGTTCATAGTAGGAAAATATGATGATCCGAAAGCAAACATTCTCTTTTAAGATTGTGGGCTAGGAAACTAATTCCTCACATCAGAAAAAGTGGAGAATTTTTCACTTCTCATGGAGGAAGAAGAAGATCAAATTTGGACAATGGAATTTGATGGTAGTCATTCTAGTCCGGGCTCGAGAGCTAGTGTAGTATTGTACTCTCCTTCCAATGAGTTGTACCCATTTTCCTATAAGCTGTAATTTGATAATGCAAATAACACTACAGTATGAAGCACTACTCTTAGGCATGAGTGCGGTAGAGGACATGGTAATTAAGAAACTAAGATTCCAAGGTGATGCGAGAGGTTGTAGTAAAGCAGGTCCACCAACAATATCGGTCAATAATCTAAGACTCGGCATTACGAAAATGAATGTGGACTGCATTGAATCTTTTGATGCATTTTCCATTGAAAGCTATTCCAAGGGAATAGAATGAAAATGCTGATTCACTTGCGTGTCAACTTCCCTAGTGACAACTCATCCTTCTTTTGGTAAAGACAAAGTAACCATTGAAATGGTATTTAGGCCTAGTGTACCGCATAATGCAAATCATTGGCAAGTCTTCAAAGATGATAACCAAAATCTATTTTTTTTTGGAGCAAAGGGATAATTTCAATAATCTCTTTTTGAAGGAGGTGAAAATTCACACCGAAAGCAATCCCCAAAGAAGAGAAATAAGGAATCAAAGGGATTGATGATGAGGGAGTAATCAAATTGAAAGGGAACAAAATTCCCAAAGGCTTAGTCTCTTTAGAAGACCTCTTTGATAAACATGATAGATTCATTCAAGAGAAAGAAAAGCAATCTTCTCGGTGCCCGACTGATTTTGATAAAGAAACAATTGGTACCTGGAGGAGCCAAGGATGGTCAATATTGGAAAATTTTGCTCCCTGAAGAAAAAATAAGGTTTTTGCATTACTCAAGAAATACTCGGATGTCCTAGCCTACTCTTATGATGAACTCAAATCCTTCTAGGCAAAGGAAATTCATCACTCAATTCCTTTGAAGCAAAGTGTCAAGCCCTTCAGTAGTAAACAAAGGCCGTACAACCCAAAGATTTTTGATACCATCAAGGAGGAGGTAATGAATATTCTCAATGCAAGGATCATCTTCCCCATCCACCATTCAACGTGGTTGGCTAACATTGTGCCGTGCAGAAGAAGAATGGTGAAATAAGGATATGTGTAGATTTTCGTAACTTGAACCGAGCATCACTAAAGGAGAATTTATCCTCTTCCTATCATGGACCATATCCTATAAGAATTCACTTTGGATCTTAAATGCTTTCATTACTTGATGGATTCTCGTGATATAATCAAATCAAAGTGGCGAGGAGGACCACACTAAGACAACCTTTACAACACCTTGGGAACTTCTACCTACAATGAAATGCCTTTTGGCCTAATCAATGCAGGAGCTACATTCCAAAGGACGATGGATTTGGCCTTCAAAGATCCAAAGAATTGCATTGTCATATATCTTGATGATCTCACAAAGTATTTTCAAAGATGAGGGAGATCATATCTATCACTGGAATAGGTACTTGCAATATGTAAGTAAAACATGGCATATCACTAAATCCAAAAAGTGCATTTTTGGAGTCACAAAAGACAATTTATTGGGGCACGTTGTGAAAAAACATGGAGCGCACATTGATCCTGAGAGGGTTAGATCCATTCAAGCATTAGCCCTTCCCACAATCAAGAAAGGAGTTCATTCATTCTTTGGAAAGGTGAACTTTCTTCGTCGTTTTGTGCCTGAGTTTGCTGAGTTGACAAAGCACATAACTTCCATGATGAAACCACAAGAAAACTTAAAATGGAACAATGAAGGGAAGGCAACATTCGAAGAGATTAAGAAATCCATTGCCAAGGATCCAACTCTTGTATCTCCAGATTTTAACAAATAATTCATCATGTATTGTTATGCATCAGAACACACACTCTCTGTCATTCTTGTTCAGAAAAATGATGAAGGCATGGAAGCACCTATTGCTTTCATGAGTTGTCCTTTAAAAAGAATGAGCTAAAATACAACCAATTAGAGAAGCATGCTTATGTAGTGGTCAAGGCTGTAAAAAACTTCAGGTTTTACATCCTCAATTCCCATATGGTGGTGATGGTCCTCAGCAGTGAAATCAAGTCCATTTTGACACAGCATGATCCCGGAGCTAAAAGAGGAAATTGGATTGCAAAGACTCAATAATATGACTTGGAGATTCAAAAATCCAATCTGGTAAAGGGAAATGGATTTTTTAACTTGATTGTTGACAATGAAACACTCAAAATTCAACATGGTGAAGAAAATTGTGCTTGCTCAACTTGTTTAGAAGACAACCCACGGTTCACTTTGTCACCAGAGTACTAATGAGTGGTATGTTGATATTGCCTATTACCTAACTTATGGAGAATGCCCTCCCCATCTTGATTACAAGAAAAAGAGAAAAATCAAGCTAAAGGCAACTAAATTTGTAATCTGAATCACGTGCTTTACAAAATAGGTCCGGATGGTTGTTTCCTCAAAGTAGATAAAGAGCACCAAGAAAAGTTGCTTATAGCATACCATGACCAAGCATGTGGTGGAAATTTTTCAGCAATGGTCACTACACACAAGATCCTCTGAGGAAGGTATTATTGGCCCACCATCTTTGCAGATACTCGAGATTGGGTTTCTAAATGCAAAGCATGCCAACAGTTCATTGGAAGACCACAACTCGTTACATTACCACTCAGGCATGTGGTTATTGAATAACCATTTCAACAATGGGAGCCGGAATTCATTCGTGATCTGAACTCTCACTCAAGTGTAGGGCACACCTATGTACTCACAGCAAAAGACTACTTCACCAAATGGGTGGAAGCCATTCCGACCAAACAAGCCAACACTGAAACAGTATGCAACTTCTTCAAGGAGAATATCATAGTCCATTTCGAGTGCCATAGAATATTGTAAAAGATAATGCTACCTATTTCTATTCAAGAGAGTGATCGAGTTTTTCTATAGCTACGGAATCTCCCTAGCTCATTCTTCTGACTACTATCTAAAAGGAAACGAACAGGCCGAATCAAGAAACAAGAACATTGTGACCATTTTTTGCAAGCTTGTAGACAAGAATCAAAGGAATTGGCACAAAATGTTGTACGACACATTATGGGTGGATAGGATCACTCCCAATAAGGCAATATGTATGTCACCATTCCAAATACCGTATGGGGTCAAAGCAAGAAATCCCTCTCACAATCGAGATTCCATCTCTCAAGCTTCTACATGCAATAGAAGATGGTCAGTACAAGGATTCCATTGACAAGAGGATCCTCTTTCTTGAGAAGCTGGAAGAAAATAGACTCCAAGTGGTGGATCACATTAAGGAGCACCAATTGAAAGTAAAAAATATTTTTGATAAGAAGGCCAAGGCAAGAGAATTCAAAGTTGGATATTTCATCCTGCTATGGGACAAGAGAAGAGAACTAAAAGGTAGCCATGGAAATTTTGACTCGTTATGGCTCGACCCATTCCGTATTCATGAAACTTGCAGCGAGAATGCTTTTCTTCTCTCATATTTAGAGGGAATGCCGCTGGAATTGCCTTGGAGTTGGAAATACTTGAAATTGTATAATTAGTGAAAGCGGGTTGTCCCTTGCCTTGTACCATAAGTGATTGCTAGGTGTGTTTCCCTTTCCATTGCGTGGTTTTGTTTTCCTTTCCGTTTCTTTTTATGTGTTTCCTTCCCGTTGTGTGTTTGTGTGTTCCTTCTTCTGATATTTCTTTCTCAAATTTGTATATGACTCTATAAGGCCTAATGGATAAGGAACTGGTCAACAAATTACAGGGTCTAGAGATTGAAATTTTGGATTCCCATGTCATGTCTTCACTATGCTCAGTCCATGTCATGTCCCCAAGCTAGAACCAGTTGTTTTCACCCTCAAAATCCCCCTCATTTTTTAAATTCAAATTCGAATATTCTGAGCTCACGCCCTTTAGATGTGTTCAAGTAAAGTTGGAATCCTGAAAAGATAGAAAAATTCATGCTTTGAAGTTGTTCAAACTCTCTAGTCTGTGTGGTTTGATAAATTTTCCATTTCCCCATCTAGACTCGTGAAAATTATATTATCATCCTCATTTGAATGAAATTTTCAAATATTTATATGGCCATGGATCGTCAAACCTTGTATTGTTTTCAATCCCTTGGTTCGTGAAAGAAATTTGAAAATTGGGCGCAAAATGGTGGAGTTTTCTTCTTCTCTACATTTTTTCCCAGTTGGGAATGAAAAGCATTTTCTTCCTAGTCAAATTTTGGCTCCATTATCCACATGTACGTGGACATATCTAATTGGGAGGTGGATCGTCGAGCCTTTCAAGTTTTGAGTCTTTTTGTAAAAAGGGCTAAAAGGTGTAAAGTGACCCATAGCCCCAACCATGCTATAAGGGAGAAAGTCCAATATTAAGCCCACATCCAAGGTCAAAGTAGATGGGTGGGCAGTAGGAGCAATTTGTGTTTTTGAGCCCACATTGAAAAAAGCTAAAATTATATAAGTGACCTACAACTCTATTTCCAATCAAGTGAAGCCATGTGTCATGACCATATCAAAAGCGGGTGAGCGGCCCAAAATGTTCCAAAATATCATTTCTCCAAAAAGGCACAAAATGCAAAAGGCATCCTCTGCGCCTGCTCCAGTAGAGTTCTCCCATGTGGATGGATCTAGTTTAAATTTTCAAAGGTAGGATGAATGGTTCAAATTCAAAGTTACAAAATGAGTGTAATGACCGTATTATGAAAAGTCTTGTTTTTTCTGCCATTAGAGTTTCTTCGCGAATCAAGAATATGAACGAACACGAATGACTGAGAAGTTGTAACCGTTTCTTGCTAACAAAGAAGAAGTTGTATCGTTTCTTGAAGATATTTAATGGCTTCTTCACACCATTGTAAGAGCGTTGGCAATTGATCTTGTAAACTCATGGATATATTGTACTTTGAGAGAATAAAGGAGATAGCCATTTTTCTTCCATTTCCTCCCTCCTCTCAAATTACCCCATTTCTCCACTATGTACAACTTTTGTTTAAGCATCAATACAAGAAGAAGGATTTTTTAGCCTCTTTGGTGAGGAGATTTCATAAAATTTGAGTTCGCAATCTTATCTCATCTTGTTTCCATTTACGGGGGTTGTTTCTTCTCATGAATGCATGTGAAAATTTTCTAGCTAGTGTGTGTAGGAATCTGATTTCCTACCTGCAACATTAGTTCTCCTACCTCTTTTCTCACTCCCTTTCCCACTTTTAGACAAATTATTCCCTAGCAAGATATTGCTAGCTTTTCCACAAGGTCAGTGGAGTGCCCCTGTTGGATCCCCGGTTGAAAGGCCACCACAGAAATCCACCTTTTCACATGCATGCATATACGGAAGCTGCACTGGTTAAGTAGAGGGACTTAGATTCCCAAAGCATTGGCAAGGGATCCACAAGTTTTCCACCCGACAAATTTCCTCGCCAACACCTATACAGACTAAGACCTTGACACTTGTATTTAAAAACACTTAACCATGCCTACAACCTAAACTCAATCATGCCTATGACCTACATCACCCATGCCTAGAACTTATCAACCCATTTCCACTATTTCACCCTAATTTTCCCTAGCTTATGGGAGAACTGCATCGGCCTGAGGTCTCTTTTCACTGGGACTATGTAGGCAACACTTCGAGGGCATGGGGCCCTTGGAGGTTAGCTCGACCACTCTCTACCCCGAATAATTCCTCTTTCCTATTCAAATTCTACCCTAGTTAGTTTCCTTTCTATATCAATGACTAGAAATTAAACCAAATAAACAACAAATGCTACACATCTTTACCATCATAACTCATACATTCATTTAATCATGTCTACAATTTATTTACCATAATCATACATTTTCCTAAAAATCATCTTAACACAATCCACACCATCATTGATTGCACAAACTAATGCATTATAAACTTGATCCATGCCTAAAACAGACACTGAATCCATCCATTCCTAAAACAGACTCGACTCAATCCATGCCTATGACTTGACTCAATCCATGCCTATACCCCCGACTCAATCTATGCCTAAACCAACCTAACTCCATCCATGCCTATGACCTAACTCAATCCAGGCCTATGCCTTGACTCCATCCATGCCTAAAAAGACCTAACTTCACCAAGGCCTACATGACCTTGACTTTATCAAGCGTAATCCACTTGATTTCCACCTATCTATATACAACAATGCAAATTAAAACATGTACACCATCCATACTATAAACACCATCATCTATAAATCAGATAGTCTATATAAAAATACATGTGAACATATATCCCAATAATAATCACAATCATCTCAAATCACTCAGATACATCCTCACCATCTTCGGCACGCAGGCCGGTATATCATAAAAATCTCAAAAACTCTCATGTACATCCTCACTCTCTTCAATACGAGGCGAGTATACATAAAAATAAACAACTACACAAAACAAGAGGTACATACAACTATCAGACATCACCATTCTAGATATCCTCCATATCTATCTCATATGTCTCCTCCTCCTCCTCTACCCAGTACGACGTCCAGCTAGCATCTCACCACCCATCATCGGTCCTGGCTAGATCTCTATTAGTACCTCACCTGGGGCTGGCCTCCGTGAACTGGTGGCCTCACCCTAACCTGTCTCGGGGCTCGATGGCCCCCTGTGATCTCTACACTATGGGTACGTGACTGGTCCTCTCACTCGAGGCCTGTTGTGCTCTATACTCTCCATAGGATAGAAAATATATCCCTGGTCCATCAAAATATCTTGATAATATTGGACCTCACCTAAGGCATCTCTCAACCAACCTATCGGTACTGTCTATGGTGGTGCCATCGGCCTCGGCCCCTGTACCTGTCTCTCGGGACCTTGTCCCACTGGTACCTATAAAGAGGGACCTTGTCCATGTGCCTGTGACTGTCCTGAGGGACCCTGTCCTACTCCTTCCTGTATCTAGGCCTGAAGGGCTGCAACTTGTACCTTTGCACTAGCTAATTAGCCCTATAAACCTATTATCTACACTTGTAGGGTGGCCACCTGTACCCCATATCCATCTCTACCCTGTGTGGGTACTTGTCCCTATGCAACTTGGGCCTGTAGAGTGGCCACCGTGCCTCTAATACACCGTGGTCAGTTATACTCAAACCGACATCGGTCATCTGCCCTAATAAACTATGATCGGCTTACCTAGACCGTCAGTGTTTATGTATGACCAACATCAGTTACCTATCATACTCTTTCCCATACCCTTTCCCCATTTCCGACCAACACTTAACCAAACCAGCCATCGTTTGACCTTACCCACCCTTATTGCAACCAACCTCCATGCCTACCTTACCTATACCTATCCTTAATTACATTTTGGGACTTGTTATTTTACCCATACCTCGGCCCTATGCATGCCGTGACTTAGCTACTGGACCCGGAACAATGTTAGTGACCTAGTGAACTTATGTCCTCGCTATACCTTATGACACTATTACTGTGTTGTTTGACCTAGTGACCTTACCTTACCTCTTCCTGTGCCTCTATCCTGACCCAACCTTTGGTGTACCGAAACATACCTAAACGTTCCTACACATGACGTGTGAAGTTATTCTGCACCATATCCTATACCTTGGATACCAAAATCACCTCAACCTTGTTTGGATAAACCTATGGACCTTAGACGATGTAGAGTTTGCATGCACTTTGACACAGTACTAGGCCACAGTTTACACATGTGTGTGTGTTTGACTATTCCTACCTTTGACCCTAGCCCATTACCTTGATTACTCAATTGGACCTTTACCCCATTACCCCATTATCCACCTTCCTCTTCATCACATCCACCTTTATCAAACCACTCACAGATTTAGTCTTCTACCTCATCCGTTCCTAGTTTGAGGGGGATCACCTTCACTCACACATGGGGCAACCACAATGGGGTAACCACATCTTATTTTTGATAAGCATCGCTTACTAATACAAGCCACACAAAAAGGGGCAAAATGTAGACACCAAAATTGGGTCACACTCCCCTTGGTCCCTATTCAAATAACTGGCTCAAACATACTCACCTAACCATGGACCCTTCCACCCCACACCACTATTAATTTAATTTAATTAATATATATCCTCACAATATTTATTATCTAATTGCCTCAATTTTAACTCCACTACCTCACCTAGACACCTCACCCACCACCTCACCCTACACCTATTTTTGGCATGTTTCCATAACCAACAATAACTAGGTCTTACTTGCCTTAATGAGCTAAGATTTGGTATAACCCTAAAATCAATGCCTAAAATATCTCTAACGACATTCCCGCTCATTAGAAGGGAAGTTTTTTTCTAATCTGGGAGAAAAAAACTAACTGGCCCAAGAAATTAGAAATATCTATCCATTTTAGTAAACCTAGCGAATCCCGCCTTAACCGATGCCGGTCGGCCAACGGGCGTCGTTGTTACCATTTATTCACCCAAACAACCTTGTTTTTGGGTTGGAACATCTCCCGAGAGCAAGAAGACAAGAAGAGAGTTGCATGCGAAGCAAAACCAAAGTCTTTCACACTCCCAAGCATCCATAACCAACACCAAGACTGATCCAAAAGCATTAGCACTCACGAAACATTCTGGAAGCATCACCACCGCACCAATCTCCATTCCATCAATCGATCATTGCCACCACCCAGCCATTGGACCTCGCAACATTGGTAAGTGTTTTATCATTAATCATTTCCATTTTATTTTGTTCATAGAGTGGTTATCATTCCTGTTATTATTCTTCTATTAACATTCCCATTCCCCCATATCCATATTTATGACAAAACCCAAAAACCTCACCCACCCATTTATCAGATCACCTATCCTGGCCCATTCACCTTTTTATTTTTCTCGGTATCCCCACTGCACCTCGCCATCTCCTTCTTTAGCCCCATCCAACCTCACCTAGCCTCTACAATAAGGTCTTTCTTGAATTATCTCACACCCTAGTGTACCGACATCGATTACCCATAATCATTGTCAATTATACCCAACCGGAATCGGTCCGTGTTTTATACCTGTCCAATAACAATCCAAACAAACCTCCTACCAGTTGACCCAAACAATCTAGAATCGGACCACGACCAAACTCAATACCTTGACAGATACCTCATCTTTCAGATCCAACTATAGCCTAGCCTGTTGTGATTGGATTTTCTTATTATACTTGAATGAGATACCTAAATAATATAAAATACACTAAGAATTTACTTCTTTCTCACATTAATTTGTTTTTAATAGTGGATTGACAACCATCTAGGAAGTATCACACTTCCCTAACTAGCATACGTTAGGTAGTCCACTTGTCATTGATCATTTAACTATCCTTTTTGGTCTTGTTTTCTATTACAAGTAGTTCCTCTTAGCCAAAAGGAATCTCTCACAATCGGCACTGGATCAAGAAGTCAGAACATGCACAACAACCATCAACTGACCATCATAAACAAGTATTCCTCCTTGGCCCTTACCCTTATCTATTTTTTCATTCAAAAGGTAAAGAAAACGATGAAACAATCCCTCCTAATAAAATGATACCAACTAAATAATTACATCATACACTCAGGATCCTCTCATATTGTAATGCCCATCAAAGTTTCCAAATCCTTAAGACTTACTCTAACATGATAAAATGGCTCTTGTTACTGTATGGACTCTAAAGAAGTGTCGTTGGTGGGGAGGATCAAAGATGCACAAGTGGCCTTAGCAGACTTCTCGAAAAGGTGTTACTCATGATATTGGTGGTAGACACCCCGACATCCTTTAGTATGTTGTTTAGTAGAAGCTTCGCATGGACCTCGGTGGTGATATTTGAATGGATTGGTCCTCTGTAACCATTCTAGTGAAAGGGGAAATGAAGAAATTTCTCCTGTGTGAAAAATTAAGTACAGAGTCTAGAGGTCGGAGGATTAGAGAGCTAACATCCTATTCAAAGACATTGGGCTAGGGAACTATTTTCTCACTTCCAAAAGTGATGAAATTTTTCCTCTCCTCACTGAAGATGAGGAAGATCAGTTGTGGACCATGGAGTTTGACGGAATTCATTTAAATGAAGGGTCCAGAGCTGAAATTTTCCTAACCTCTCCCTCGGGTGAGTTGTTTCCTTTAACATATAATCTATATTTTGAAAATATAAACAAAAGTGTGGAGTACGAATCTATTCTCCTCGATATGGATTTTTTTGATTCCATGGGTATCACAAATCTCAAATTTCTTAGAGATGATGAAGTAATTGTCAAGAAAGTGTGAGACCAATACCAAGTCAAAAACCCAAGAAGTAGGCACTATAAGATAAAATTTTTGGGATTGCATCAAATCTTTTGATGCTTTCTCCATTCAAGCCATTCCTCGTGAGCGAAAAAAAAAGGAAAAATTTCTTGTAGTCTCGAAGCAATTGGTGACTCCACACCCATCCTTTGATAAGGACAAGGTGACTGTCAAAATGGTTTTTAGACCAAGTGTGCCAGACAATGCAAACCATTGGCAAGTCTTCAATGATGACAATCATCTCCTCACTTTCTTGGAGCAAAGAGACAACTTCAACAGTATCTTCTATGAGGGAAGTGAAAATCCACATCAAGAGTCAGTGGCGGAAGAGGAAAAATAAGGAATAGAAGGAGTTGACTTAGAGGGGGTAATCAAACTCAAATGGAACAAGATTCCAAAGGGCCTGGTGTCATTGGAATATTTTTTTGACAAGCATGACCGATTCATCAAAGAAAGAACAAAAGAGTCATCACGGTGCACAACTGATTTCAAAAAGGAAAATATTGGCACCCTAGAGCAACCCAAGATGGTGAATATCGAAAGTGTTTCTCACTTGAAGAAAAAAGAAGGTGTGTTTCATTTGAGGAAGTACTCCGATGTCCTTTCCTATTCCTATGATGAACTCAAATCTTTTCAGCCTAAGGAAATGCACCACTCTATTCTCGCTAAATCTTGAAGCCAATAATTTTTGGAAAAAGAAACGACCATACAATCCAAATATCATAGATACCATCAAGGAAGAAGTCCTGAAGATGTTGAATGAAAGGATCATATTTCTTATCCACCACTCCACGTGGGTAGAAAACATTTTCCTAGTGTGAAATAAAAATGGGAGATAAGGATTTGTGTGGAATTTCACAACTTGAATCAGGCCTCCTTGAAAGACAACTACCCACTCCCAATCATGGACCATATCCTACAAGCGGTCATGGGGTCTGAAATTATCTCATTACTTGATGGTTTCTCTGGGTACAACCAGATCAAATTGGAAGTAAAAGACAGATCTAAGATAACCTTCACAACATCTTGGGGCACTTTTTCATACATCAGAATACCTTTTGGGTTGATCAATATAGGAGTGACTTTCTAAAGAGTAATAGACTTGGCATTTAAGGACCTCAAGCATTGCATTTTGATCTACCCGTATGAGCTCACGGTCTTCTCAAATAAGTGAGGAGACCACATTCATCACCTTGAATAAGTTCTCATCAGATGCAAGAAACATGAAATTTCTCTAAATCCAAAGAAGTGTATCTTTGGGGTCACTGAAGGAAAACTCCTTGGGAATATTATGAACAAGGAGGGGCTAAGATTGATCTAGAAAGGATAAAAAAATTCAATAATTTTCATTGCTAACAAGTAAAAAAGGGGTCCATTCCTTCTTTGTAAAAGTTAACTTCCTTTGACACTTTGTCCTAGACTTCACCGAGTTGAATAAGAATATCATGGTCATGATGAAACCAAAAAATAGCTTCAAATGGGACAAGGAAGAAAAATGGAATTTGAAGCAATCAAGGAAGCAATAGCAAAGGGCCCTACATTGGTACACCTTGATTTCAACAAATAATTCATCTTTTACTGCTACACTTTAGAGAACACGACATCAACCACTTTGGTCCAAAAGAATGAACAAGGCCTCAAAGATCTCATTGCATCCATGAGATATCCTTTGAAGAACCACGATTTGAAGTATAACCAATTAGAAAAGCATGCATATGTCATAGTCAAGGTAGTAAATAACTTTAGGTTCTACATTCTCAACTCCCACATAGTGGTAATGGTTCTAGGTTCTACCATTAAGTCAATCCTCACCCAACATGATCTAGGAACAAAAAAGGCAATTGCATAGTGATAATTCAAGAATATGACTTGGAGATCAAACCTTCAAACTTGGTTAGAGGAAATGGGTTGTGAAGATTGATTACGAGAAGATGAGACAATGTTGACACAACATGATGCATGAGAATTCTTTTGTTGTGATTGTATCAACAAATACTTTCCTCAAGTCATTTTCATGAAAACCATAAATGAGTGGTATGTGGAAATCATCTACTTCTTGACCTATAGTGAGTTCCCTACTCACCTTGATAAAAAAAATAAGAACTCTCAAGCTAAGGTCATCCAAAATGTCATATGGAATCATGTGCTCTAAAAGAGGAGTGTTGATGGATGATTTATGAGTGTAGAAACAAAATCATGCACTTTGGGTGATTATCTAGTCCTAATTACATACTTTATTTGTATGATTCCTAATTAAGAAAAGAACTAATTAACCCATGTCTTTTTTCACCCTTCTTTGATTTCTTTCGCCACTTTTGGTCTTGCACACTTACTTGCTCATACTTCCTTTTTATACTCCATATTTTATCATCATAGACACCAAAGCCCAATAAGGATGCCACTATTTTTGGGTCCTTTCTAGCCATTTAAGCATCTTATATTTTTGGTAGTATGCCTTTTCGGGGTTGATTACAAAATTCAAGTAAGGGAATCATATAAATATAAATTTATGTGATCATAATAAGGGACCAAGCACTAAGAATTATCTATCACCACCTAAGGTTGCATCCATAAAGCATCTCAAAGCTCCATTGCATCCATCTAGCACCATCACAAGGGACATAAGGGCTGGTTATTCTACATACACTTCATATGAGGGAAGATCATTCTATTACATGCACACATCTATTACATCTCTTTACATCTATCTTACTTTTCTCGCTAACAAGTGTGACACACATAAAGAGCCACCTAGAGAACGATTATACACACACACATAGAACTACATTGGGTATGAGATGTAGTGTAGCGCTCAGTTGTAAGTTCAACATTGTGATAGCTAAGGATAGTCGACCCCTCATTCGTATCTTTATTTTTCGTATTTGATGTCTATTTGAAGGTTTTGTAGGTGCATATTTCATTGCATATTTTCAGCAACCTCGGAAATCTTGGTGTGACCTTAAAGTGACTTAACATGACTAACAATGATCACCTTGAAACTACTTGGAGGAGGTTTCTTGAGATTTTCCACATACCCGAAGCCCGAAATAGGCCTAGGGTGCCTACGGTCACCCCTATCCCTCTCCAGTGTGCCCCAATCCATCATATCTCTCTAGATTTGCATTTTTGGGTCCGCATGTGATGCTCTGCTTCTCTGTTCACCTGGTCATCACTTTGGTATAGTTCAAAATTAATTACGAATCAGCTAAGTACCTTTTTCTCCTCCTTGTACTTAGGGTTTCATAATTTATTGCTTAGTTTGCTTGGGTGTAATTTTTGTACTTAATTACATATTTATTTTATTACTACAATAGCATCATATTTGGCTCATAAATCCACATTTATCTTAATTGTTTTAGTGAACCCCACTTATGATCGGTCTTTCGGATCCTTATTTGGCATATCACGTTCTCTATCATGGCTCCTAAAATTCCTCAATTTTTTTAGTGTGATTTAATCCAAAAGCATCTAAATTGCCAAGTTGTTATGAAAAATCCCTATACACCTTGTATCTCCCTAGCGATACATCGTCGCATCAAGTGAATGTTATTTTATATCGTCTATCCGATGACCCTAGTCTTCGTGATCCTCCATCTAATCTATTGGAATCAATTCAAGATCTACATTCTTTATTTCAAGACAAATTTCAGGCTATGGAATCCACGATTACATCTCTCAAATATGAAATCCAACATCTTAAGGATGCTTCTCGGGCTCATGTTTGTTCTCCTTCTACATCTCATCCTCATCCTATGTCTTTTACATGTGCTCATATTAGTGAACCTTAATTCTTGCCATTACCAAAACCTCTCATGTTTGATCACAATGCTAAGCAACATGACATTCTTATTGAGCTCCTTAGTCATCAATTGTTCACTTTACCATCTACACAATCCTATCCTCCTTACTGACTTACAAAATATCAATGTCACCCATATTACAATTATCATAAAATCAATAAACATAATGAAAATGATTACTATTCTTTACAAAAAATATTTAAGCATATTGAGCGTTAAGGATTTATCTCATTTGCTTCACAACATTCTGTTGTATTCCCATCCACAAATGCTACATCTAAATGGGCTCATATATATGATCCTTATATTTCTCATGAACATCATGCCATCCCTCCTAATGATATTTCTCTAATCAAGTACACCTACTCAATCCACTCAAACTAAGCAACCACCTCTCAAAATTAGTCTCACTTCGTCTCCTCTCAAGTTATCTATGGAGCTACCAAGTCAACCTAAGAAAATGCCTCTAAAAATCGATCAGGACACCTTGTTGTGCCCCATAATGGTGTGATGTATAAGCACCTCATGGAATTTTAGGATGCGTGTGAGGCATGCCTCGAAGGCATGTGCGAAGTAGAATAGGAAGTGTGTGAAGGTTTTTTCCCGGGCATAATAGATTCGAGACTTATCCATTTTTGCATATTGCGGTCTAAAGATAGGTTGGAGTACAAAGAACGCATTGGATCAAAGTAGAATACTTCAAGGATAATAAAAGGATATTTTGGGAACATGTCGAAGATCAAGATTCGTGTAGAGTCTGAGCTAATAATAGGATTAGTTTTGGAGTTAATTATAGATAATGTATTATTAGGCGAAGCTTGCATGCTTCTTTAGTTCTCTTTGTATGCACGTATGGCTATTTAGAGCATGTGACCTATTTTGAGAGCACATGAGCCGGGAAGGAAAACTCCCCACCCTTGTATATGTATTGATTTACACTATTTTGAGGGACCAGGGATCAATATCCTGGATTATATGAGTTATGTTGCTAGTATGTTTGTGCACATGACTTTGTAATGATACTCATGGTGTATTCAACTACTAGTTTTTCATGATTTAATATAATGGATAATTATGGATGGATATTGATTATTGATGTCTCTATTCATGGTTATTGTATGGTGAATATGGTATTAATCCTTATGTGATCTATATGTTTTCCTTATTATGTGTATTTTCAAATCGAGTTCTTGGATCGATTGTTAGAATGGAATATGTACTTTTCTTGTGGTTACTTATGAATATGCATGTTAGCACCCTAGTAAGATAGTAACAAAGAGGATCTAGTACCTTTGTGTGCTTCAGGAGTACTAATATCATTTGAGTGAAGTGTTAGCGTGCCTAGGGTTTTGAGTGGGAAAATAAGACTACATTTTGGTTCTATTTTCGGGACCTCTTTTCAAACTATTTACCATGATGTTGCATGATGATGGCGTATTGGTTGAATCTTACAGCCATTAAAGATTGGGTAATTGATGGAAAAGAACAGTTTGCACAAAGATATGGTTTTGGACCTAATTTCAAAGCATGTACTTGGGTTGAAGAACATCTTTATTATGAGTTGTATGAGACTTTATTTTTCTTCTTTCCAATAGAGTTGTATGAGTGTTTGTCTGTATGCATCAAATAAAATATGGAGTTACAGACCAAGGATTTGGACGTAGGAAGAGTATTAGGATTTGTTTGATGTAAATGAACCTTGGACATGTGTTGTAGATCATTGGTGGGTTGGTGTTGTGCGTAGTTATACTTTGGAGTATGTTGTGTCTACATATTATTATCCAAAAGTTGCTTGAGTTTGAATTTTTACGCGAGCCCAGAGGATCTTACATTCACGCTATTCCTTTGTCCATTAAGATCTTAATGGTGGTGTTGATTTTAGAGTACCTACCTATGGCTAGCTAAACATACCACCATGCAAAATGGCGGAGGAGTGCAGGTGTGGTGATAGATGGCAAACTCAGCAAAGCTTGAATGGAAAGAGAAGAAAGGTAACTTTAGTATAATAAAGCATTGGAGAGGGAATTAGTGAAGTAAAGTGATATTGAGGAGTTTGTGGAGTTGCGGAGGATGATGTCTCGTGAAGGATTTGAAGCTCACGTAGAAGAGGTGGAGCTAGAGCATTAGGATTTCCCGCACTTAGGAAAGCACGGTAGATAGTCCCCTTCGGATTCGATGAGATCATGTCTAATGGGGAAATATTAAGGACTGAGAACGCATTTGATCCCACCTGACAACCTAGCCCTTTTTCTTAGTGTTTTAGTCCTAGAAGTAATTATTGATAAACATGCGAGTGTAGGTAATCTAATGGATTTAGGTAGATATCATTTCCCTTTAAATACATAAGTACATTAGACAACACATACATCTCTAACATCACATGCAACAACATATTTATTGTTTGGAGGATTGATTGGAAGAATATTTTTGGTGCGTCATCGGGATAGAGTATGGGTGCGTAAAAAATGGAAACATGTCTGGAAGTACTAAAACTTCACAGACTATAGGAGTTTAGTTTAGTACTACTTTTAGGACACAAGGAAGTACATCCACTAGTCCAGCGACCACCGTAGAAGGTGGTTAAGGCATATCAAGAGGGTTTGGATCAAGTTGATTATGTGGTTCTAGTGGTGGAGGAAATACTAGTGGTGGTTCTAGTTTTGGATCTAGAGGATAGGGCCCACATCCCCAGAAACCCCCATATCAACCTCAACAAGTTTATTACAAGATGTCCCTAAACTTGCCAAAATATAGAGGTATGGAAAATACTATAGATCATGTGCACAAGTGTGAGTTGCTATGGTGCGCTAAAGGAATCACTACTTCATATAGAAAGGTGAGTCATTTTGCCACTACTCTGTAAGGGTGTGTGCATAGCTGGCATAGAATTTACGAATTACATCATACTTTGTTGGATTATGATGCTTTTCACTCTGCATTTTTAGACGAGTTCCATATTCCTGAGTTTGAACAGAAAAGTATCAATGCGCTTAAGGATATTAAGCGGGGCCTATCGAGAAAGCATTCGAGAGTATGGTGCATGTTTTAAAAATTTGTTGTCAAAGTTGTCTTATGACATACACCCTAGTCAGTATGTACAATGGGTTTCTTGGTGGGTTTTTGAATCCATTTAGAAGGGCACTATCTCATAAGACCTTTTATAGATCCACATGAAACTTTGGAGGTAGCTCTATGTGCTAAGGTAGTTGGGAGTGTGGAAACTAGAGTAAGCCCATTTCTTGAAGCACAAATTGTAGCAATGGTGAAACAATTGGAGAAGCTCTCTGCTAATTCAGCTCATGAGGCATATCTTTGGAATATGGTGTACATATTGTGAGGTTGAAGGACATACCAAGGATATATGTCCTCACAAGTCGATGCACACTATGTTGTTGGATTCATCATCTAGTCCATGATACAAGTATAAGTCCCCTCTTGAAACACTTGATCTAGAAGAATGCATCTATGTATTATTAAATTTGCAAAAATCATACTCATGATAGTGCTAAGCTGAGAGTGATTGATCATATTCATGAGGCTATTGAGACAGGCAATTATGTGTTAGACTAGTGTAGCAGGTTGATTTAAAGAACAAGGAGAACATCATAATGAAGGGCACAATAATGGGAATAACATGAATAACGACTTCCGTTACGGATATAGAGGTCAAGGTTGTGGCGTGGAAGAGGAGGATTTCCTATAGGAACTTATGGATATCCTAATCATTATCAACATAAATTCCCTCAGAATTGGTTTTCTCATGGTGTGGAAAATAACACAAATTTGAAGAATGTCTAGACTTGTATGAGAATATGAGCAAGCAACACAAGCAAGACAAGGGAACAACTATGATTAATGTACACTTGCAGATGGAGATCAATGGATGCCAAAGGTTTGGCTTAATTTTGAATTACAACCAGTGTTAGTTAACACACGTGTTGAGGCTGCACACACTCGTGAATCACCGAAGTATAATCCAAATATAACAAAGCAAGAAGTGATTAATGCCAAGTACCCTAATGTTGAACATTAGAAAGAAGTTTACCTGGAGACTATGAACGTTATTAGGGATTTACAAGGATAAATTTAGGGCTTGAAGGATCAGGAATGCGTGATGGAACGAGTAAAGAAGGTTGGAAACCCACAAAAGGAAATAGATGACTTAAAGAAGATATGTCAAATGTTGTGCTCGAGAGAACATAATCCCTTTGTTAGGAGAGTGGTTGAGAGAAAAAGTACCACGCATTGCGGGTAATGAGCACGAGAGGAAGATACTCCATGCAAATATGCCTCCCCATAATCATGAGTATGATAAAGAGATTACATTGAATGTGGTTATTGATGGATGGATTCTAAGAAAAATTATGATAGATACATGTGTAGAAGTTAATGTAATCACGTTGGATGCTTGGAATCAGATGGGAAGACCATCATTACAACCTTCTTCGAATGTGTTGTATATGGAAAATAGAACTAGGGATAATCCTTTTGAGGTATTAAAAGATGCAATAATTATGATTCAAGGAGCCAAGTTTATTGGGGACTTTGAATTATTGGAGCTTCTGAGTCGAGATAGTTTCCCATCATTACTTTGGCACCCTTTTTGTTGTGCGAATAATATAGATTTGCACTTCAATAATGGGTACATTATCTTTGAGAACAAAGAAGAGCACATTATTATACCATTTATAGATGCAAAGGTTGCCCCATATGTTGAGCCTTTGAGTGAAGAATACCTAAACAAGATATACACGTGCCAATCGAGACCACCGAGGTAATCGAATAATCTAAGGAGTGATACAGTGGGATGATTCTCATTCATTTAGTGATACTAAAAGTATTTCTTATGAAAACTAGGCACATTGAACATATGAAGTAGTTGGGTGAGAGATCAAAATATCATTTACTCACATTATCGGGTTGAGCATTGTTCAACGCTTGAGTCATAATGAGGTTCCTCGGTACACCGGTAAAGGAAGCCTAATGTATTTTTATGTACCATGGAATCCCAGTGGAAGGATGAGGGTGATAAAATAAATATGTTGGATTATACTCTACATGGGACAATAATGTGTTTGTGGACTACATACATAGACAACCTATTGAAATGGTACGAGGTGAGAATCATCTTTTCTACTAGGTTTCTAAGGATAAATCTACATTATCGATATTCAAATTCCATGGGAAGTCCCCTACTTCACACCACATCTAAGAATGTGATATAATTTGGACAAAGGGGCAAGAGACCTTACCACCATCACTCTGGGTACATAATTTTTATGCCACCTAAGTGACTATGTGTGCACATAGTGTGTCCATGAAGAATTGAAACGAGAAAAAATTAATTGGTAGGAGATGACCTCGGGCATGATTAACACCTTTGATTACTTTTCTACTAAACCTGCACGAGTCAATGAAGCCTTTGCAGATTATGAAGCACTTTACTTTGGGAGATAAAGCGAAGGCTTAGTAACCTATGTTAGATATGTTTGTTAGATGGATTTAGAGGTGCACCTTGACCTTGAAGAGATTAAAGAAGAAGAAATGCTCTGCTCTGGGAGGAAAAAGAAAAGGGTAAACTGGTATACCTGATAAATGATGATGAGGAAAAAACACGGATGTTAACCACATCAAGGTACACGTGAGGTGATGGAAAAAAGAGATGAAAAGGCATGCATGTATCATGAGCCTATGAAAAAAATATGGTTAATATCGGGACGGATGAAGAACCTAAGGAAGTGATTATTGTTATAAGCGGGAGGTGGAAAATATTATTAAGTTGTTGCGTGTCTTCCGTAACTTATTTCCATGAGGCTATCATGAGTTAAAAGGATTGAATCACTCTTTGGGTAAGATGAGGATCAAATTAAAATAAGGGGCATGCCCAGAAGAAGAAACCTTATAGGATGAATCCTAATCAACGCTTCAAAGTAAAGGAAGAAATTATTAAGATGTTGACATATGGAATCATTGAGCCCATTGAGGAATTTGAATGGGTAAGTCCCATGGTCATCAATATTAAAAAGGATGGGAGGATAAGGATCTGTGTGGACTACAAAGAATTAAATGCTTCATGTGTTATTGATCCTTTTCCCACCCCATTTACAAAGGATATTCTTGAAGGAGTTGCAGGGTATGAGATCTATTATTTTACAAATGGATTTTTAGGTTATCATCAAGTACGCATAGCGAAGGAAGATCAAGAAAAGATCATTTTCACAACTAATTGGGAAGTTTCTCATACACCATGATTCCTTTTGGATTGAAAAATGTGCTGCGGTGTTATCGTGCATTGTTGTGCAATATTTTAGGACTTCATTCATAAGTTTTTACAGGTATATCTAGATGATTGGACAATGTATGGTTTGGTTAAGGATCATTGTGAAAACTTAATACTTATGTTTGAGAGGTACAAATAGTTAAGCATCACTTTGATTATCAAGAAATCTATCTTTACAACACCTTTTGGCACTTTGTTGGGGCATATTATTTGTAAGGAAGGGTTGTTGGTAGATCTAGCTAAGGTCATTGTGATCTTGGGATTGGAAGAACCTAATAATCAAAGTGAAGTGCACGGATTTCTTGGTCATACAGGGTATTATAGGAAATTCATTAAGGGTTATGAAAATATTTCTACACCCCGGAGGAAATTTTGAAGGCTAAAGGAAAATTCTATTGGGGCGAGGCACAACAACATGCATTTGAAACAATGAAGGAAAGGCTGACCATTGCACCTATTTTGCACTTTCCTTCATGGGATAAACCATTCCATGTTCATTGGATGCTTCTGGGATGTCCATTGGCACCATGTTAGCACAACCAGGAGAAGGAATTGTAGACCACCCTATTTGTTTTACAAGCAAGAAGTTGACACCAGTTGAATAGAACTATATAAATACTGAGCACGAAGCTTTTTCCATGATTTATGCACTACATAAGTTCAAAAATACTTATTGGTGACACCTTTTATCTTCTTTACCAATCATATGACACTTAAGTATTTAGTGAACAAACCTTTTTACAAGGGTGCATTTACATGTGGATACTACTATTTCAGGAGTTTTAGTTTATAGTTATTATTAAACTAGGAAAAATTAACTCAGGGCATGATCATTTTTCAAAGATCAATTTTGGTGAGGATGCACAAATCATTGAGGACACGATGATAGATGCACAACTCTTTATATTGAATCACATTCCCATCGAGTTAGAAGATATTGTAATATTTTTGCGCATGATATAGGCACCCAAGGTTATGAAGACATTAGAGAAGAAACAACTTACAATATGCATGACACCTTACCATTTTATAGGTGGAGATTAATACAAGCTAGCCTATCATGAAGTTTTGTGCTGGTGTGTTCTAGTGCATGAGCATGAGGGGATTATGGAAGAAGCTCATGGTGGAATTGCAAGAGGTCATTATGCGGAGATTCCACCATGTGCAAGATTCAAGGATGGACTATGGTGGGAAACTTTGTATAAGGATGTCAAGGAATATTTCAAGACATGTGATCATTGTCAGTGCCTTGGGAATCATGGAACCAAGGATGAGATGCCTTTGAGGAGGCCAATTGCAAGTGTTGAACCTTTTGAGAAATGGGTGATTGAATTTGTGGGTCATATTTCTCCACATGCGTAGGGCGAGTGCACGCTATATTATAACTTGTACAAAATATCTGACAAGGTGGGTAGAAGTAGCACCTACAAAGGATTACACGATAGCTACACCTATAATATTTTTATGTGAGAACATTATCAGTAGGTATGGATGTCCGTTGATCTTGACAAGTGATAGGGGCACTCATTTTCTTAATAAGACCATCATAATTATTTTGGCTGAGTTTATGGTGGCATACCACAAGACAACACCTTACCATCCATAGGAAAATGACAACTGCTAAATATTTCAACAAGATTATGGGAAAAAAATGACAAAAATATGTAATGTTGGAAGAAAAGACTGGGATGATAAATTTTCTCCTATGCTTTGGGCATACAGACCACTTACAAAAGATTGAATAAGGATATATCCTTTCGGTTAGTATTTGGCATGGAGGGTGTATTGCTTGTGGAGTTCATGTTACCATTCCCACGTATTGTGCGTATAGGAGTATTTTATATTGAATAGGTTGTTTAGGAGTTCATATAAAAATTGATGCGATTGGATGGGCAACACGTTATTTCCCGGTGGGGTCGAAATATGGAAGAAGTGAGATAGAAGGCATGACATGATAGACATATTTAGAATAAGGAATTAGAGGTTGGAAAGATGGTTCTTTTGTATGATTTAATGTTTTCATACCACCTAGGGAAGTTGAAAGGTCATTAGTTGGGACCATTTGTAGTAAAAAAGATATTGGAATCGACGCTTTCTAGTTACATGCATTGGATGACACTTTATTTCCCGTTTACTTCAATGGTAGTAGGCTAAATCCCTACTATAAATAAGTCTTCTTTGTGGTTGTAAATAGCGGTGTCACCACTTAGAGTACTGATTTCCCTTTCATGTGTTTCCTTTCATCGTAACTATGCTTTGTCAATTTAGTTCAGTGTTTTGTTGTAACAAGTGCGATAGCGCGCTAGGAGCTAATTACTATATTTTGAGTTAATGCGTAGAGGGACATACATAATTTGAGTGTGGGGTGGATCATGTAGGGAAAATTAAATTATTGGATTTTGTAAGAGGGTTCGAAACCTATAAGCGAGGATCATGAGGGACGACGTGCACATCAACAGATGTGCGAACGATAGTGTGAAGAGATCTTGGGAGGAGCGAGCATCAAACGAATGTGCATGCAAAGATTTGACAAACGGGTAGAACCTCGATAAGCCACAAAACTCTCATCTATCTCATAGATCAAATGGGGTGTACATATAGGAGGCGTTGAGTAACCCCGGTCTGCAATCATGACAATTTGAGTAGAGAGGGTGAGTTACATTCCTAGAATAGAAGTGTAACTCCCAATGATGCATATAACACACTGACGTGCTGACACATTAGCACGTAAGAGAATCTCATAATGACCCCTAAATGACACATAGACCTACAATCTCACATAAGTGAGATAACTCACCTAATGATGTGGAAAATAACACACACCAACACTCCCCTTCATCGTAACTTAGGATGAGGCGGTAAGTCAAAAACGAGAAATGGGTCCCAGACAACGCCCGATGAGGTACACACGTACAAGAAAAAGGTCCCAGTAGTGAAGTGAAACCCGTGGGAAAAACATCCACCACAAGAGAAAAAAACACTCTCTAATCTAAGAAAGATGCCAAATATGGGTCCCATCTCTAGACAAGCTTGAAAAGGTATCCATGTACAAAGAGGCAATCTCTCGAAAAGAAGAAGAAGAGAGAAGAAGAGGGAGATGAGAGGAATGAAGAAGATGTCATGGACGGATCTGAACTCTATAGCTCTAGGAGGTCTCCCAAAATAATGTTGATGACAAGATCCTCTGCCTATAGACAGAAGAAGATCCACTTGCACCGAACTATGTGCCTGCCCTTAGGAAGGACATAAATGACGTACTGAAAGTCTGCCCACTCCGTAAAGGAAATTGAAGGCAGTAGCACGAAGAACTCTGAGTCTGGTCCACGAAAGTGTGACATAGGTCTAGCAAATGAGCACCAAGGAACCAAAGGTAATGCCACGTGTGTAGAACTGTCAGAGTGTGAAGAGTGAACACCTGTAGAAAGGATGTCCACGTGATGTGAAGGAAACAAAACATCCCCCACAATAGAAAATGGATCCACAAGAAAGGGTGGATCAATGAAGGTCTCCGGAAAAGTGGAAGTGGTAAGAGTCCCAGAAGGGGCACTCCCAACAATGGAGATAATGAACTCCTCTGAAATACCTATAGATGGATGAAAAACTTGTAGAGAATCACAAGTGGACTCTACGAAAAGATGACTAAGGTCAGGAAGATACTCGTCCTAATGAGGGGGCTCAACAAACAGAAGAGCGATGTCAGATAGGTATGAGTCATCCAATGAAGGTAGAGGAGTGGAAGGGGCCTCGCACACTGGAAGTGGAAAGGAGGCAGGTGTGATGACTGTATAAGACTGAATAGGATACTTCTCGATATCTGATGAGATGTGGGAAGTGTCAACACTCTCTGGAATAGTGAGAGAAAGAGGAGAGAAGTCCTCTATAGTACTCTCGACATCATAACTGGATGCACAATCCTCGTCATCAGAAGTAGAACCAAGTGAGCCTATGTCAGTGGAACTATCATCACACAAAGAAATAGAGGAGACAACTAAATCAGCAGCAGCAACAATGGCGGCAGTATGTGAAGGGTCTCCATAGAGGGACTGAAGAATGCTCCAGACATGGTGGGGTGGATCTCGAGTGCGCCACGTGAAACCGAGAGAGATCTGGAGAAATGCATCATCATGTGACCAAAAATATGGTTGCAAGTGTCGAGGAAGTGCTCCAGATGATGATGATCAGTGGGTTCAGGAACTGTCCCAAGTAATAAGGGTGAAAGACCCTCGTGAGCAAAGTAATGTTCCATGGAAGCATGTAAAACTGAGTAGTTCTCTCTCCCAGTGAGAAGTGGCAGAGGTTGTAAGGTGATCCTACAATGCTCAAGTATAGAAAGATCACTCTCCTTGATTCAGAATCAAAAGTGCATGGTGCACAAAAGTAAGACGTCAGACTCGGCCGATAATACATCTGTGTGTGAAAGCCCAAGAGTACTAGTGAACCCCCTAGAATGTGGCAATTTATAAAGTAGTGCATTTACAAAAATTGACAATGTCATCACGTAATGTGTGAAAAATCATGCAACTTTGACTAAAGAAGCGCTAAAAAATGAGCAACGAGTCAAAAGTTATAGCATAAATACGATTCCCATAGCAACTGATGGAAAATGCCAATAAATGTTGCAAACGCATTAAAAAAATGCCTGAAATGGGTGCAAAGGGTGTCATGTGGGTACTCATTGGAAATGGCATCAAATTTCAGGTAGGTTTTTTTCTTTGCAAGGGGGATTAGCCTCCTGCCAACCCCGGACCTTGCCCTCTATCTTCGACACACGAATGAAGGACATAATATAAGCAAAATAAAGCCTTAAAATATTTTACAATGCCATACAAGGAATGTTTTTACCTCAAAACATTAAAAACAAGGATTATTTTAACTTATAAACAATTTTAAAAGGGAAAGGCAAGTGGTGACGGAGTGTTTGATGAGCAGTGAGCTAAGTTACACAGTCATCCACGTTAGGGTGAGAGTAAACACACCAAGGAGAGCTTATGCCACATGTTAGAGGATTGACCATGTCTTGGGTGAAATGGCCGATGCGAGTACAAGTATTGACGCAGGATAGGTAGAGGAATGGTCTCACTTTGCATGTACGGAGTCTCGACGCAGGCTAGGAAGAGATCCCTCCGGGCAGGTAGGAGGCGGCGGTGACCACTAGACACTACGGGGATAGCTCGGTTGGGAGTGCGTCGATTGAAGATCTGAAGGAGAGACCATGGGTGAGGGGCCAAACATTTCAGGTAGAAATCCATGAGGAAGCATCAATCTAGAGGACCAAAGCACAAGAAAACGTGCACGCTAGGGGAAAACCAAGGTCTCAGGGATGGTGAGAAACACCGAGCAAGTAGGAGGCAGCCACGTGGGTGGTGAAGGAGAAATAGACCTAAATGGTGGTGTGATGGCCAAGTCATGCATGCACGGGACACGGAGCTTGTGGAATGAGCACGGTAGGAGGTTGAGATGAACACAGATACATGATCAACCAAAGTAGGGGTGGCACCAATGAAGGAATGACAAGAGTGAGCATGAGTAATACGTGAGTCAAAGACTTAACCCCACACAAACCATGAGTCAAAGCACATAGAAAACTACCCGAGATGGAAGTGATCCAAAGGCGAGTCGAGCCAAAACGGTGTAGTACAGAGTTGTGTGTAGGAGGGTGAGTGCAAAAGGTGAGCTGGGGCCGAGTTGGCCTTAAACCAGCTTCGAAGAGCCCAAAGACACACACTTCAAACCAGCACAAAAATTTCTAAACTAAAACCTGAAGCTGTAAAACACCTCCAAAACATCATGCAAACCCCTCAAGGTTAAAAGACCACGAACAACCCGAAAACTGAATAGAGGTATAAAATCCTGAATCAATGCAAGAAGAACACGGTCATAATTTCCATTATGACACATGCACGAGAATCTGAATATCACACTGGAATCCAAAAATGCACAAAAATGCCAAAGAGTGCATGGATCCGGAAAATTTTCTCGATACCATGTAAGAGGGGTTGAAACTTGCGAGGATCACAAGGGATGACGTGCACATTAATGAGACATGCGACGACAGTGTGAAGAGATCTCGGGAGGAGTGGGCATCAACCAAATGTGCATGCAAAGATTTGAAAAATGGGCAGAACCTTGATAAGCCACAAAACTCTCCTCTATCTCATAGATCAAATGAGGTGTACATATAGGAGATCTTTGAGTAACCCCAAGATCTGCAATCATGACAATTCGAGTAGAGAGGGGAGTTACATTCCCAGAATAGAAGTGTAACTCCCAATGATGCATATGACGCACTGACGCATTGACACGTAAGAGAATCTCATAATGACCCCTAAATGACACATGGACCTATGATCTCACCTAAGTGAGATGACTCACCTAATGATGTGGAAATTAACACACACCAACAGCTTCCATCTTGATGTAATTTTTCTCTTTTGAAGGCATCTCTTGGAAGGATGGTGCGAAGAAAATGTGTTACGGAGTCTTGTGGGATTTTGAATAAAATTGGTTTTCTTAAGGCCATGTGGAAAATATGATCATGTAGTGTAACTCAAGGTAGGAAGAAGAATGAGAAGCTACTTGGCATATGTCATAGTGGTTATGTACTTCGGTGTAGGTAGGCATGCGGAGGAGGTCTGTGGCTAAGAAGTAGTATAGCACACCATAAGGTTACGAATGCAGCGCGTGAAAGGAAGTCACAAAAGTGAGTAAAAATAGAAAAGGTACTTTATTGGAAAAGTGATTTAAAATCATGGGTCAAAAGGAAAATGTGGTTCATTGAAAAATTATAAATAGGGGTAAGGGGTAGTCATTTTGCTACCTTTCCTTCGAAGAAAACTTGAGAAAAGAAGCTATCGAATGTTCTAGTGCAAGAGAAATTGAAGTAAAGTGAAAACCAGATCAATGTGGGGAGATGTGTGTAGGTCCTTGTAGAGAATCAAGTTGGAAATAGTAGTAGATCATGACCAGAAAGGGTTTGCATTCAATCTAAGAAGCTAGGGTTCATAGCACTTGGGCAGAAGAGAAGGTTATGTCATAAAATACCTAGGGCATAGGAATTTGTAGAATTATGGCCCCGAAAGGATAGAAGATTAGAATGAAAAGGGTGGAGGTAGTATCAGAGGATCCCTTGGAGGATATCTATTCAAAATGTAGTACTCCTTGGTGTGCATTGGGTGGAAATATGGAATTATAAGCTCCCAAAGTGCAAGATAAGTGAATATAATCATAGAATAGATGAGCATGAGAAAATATTGAAGGCATACTTAGAGAAGGTACTTCCAAGAATATATGAAGAAGGAAACCATCTAATTGATGATTTTGTTAGAAGATGACTGGAGAAAACCAGAATTTTGCAACTTTATGATCTTCCCTTTTTGTGAAGCCAACCCATTTGTACCAATGGTTAATGTCGAGGTACATGAAGATTTATTTTACTTTGCTAGAAGAAGAATGAGGATTATTACTCAGTTGATTGAAAGTTACAGGCCTTTAGAGTATGGGAGAAGACTTGGGGTTAGACATTATTGCTAATGCAAAGATAGATGAGTTGGCCACAAAATTAAGCTACGAGAAGGGTGACAGGGTAATGAAAATTACAGATTTGGATGATCCGGTAGTTAGGGTTTCCTCCAAACTAGTGAGCTACAAATTGGGTGCCTTTGAATGATGGACGGACATCAATAAGATATTCATGTATGTGGCACATAGAATAGCACATAGGGAACACTATAACATCATGTAGTTTATTGCGAATGGGATTATAGAAGAAGCACAAGTGCAAAATGATGAGGGTGCCAAGATAATATGGGGATCGATTCTACTCCTCATAGTGTTTTGGGAGATTGGAGTACCAGATGGACCAGAGGACAACATGTGGGTTTACCCACCTGTGCATCAATCTCCCATAGTATAATTTATAGGATACACTTGTGATGGGATGATTACAAGTACATACAAGGCACAAATGAATAAGTGGTATGACAGTTAAGAGGGGCATTTGAGAATGAATGGCGCATTCCACATGAAATTCCCACCATATTTGGGGAATAAATGAAATTCATGGTGATGTAACACTACAGTCTTGCACATTTCAGGATGGTGAATGGGGAGATGAGCCCCTGGTGCAAGATGTCATTTTCCTTCACTACGCGATACCTTAAGTATTTAGTGAATAGAATAAAATATGCATAGAAGTTGACCTTCGATTCGAAAAAGGTTGAATCGAGACTTACACACTTTGAGTGCAACATATAGGTATGATTCAAGTTCTATGTACGTAGAGGTACTAGATCCGATATGTTGGACTTGCATCCCCAACTCAATGTCACCATTAGAGGCATGATTTGTAGAGTATTTGTACAGCTGAGGCCAAAAACTCAAGGAGGGATTGAGATGGATGTTATAGATTCCCCATTTCCACAAACTTGGAAGGAAAGTAGTACCACCAAGAAAGAGGGTGCATGAAGACAACCTTATAGAAGAAGAAGGAGATGAAGAGGAGGGGAAACTAGACAACTCGTGGAAGAGGAAATATTATATTAAACGAAATAGAAGTGGTGCAGGACCTCATAACAAGGAAGCACGAGAGAAGGAAAAATTGAAGCACAAAAAAGCCACGAGTTTTCTAGAGTACGAGACAAGTGAAGAATTAGATTTGGAGAAGATAGGAGCTTCATTAAGAGAATAATTAGAATAAGAATTTTCATAACAGTTAGAGAGGGAAAAGGCCAAATAGAAGCAAAAGGTGCCTACACAAGAAGAAGGGAGTAAGAGTCTCGCTAAAGAAAGACACACTTGTGTGGGAGGAACATATGGAGAAAGGATCTGGTGATAATTTTATCATTGAGGAAGAAATAAAAAATATAATAGGTGTAAGTACAAGGAATAAACTCCTATAAAATGTAGGACGAAGAGAAAAGTGCAAAGGAAGTGATGGACACCGAGCTCGCCTCACATGGATTATGTGGATGGCCCTAAGAAGGTATTGCAAATGTACTTTTAGAGCACATTGGCAACAAAATGTTACATACATGGGATTTGATGGATCAAGATGGAGGGGTGTCGCGCACTAGGAAAATGTTGAGATGGAGTCTGCATAACCATGCAGAGGAGCCAAAATTTGAGGTAAGAGAACATTCCATCAAAACTATGACATTTCTAAAACAAAATGGGAATAAGTATAATAAGATCGATCTGAATCATCTAACCGATGAACAAATGAGTAACACCTTAAATAAAATGGCCACGGAAGTAAAGCATGAAGGAACTTGGATGCAAGCACTCTTTGTGAAGGCATTGGTCACTAATAAAGAGGATAAAGAATGCAAAGTGGATCGATTGAAGAAGGGAATGTGAGGATAATAAAAGAGAACAAAATAAGTGTATGACAGGGCTGACATTTTAGTGAAATGGGTTTTGGAACAATGTCCATCATTGGTGAGCCAGGATAAGAGTGATTAAGAAGATGAAAAGGAGTACTTGGATGTTTTAGTTGAAATTGTTGGCATGGTGTCCTAATAGGTGTTGTCATTGATGAAAAACCGTATTAATGACAAAGTGAATGATGTATCATGATGTTATGATGATGTATATGGTGCTAACATACTGGTTTAGATGTGTTTGAGCCAATATAATGAGATTCAATGAGGTGTGTTTTCTTTTGCAAGCCCATACAGGTGCCTAAGAGGTGTAACTTGACAATACGAGCTTCTTTGATGCTTGGGAAGCATGTTGATGTGATTTATGGCATGATTTTAGGGTGCTTGATCACTCACAATAGTGACATGGTGTAGGTACAACTGGTTCACTTGGATATAGGTGCTCATTGGGAGTAGGTATGACAACGTAGAGGTATGACAGTGTGGATTGTAGCAAGATGAGTTCATGAAAGCATGCTATCAAGTGTATAATGACATATGAGGTATTTTTGGCTCATTTTCGAGAGGTTTCATGTTCACTTATTGCATTGTTTTAGTTGTCCCTAGTAATTATAGTGAGGATCAAACATGTAATATTGGGCTATGGAATTCACATTATGATTATTATATATGTTAGAGGGATGAGTAATTATGTTCTCAAATTTTTTTTAGGTTCCCATGATGTGTATTTTTCCAGATATGTCTGATTTTGTGAGACAGGGGTGAAAAACAAGTTAAATTCCATCTCGAAGTACAACTTCATATGTTTGTTGTGAATTGTGTGATTTGCATGGGACCTTGTGCGTTTCAAGGAATATTTTAAGGCAAGTTTATAAGGTCTCAAAAAAATAATTAGGTCATTTTATTTTAAAGTTTATATGAACTAATGTTAAGAAGGCAAAGTGGTCTAAAACCCTAGTTAAATCCTAGCTAGGAGTAGTTGGCAAGAAGTGAAGTATACTTGACCCAATTTTGATTGGTTCATAAAATTGATGATTAGATCATGTAGAGGACTCTTCTTGAGATTTCCAAAATGTATGGTTGAGGTCATGGTGATATGTGGGACCCTCCAAAAATAGCAGATATGAAGAATAAGGTTTTAGGACAAGATGGTACAAAGGAGTAGCATGCAAAATTGATGGTGCAAGATGTTTGGGAGTTTTTATTGATGTCAATGGAGGTTTTAGGACATTTTCATACAGGTTCATGTATCTATTTTGGTGCAAGTTTTTGTTTTTGAAGTATGAGATGGATTGGGTGATGCTTCCTATCACATAGAATGTGAAGAAGAATACATTTGGAATCTAATTAATCCATTTTGAGGTCTTTAATGTATGTAGAAATTATTTTATGAGATAACCTTTGGAAACACATTTTTGGTAGGTTGATCCTGCGCGAAGGAAAATGTTGTTGTGGTTTGAATATATGACTGTTTCATGTATTCTAACTTCCTTAGAAGTGTTCTACAGGTTATGAAATTTCCATTTAGTGGTCACATGGCATGTTTTGGTTCAGTATAAGTGATTTTGTGGCATTATGAAGTTTCCAGGGTGTTAAAGGGTGCAAGAAACAACAGTTTTGAGAAATACAAAGAGCATTGGGCCCATTAAATGAAATAATTTGATTGGTTGATATTAATTGCAACCATGTATGATGTTTAAATGTTAATTTAAACATGTGTGGTGATTTATGGGTCATGACTAAGGATGGTTTTGAAGTAAGGGAATTTTTATCTTTGTGCCCATGGGGTTTTGAGCCATTTTTGGCACATGAAATGATGGTTTAGGATAGGCTGACCTACTTGGGTCACTTGTGACTATTATGATTTGAATTTATAATGTTTCTATGATGCATGGGTTGAGCCAAAGGAGGAAAAAAATTGAGTTTGAATTTGAGCCTTGGAGAGGCTATAAAAGTGAAGTTATGGGCATATTGTTTCTAGATTTTTAAAACCCTTTTTATCTTCTTTTGAATAACCCTTTTTTGAAAATAAAAAACCTTTGTGCCTAGCCCAAAACCTGGAATCTCATTCTAGGAAAGCTGTTGGTTGAGTTTTCATGAGGAGAATTTGAGCAAGTGCAAAGTTGGTGTTGTTTCTTTGAGAGCGAGTTGGAGAAGGAGGGCAGATTTGGATGTTTGAGTTTGGATGCTATATTCATAGCATGTTGATGTAATTTTCAGGTTTCTAAGGTGTATTCAGATATGATATTGAGTTGTAATCAATTTTTGAAGAAGTATATCTTCTTGGATATTTATGAGACTACTTTGTTCATCTTGATACATCTTCATTGTGCTTTGTTGATCTTTGTTGAAGGCATTACACTTATGATCTGATTTGAATATTTGTATAAGTGTGTGGATCTGATTTCATTATCATTCTAAGTGGATTTATATGTGTATTATTGTGATTCTTGCATTGTGCATATTTCATTGAGAAGGCTATATGTTTTGATGTGTGATCTACATGAAGTTGTGTGATTAGGGTTTGAAGCACAAGTGAAAAATATTTTATTGGGGATTGATTCACTCCCTCTCTCAGTCCTTTTAACCTCCAACATAGATGATCCTTGTAAATATCAAGAGTGGTACAAGGCCTATGGAGGAAGATATCGCGAAGGAAAAGGAGAATAATACAATTGTTGATAAAACACAGACCATTGAGTTGGAGGATTTGTTCGTCAATCTAAAAGATGCAAGCACAAAATATGATATGGATTTCAAAAATGTAAAAAGTGTGCTCCTTTCATTGATGCATGGTTGGTAGATGAGGAAGAGGTATTGAAGACAATTCAAGAAAAAATAACAACTAATAAGGTAAAGCACACACATGTGATAACGAAACAACCGCGCAAAAAAATAATAAAGGTTAAGTGAGAGAAATTGGAGCAACGTATAGGAGAGTTATAGGATATGGTACTAGAACACATGGACATCATAGAGGGAGCATGTGCAGAATTGTCGGTGGTAATTAGCAAGCTCAAAGGAAAAGTTAAAGAGTTAACTTCACGATCAAGTGTCGTGGGATTGTAGGGTCTACGCCGGGAAAGATTTACAAGAGCTTGAGGAATGGAATAAGGTGGTGGTAAAGTAAATAGATGTTGAATTCCCATACCTCCTCTATTCAACTCCTATTTGAAAGAGAAATTTTTGGATATAGTTGTTGGGGTTAGCACACCGGTTGTACAGACAATATATCAGATCTAAGCATACATGCAAATAAAAGTAGATATTCTACCAGAAGAAATATACAAAACAAGAGACATAAATCAACACCAGATTTAATGTGGTTCACCCAATGTGGGCTACATCCACCAAGAAACAAGCCAATCTATTATCCAAAGCTTTGACAAGATATACAATGAAGATTTACAATCTTCCACACCTCTCAGATGTTCAGTACTTTCTTTCCATCAAGCTTTTTCTTCTTCACCAAGAATTCTCTCTCACATAATTATCTTGTAATTATGATCCATACACTTACTTCTAAACCCTAGCTTTTATGCTTATATAGTCATTTATAGACTTAGGGCACTTAGCCATGTAATTACAATCAATAAAAATACTTTAATGCTAAAAATAGATCTAATTCCCAAGAGTTAATTAAAACATCCCCGCACAAGTAACCGATGTCGGTTTTGCCTAACCACTTCCGATTCCTTACTTGCTTGACCGATGCTTTGGTCATACCCGACCAATCTTTGGTCTTCCCGACTGACCGATGCGGTCTAACATTAATCGATGTCGATTATTGTATTTTCTAGCAAGTTCCAATTGCATGCTAAAATGAAGTAGTTAAACTTCACAACTCAACAATAGTAATTATTTTTGGGAATTAAAGTTTTGTTCTCTTTTTACTCCAAGTATGATACTTTGGGCATGGGTCTATTAATGAATTACCCGGACAAAAATCCAACTAATGTGGGGTAATATTGCACCTAGAATTGTGCAAAGTATTAACGCCATGTAAAATTTTGGATGTATGTGAGGTAGGTGCGAAGGCAAGCATGAAAGTAGAATAGGAGCGTACAGAGGTTTGTGCCTAGGCATAATAGATTCAAGATTTAACAATTTTTGGATATTACGGTCTAAAGATAGGTTGGAGTACGGAGCACACATTGAATCAAAGAAGAATACTTCAAGGATTAAAAAGGCCATTTTGGGAAGATGTGGAAGATCAAGAGTCATGCAGAGTCTGAGCTAATAATAGGATTAGATTTAGAGTTAATTATAGATAATATATTATTAGGAAAAGCTTGCTTGCTTCTTTAGTTATCTTTGTATGCATGCATGGTTATTTGGATCATGTGACCTATTTTGAGAGCACATGGGCATTGAAGGGAAAACCCCACTACGTATTGATTTGCAGTGTTTTGAGGAACCAAGATCGAGATCTAGATTGTAACAAAGTTATGTTGTTGGTATGTTTGTGCGCATGACTTTGTAATGATACTCATGGTGTATTCAACTAATGGTTTTTCATGAGTTAATATAATTGATCATTATAGATGGATATTGATTTTTGATGTCTTTATTCATGGTTATTGTATAGTGAATCAGGTATTGATCTTTATGTGAACTATATGTTTTCCTTATTATGTGTGTTTCCAAATTGATCTTAGAATGGAATATATACTTTGATTGTTGGAATGGAATATATACTTTAATTGTGGTTGCTATGAATATGCATGCTAGCCCCCTAGTAAGATAGTAACAAAGAGGGACTTGGTACCTTTTTGCACTTTGGATGAGTGCTCAGATCTGTCTGAGTGAAGTGTCGGTGCGCCTAGGGCTTTGATGTTGAGTTTTGATGCTTAATTTCTTCACATTAGCATGCTTTATTAACTTTCTAGAATACACATGGCCGACATCATCACCCGGAGACCAAAGATTACGATCGAGAAAGGAGGAACCAACATCGGTTAGGGTAACCGACATTGGTTTCTGTGCGTGATTGTTTTATTTAACTCACGGGAATTAGATCTAACCTTTGATATAAATTTTATCTAATGGTTGTAATAGCATATCTAAGTTTCCCTAAGTTTGTATATGGTTATATAAGCTAGAAAACTAGGGTTAGATGATAATAAGGAGAATTATAAGAAGGAATTCTTAGAGAGAAAAAGAGAAGCTTGTGAGGAAGAAAGTACTGTACATCTAGGAGGTGTGGAAGATTGCAGATATTCATTATATATTCTCTACAAATATTTGAATAATAAGATTGGTTGTTTTGGACATAGCCCACACTAGATGGACCGCGTTATATCTTGTGTATTGCTTTTTGGTTTATTTCCGCTTTTATTGCTTGTATGTTTAGATCTAAATAATATATCTATACAACTGGTGTGATTAACCCCAAAAAATGGTATCATAGATTTTTTGTTTGAGGGTTTTGTGTGTTGAAAGATTAATTATAAAAGGATTTATGAATGAGTGGGAGCTACAACAATGGCAGAAGATAGTAAATATAGAGTTGAAAAATTTGACGGCCGTAATTATCAATTATGGAAGATGCAAGTGGAAAATTATTTGTATCAAAAGGATATATACCTACCATTGGATGAAAAGGAAAGACCTATAAAGATGACTGATGAAGAATGGAAAATTCTTGATAGAAAGGCTCTAGGATCTATAAGATTGATCCTGACAGTATCTGTGGCTTCAAATATTACTGAAGCATCATCCACAATAAAGTTGATGAAATCTTTAGCTAATTTATATGAAAAACCTAGTTCTTCAAATAAATTTTATTTGATGAAGAAATTATTTAATTCTAAGATGCAAGAAGGTGAATCTGCATCAAGTCATTTGAATGATTTCTGGTCTATAGTAAATTAATTAAAATCAGTGAATATTTCGTTTGATGATGAAGTGAAAGCACTTTTATTTCTATGCTATTTTCTAGATAGTTGGGATAAATTGGTAATGGTTGTTAGTAATACAACATCTGCTTCTAATATTTTAAAGTTTGATGATGTGGTTAGTATAATCTTGAATGAAGAAATACATAAGAAAAGTACATGAGAATTATCATCTGGTAATGCTTTGAATGTAGAAAGTAAGGGAAGGCAAAAGGAGAGATCCAAGAGAAAAAATAATGGGAAATTAAAGTCTAAGAATGGTAGATCTAAATCCATAGGTAAAGGAATAACTCTGCTGAAACTGTGGAAAGAAAGGACATGCAAAAAAAAGGATTGTTAGTTTAAGGAAAAAAAAGAGAATGTACTAGAGAAAGGTAAAGAGAAAATGTTTCATCTTAAGAGTTAATGCAAGATGCCCTTATTCTCTCCTTGGATAATAAAATTGAATCATGGGTTTTAGATTCAGGGAGCTTTTTCCATGCTACCCCTAATAAGGGTTATTTCAAAATTATGTCGAGGGTAATTTTGGGCATGTTTATTTAGTAGACGATGAACCATGCAATATTAATGGAAAAGGAGAAATTCATCTTAAATTGTAGAATGGAAATACATGGATATTGAAATATGTGAGACATGTGCCAAGTCTCGGGAGAAATATAATTTCTGCAGGATAACTAGGTGAATCTAGTTGCATGGTTACATTCACACCGACTCTTGGAAGGTTACCAAGGGATATCTTGTTATAGCAAGAGGCAAGAAGGTAGGAACATTGTATTTTTCTACCTGTATTATTGATTCCTTTTACTGTGTTATCTACTTCAAATTTAGATGCAAGCATGTGGCATAATTGGCTAGGCCATATGAGTCAAAAAGGAATGCAAATCTTAAAGGCTAAGGGTAAGTTATCATATTTGAAAGATGTAGATCTTGATTTCTATGAGCATTGTATATTTGGAAAGAAAAAGAGAGTGAGATTTCTCAAAGTTGGGTCAATAAAGAAGGAGAAAAAATTGGAGCTTGTGCACTCAGATGTGTGGGGACCAACCAGTAGCTTCTCATGGAGGATCCCAATACTATGTGACTTTCATTGATGATGCCACAAGAAAGGTATGTGTTTAGTGTATTAAACATAAATTTGATGTTTTTGAGACTTTTAAAATATGGAAAGACCTTGTGGAAAATTAATCAATTTGAAATTTAAAATTCCTTAGATCTGACAATGGTGGTGAGTACTGTAATAAGGATTTTAATGATTAGTGTTCGATGAAATGGAATACACAGAGAAATAACAGTTTCTTCAACACCACATGAGAATTATGGAACGTCATGGAACATGTTGTGAGGATACATGTTGGATTACCCTTGCGAGTTAAGGAAGAAGTAGTAGACATGATGGTTTATTTAATTAACTATGGGCCTTCAAGTGCACTAGATGGTGGAATAATAGAATAATCTTGTCTTGAAAAAGAGGTAGATCTTTATTTTCTTAGAGCATTTGGTTCAAAGCTTTTGTGCATGTTGATAAAAAAATAGAAATAAGTTGGATGCTAAATCCAAGAGATGTAATTTCATTGGTTATGGCTTTGGTGATTTCAGATTTCATTTTTGGGATTTAGAAGATTCTAAAATTTTAGGAGTCATGACATTGAATGCAATGAAAAGAGCATGTACAGGGGATCAAGTTTTGGTATCCAAATATGAACCGATAGAAGAGTTTTTGGATGAATGTCCATTCTCAAATTTAAAAGTGACACCTACAGTCTACACAAGAACTTCAGTGTCGGTTGACACTGGATCGGTGTTGGTCACTGAAATCCGACATCGATTATAGAAGTGTCATACCAACTTTAGTTGACCAAACCAACACCATTTATAAGATAACAGCGTTGGTTAGCTGAATCTGGTGTTGGCTATAGGTGACTAGCATTGGTCATTGTTCTAGAGATTTATATAAAATCACGAATGAGCAAAATGAGCCTCTAACACCCCAAATCTCAGTGAGAAGGTCACAAAGGGTAAGTATACCTCCAGAAATATTCTCACATTTCTTATCTTATTTATTATTGATTGATAGTGGTGAACCAGATAGTTTTGAAGAAGTAATTTAGGATGAGACCCATGGGAAGTGGGAGCATGGCATGGATGAGGAGATGGACTCCTTGAAATAGAACCATATATGGGATTTGGTTAAGTTTCCAGCAGTAAAAAGACATTACAAAAAAAATGGGTTTACAGGATCAAGGAAGAAGAGGGTGGACAGAAAAGATACAAGGAAAGGCTTGTTGTAAAAGGATTTACACAGAAATTAGGTATTGATTTTGGTGAGATATTTTCTCTGTAGTAAAAATGACTTCCATTCATATTGTATTGAGTTTAGTTGCAATAGAAGATTTGCATTTAGAGAAACTTGATGTCAAGATGAATTTACTTCATGGTGATTTGGAGGAAGATATATATATGTAGCATCCACTTGGGTATGAATTCAAGGGTAAGGATAAAGTTGTGTACAAACTGAAAAAGATCTTGTATGGGATCAAGAAATCCCCAAGGCAATGGTATATGAGGTTTGATAGTTTCATGCATGAGCATGGTTATTTGAGATGCGAATCTTACCATTGTGTTTATTTCAAGAATCTTGAAAGTGGGAGCTATATTATTTTGTTACTATATGTGGATGATATGCTTATTGTAGGGTCTAGTATGCGGGACATTGGTGAGCTTAAAAAAAGTTAGCTCATAAATTTGAATGAAGGATTTGGGAGCTGCAAAAGAAAATCCTTAGCATGCAAATACACAAAGACATGTAGTACATGAAATTATATTTGTCTTAGGAAGCTTATATCAATAAGGTGTTGGAAAGGTTTAATATGTAGAATTCAAAACTTGTAAGTACACCTATGGCTAGACACTTCAAATTAAGAAAATATCAGTTTCCTACATCACATGAGGAGGTTGATTACATGGCACGAGTTCCATATGCTTCAGCAGTTGGAAGTCTCATGTATGATATGGTTTGTACCAGATCAAACATTGCACATTCAATGGGAGTTGTGAGTAGATTTATGGCCAATCTAGGTAAAGATAATTGAAAAAAGTCTAATGGATTCTTAGGTATTTAAGAGTGACATTCGACATGCGGTTATGCTATGAAGGGTAAGATATTTCTTTACATGACTATATTGATTTAGATATGGCTGGTGTTTTGGATGGTAGAAGGAGCACCACTTTGGATATGTATTCACGGTAGGGTGGGACAACATTAGCTGTATTTTGAGAGTGCAGAAGGTTGTGGTCTTGTCTACTACGAGAGGGTGTGTCTATTGCAGCTACGAGAGGCTAGCAAAGAGATGATATGGATGAGCAGGTTCATGGAAGAGTTGGGAAATAAGCAAGAGGATTACAGATTGTACAATGATAGTCAAAGTGTGATTCATCTGACAAAGAACTTAGCGTTTCATTCAAGAACAAAACACATTCAATTGAGATATCACTTCATACGGTAGGTGTTGGAGGATGGACAACTGAAATTAGAGAAAATTCATACAAATAAGAACCATGTGGATATGTTAATAAATCCATTGGCAAAGGAGAAGTTAGAGCTACACTCCACTTGTTGGTCTTCAAGTTTGAGACTTGAAGAGGGAGAAATAGGCCAAGGAAAGGATCCAAGAATGGAGATGTATGGTATAGTGCAACAATTTATCTCCAAGTGGGAGATTGTTGAGTTGTGGAGCTTAATTGTTTCACATTAGCATGATTTATTAACTTACTAGAATACACGATGAACTAACATCGGTCACATGGGGACCAGATGTATCTATTAAGGCAAGGAGGAACCAACATCGGTTAGGGTAACCGACATCAATGCATGTGCATGATTGTTTTATTTAACTCACGATAATTAGATCTAACCTTTTATATAAATTTGATCTAATGGTTGTAATAACATAGCTAAGTTTCCCTAAGTTTGTATATGGTTATATAAGCTATAAAACTAGGGTTAGATGATAATAAGGAGAATTATAAGAAGGAATTCTTGGAGAGAGAAAAAGAGAAGCTTGTGAGGAAGAAATTATTGTTCATCTAGGAGATGTGGAATATTACAAATCTTTATTGTATATTATCTACAAATATTTGGCTATTTCTTGGTGGAATTAGCCCACACTTTGAGTAAACCACATTATATCTTGTGTGTTGTTATTATTGTTTATTTATGCTTTTATTGCTTGTATTCTTATATCTGAATGGTATATCTATACAACTTGTGTGAATAATATATTTGGATCTGATTGTTAGAATGGAATATGAACTTTGATTATGGTTGCTTTATGAATATGCATGCTAGCACCCGATAAGGCAATAATAAAGAGAGTTGATACGTTTGCACGCTTTGGGTGAGCACTCAGATCTATCTGAGTGAAGTGCCAATGCACCTAGGGTTTTGAGTGGGAAAATAATACTACACACCTCTCCCTACTAAGTTTTCTACACCGTTGTGTAATAATCCACCATTTCAACAACCAATCATTTTTTTCAAAGCAACTACTCCCTCTACTAGTGGCCCAGAAACATAAATTCCACCACCATTGCATGGTTTGGCTATTTCTCTTGCCACACATGCTTCCACCGCTTCACGCCAACTTGGTCTTTAGTAGGTGACTCCTTTCACCTTACTTCCTGATGACACACTCTTGTGCTTTGGTTCACACTTGAATATTGAGGGCATACTATATATATGAACCTCACATACTACACACTGAACACACCGCTCATTCTCAAACACTTTACCATATCACACATCTTACACTAGACACATTCATAACACATATCTCTAGCATTGCTTAGTCACATTACACATCTCACACATCGCACATCATACACTTAGGACATCTTATCTCACGATATTTACTACACATTTTTTTGTCTTATTAATTCTCTACACATATAATCCTACATGTTTTAGTCATTACCCTATGACGCACTCTAGTTCCGTGGTCCATACTTTACTATTGAGGGTATACATCTCAAATGGATCTCATCACACTCACATGTTTAATCACTCACTCACTTACTCACACACTTACATCCTACATTCTCTATTTTGATGATCATACACAAATTTCACATTATTTTCTCGATGACGCATTCTCGTTTACATTCATTCTTAATCTGCTTGAGGGGCATGCATAAATGAACCTAATTCACATGCATACACATCGAATCGAGGGCACGCTTTACTCCTATCATTCACACCGCATTCCATTCCACCTCATCGACATCATATTGCATATGTTGGTTCCATTTACTCTTGCTTACATGTTCATCTTATTAAACATGCTCGATAGATATATTTTATGTCATTATATTTATCATACATAGATGTGCACTCACTTTCCTTTCTAGTTGTGATCATAGATTCTACATATCTATTACACATAACAAGGATGCGTGGCATAATACCTTTACCAGTCCCACATAGGCTCTGGGGATCCACTTTCATACATTCCAGATGCGTTTGTTTCATAACACATTACTTTATTGGATTATACACACTCTGACATACTTTTTATCTTTCTATCATGCTAACGGGTGCTTCATGTGTAATTTTTTTTTTTAGGGTTGTATGCTTCCATGGTTGTATGTTACATTATTTTCCAATGTTTTCTCTTTGTATGCTCTTGTTTGCAGTATTTTCCCTTTGTCTTGTGTGCACACTTTTCTTATTGTGGCCATTATGGCCTTTATTACCTCATGAAATCATAAGTGATGTCCTATGTTTGTAACCCAATTTTCATGGTCTACATTGTCTTCTTGTGTGTTTACCTATGTATTAGCTTACATAGTGTTTTCTTAGTTTACATTTCATTGTATACATGTGTGTTGTTCTTTTCTTGTACTAACACTTGTCTCCTAGCCACTATGTTTATGTGTTCCTTGGTTTATACCAAGCACATTCCCTTTCCCCATGCGAGTCATAGTTTTAGCTCAGTGGTAGGTCCTCCTTTGGGATGCATACTCCTTTAACGATGTCAAATTCACCCCAAATGAGGGGGCATCATTTTGGTGAATCAATTACTCCATACACCATTATACACAACACAACACAATATTGATACAAAACAATTGTAAGTTTCAGAAAGGGCTCATAATTAGACTTGGGTCCTTAGCATAATGATGTCCTTCCTAGATGTTAGTAACCGGGGGAAATTACATAATGATTGGTAGTTCAACACGGTCTACAAAACTCCACACATCATCTTTTACAGGGCATAAAATCCTTATAACTATCACTAATTTTGCACACCATCTGCAATGGTTTCCTACATTGCGGGAAGCAATTAAAGGTTAGAGGATGACACCAAAATTTTCTCCCTACACTTCTTCCTTGACATTGGCGTGAGATTGCCCCAAAAACTCGTGGCTAGAACAATTGGCGCGAGATTGCCCAAAAACTTGGTCTTCTACAACATCTTCAGGATCCTTTCTACACCCTTTTTCTCATCACAGATTAGGTGCACATGTTCCTTTTTCACATTTTTAGCATTTTTACATACTTTTTACACATATACATGTATATTTGACTACTTGATCATTCTTCTCTTTTGCAAATTAGTCCATATGGGAAGCGTTAGTCAACATCATCAACATCATCACAACAACAACATCAATATCAACATCAACAACAGGTACATCACAACATATACACATGCGTTTCTACCCTAGGTTCATTTTAATCATCACTTTTTTTGCACTTTATCCTCCTTAACATCCATACTACACACTTTTATCACTCCACACTTTGTCTAGTGCCTTAGCACAGCTTCAACATTGATGTACATGGTTATCGGTACACATCTCTATCTACTTTATGTTACCAATTTTTCCGCTCACCAACATAAAGTGGGGGCAAATGTAGACACAAAATCATTCACTTTGGGTAATTATCTAGTCCCGATTACTTATTACTACTCGATGATTCCTAAGTAAGAAAAAAACTTATTAACCCATGTCTTTGGCCACATTTCTTTGCTTTCGATTACCATTGTTGATCTTTCACCCTTTGATTAACTCAAAATGAGGATATTAGAAGTTAATATAAGAAGTACAACAGTAAATAAGAGCTAACCAAATAAGGAGAAATGACCTAAGAAACTAAGAAAGTAGATATGTGAAACCTTAGAGTGCAAAGAGAGTTAGAAATAACTCAGCTGATTCGATGAGCTTGTTGGAATGTGTCACAGAGATGGCTAGAGAAACAAGAGGAAATGACTGTGTCGAGGTCCAAAAAGTGTAGATCTGGGAAATCTGAGTAAACTGAAGGGTGCCTATGGGCACCCTAGTTTGAGAGGTGGCTGCCCTAGTTTGTGAAAAATATCTATAAACCTCCTCTAAGGTTTCACTAACGATCACATTTGTTTGCTTCACTGCCACACTAGCTTTGGCTTGACTACGCGATATGTCGTTGGAAATCAGAAATGAAGATGAGACCTACAAAACCCCAAGACAAACATCAAATTCATAAAAATAAAAATTCATATGAAGGGGTCGGACTGTCCTCAATGGCCACAATGGTGGACTTACTAACTGAACGTTGCACTACATCTCAGACCTGATGTAGTTCTATGTGCTTGTGTGTGCAATCATGCCCTAGGTGTTCTTGTGCCAGTCACACTTTGTGAAAGTAACGAGTAATAACTATGTGTAGAAATGTAATAGAATGGTGGATGGAATAGAATAAACTTCCCTCCTATGTAGTGTGATGCAGATGAACTAGCCTTGTGCCTTGTGATGAAGTTAGATGGATGTAAATGGAGCCTTTAATGGATGCAACCTTAGGTGATGATAGTAGTGCTTAATTTTTGGTCCCTCATTATGGTCTCATAAATTTATATTTATATGGTTCTCTTGTTCTAATTTTGTAGTTAACCCCGAAGAGGTCGACCATAAAAATATAGAATGCTCAAACAGATAGAAAGTGACCAAAAAGTGGTGGGAAAGTGAAAAAGGATTAGGGCGCCTCGATTAGGACTAGGGCACATGTGGGCACCTAGTACTAGCCTTGGTGCTCCATTCAAGGCTAAAACGATGCAAAATGACAAAAATAGTCTAGGCAAGTATGTGCTAAAGGTTGGGAGTGACGATAAAAATAAATTAAAATGGCCAAAAGACGGGGGTTAATTAGTACTTTCTTCACTCAAAACCATATATCAATTTCCTTTGAATACGAAGTGTATCGAAAAAACAAATTCAACTATGGCATCATAAACATCATCTTTTTTTGTTTGGAGGCTCAATTGGAGGAATATTTTCTGGCATGTCATCAGGACAAAGTGTGGGCACACATAACATTGGGAACACATCTGGAAGTACTACAACTTCACAAACTATGGGAGTTTAGTTTAGTACTACTTTTGGGAGGAAAGGAAGTACATCCACTGGTCTGGTGCCTGCTACTAGAAGATCTAGAGGGTCAGGATAAAGTGGATTAAGTAGTTTTGGTGGTGGAGGAAATATTGGTGGTGGTTCTAATTCTGGATTTAGAGGATAGGGCCTACATCCCCAGTAACCCCACATCAACCTCAAAAATTTATTATGAGATGTCCCTCCACTTTCCGAATATAGAGGTATTAAAGATGTTGTAGAGCATGTGCACAAGTGTGAGTTGTTATGGCGTGCTAAGGGAATTACCGCTCTAGATAGGAAGGCGAGTCATTTTGCTACTACTCTTCAATGATGCACACATAGCGATACATAAAGTATGACCCACATCAGACCACGGTGGATTATGATGCTTTGCACTTTGCATTTATAGCTGAGTTCCATATTCCATAGTTTGAATAGAAAAGTTTCAGCGCACTTAAGGACATATAACGGGGATTATCATAAATCGTTCGCGAGTATGACACACATTTTAAACATTTCTGTCAAATTTGTCTTATGTGTTGAGGTAGTTGGGAGTGTGGACACCGGAGTGAGTATGTTTTTAGAGGTGTAGATTGTAGCTATGGTGAAATAATTAGAAAATATCTTTGTTAATTCAAATCATGAGACACACATTGGGATATGGTGTATGGATTGCAAGGTTGAAGGACACACTAAGGATAGCTTCCACCACAATTTGGTGCATCGCATGTTGCTAGATTGTGAGATTTTTCATTTGGACCATGATGTGAGTAGATGTCCTCTTTTGTAGCATGCGATTCGGAAGAATGTGTCTATGTAATGTAAGACTCATACTCATGACATTATTGACTATAGAGTGATTCATCATATCCATGAAGCCATTTAAACTGGGTACGCTAGACTAGTGTAGTAGGTGGATCTAAGGAACAAGGAAAACAACATAATGAAGGGCGCGACATTGGGGACAACGGGAGTAGAAATTTTTGCGAGAGGATATAGAGGTGTGGTCGTGGAGGTGGAAAAGGAAGATTTACTAGAGGAATTTTTTTTACTTGTGGACCTCCCGATCATTATCGGAGCGAGTGTCCTCGGAATGTATTTTGATCATGATGTGAAAAACAACATAAATTTGAAGAATTTCCATACTTGTATGAGCACACGAGAAATCAACAAAAGAAAGACAAGGGAGCAACTATGATTAAGATACAACACACATATATAAATCAATGGATGTCGAAGGTTCGAATCAACTCTGAATTAAAAACTTCCCCATTCAGTGGTGAAAGTTATCTTTTCTTGATCTTCCTTTACTATTCGATATCCTAAAAACCCATTTGTAAAAGAGTAGATATCGTGCTTTACAATTCCCTCAAGGATATCCTTGGTGAATGGGGTGGGAAAAGGATCAATGACACATGAAGCATTCAACTCTCTCGTAGTCCACACAGATCCTTATCCTACCATCCTTTTTAATACTGATGACCATGGGACTTACCCACTTTGATTCCTCAATGGGCTCAATTATACCAGACTTGAGCATTTTATCAATTTCTTCCTTCACCTTAACATACAGATTAGGATTCATCATGTATGGCCTCTTCCTAATCAAGCACGTGCCCTCTTTAAGTTTGATTCTCATATCACCTAAAGAAGGGTGTACTCTTTTTAACTCATGATCTCCTCATGGAAATAAATCTTGAAAGTCATGTAGGATTTCAATAATCTTATCCATTTCGTGCTCTAACCATTACTCGCCAATAATGGCCTCTTTAGGCTCTACATATGTTCCAATATTAACCTTATTTGTTTTCATAGGCTCATGATATGTGTGTGCCTTTTCATTTGTTGTGTCCATCACCTCGCATGTACCTTCAATGTGGTTAACATCCAAATTATCATCATCATCATCATTTATCATGCATACTAGTTTACCCTTTTCCTTCGTTTCCCAGGTGCAGACCATTTCTTCTTCTTCAATCTCTTCAAGGTCAAGGCGCACCTCTAAATCCAGTTCTCCAAACATGTCTAGCAAAAGTTCGTCATTCTTCATGCTGTCGCGCCCAAGTAAGGTGCTTCATAATCTATAGTGCTTCATTGACTGGAGGTTTAGTATAAAAGTAATCAAAAGAATGAATCATACATGATGTCATCTCTTTCCAATTAGTTGTTTCTCTTGTCAATTTTTCATGGACATACTATACATGCACATAGACACCTAGGGTGGCATAGAATTTATGTACCCAAAGTGATGGTGGTAACGCCTTCCTCCCCTCCATCCAAAGTCTCTCACATTCCCGGACGTGGTGCAAAGCATGGGAATTCCCATGGAATTAGCATATCTGTGAAGGTACATTACTCCTTAGAAACCTAATAGAAAAGGTAATTCTCACCTCTCGCCATTCCAATAGGTTGTCTTTGTGTGTAGCCCACCGTAGCGTTGCTCTCTGCGCAGTATATACCAACATATTTCTTCTATCACCCTCATCCTTCCATTGGGCTTCCATGGTGTGCAAAAATACATCAGGGTTTCCTTCACCAGTGTACCGAGGTACCTAGTTATAACTTAAGTGCCTAACCATGCGCGACCTAATCATGTGAGTAATTGTGTTCTTAACCTCTCACCCAACCACTTCATATGTTCCATGCGTACACTTATCACAAGAAATACTTGTGGTATCACTAACCAAATGAGCATCATCCCACTGTATTACTCCTTCCTTAGATGGCTCAATTACCTCAGGGTCTCTGATTGTGTGCACGTATATCCTATTTAAGTCTTCATCACTCAAAGGCTCAACATACGAGCAAATTTTGCATCTGTTAAAGGTATAATGACATGCTATTTCTTGTTCTCAAAACTAATGTACCCCTTGTTGAAGTGCAAATATGCATTATTCGCATAACACTAGGGCGCCCAAGTAATGTTGGGAAACTATCTACTTCAGCTAGCTCTAACACTTCAAAGTCCCCAATAAACTTGGCTCCCTGAATTGTAATAGTCGCATCCTTTAACACTCCAAGCAACATGGCTCTAGTTCTATTTTCCATATATAAAATATTCGAAGAAGGCTGCAATGGTAGCCTTCCCATTGATGCCATACATCCAACGTCATTATATTAACTTTTGTTCATGTATCTATCAGAATATTTCTCAGAAGCCATCCATCTATGACCACGTTCAATGTAATCTCCATATCATACTCATGATTATGGGGAGGCAGATTTTCATGAAGTATCTACCTCTCGTGCTCGTTACCTATGTGCGGTACTTTTCTCTCAACCACTCTCCTAACAAGGGGATTATATTCTCCTAGCGCAACATTTGACATACCTCCTTCAAGTCATCTACATCATTTTGAGGGATTTCAACCTTCTTTACTCGCTCCATCATGTGTGCCTACTCCTTCAAGCTTTGAATTTATCGTTGCAGATCCCTAATAACATCCATAGTTTCTTGGTAGACCTCTTTCTGGTGTGCAACATTAGGGTACTTGACATTAATCACTTATTTCTTTGTTATAGTTGGCTTATACTTTGTCGGTTCACGAGCGTGCGCAACCTCAACGAGTGTGGTAATCGATACTTTTTTATATGCTTTACCGGGAGCTAGTGCCAGCATTGTAAGATCTTATTGGATATTTTTTCCTATGCTCATGCTTCTCATATCACTAATTTGTCGTCAAGAGTCCTGAAGGAAATATTTGATATATCCATCCATGATGGATGCAATGGATCAATGTTGTTGAATGCAATTAAAAAATCGGGAGGGCCATAATATCTAGTGTCATTGACATGTAGAGACAACACACAGAAAATACCACCACCTTGCTTGTCAATTTTCCATTTGGATATGCATGTTGATAGAGTTGTCAATATACAAAAAATAAGTCTGAGTGCGGCCTACTAGAAGAAAGTTATGGCTGTTTGTTGGGGGTTTTACCTCAGTGTAAATCATGCATGCAGTCCCATCTTGGTATACAACCATTTATTTTGGTCTTTGTGCATCGTGGTTAAGAATATCCTGTTGATACGTCCCCCATCCGAGCTTGGAATTGACAGATATAACTCAAAATCAACAAGCACCTAATCAAAGTAGTCGCCTTCCAAAGTCACACGTTTGATCTCTGTCGTAATATCAAACTCTTTGGATTCTCCTTTGATGCAATTTCATCTGGATCTCCTTGTAGTGGGTTTCTCTACTTCTAATCCATCTCGTAGTGTAACTCAATGGCCTTGATATAGATCAAATATCAACAAATTTTATGCCTGAACCTAACATGCAATTTATCCCCTCTCAGATCTATCTCAACATTCAAATTTCCTTTGAGCCGTTGGACGTGCCATTCGCTGCTCATTATTCTAAGTGTATTTCAACTGGAAATACATCGAGTTTGGAGGTGAGATTAGCCAGCAATTCGAGAAGTGCCAACAATTCGCCATCAACTCATCACCGCAAAAAAAGACTGCAATATATGAAATAAACAAATTTTGTTGCATGGTTCAGTTAGTTTAATTTATTAGTCCATTCTCCACGTAGTTTGTCATCTAAATTTGTTTAGATTGCTTATATTCATTATTTAATAAATGGTCTTAGTCAATTAGATCTTGGAAAGAATTTTAAAGAGTCTTCAGTGTGTGTCTTCCACTTGTGCATTTGAGTCAAATAGTTTAGAATAGTCGGGTCTTATATTTATAAAATATTGGTAAGTCAATATGTTAGTGTATATGTTCAAAGTGGTATATGGTTAAATCTATTGCATGTCTTTTTCTAGTAAGTTGTCATAGTTTGGGTGTTAAAAGTAAAAGTCTTAAGTTTTTTAAATTTCCACCCATTCAATATATGTCTGTGTTATCATTAGCTTCATCCACCAAATTGAAGTATTCATCTATTTTTGTTATTTATAATACAGATTGTCTTTAATGTTAAAGTACATTACCAAGTTGTTGTCAAGTCTTTTTGGGTATATTGTCAAAAATTTGAAGAGTCAAAATAGTGTAAAAATAAAATAAAATTGCCTTACAGACGCATTTTTGGTGTTACCTAACATCCTGACAACCATTGATCCTCTAAATCCAAATTTGTTGAGTTATCGATTAATATAAGAGGATGGAGGAAAATGGAAGATGGAGGTCGATCAATAACCTCTCGTCAATCACCAACGATGAGGCCACACAATGATTTGGTGGGATTTTTAAGAGTATATTTCAGTTTTAATATTCCTAGATTTCAGTGTTCATGTTCTATTGTGTGTTGAATAAACCCCTTTCTAGAATTTTGGGGAAAATTCATGTTTTTAGAAAAATATCTTTTTGGGGAGTAGGATAATATTATGAAGTATGCTTGGGCATGGTTATTTAGCTAGTGCTAAGCTTGTCGATCTCGAGAGATCCAGAGTCGGGTACCCTAAGAGGAAGGGGAAGTCCCACAGAACCCAAAGAGTTAGGGAATATTTATGCATAATTCATCTTGTCACTATGCCTTTACGAGGGTAAAGAGATAATCTATGGAGTTTGTACCTAGTCTAAGAAGTGCTTTCAAGAGGTGGTTCAACTTCTTCGAAATATGGTTCTTCGTCGTGTTCACATTAAGGGGGTGAAGATTAGCTATTAATAATGTTCACACTAAGGGGGTGAATGTTAGGAAAATAATGTAGTGTTCACATTATTATTGTAATTGTTGTAAAATGAATAATTACGTCAGTAATTATTCATTAATGGTTAGTCATATATATTGTTATAACCAACAATATATACGCTATATAATTTGTTACACCCATATTGTTATAAACGGGTCATTTGTTCCCTATTTTGTAGGAGGTAGTTTTCCTACCTCCATGGCTATATAATAGCCATTGTATTAGCATAATAATATAGGAATATTATATTGTTTTGTGTTCATTCTTTGTGTAAAATTGGCGTGTCTTCTTTACAAGAAGGATTGTGTTAGAATTGAAAGGAAAATAAGTGTACTACATGTACGAATACCTCTAGAAGACAACTATGAAGGAGACAAAGTGGAACATGAAGTGGTGGTTTGATGGGTCTTTAGAATAATTTTGGGAATTGACATAAGTAGACATAATTACCAAGTAAGATTGATCTAGCTAAGTGTGGAGTCATGGTAAAGAGAGGAATGTGCTTGTTGTCGGGAGAAGTTTGATAGTCCTAAACAAGTTGAAGTCACTTAGGTTTGTATAAATATTGATGTAAGGGGAGATGAGCGGTGCTTCATGAACATGTGTGTTGATCATAGTAGGTTGCAATGTCTAGGAGTGCATGACTTAAAGGGAGCTATTTAGGCTCGAGCTGATGGTCAAATTCATAAGGAGTTAAAAAGTAAAGGGTAGCTGAGTAGAAGGTTCTCTTAGCTCCATAAGTAGAAATGTTGTGTTAATAAGCCATGGAGGTCATGAAGACAAGATGAGAATACTTCCATAGTTGATTTGGCATCATGTAAGATAAAGTGAATTCTTTTGGAAAGAATACATGTTGATAGGGGAGATGTCAAGGTTGATTATTCTTTAAAAGATTAGTTGTTGATTAATGCACGTATGGTTGGAGAATAAGGGATTTCAGCGGGCCAAGGACTCAAGGGGAGTCATTAAGGATAGTAAGGCATGTACGAAGTCAATACAATCCTAAGGTGCATGATGTATTCAAGTTCTCTACATAAACAAAGTATGAGCCCAAGTGTGTTATCTGTCAGTTATTGATATCTCATCGGGTGTTATGTGGTTCTTGATCAAGGATGAGTCTAATTAGTTCTCTGAAGGTATGCACCTACTAAGGGGGAACTGTGTTGATCTAATGTTTCCAAAACAAGAGAATAAGAATTCCAAATTGACCCTATTTGATTTGGTTGATGTTTCCAATAAAATGGTGAGTCTAATGTGGTGAGATAATAAGTGGACTGAGATATTACATGTATGTTTATTTTTCATTAATTTCAAAAGGGGGAGAATGAGATGATGGCACATATGAGTACCTTAGGGGAAGAATGATTTATTTGTGTTTTCTATCAATGGGTTTTCCATCACCGACAAATGGCATTATGTTGTCATTGATGTAAAAGTGTGATGATGGAAGTGGTGTTTTCATTGATGTCTGAAGTTTCATTGATGTCAAAATGTGTAAGGGACATGAAGGTTGATTGGTAGTGTCATTCTTTGTTGTCATGCTATGTTGAGTTGTTTGGTTTCATTATTGATCTAACATGGTGTTTTAGATGGTGCATTGACTTGCAAAGGTGATGTAGTGTAGTGATGTTGTGATGATGTCATGAAGCTTTCTGAATTTGTTAAAGTCTCTTGTAGGTGGGAAAGAGTGATGAAGTCATGAGGAGGTCAACATGGAAGAAACAAGCATGTTTAAGGTGCCTTTTTAGGAGGCCTAGTCAATAGGATGGTGTGTCATGTTGGTTAACATGCATGTAACAGATTGGTTAAGCATTGTGAGAGCATGGAGAGCATGATGATTAATTAGAGAAACTTGCAAGTGTCTCATAATGTAGGTATGAGGGTCAGTTGCAAAACAAATACCAAGGTGTAGAATATCGAGATGAAGAAAAAGAGAAAATTGTTAAAAGAGTATTGAAGGAGAAAGCTTTGGAGTCTGTCCCAAATTTTTTTGAATGCTTTGGATTTTGTTTGAAGTTTTTAGTTTATCTTGTTATGGGACCAATAATTTTGGCAGATTCTTGTAATGCATCCTTTGAAGTTTGTTCTTTTGCTTTGGTGTCTGTCTGGAGTATGTTATAATGCTTCAAATTTTGTCTGAAGTTTGTTTCATTTACTTCAAAAAAATTTCCAAAGGATATGGTTTACTGTGATCTAGGACCAAAGGTGTGGGAAAAATATTTCAATCCATTTTTAAGTTTGATGGATCATTTTTGTGATCATGTTTGGCTTACCTTGAAAGGATTTGAAAGCAAATTTGTGATTTTTTTATTGCTAGTTGACAGTCTTTATTTTTGGCACTAAAATGTTCCATATGTTCTCTATCCAACCTGAGTGATAGTTTCTAAATCATATGGTTATTACCATGAGGTCATATAGCAGTTGTATAACTATTTTGGTTGTATGATTGTTTATTTTTATGGTGTTTGAGCTTCATCTTTGAAGACTAGTTTTGTAGGTCATAGACCTAGTGAGAGCATTTGATCATAATGGTGGATTCATAGTATAATATGATGGTTTAGAGTTGGATAATGATCTAGGAGGAATGGAGTGGACTTATACAACATATCTAAGTGGTTTTATAAGTTTTTTGAAGGCCATGTAGGCCCAAGAAAAGTTGGCTTTAGTGAGATGGCGGTTTGAGTACATTAGGGCTAATTGGGTCCTAATGAAGGATTTAAGTTTTCACATGTTATTGCCAACCTTAGGAGGTATATGAGTGATTTAATTATGACGTTTCCATCTGTTTATGATGGTATATTCCATATAATGTCTGACCTAGGTGTGTTATGATCTTAAGTCATGTGTATAAGCATGTTCTTAAGATTATTTGTTGTAGTTGAGAGGGTATGAAAAAGTACGAGTAAGAGGGTAGTTTTGGAGCGTAGAAGGTATTTGTGAACATAAAGAGAAGGAAGAGGTTATGCCATGATGTTTTAGAGTGTGTGCTTGTATTGGATATATAGTTTAGATGACCTAATTAGCTTGGTGAATCGGTTCTGAGCGAGTAAACACATAAGGCGATTTGAGGAAGATAGAGAAACCGAGAGCTAAATAGAGTCATCATCATTTGGTGTGAAAAATTTTCATAAGTGAAAAAAAAATCAGGTGGATTTAGTTGGTGTTGAGTCATCTAGGGGTTGGTGCCTTCTTGAAGGGTTGGTGCTCCTTGTGGGGTTGATGCCTCACTAAACTTAGGGGTTAGTGCTCCTTGTTGGGTTGGTGCTCAAATAAATTTGAATCATTGATCTAATAAATATTTGTTTTATTGGGTTTTATTCCCCTTGAGGGTTTCCCACTTATATCTAGTGTTATGGTGTTCTTGTGGTCTTATGGTGCATGCTCATGTGTTTGATTAATCCTTGTTTAAATCTATATGTTAATGAATGGTTAAAGAGATAAGTGAAAATGTTTTAATGCCCACTGATTCACCCTCCTCCTCTCGGTGTTTGTGCTTTCAATGGAGAGAAATAAAAAATAACATATGTAGTCACCACATTTACACTGAATATGTTAAACCAATCAGACAACCGTAATGTAGGATTAATCCATCACTCAAAGATATTGTTAAAAATGAAATTGAGAAACTGTTCAAAGTTAACTTTGTATATCCTATATCTGGTAGTCGATGGGTGTCCCCACTTGTTATATTTCCTAATAAAATGGTAAATGGAGAATTTTTGTATACTATAGGGAACTTAACGAAGCTAAAAATAAATACTATTTCCCTCTACCATTTAGAGACCAAGTTTTGGATTATTTCCCAGCAAGAAATATTTTTCTTTTTTGGATCAATTTATTGGCTACACCAGATTTCTATAGCTCCAAAATATCAAGATAAAACCACTTTCACATGTCCTTGGGGAAAATTTTCATACATAGTTTTTTCATTTGGTTTATGTAATGCACCTGCTACTTTTCAAAGGGCAATATTAACTATTTTTACAGATCTCACTAATGACTATGTTGAGGTATACATAGATGATTTTCTTTCATAGGGATACTTTTTTAAAAATTGAGTAATTTAAAGAAATTATTATCAATATGTGAGAAACACCAACGCTCCTTGAGTAATGATAAATGTTTAATTATGGTTGATCAAGGGATTATTTTGGGTCATCATATCTCTATTAAAGGTATTCATGTTGATCCTAAGAAAATAGAAATCATTGCTAACCTTTTGTACCCAAAAACTAGACTAATTTTAGGAGATTTCAATTACATACGGAGTTACTACAAAGGTTTATCAAATATTTTAGTAAAAATGTCACACCTATGTTCTTACAAAGTATTTTGTTTTTGAATGGAACTGTCGATGCTAAATAGCCTTTAAAGCCAAAAATATAAATGTACTACTTTCTCCATTTTGATAGGACCCGATTGCGGGTAGCCTTTTCATAACCATACTAATGTGTATAATACTACAATGGGGGAAGTACTTCGTTAAAAGGATGAAGATGAAGAAATGTCTAAAATTTACTTTATCAAGAAAACTTGACCCCTACAGAAAAACAAACACCAAAACAAAGAAATAATTCTTGGATGTTTATTCTCTTAATAAAATCGGGCATTAGATTAGTAGCTATAAAATATTCGTATACATAGGCCATTCATCAATAAGTTGTTTGATGAATAAGCCATAGTAGGGGAATGATTATTAGATGGTTACTCCTTTTGCAAAAATTTGATATGAAAATTATTGATAAACTAGGGAAAGCTAATGTTGTTGTTGATTTCCTTTCAAGATTGAATGTGTGAGGTAAAGAACTCCTGTCGAATATCACTTTCCAAATGAGCACTTATTTGCAATTTTAGCACACTCACCATGGTTTGCTGATATTGCTAACTATATGACCACAGGGAAGTGTCGATTTATTTTACAAGTAAGGAAAGGAAAATATTAGTTTGAAACAATGCTACTTATAAATGGTGTAATGGATTTTTTTTTAAGTGTGGCCTGATATGGGTTTTCATAGGTGTGTTAGGGAGGATGAAGTGTATGACATCATTCGGGCTTGTCATTATGAATCGAGAGGATATTATTCATCAAGAGGATAATTTAAAAAATACTTGGAGCTGGATATTACTTGCCTTCACTACACAAGGATGTCAAAAATACATTTAGAAATGTGATGCATGTCAAAGGATGGGGAAGCATACTCTGTCCTTTGAAATGCCCCTTAATCCTCAACTGGTTTTAGGACCTATTGATAAGTGGGGAATTTATTTTGTTGCACTAATAAACCCCCATCTTATGGAAAAGAGTACTTGGTGGTGTGCACTTTGATTATTTCACAAAATGTGAAGAATTTCAAGCCCTTCTTTATGCTAATGAAAAATTTGTAGTTGATTTCTAGTACCACGGACCATGTAGATATTTGGAGCACCAAGAGATTTAGTGTCTAACCAAGGACCTTAGTTTATGTCTCATATGACTGATTTATTTGTAGGAATCTATTAGATGAAGCACTAGAATTCATCACCATATCACCCTCGTGCCAATAGACAAGTCATAGTTATAAATAGATATCATGAAAATATTTTTACAAAGGTTGTGAATGCAAATAGAAAATATTGGGTACAAAATATTCCTAAGGTAGTATGGGCTTATAATACAAGATGGAAAACCACCACTGGTTTTTCTCCATATGAACTTGTTTATGGGAAGAAGCCACTACTTCCCATAGAATTTGAATTACGGAGACATTAAAGACAACATTACAAGTAGGAGTTGATATTGATGCATCTTAGAAAGATAGGATTCTCTAGTTGAATGAGTTAAATGAGATGATTATGGAAGCACAATAGTATTATGCCCTCATCCAACATCAAAGAAATATTTAGTATGATTATCACATAAAGACTAGGAGGTTTAAAGAAGGAGATCGAGCCCTTTTGTTTGACTCAAAGTACCAGCAGATTATTGTCTCCCGAAAACTACTCTATGTTTTCATAGCCAAATTCAAATTTTTTGAGCTCATGCCCTTCGTTGGTGTTTAAGCCAAGTTAGAGATTCAATAAATTAGCAAAATTCGTTCCCTAGAGCTGTTTAAACCTCTGTTTTGCTCGTTTTTAGAAATCCTCCATTTCCTTGTCATCATGCACATAATATCCTCTTTGCAACCTCCTTTTTTGATCAAATTTTTTCACTTGTTCTATGGCCTGGGTCTCTAAATCATTTTTTTGCCTCCATGCCTCTGGTTCGCGAAGGAAATTAGAAAATTGGACTCAAAATGATGAAGTTCTCTTCCTCCACGTATTTTCCATAGTCGGGATGGTGGGTGTCTTTTCCTGTCAAATTTTGGCCCCAATGAATGCAGGTACATGGTCAGATCCTATTGGATGGGGAGGAATGGGTTTTTTGGTGAACTTAACACTTTTGGTCACTTTTTGCAAAAATGGTAAATTTTCCCGTAGCCTCGGAAAGTTTGAAATTGTCGATTACGGAAAAAGTGGAAGTTTTTGTCCCAGGCTGCACAAGTTCAATTGGGACACTTGGGACCTGAAAAGCTGAATCGGTAGAAAAATTCAAAAGCATGAGAGTGGGATGGCGGAGAAATTTGTGTTTTTGAGCCTCTGGTAAAAAAAAGTGAAAAGTTAAAAAGTGACCCACAACCCCGATCAGGCTATAAAGGGAAAAAGTCAAAGTTGAAGCCCGCAGAGAAAAGTCAAAGTTGAAGCCTACAGGGAAAAAGTCAAAGGTGAAGCCCACCATTGAAAAGTCAAAGCGTGAGAGTGGGTCGGCAAAGAAATTTGTGTTTTTGAGCCTTTTTCCAAAAAGGTTTAAATGTTTAGAAAAGAGTTGCGACCCCATCTCCAACTAGAACGTGCCACGTGTCCTAGTCAAATCAGAGCAGCGAGCCGAAAGAGGAAATTGATTTTGAGCCTTTTTCCAAAAAAAGGTTAAAATTTTGAGAAAAGGGTCATGATCCCATTTCCAATAAGAATGTGCCACATGTCTAAGTTGAAAATTCAAAGCGAGGCTGTGGGCCAATTTGTTATGAATTGCCAAACCTCATGAAAAATCACAAAATGTGAAAGGATTCCCCCACAACCACTCCAATCCCTTCTTGCCACATGGATGACCCAATTTCAGAGTTAGAGGAGAAAATCAAATGCTTTATATTTAAACTGGTAAATCGAATGTAACAGTTGCTTTGCAAGATTTGGTTTTTAACCCGCCATGAGTGTTTTCTTCACAACAAAGGAATTTGAAAAGGCGATGAGGATTTGTGAAGTTGTAACAGTTGCTTGCGAAGAATATAATAGCTTCTCAATGTCATTCCAAGGGCTGGTGATTGATTTCAAAAAGACCAGAGTGCTCTGTACCTAGAAAAGAAAGAAAACACCATACTTCTTCTATTTTCCCTTCTCCTTAGATTTTCCTCTATTCTCAACGCTCTGTATAAATTCTGCTTTAGCTTGATAATAAAAGAAGGAATTTTTCCTCTTTAACTCGAGGGATTGTTTGGTACCTTGTGACCAATGAATTTCATTCGGTCTTGTAGCTTCTCCTACATATTTGTTTTTCTTCTAACTATAAATGCATGCAAATGAAATTTCTAATTAATGTGTGTGGGCATCTGATATTCTACTCACAACATTAGTTTTCTCCTACCTCCATTTCCTCTCCCCTTCCCTTTCCAAGAAAAAAATTTCTTCTCTAGCGAAACATTGCAAGAATTTCCACAGAGGTCGTGGAGTGTCCCCGTTGGATCTCTGGTCAAAATGCCACCATTGAAACCCATCTTTCATGCATGCACCTACGGAATTTGCACCGTTCAAGTAGAGGGACTTAGATTCCCATAACGTTGGCTTGAAACCCACCAATTTGTCCATAAGAAAAAATTTCTCGCCAACAGTTTTTGGCACCCACCGTGGGGGCAAATTTTGCAACATCTCGCACCTAAAAACGACCTCAGGGTCATAAAAAAAAAGATTCTAGAAGAAAAGTTTCTGTAGATTGAACAATCACACAAACTACATGAATGTAAATCATGGCTATTTTGGGAAATCCTCCTGTTGAGAGACCTGATTTACTCTTTCACATCCAAGAAGATATTGCTTGATCCAAGTAAAGCTATTTGGCATAATACATAAAGTGTCAATAAATACTTCATTTCTATAAGGATTATGTACCGGAAGAGGAACGTGTTGTCAAATTGAAAAGGCGAGACAAATTCCAGCACCCCAGAGAAGAGCATAAACTTTCAAGTCGGGCTGATAGAAGATACACACAAATGAGGCAAGGAGGAAAAATTGATCCCACATTTGAAGATCTTGAAAGAGAGGTAGTTGTTGAAGAGGAGATAAGGGCTCAACTTGAAGAAATAGAAAGACTCCAAATTGAAGTAGAAGAAAGAGTAGTAGTAGAAGCAGCCTTAGCAAGACTGGAGGATAGAAACAAGAATAGAATGGGTGATCATGAGCATGAGGAACGTAGGCCTAACATACCATGGGGAAGAAATACCGGTCCACTGGCTCTTGCTCAACCACTCCATGAGCTCCCAAGAGGCTCAAGAAAGAACTTCCCAAAATTCAAAGGGGATGGTTCTCAACTCCCCGAAGAACATGTTGCAACATTCATCACTACTTGTGGAGTGTTGGGAGTTGAAGATGAAGATGTTTCAGTTAGGCTCTTTATGGAGTCACTCCAAGAAAGATCTGCTGAATGGTTCTACATGTTGCCCCCAAGATTTGTCACATGCTGGGAAGATATAAGAAGTGCATTTGAACATAGGTTTAACAAAGCACAAAATATTTTCGAGGATCTACTTGGTCCAATTGGTTCAGATGAAGAAGGAGACCTTTGAATCAATGAGATATTTTGTAGCAAGGTATAATAGGTTGAAAAGAAGGATCCCAGAAGATGTGGTGCCCCCTGAAAATAACTTGAAAAGGTTCTTCATCAGTGCTTTTCCATCGAATTTGGTTTCTTCCTCAAAAGAGCCCAACCAAGAACATTGAGGGAAGTTCAAGACTTTGCAATTAAACTGGTGATGATCTAATTCTTTCTAGAAAAGTGAAAGGACCAAATGGGAAGCAAAAGGTCGAGTTTAAATTCGAGTCACCACTAATCTAATGTTCCAAAAAATGTCAAATGACCTAGTTGCTTTGAAGAAGCAGCTTTCACAAATCACAATGAGGAATGCTCCAAGGAGACCAAATCCTCCTGATAGACCAATAATTTCTCCACCTCCTCGTAGGCTTTCTCTTGAAGCACCACCAGTCAATGCCATCTATGACACTAGGGAATTAGAAGAAGGAACATACATTGAGGAAACTGAAGAAGAAAGCATGGATGACTATGAAAACTATCTTGAAATTGAAGAGGTTGGCATGCACAATGGCCTGATTGAATACATTGATGATGAGGAGGAAGGTGATGAAGAAGCTCTAAGTTTTTCATGTGCTATTTTCACTCATGCACAATCCAAGAATGGTGTTTCAGCCTCAACAGTTACAACTGAGAGTAGGAAGAACAAATAAGATAGCTCTTCAAAGCCTCCACTAAACAAGATCATCAGCAGGGGATCACCATTACCACCTTCCATGGAATCAGCTAGAGAGAAATAAGATTCACCGGTCGTCGAAGGATCACACTTTCGCTGTTCCAAGTAAGTTATTTGATTCTTCTCCCAACTCGAAATCCGTTAAGAGAAATTCTCTTCTAAATGTTGGTTCTGCAAGAACATCTAAATTTAAATCAAAGGCTACACCCACATCTCCTTCCAAGCCAATTGCTACATTTGAAAAGGAGAACCCAACACCAAAATTAATGACAAATCTACCATTTAAGTCCTCATCTACCATAACTTCATTTGAATTTGTAGAGCATGCTAGCAAAACCAAAGTCTGGCTCTCTGAAATTGAATACCTACAAACACATCTTGCCCAATTTGACAAATTCATCAAGGCAGTCCGGTGGTAACTCTACATCCCCAATATCTAATTCTAAAGGCTTACTTCCCACACCATCCACACCATCTTCTCAAAACATGCTAGCCCTCAGTGCCTCCACCACCAACAGAGTTGATCCTTTTTACCTGTCACTTCTCATCAAAGGTTTCCAGCTGAACAATTGCATTATAGATTTTGGAGCCTTAGATAATGTGATGCCAGCAAAATTTGCAAATTCTCTTGGCCTCACTTTGACTCGGTAAATGGCACATGCTACTCAATGGAATCCAAACAAGTTCCATTGGTAGGAAGGATTAAGGATGCTCAAGTTGCACTAGTTGATTACCCTAATAAGAAGATACTCTTGACCATTTTGGTGGCAGACATCCCAACATATTTTGGTATGTTATTGAGTAGAAGTTTTTGCAGAGATATAGGTGGAGAAATAAAAATGGATTGGTCATCTGCAACTATCCTAGTGAAAGGAGAAATGAAGAAGCTTCACTCAGTCATAAAAATGAAGTTCATATTAAGGAATAATGATGATCCAAGAGCTAATATCCTTTTTCAAGATTCTGGGCTTGGAAATTACCTTCTTACATCACAGAAGGAAGAGGACTTGCCACTTCTCATGGAGGAAGAAGAAGATTGAATCGGATAATGGAGTTTGATGGCGAGTCATTCCAGAGCGAGTTCGGGAGCTGGTGTAGTATTATACTCTCCCTCTAATGAGGTATATCATTTTTCCTACAAGGTGCAATTTGACAATACAAAAATACAACAGAGTATGAAGAATTACTCTTAGGCATGAATATAGTAGAGGACATGGGAATCAAGAAGTTGAGATGCAAAGGTGATGTAGAGGTTGTGCTAAAGCATGTCTGCCAACAATATCAGGTGAAAAATCCCAGACTCAGGAACTATAGAAATAAAGTGTGGGACTTCATTGAATCCTTTGATACATTATCCATTGAAGCTATCCCTAGGGAGCAGAATGAAAAGGTTGATTGTCTAGTAGTGTCGACTTCCTTAGTGACACCTCATACTTCTTTTGGAAAGGATAAAGTGACCATTGAGATGGTGTTCGGACCCAACGTACTTGCACAATGTAAATCAGCGTGGTCTTCAATGATGACAATAAGATCCTAACCTTCTTAGAGCAAAGGGATAACTTCAATAATATTTTCTTTGAAGGAATTGAAAACCCACACCATGAATCAGTCCCCAAAGAAGAGAAGGAAGTAATTGAGGGAATTGATGAAGAGAGAGTAATCAAACTGAAAGGAAACAAAATCCCCAAAGGCCTAGTTTCTTTAGAAGACCTCTTTGACAAGCATGATAGGTTCATCCAGGAGAAAGAAAAATAGTCTTTTCGGTGTCCATCTTATTTTGATCAAGAAAACATTGGCACTTCAAAGAATCCAAGGATGGTTAACATTGGTAAATGCTACTCACCAGAAGAGAAGAGAAAGTTTGTTGCTCTGCTAAAAAGTAATCAGATGTCCTGGCCTATTCCTATGATGAACTCAAATCTTTTCAGCCAAAGGAAATGCATCACTCCATTCCTTTAAAGCAAGGAGCTAAGCCCTTCAGGAAAAAAAAAAAGGCCCTACAATTCAAAGATTGCCAATGTTATCAAAGAAGAGGTGAAAAATATGCTTAATGCTAGAATCATCTTCCCCATCCACCATTCAATATGGGTGGCTAACATTGTACCAGTAAGTAATAAGAATGGGGAAATAATGATTTGTGTAGACTTCCGAAATATGAATCAGGCATCTCTCAATGAAAACTACCCTCTCCCAATCATGGATCATATTTTTCAAGCAAATCACTAGATCTTAAATGCTTTCTTTGCTTGATGGATTCTCAGGGTATAACCAAATCAAGGTGGCAGAAGAGGATTGCAACAAAACAACCTTCACAACACCTTGGGGCACTTTTGCCTACAACAGAAGGCATTTTGGCTTGATCAATGTTGGAGCCACTTTCCGAGAGCAATGGACTTCGCCAAATATTTGAGACATTGCATTGTTATTTACCTTGATGACCTCAAGGTTTTTCAAAGATGAGGGGAGATCATCGCTGTCATTTAGAGCAAGTCCTTGCGAAGGTGTAGGAAACATGGCATTTCTCTAAATCTAAAGAAGTGCATTTTGGAGTCACAAAAGGTAAGTTGTTGGGACACATTGTCAACAAACATGGAACACACATTGATCTGGAGAGGGTCAGAGCTATCCAATCACTAGCCTTACCAACCAGCAAGAAGGGAGTTCATTCATTCTTTGGAAAGGTAAACTTCCTTCGTCATTTTGTGCCTGAGTTTTCTAAATTGACTAAGCATATAAATTCCATGATGAAGCCTCAAGCAAGTTTCAAGTGGAATAAGGAAGGAAAAACAACATTTGAGGAGATCAAGAAAGCCATTACCAAAGCTCCAACTCTTGTATCTCCAGATTTCAACAAGGAGTTCATCATGTATTGTTATGCATCAGAACATACACTCTCTGTTATCCTTATTCAGAAAAATGATGAAGGTTTGGAAGCACCCATTGCTTTCATGAGCTGTCCTTTAAAAAATCATGAGCTAAAGTACAACCAATTGGAGAAACATGCCTACGTAGTGGTCAAAGATGTTAAAAGTTTTAGATTCTACATTCTCAATTCCCATACAGTGGTGATGGTCCTGGAAGTGCAATCAAGTCCATTTTAACTCAACAAGATCCTAGGGCTAAGAGAGGAAGTTGGATTGCAAAGACCCAAGAGTATGACTTGGAGATTAGACCCTCTAATATGGTAAGAGGAAATGGTTTGTGCAAATTGATTGTTGAAGATGAAGCTCTCAAGGCTCATCGGGAGAAAAGGATGGTGTTTTCTCAACTTGTTTAAGAGACAGTCCACAGTGCTCTTTGTCACCACTACTGATGAGTGGTATGCTAACATTGCTTACTACCTCACTTATGGAGAATTCCCTCCTCATATTGATTACAAAAAAGAAGGACACTCAAGCTAAAGGCAACCAAGTTTGTGATCTAGAATCATGCACTTTACAAGAGAGGCCTAGATGGTTGTTTCCTCAGGTGTGTAGATAAGGAGTAGCAAGAAAAGTTGTTCAGAGCATATCATGATCAAGCTTGTGGTGGACATTTCTTAGCAATGGTCACCGCACATAAGATCCTTAGAGGGAGATATTATTGGCCCTCCATATTTGCAGACACTCAGGATTGGGTTTCCAAATGCAAAGCATGCCAACAATTTGTTGGAAAGCCACAACTAGCTACATTACCACTCAGTCCTTTGGTGATTGAAGAACCATTTTAGCAATGGGGGCTAGATTTCATTGGTGTTTTGAATCCTCATTCTGGTGTAGGGAATACTTATGTACTCACCGTAATGGATTACTTTACTAAATGGGTGAAGCCATCCGGATCAAGCTAGCTCAAAACAGTCTGCAACTTCATCAAGGAGAACATCATTGTTAATTTTGGAATACCACAGAAAATTGTTGTAGACAATGCCACCTATTTATCTTCCAAAGAGCTCACAGAGTTTTGTTATGGCTTTGGAATCTCCCTATCCCACTCTTCTAACTACTACCCATAGGGAAATGGGCAAGTTGAGTCAAGCAACAAGAACATTGTGACCATTGTTTGCAAGTTGGTAGATGAGAATCAAAGGAACTGGCACAAGAAGTTATATGATGCATTGTGGGCCGATAGGATCACTCCTAAGAAGGAAATAGGTATGTCACCTTTCCAAATGTTGTATGGAGTTGAGGTAGAGATTCCCCTCACAATTGAGATGCCAGCTCTCAAGTTGCTGCAAGAAATAGAAGATGGTCAATACAAAGACTCCATTGATAAGAGGATCCTCTTCCTGGAGAAGCTGGAAGAAAGAAGATGCCAAGTGGTGGATAGAATTAAGGAGCATCAGTTGAAAGTGAAGAAATTTTTTGACAAGAAGACCAAAGCAAGGAATTTCAAAGTTGGAGATTTTGTCCTGCTATGGGACAAGAGAAGAGAACCAAAGGGCAGCCATGGAAAGTTTGATTCATTGTGGCTGGGCCCATTCCAAATTCATGGAGCTTGTGGTGAGAATTTTTTCTCCTCTCATACTTGGATGGAACGCCATTGGAATTTCCTCGAAGCGAAATACTTGAAACTATATCATCAGTGAAAGCAGGTTGTCCCCCGCCTTGTACCATAGGTGTTTTCGTAGGTGTGTTTTTCCCTTTTCTGTTGTGTGGTTTTCATTTAGTTTTTTTTGTGCGTGTGTATGTTTCCTCCTTCTTCCATTCTCTCTCGAATTGTACATGAATCTACAAGTCCCAATGGATAAGGCACTAGTCAACGTAATATGTTTTGAAACTTGAGATTCTGGATCCTCATGTTGTGCCCTAGCCACGCCCTATTCATTCCATGTCCCCAAGTTAGAGCCAGCTGTTGTCTCCTGAAATCTACTCGGTGTTTTCATATAAAAATTTAAAAAATTTGATCTCATGCCCTTTGTTGGTGTTTAAGCCAAGTTAGAGATTCAAGAAATTAGCAAAAGTCATTCCCTAGAGCTGTTTAAACCTCTATTTTGCTTGTTTTTAGAAATCCTCCATTTCCCAGTCTGTGCACGTAATATCCTCTTTGTAACCTCCTTTTTTTATTGAATTTTTCTCTTGATCTATGGCCTAGGTTTTCAAATCACTTGTTTTTTCCTCCATGCCTCTCGGTTCGCGAAGAAAATTCAAAAATTGGATTGAAAATGATGAAGTTCTCTTCCTCCGCGTATTTTCCACAGTCGGGATGACGGGTGTCTTTTCCCTATCAAATTTTGGCCCCAATTAATGTAGGTACGTGGTTAGATCCTATTGGATGGGGAGGAACGGATTTTTTGGTGAACTTAACACTTTTGGCAAAAATGGTAAAATTTCCCCGCAACCTCGGAAAGTTTGAAATTGCCGATTACGAAAAAGCGGAAGTTTTGTCCCAGGACTTGTTATCCCGTGAAATTGTCAAGGGCAATTTTGACGATAACCCTACCGAAATTTTGCTCGGTCCCTCGTCGGGACTCTTTGCGTTCGAAACGTTGCAAAAATCCCTTTTCGGGAAATCTAGTTTTCCGAACTTAGCCATTTTTGGGATTTTTTGGTCGGGCGCACATAGTGTCTATGCAACATAAAGTATTCATGCGCCCCCTTTCAATCCTTTGGCACATGGTTTGAAGTGTCAACACGCATTTTGGTGTGCCTCACTATGTTGTGCCTTTCTTGCATGTGCCAAGGCACACACGCCTTCATGTCAACAATACTTTCGTTGCGCCACTTTTGGTGCGCCAAGGGCGCACATATTCTTGTGTTAACAAAACTTTCGGTGCGCCAAAGGCGCACATAACTTCGTGTTGACAGGTATTTTGATGCGCCAAAGGGCACATGCTTTCTTGTGTCGACAACACGTTTCATGTGCCACTTGAAAAAGTGGGTGGCACATTTATTACCACCTCACCTATATATAGGCGCATCTGCACTATCATTTTCATCAGTCAAAATCACGTGATTTTCTCTTCCCTCTGTACCTATCAGCGCACCTGCCCTGTCATTTTCGAATCACTTCATGGACCCGGTTTCACACTTCTCCATTATATAATCCTGGTGAGAGGTCCTCATTTCTTTTGTGTGTTTTGTGTTTTGGTTTTTGGTTGCTTGTTGGTGTGGATTGGGTTAAATAAGACTGTGAAATCATGAACTCAACCCCCTCCTTGTTGTTTTTCTCTATTCTTCCCCATGCATTTCCCCCTCTTTCCAGATCTGTTGGTAAAGGGGACTCTGTCCTAAAAGATTGCTTGAAACTCTCATTTTTTAGCTTCTTCATCACCCAAAGATATCCTTAAAAAGAAGCTTAAATGCGTGTAACCCCTCAGAGAAAGAATCAAGGCTTGAAAATAAGACACTGTTATCTCCTCTTTTGGCGCATCTGTCACCCTTGCAACATGATAAACAGTCGTGCCAATGGCACACATACCATGCCTATTACATAAAGAACAGATGCACCCTCATGGCGCACTTCCCTTGCTTGTTACAATTTCCTTTCCTCATGCCCTCTTGGCGCACCCCCTGCATGTAAGCAACATTAAATTTATATGCGCTAAGTACAATTGTTAAAAAGTGCAAAGCGCATCCATTGTTACAACAACATCATGTTATGCAGACTTTCCATGCACCGCGCTAAGTTCCCTGTGGCGCATGAAAAAATGATGTTACACGCATTAAACTTGTGCCCTTTGGCGCATCCTGTACCCATGTAACATGAAAAATATCCGCGCCCTTTATAAAATGCATACACATGGCGCAGTGCACTTCTACTTGCAACAACAAAAATGTAACCTGCAATACCCATGCGCCATGCGCCCTTTGGCGCTGATTTATCCCTTGCAGCAGCCCTTTCCTATGTGCCATATTATTTAGCCCTGTAACCTGTAGTATTCATGCGCCCTGCGCCCTGAGGCCTTAAAATCACTAACTCTTTCTTCTGTTGACGCTTTAATGGAAGATCAAACAGCTGATATGACTTTATTGCGTTGGGTTTCACTTCTTATTCTTGTAGATCAACAACTGAGTTCAGAGCCACATATGTCAACATCAAGCAAGAAACCCACCAAATCTAAGGGTAAAGCCAAGCTCACAGAAGAAGAAATGAAGTATAAATATCAAAGGGTCAGGATGCCCGAATCCCAAGCAGAGTGTGACCTAGACATCAGAGACTCAGAACTGGGTCATATTGATATGGAGGATTTCTGGGCCAGAACCCAGAGGGTCACAAGAAGTCCATGGATGGACAAACTGATGGGTAGTGCACTACATTTTGCTGGTGGGATCCCAGTTAGTGCTGTAAACAATGAGTTTGTGATGGTAGTAGCCCGCTACACAACAAAGTTACAGATGTGTCCATAATGAGAAGGGCAAGGTCATAATCAACCTCACTTCCCGCCACTTTGAAATAATGCTCGGCATTCCTCATCACCGGCACTTTGTGGCCGTAAGCCAGGAAGATTGCATAAAGGCTTGGGATGACAATAAGAATACGTGTATGCAGATTGATGAACGAAGTATACCTCAAGAACAAAAAGGTGGTTACTGATGGCCACAAGTCATTCATCGCAGTGACTTTTCAGAGGAACTCAATGATACAATCACGTTCCTGAGCAGAGTGTTTGGGCTTCCTGATGCCCATTACTTTCACAAGTGGATGCTGAGGTACCTAGAAATGATGAACAAAAATGTGCCAGATCAACACTTTGAGTGGGCGAAGATCATAAGCAGCATAATATCTAAGCAGCTCCAACAACTTACCACAACAGGGAAGTTCTATATGAAATCCTACGTAGTCTATGCTGCGGCTTTAGAGAGAGACTATCCAGCTCTAATGCGGTGTGGGGTTTGGCCCCAGGTTAAGATATATGAATACTATCCAGAACTGAAGCTGGAAAATAGTATTCCCCAGTTCACAAAGATCAACGATGCCTTCTTCTACGACATCATCTACCTTTTGAGGCTGAATATGACTCACGGTCGTACGACCAAGAGCATCGTAGCAGCTACAGAGAAATGGGGGCCCTGTTCACTCAATTACCCACCTTCACTTATCTCGAGGGCAGTCAACTTCTTAGGGGAAACAACCAAATTGCCGAGATATGCCGGCCCCAAGTTGATCCTGTTGGAGATGTCGAGACAACTTATCACCTACCATGAGAAGTGTCTCAAGAGAAAGAAGGGTGGAACTCCTTTCCCCCTCACAATGGGCAAGTATACTTGTCTCTCTCACCATAAGGCGAAGGACATGTTTGCAGAACTGGAGCTGCTAAATCTAAAGCATAACTTCCCAACAAGGCCCAATTTTGACCCAAGAAATTGTCTCCCCAGGGATAAAATCGATCCGATCCACATCCCTCAGATCGAGGATATTTACAATGACATATATCATGAGGTCGATCTCAGGAGGAAGGATCATTACCGCTTGGCCTTAGCAGAAATCATCCAGTACGGTGTGGCCATCATCCCAAAAGGCTATCAAACTGTTGATCAAGAAGTTGATCAGGTATATCTTGACACAAATGGGGACGATTGGCCTTTCGCGGTGATCGACAGAAACAAAGCTCCTCAAACAATAGAGGAAAGGGTCAAGGAAACTCTGCGAAGAACAGAGAACTGGTGCCGAATGAATGGTTTCATCTACCTCGGAGTTGATTTCATCACATCTCCGTTAGGCAACGCACCTCCTCGGTCAAAATAGCTACCAAAGGGAAAGAGAAAGGAAAAGAGGGTGAGTCAGGCTCCACCCAAGAGGAAGCTCCTGAAATTCCTCCTTTCGCTTCACAAGAATGGGTTGTAATCACGGAAAGCCCAGAAGAAGAAGCAGCGGAAGACGTTCCAATAAGCACATCCACTCAGGGTGTTTCCGCGCCTACAACTATTGAGGTCCCTTCTGTCCCTTCTCCCTCTCCTCCTTCCCCTCCTCATGTGACCCAAGCGACCATTCCTTTTGTTGTATGCTCTCCCCCGTTTTCTATTGTTCCCCCTGCCTCATCATCCATCTTCTCTTCTCTCACGGAGCAGTCCCCCACCATTTCTTCTCTCATTTCTCAGCTCCCTTCCATGTCTGCCTCCCCTGCAGTATCTCTTCCTCCCGTGAGCACTTCCTCGGCCTCCCTCTCGATGCCACCTCCAAGTGTCCCCACGTTCTTTCCCTCTACTACTGCAGCTGCTCCCTTTTCTACTTCCGGCCCTTCTCCCATAAGTCCAATCTAGATCTCCCAGCACCTGAGTCAACAGAAGAGGAAATTTCCCATCACACCGATGGACTTCTCTGTCATCCCATCAAAAGGGGCCAAGAAGCAAAAACCTATAACCCGCTTCTCTCAGAGTGCATCAAGGGAGAGAGTAATGGAGATTGCATACCCCAATCCTTTGAAGGATAAAAGGATCTGTCTTCGATAGATTACACAGTGACTCAAGTCACAATGGGGACATCTTCAGAAAGCCTGTAGGGAGAGGCCCTATCTGTAGTTGACGCTCTTTGCAAAAAGCTCCAAGAAGCAAAGGAAGAGAAAAGGCTATTGAAGGAGCAAAATAAACATCTTCTCCACGCCTTGCAGAAAATGGGTAGTGCACCTCCCACAACTGCCGCCGAAACTCCTGAGCCTCTGAGCCAGGATAAAATTAATGAATATGCCAAGATCGGCGAGCAGGGTATGGTAGTTTCCACCTGGAGGAGCCAAATCCTCAAGGAAAGCGAGGGAGTGATCGCAAAGTTCACCGGTTTGTACCAGAATATCAATCGGACAAACAGAAATCCAGGGGTGATAGCAAGACCCATCTCCGAAAAGATGGATCATGCCAGGATGCAACACGAGACATTTCAGAAAATGCTTGACTGTTAAGTCGAAGATCTGGTCAACTTTGGCATTTTTGGACACCCAAGAGCCCTCAATAAAATCCTTTCTACTCTGGATTATCGGGTGGATCAGCTAGAGTTCGTCCTGGAGAAGATCGACAAAGTAAAGGAAGAAGCCCTGGATGCAATGCATCAAATGGAGCAGATTGTTCTGAGAATGTCTCCAGGGTTGCTCTCTTCTTCTTTCAACTTAAGAAAGGTTGAAGAAACTATTCAGATCTTCAAGCAGATCGTTCCACAGGGGCTGGGACTAGAGGTCACGTTCGACGCAGAATCCATCAACAACCTGCTAGTGTGTTGCGACTTCATTGGGTACCTGATAGAGGCAGAGAATGATTATTCAAAACTCCCAGAAAAGCTCACAGACGAGCGGGAGACTTGCGAAGCTATCAGCGATCGACACAAGGATCCTTCCAGGATCAACTTCAACCCATGATTAGCAAGTTCATGGAGTACCGTGCCCAGTTCCACATCTCATCGCCCGAGCAAAGCAAAATCAAGATACCCCCTTTCAGCCATGGGACGACGATGAATAGTTTCCTTCTTCCCGACTTTCTCCTTGTAAATTATCCAAAATTTGTTGACACAAATGATGACATCATCCATGTTGCACCATGGGATGATGTCATCCACCAAAGTTGTCAAAAGTCAACAAATGACTTTGTAATCTATTGTAAGATATTTTGTAATTAAGTGGTTTGTTTTCTTTTGTCTTCTTTTCTTCTCTCCTTCTATATATACTTGAATACTTGTTGTATTCAAGGGAGTGAATATCTTTTAGATGAAAAATAGAAGTGAGAAGAAAAGGCTTTGTACCTTTTGTAACAGAAGAAGATATTAATGCAAATATTAAGACTTTGTCTTTGAATATGTGTTTTATGAGCATCCGATCTTTCTTATGTCAGATCTATGTGTTTATTCTGTTGAATCTATCTCTACTTTTTTGTCATTTATTCATCAGTATTGCTTTATTCATTTATGTAAGTAAGTTTGGCTTTGTTTACTACCAATCCCAAAACATAAACCTTCTGACCTTTCTGCTTTGGAATTCATTTCTTTTCTCCTTCGGATCTGATCTTTCTTCATCTTCTCTTTCATTCCTTTCTTTTCGTTTGAAACACCCCTACTGGGATGAGATCCCAAACCCCGAAGGTAGAATATTGTGAGACTTGCATAGATTCCTGCTGGTAGAATAGCAATAAACCAGTTTCACTTTGCTGACTCAAAGAGGGGCTATGCCCTGCACACTGTTGGCTCGTCTATCCATAGATCTGCCCAAGCGACAGATTTTCAAACCAACAGTTTTTGGCGACTCTACTGGGGATCGAATAGATCTATCAGATCTATGATGGTGGTATGATAGAAAATCAGTAAAAATCAAAAAAATCACTACCTGTTTGCAAATTTTAACTTTTGTCCAAAATCCAAAATTTTTGCAAAAGTAACCCAAATTGAAAATTTTCTTCTGAGATCCATAGATCTGGCCTAGTTGGAGATCTTTAGTTCGCTGAGTTTTTATAAAAATCTGTATTTTTCCGTAGATCTGAGTTTTTGACAGTTTACCAAAATTTTCAAACTCTTCAAAAGTCAGTTCGAAGATCCGAAAATCAGCTTACTAAATTAACCATTATTTTATCCTCGTTGTTCTTTATCGTTAAACCGCAATCGGTTTTTGAAAAGAGGGATAAAATTTTAATATTCAGAAAAGTACATGCTGCTGATTTTTGTCAGAAAAATCAGAAAATCAGCAAGTACAACCAAAAAGAGTTTTTAAATCTGCTCACCATATTGCAGATCAGGAAGGTACACTGGCGGTGAACCATTTACTCGTAGCAGGAAAGCTCGTGGAGAAGTTGATCCCACCTTTGATCTGCTCCAAAGGCATAACTTCAGTATTACACCAGCACGCTTCTCATCACTGAGCTCGGCTGACCGGTCATCCAGGAGTGTCTCACCTCCACGAAGGAAGAATCTCTCGCAAGGGGCATCCACATCCCTTTGCAGTGCTTTATTACTTAGTGGAACTGTATACTACCAGCCGTGTTCTTTTTCCACCCGTCCATGGCGGCGGTACCATGGGGAAATGCTATGGGTCCCCTGCTTTGCCACATCCTCGCTCACACGCTCCCACATGGAAACCGAAAGAATTTTCCTAAATTTGACGAGAGCGGGAACTAAAGCACGGATTCACACATATCTAGCATTCATCATGTCATGCAGTATCCTAGATGTGACCCATGAAGATGTGTCGGTTCGCCTTTTTCTGGAAACTTTACAAGGGCCCGCAACAGAATGGTTTCAGCATTTGCCGGCCGGATCTATTACCAGTTGGGCCACCTTGCAGGATGCTTTTGAAGACAGGTACAAGCCTTCGGAAGATGCATTTGCATTGTTATCATAGATCACTCACCTAAAGAAGGAGACCAATGAGACCATGCGCGATTTTATCGCCAGGTTCAATGCATTAATCAACCGTGTGCCTGTTGCCATGCTTCCAACACCAGAAAATCAGAAGTGTTTCTTCGTGAACGCTATGAGTTCGAAAGTAAGTTTCTTACTCCTACAAGAACAAGTAGCTACCTTGATTCTCACCCAGCCCTCTGCCATCCGAATTAAAGATAATTTGTTAATATCTGGTGAATTAAAAAGGGAATCATCCAAGCCTAAATCTTTGGGCCCTTCTCCCGCTACTTCATCTGATCCGGCATTTCAAAAGATGGCGAATGACTTACTCGCATTAAAGAAGCAGTTAGCCCAAGCTTCCCCCAGTTCCTCATACAGGATATCCCACGGAGGAATTTCATTTCCAACAATGTCCCACAAAGGCCGCGCTTGCCTGCAATTGCTCCGCGGTTGGCACTTGAGGCTCCTCTGGTCAACGCTTTAGTCGAAATCGAAGAAGAGGAACAAAATTACGAAGAACCTTCGTCTCAAGGCGAAGATGATCAAGATGTCGGTGAACCGACTGGCGACTCTACTATTGGGTATATGGAATTTGATGAGGAAGAATCTGATGAAGAAGAGGGTACACAGGGGTATGCAAGTGGACAATCATATGCTATTTTTACCCGCTCACAAGGAAAAGAAGCAGAGGTCGCTGCCGATGTGCGGAGAGAGAAAGCCGTGTCAAACGTGCCTCCAACCATTGCTAAAAGAGGTAATCCTCTTCCTACTCAACCCCCTGTTAAGTCTTTTACAAAGAAAATTTTCCCCCCCATCTCTCCTCCAAATCAGCCTTCTTCTATGAAGACCCGGTAATCCTACCCTACCATCGTGAAGTGAGGGACTCATTCCTTCACCAGCTCAACCCTTGGCCACGTTTGACATCATAGATCATGCTAAAAAGACCAAGATCCAAATGTCTGAAGCCGAGTATCTTCAATCGAACCCCGAACAACTTGTAAGGTTGACCAAGTATATTCAAAGTCAAGCTGTCATATCTCCCCAGATTTCCCTAAAAGGAATCCTTTCCACTCCTCCTGCATCCCACATAAATGTTGCTTCGACTTCTGCATCAGGCAAGATAGAACCTTTCTATCTCTCCCTCCTAATCAATGGCCACAAGTTAAGTAACTGCATAATTGATTCTGGAGCTTCCGATAACGTCATGCCGGCAAAAGTCGCCCACGCTCTGGGCCTCACCCTTACCAAGCCTTTTGGTAGATGTTATTCCTTGGAAACCAAGCAGGTTCCGCTGATTGGTCAGATCAAAGATGTGCGCAGTTCGCATTTGCAGCGTTCCCAGAGAAAAGAGTAAAGATGACCGTCCTCAGTGCTGACATTCCAGCAGCCTACAGAATTCTGCTGGGAAGGAGCTTTTGTAGTGAAGTTGGTGGGGAGATTCATATGGACTGGTCCAAGGCTAGAATCCCCGTCAAAGGTGTAATGCAGACATTGGAGCCAGAATCACAAAAGAAGTACTTGGTTACTAACTCTGAGGACCCCAAAGCCCAAATTCTTTTCAAATCATCAGGAATGGGGAACTATTTCTTGTCTACCGAGTCTGACAAAATGGTTGTTCTCGTCCAAGAAGAAGATCTTAACAAGATCTGGACTTTGCAGTTTGATGGCAGCTGCAGCAACTACTAGTGGATGTGGCGCCGGAGCCGTGCTAATATCTCCCGAAGGGGAGGTTATTCCTCTCTCTTTCAAGTTGTAGTTCTTCAACACAAATAATCTTGAGTACGAATCTCTGCTACTTGGCATGCAAGACGCAAAGGAAAGAGGGATCAAAAAAACACGAAAGTACAGGGGTGATGCGAGCTAGTCGTGAATTAATTTAAGAGCATATATCAAGTGAAGAATGAGAGGCTCGGGCATTACCGCAACGCAGTGTGTGGGACATCATCGAATAATTTGATGCTTTTTCAATAGAATCTATTCCAAGAACTCGAATGACATGGCTGATTCATTGGCCATTTCAAAGCATCCCTCATGCTCCTCACCCGAGTTTGAAAACGAAAAATACACCATTGAGGTGGTTTTCCGCCTGCGTGCCGATAATTCTCAACATTGGCAAGTATTCAACGATGACAATCAACTCATTGCCTTTCTAGAAAAGGCGGAAAATTTTAAGGAACTTCATTTTGAAGGATCCACTTCCATGTGTTGTGAATCAGTCACCGATCAAGACAATGGATCCGAAGGGAATGATAGAAAATGTTAGCTCAAAGGAAATAAAATTCCAAAGGGCCTGGTTTCTTTAGAGCGGTTGTTCGACAGGCATGATCGTTTTGTAAAAAAGAAAAGGCGAGATGATACTGGCTCCTCCCTAGAAACCGAACCGGTTAATTTAGGATCGGTAGAACATCCGTAGTTTGTAAACATCGGAAAATGTTGCACACACAAAGAAAAATGGAAGTTCATCAAATCATTGAAGAAATACATGGATGTATTGGCATGGTCCTACACCGATCTAAAGTATTTTAAGCCAAAGGACGTCCAACGCATGACATCCCGTTGAAAGAGGACGTCAAAGCCTTTCGCCAGAAGCAGAGGCATTATAACCCTAAGATCTCAGGTACTATCCAGCTGAAATTCAAAATGCTTTGGATGCGAGAATCATTTTTCCTATCCATCACAAAGACTTGGGTGGCAAACATTGTGCCAAAGTCTTGCAAGAAAAAACGGTGAAATACGCATATGCGTAGATTTTGAAACTCCGAATCGGGCTTCCTTAAAGAACAACTACCCACTTCCTATAATGGATCAAGTTCTACAAGCTGGATCGATCGAAATGTTGTCCATGATTGATGGTTTTTCAGGCTACAATCGATTGAAGTCTCACCAAGACCAATTTAAAACAACATTCACTACTCCGTAGGGCACGTTTGCTTATAAGCAGGATGCTTTTTGCCACGACCAATGCTTTGGCGCCACTTTTCAAAGGCCATGGACCTTGCATTCAAAGGTATGATGGGGAAGGTCATTGTGGTTTATCTAGATGACTTAACTGTGTTCTCTAAACAACGAAATAATCATTGTGATCATTTGGAGCAAGTATTGGCTAGGTGCCGAGAACATGGGATTTCCCTGAACCCAAAAAAGTCTGTTTTGGAGTTACAGAAGGAAAGTTGCTAGGACATGTTGTTAGCAAAGAAGGAATGAAGATAGATACTGAAAGATTTAAGGCTATTCAGAGCCTTACTTTGCCTACAAGCAAGACCGGTGTTCACTCTTTCTTCGGAAAGGTGAATTTTCTTAGCGTTTTGTTCCCGACTTTCTGAAAAGACTCGTCATATATTATATTAGACATGATGAAAGGGTCACCAACTTTCCGATGGAGTGAAGAAGGGAAGAGGTCGTTCGAAGAAATAAAAGCTTCCATTGCCCACGCGCCAGTCCTGGTATGTCCCAATTTCTCCAAAGATTTTATCATGTATAGCTATGCATCTGAGCATACTGTATCTGCCATCTTGATGCAAAAGAATTCTGAGGATGTTGAATCTCCGATTGCGTTCATGAGCTCTCCCCTCAAGCCTCACGAATTAAAAATGTCTCAGTTGGAAAAGCATGCCTTCGCCGTTGTCAAAGTAGTCAAAAACTTCAGGTATTACATTTTAAATTCTCATACAGTAGTGCTGGTCCCTGACACGGCAGTCAAGTCAATTTTAACTCAACAGGAGTTAGGAAGCTTGTGAGGAAATTGGATTGCAAAGGTCCAGGAGTATGATTTGGATATAAAACCAACCAAGTTGGTAAGAGGCAAAGGCCTATGTCAACTTATGGCCGAAAACCAAGGGTCAGAAGTTTCCGAAGGAGAAGATGATTACACCAATGAAGCACAAAGTCAGCTGGAGAAACCCGATTCACTACCTCTGGTCCTATTCGTCGCAACCAGCGATGAGTGGTATTCTGATATTGCTTTCTTCCTCACCTACAACGAATGCCCAGCTCACCTAACTGCAAAGGAGAAGCGCGCTATAAAGCTCAGAGCAGCCAAATATGTCATTTGGGATGACGGTTTATACAAACGCGGGATAGATGGTGTCTTCTTGCGATGTGTCGACAAGCCACAGCAGGTGAAGTTACTTAAAAGTTTTCATAATTCAGCCTGTGGAGGCCATTTCTCCTCTTCCGTGATGGCACACAAGATCATCCGAGCTAGGTACTATTGGCCGACGCTTTTCCAAGATACAGCTACCTGGGTAGCAAAGTGTGAGCCTTGCCCAGGCTTTTCGGCAAGCCCAGTTGGTGCTTTTCCCCTCAGGGCCGGTCGTTGTTGAACCATTTAGGTAGTGGGGGAATCAATTTTATCGGCGCACTCAATCCCCAATCGAGTGCCGAACACAGCTTATGTCCTAATAAAGCAACAGATTACTTCACCAAATGGGTGGAAGCCATACCTATCAAACATGCCACTTCCGAGGTTGTTTGCATTTTTATCAAAGAAAATATCATTGTCAGGTTTGGCGCTTCCAAACAAGATTGTTGCTGATAATGCTTCCAAATTTTCTTCACGAGAAGTCGTTGGTTTTGTTATGAATACGGAATAACTTTAGCTCACGCCTCGATTATTACCCTCGGAAATGGTCGGGTAGAATCCAAGAATAAAAAACTTGGTGACCATCATACGAAAGCTAGTGGATGAGAATCAACGAATGTGGCACAAGTACTTATACGATGCTTTGTGGGCAGACCGCATTACTCCCAAGAGATCTCTCGGTATGTCACCTTTTCAAGTGTTATATGGCACCGATGTCGAGCTTCCCATTTCTGCTGAACTCCCTGCTCTACGCTTGGCACGAGAAATCGAAGATGAGACTTTTCAAACTTCCCTTGAAAAGAGGATCATGTATCTAGCAGAGCTCGAAGAAAGGAGAGTAAGGGTGGTCGACAAGATCACCAAAATCAGAATCAGTCAAAAGATTGTTTGATAAAAAAGCTAAGCAGAGAGGTTTCCGTGTAGGAGACCTCGTCCTTTTGTGGGACAAACGAAGAGAGCCAAAGGGCATGCATGGAAAATTTGATTCTCTATGGAGAGGGCCTTTCAAGATCAAGTGGCTCAACGGAGAGAATAGCTTCTATCTCTCGTATCTGGACGGAACCGAGTTCTCGCTTCCTATAACAAGGAAAGATCTCGAAAATCTTCGTGAAGTAGAGCTTTCTCTCTTCTTTGTACATTTGCTTCATTACGTGTTTGTTTTCGTTGTGTGTTTTCTTTTGTTGGTTGTGTTTTTCCCTTTCAGGTCTCCCTTGTTTTTACTCTGTTGCCCAATGGATAGGCATGTGAGATCTGAGATTCTCTACCCCCGAGGTTTGCTCGGGATAGTCCCCAGAAGAGCCATCTGTTATCCCGTAAAATTGTCAAGGGAAATTTTACAGATAACCCTACCAAATTTTGTTCCGGTCCCTCGTCAGGGACTCTTTGCATTCGGAACGTTGCAAAAATCCCTTTCCAAGAAATCTAGTTTTCCAAACTTAGCCATTTTTGATCTTTTTTGGTCGGGTGCACATAGTGTCTATGCAACATAAAGTATTCATGCGCCCCCTTTCAATCCTTTGGCGCATGGTTTGAAGTGTCAACAGGCGTTTTGGTGCACCTCACTATGTTGAGCCTTTCTTGCATGCGCCAAGGCGCACGTGCCTTCATGTCAACAATACTTTCATTGCTCCACATTTTGGTGCACTAAGGGCGCACATATTCTTGTGTCAAAAAACTTTCGGTGCGCCAAAGCGCTTACATAACTTCGTGTTGACAGTATTTTGATGCGCCAAAGGGCACATGCTTTCTTGTGTCGACAATGACGTTTCATGCGCCACTTGAAAAAGTGGGTGGCGCATTTATTACCACCTCGCCTATATATAGGCGCATCTGCACTATCATTTTCATCAGTCAGAATCACGTGATTTTCTCTTCCCTCTATACCCACCAAGCCGCACCGCCTGTCATTTTCGAATCACTTCGTGGACCCGGTTTCACACTTCTCCATTATATAATCCTGGTAAGAGGTCCTCATTTCTTTTGTGCGTTTTGTGTTTTGGTTTTTGTTGCTTGTTGGTGTGGATTGGGTTAAATAAGACTGTGAAATCATGAACTCAACCCCCTCCTTTTTGTTTTTCTCTTTTCTTCCCCATGCATTTCCCCCTCTTTCCAGATCTGCTAGTAAAGGGGACTCTGTCCTAAAAGATTTCTTGAAACTCTCATTTTTTAGCTTCTTCATCACCCAAAGATATCCTTAAAAAGAAGCTTAAATGCGTGTAACCCCTCAGAGAAATAATCAAGGATTGAAAATAAGACACTGTTATCTCCTCTTTTGGCACATCTGTCACCCCTGCAACATGATAAATAGTCGCGCCAATGGCGCACATACCATGCCTGTTACATAAAGAACAGATGCGCCCTCATGGTGCACTTCCCTTGCTTGTTACAACCACTTTCCCGTGCCCTCTTGGCGAACCTTTGCGCATGTATGCAACATTAAATTTATATGCGCTAAGTACAATTGTTAAAAAGTGCAGCGCATCCATTGTTACAGACAACATCATGTTATGTAGAATTTCCATGCGCCGCGCTAAGTTCCCCTGTGGCGCATGAAAAAATGATGTTACACGCATTAAACTTGCGCCCTTTGGCGCATCCTGTACCCGTGTAACATGAAAAATATTCACGCCCTTTATAAAATGCATACACATGGCGCATGTGCACTTCTACTTGCAACAACAAAAAATGTAACCTGCCATACCCATGTGCCATGCGCCCTTTGGTGCTGATTTATCCCTTGTAGCAGCCCTTTCCTGTGCACCATATTATTTAGCCCTGTAACCTAAAGTATTCATACGCCCTGCGCCCTGAGGCCTTAAAATCACTAACTCTTTCTTCTGTTGACGCTTTAATGGAAGATCAAATAGCTGATATGACTTTCTTGCATTGGGTTTCACTTCTTATTCTTGCAGATCAGCAATCGAGTTCGAGCCACATATGTCAACATCAAGCAATAAACCCACCAAATCTAAGGGTAAAGCCAAACTCACGAGAGGAAGAAATGAAGTATAAATATCAAAGGGTCGGGATGCTCGAATCCTAAGCAGAGTGTGACCTAGACATCGAGAGACTCGAATCTGGTCATATTGATATGGAGGATTTCGGGCGAACCCGCAGAGGTCACAAGAAGTCCATGGATGGAAAAACTGATGGGAAGTGTGCTACATTTTGCTGGTGGGATCCCAGTTAGTGCTGTAAACAATGAGTTTGTGATGGTAATAGCCCGCTGCTACAACAAAGACACAAGATGTGTCCATAATGAGAAGGGCGAGGTCATAATCAACCTCACTGCCCACCACTTTGAAATAATGCTCAGCATTCCTCATCACCGGCACTTTGTGGCAAAAGAAGCCAGAAGATTACCTCAAGGCTTGGGATGACAATGAGGATCAGTGTATGCATTTGATGAATGAAGTATACCTGAAGAACAAAAAGGTGGTTACCCAATGGCGACAAGTCATTCATCGCAGTGACTTTTCAGAGGAACTCAGTGATACAATCATGTTCCTGAGCAGAGTGTTTGGGCTTCCTGATGCCCATTACTTTCACAAGTGGATGCTGAGGTACCTAGAAACGATGAACAAAAATGTGCCAGATCAACGCTTTGAGTGGGCGGAGATCATAAGCAGCACAATATCTGAGCAGCTCCAACAACTTACCACAACGGGGAAGTTCTATATGAACTCCTACGTAGTCTATGTTGTGGCTTCAGAGAGAGACTATCCAGCTCTAATGCGGTGCGGGGTTTGGCCCCAGGTTAAGATATATGAATACTATCCAGAACTGAAGCTAGAAAATAGTATTCCCTAGTTCACAAAGATCAACGATGCCTTCTTCTACGGCATCATCTACCTTTTGAGGCCGAATATGACTCACGGTCATACGACCAAGAGCATCATAGCAGCTACAGAGAAATGGGGGCCCTGTTCACTCAATTCCCCACCTTCACTTATCTGAGGGCAGTCAACTTCTTGGGGGAACCAACCAAATTGTCGAGATATGCCGGCCCCAAGTTGATCATGTTGGAGCTGTCGAGACAACTTATCACCTACCACAAGAAGTGTCTCAAGAGAAAGAAGAGTGGAACTCCTTTCCCCTCACAAAGGTGGCAGTATACTTATCTCTCTCACCATAAGGTGAAGGACATGTTTGCAGAACTGGAGCTGCTAAATCTAAAGCATAACTTCCCAGCAAGGCCCAATTTCGACCCAAGAAATTGTCTCCCCAGGGCTAAACTCGATCCGATCCACATCCCTCAGATCGAGGATATTTACATTGACATATATCATGAGGTCGAGCTCAGGAGGAAGGATCATTCCCGCTTGGCCTTAGCAGAAATCATCCAGTACGGTGTGGCCATCATCCCAAAAGGCTATCAAACTGCTAATCAAGAAGTTGATCAAGTATATCTTGACACAAATGGGGACGATTGGCCTTTCGCGGTGATCGACAGAAACAAAGCTCCTCAAACAATAGAGGAAAGGGTCAAGGAAACTCACGAAGAACAGAGCATTGGTGCCGAATGAATGGTCTCATCTACCTCGGAGTTGATTTCATCACATCTCCATTGGGCAACGCACCTCCTTGGTCAAAACAGCTACCAAAGGGAAAAGAGAAAGGCAAAGAGGGTGAGTCCAGCTCCACCCAAGAGGAAGCTCCTAAAATTCCTCCTTCCGCTTCACAAGAATGGGTTGTAATCACGGAAAGCCCAAAGAAGAAGCAAATGAAAGACGTTCCAATAAGCACATCCACTCGTGGTGTTGCCACTACTACAACTATTGAGGTCCCTTCTGCCGCTTCTCCCTCTCCTCCTTCCCCTCCTAATGTGACCCAAGCGACCATTCCTTTTGTTGTATCCTCTCCCCCATTTTCTATTGTTCCCTCCGCCTCATCATCCATCTTCTCTTCTCTCACTGAGCTGTCCCCCACCATTTCTTCTCTCATTTCTCAGCTCCCTTCCATGTCCGCCTCCCCCGCAATATCTCTTCCTCCCATGAGCACTTCCTCGGCCTCCCTCTCGATGCCGCCTCCAAGTGTCCCCACGTTCTTTCCCTCTACTACTGCAGCCTGCTCCCTTTTCTACTTCCGGCCCTTCTCCCATAAGTCCAATCTGGATCTCCCAGCACCTGAGTCAACAGAAGAGGAAATTTCCCATCACACCGATGGACTTCTCCATCATCCCATCAAAAGGGGCCAAGAAGCAAAAACCTATAACCCACTTCTCTCAGAGTGCATCAGGGGAGAGAGTAATGGAGATTGCATACCCCAATCCTTTGAAGGATAAAAAGGATCTATCTTCGATAGATTACACAGTGACTCAAGTCACAATGGGGACATCTTCAGAAAGCCTGCAAGGAGAGGCCCTATCTGCAGTTGATGCTCTTTGCAAAAAGCTCCAAGAAGCAAAGGAAGAGAAAAGGCTATTGAAGGAGAAAAATAAACATCTTCTCAAGGTGCGCCTTGCAGAAAATGGGTAGTGCGCTCTCCCACAATGCCGCCGAAACTCTTGAGCCTCTGAGCCAGGATAAAATTAATGAATATGCCAAGATCGGCGAGCAGGGTATGGCAGTTTCCACCTGAGGAGCCAAATCCTCAAGAAAGCGAGGGAGTGATCGCAAAGTTCACTGGTTTGTACCAAAATATCAATCGGATGAACAGAGAACTCCAGGCGATAACAGGACCCATCTCTGAAGAGCTGGATCATGCCAGGATGCAACACGAGACCTTTCAGAAAATGCTCGACTATTCAATCGAAGATCTAGTCAAGTTTGGCATTTTTGGACACCCAAGAGCCCTCAATAAACTCCTTTCTACTCTAGATTATCGGGTGGATCAGCTGGAGTTTGTCCTGGAGAAGATCGACAAAGTAAAGGAAGAAGCCCTGGATGCAATGCATCAAATGGAGCAGATTGTTCTGAGAATGTCTCCAGGGTTTCTCACTTCTTCTTTCGACTTAAGAAAGGTTGAAGAAACTATTCAGATCTTCAAGGAGATCGTTTCACAGGGGCTGGGACTAGAGGTCACGTTCGACGCATAATCCATCAACAACCTGTTGGCGTGTCGTGACTTCATTGGGTACCTGATAGAGGCAGAGAATGATTATTCAAAACTCCCAGAAAATCTCACAGACGAGCGGGAGACTTGCGAAGCTATCAGTGATCGACACAAGGATCCTTCCGAGGATCAACTTCAACCCATGATTAGCAAGTTCATGGAGTACCGTGCCCAGTTCCACATCTCGTCGCCCGAGCAGCAAAAGCAGGATACCCCCTTTTAGCCACGGGATGACGACGAATAGTTTCCTTCTTCCCGACTTTCTCCTTGTAAATTATCCAAAATTTGTTGACACAAATGATGACATCATCCATGTTGCACCATGGGATGATGTCATCCACCAAAGTTGTCAAAAGTCAACAAATGACTTTGTAATCTATTGTAAGATATTTTTGTAATTAAGTGGTTTGTTTGCTTTTGTCTTCTTTTCTTCTCTCCTTCTATATATACTTGAATACTTGTTGTATTGAGGAGTGAATATATTTTAGATGAAAAATATAAGTGAGAAGAAAAGGATTTGTACCTTTTAATGTAAAGAAGATATTAATGCAAATATTAAGACTTTGTGTTGAATATGTGTGTTATGAGCATCCGATCTTTCTTATGTCAGATCTATGCATTTATTCTGTTGAATCTATCTCTACTTTTTTGTCATTTATTCATCAGTATTGCTTTATTTGTTTATGCAAGTAAGTTTGGCTCTGTTTACTACCAATCCCAAAACATAAACCTTCTGACCTTTCTGCTTTGGAATTCATTTCTTTTCTCCCTTCGGATCTGATCTTTCTTCATTTTCTCTTTCATTCCTTTCTTTTCAGTTGAAACACCCCTATTGGGATGAGATCCCAAACCCCCGAAGGCAGAATATTGTGAGACTTGCACATATTCCTGTTGGTAGAATAGCAATAAACCAGTTTCACTTTGCTGACTCAAAGAGGGGCTATGCCCTGCACACTGTTGGCTTGTCTATCCATAGATCTGCCCGAGCGGCGAGATTTTCAAACCAACAAGACTGCATGCAAGTTCAATTAGGACACTTGGTATTAGTGATCAAATTTGAGCCCGTCATAGCCCGTCCAAGGGCTTGCAACCCGTCAGAGAAATGCAAACAAAAAATTAGCCATCAAAATAAATTCAAAAATTGTAAATTGCCTGACAAAATAGAAGTATAAATTATTACATAAAGTTTCAAAAGAAGTTATGAAATGAAAAATTCCTTGTCACTTGTTAGTTGCAAATCCCAAAGTGGGTGTAGATGTTTCATCACAATTAATGAATCATTGAGTCAATGGGAATTAGGCAGTGGGATATACTATTAGTTCCAATTTAATGTCTGATATCAATACTACAATTCACCATGAAAATATAAAAGTAATGTCTATAAAAAAATAATTTGAAAATGTTTGATTTTGAATACTAATGTTAACAATCTTGCAAGATGGGATTGGGAACCGGATTGCTACAACTTGCAACACAATTGAGAACTCCATTAAATGGCTGCATTTAATTTCATTTCTAATTCTCCAATACCTGATTCTCTGAAAATATTCTACAGTCTACAATGAAAAGCTTTTGAAGTCATGTACATTGCATGTCATTTGTGAGTCTCCATACTTTGAGTCTATGGTATCAATAGCATTGAGGAATAATACCAGTACCACATGAGCAAATGATTTTTTTGGAAACAGAAAATCCAATGTTGAAGTGGTGAGTGATGGCCCATGGATGGTCTAATGAGATTTCTACGTGTGGCATAGGTATGCCTATGGTCCTTGAATGATTTTGTCTCCTCCTCTTTAACTTTCTTTCAATGCACATTTAGTTTCCTTATCATCAATGGAAATTGCACTTCCATGGTTGCTAAATGTTGTTTGGATCACACAACAACGTCACTGGGGGATTTGTAACCTGATTTTTCTTAAATGAAAAATTATCATGGTGTAGTCTGTGAAATGGATAGTCCTGGCTAGGCTGTAATTTATATCTCGAAATGGATTTCCCTATTTTCATAAAACTTATACAAACATGTGTAAATTGAGTGAATTATAAGTGAAGGATTTCAAGATGTGGTTTGTGTTCTATTTGGTTTCATACCTTCCTACACCAGAAACATACCCTTAATACTCAAGTCTGGTCAGATTTTATATTTGACGGGATTTTGGGAATTTTTTGTGTTTAAATATATTTGTTAATTTAAAAAATTATTATTTATTTTTTTGACGTATATAGTAGATATATTCTTGTCATGTGAAGTGTAACTATATATATTACTTTTCATCATGGAAGGGTTGGTTAAATATACACCCTTCACAATGAAATTTGGAGTAGCCCTTCAAATTTGATAATTGCTTGGGACCCAAAAAGTGAATCGATCAAAAATTCAAAATCATGAGAGCGGGCTGGTGGAGAAATTTGTGTTTTTGAGCCTCTTGGTAAAAAAAGTGAAAAGTTAAAAAGTGACCCGACCCGATCGTGCTATAAAGGGAAAAAGTCAAAGTTGAAGTCCGAGGAAAAAGTCAAAGTTAAAGCCCACAGGGGAAAAATTCAAAGGTGAAGCCCACCATTGAAAAGTCAAAGTGCGAGAGCGGGTTGGCAAAGAAATTTGTGTTTTTGAGCCTTTTTCCAAAAAGGTTAAAATGTTTAGAAAAGAGTTGCGACACCGTCTCCAACTAGAACGTGCCACATGTCCTAGTTAAATCGGAGTAGTGGATGGTGGAGGAAATTGATTTTTGAGCCTTTTTCCAAAAAATGTTAAAATGTTGAGAAAAGGGCCACGATCCCATTTCCAATAAGAATGTGCCACATGTCTAAGTTGAAAAGTCAAAGCGGGGCTGCAGCCAATTTGTTCCAAATTGCCAAATCTCATGAAAAATCACAAAATGTAAAAGGCTTCCCCATAACCACTCCAATCCCTTCCTGCCACGTGGATGACCCAATTTCAGAGTTAGAGGAGCAAATCAAATGGTCTATATTTAAACTGGAAAATTGAATGTAACAGTTGCTTTGTAAGATCTAGTTTTTAACCCACCATGAGCGTTTTCTTCACAACAGAGGAATTTGAAAAGGCGTTGAGGATTTGTGAAGTTGTAATGGTTTCTTGCGAAAGAATATAATGGCTTCTCGACATCATTCCAAGGGTCTGGTGATTGATTTCAAAAAGACTAGAGTGCTCTGTACCTGGAAAAGATAGAAAATGCCATACTTCTTCTATTTTCCCTTCTCCTTAGATTTTCCTCTATTCTCAAAGCTCTCTGTACAAATTCTACTTTATCTTTAATAATAAAAGAAGGAATTTTCACCTTTGGTACCTTATGACCAATAAATTTCATTCGGTCTTGTAGCTTCTCTTGGATTTTTTTTTCTTCTAACTATAAATGCATGTAAACGAAATTTCTAATTAATGTGTGTGGGCATCTAATATTCTACTCACAACATTAGTTTTCTCCTACCTCCATTTCCACTCCCCTTCCCCTTTCTAAGACAAAGTTTCTTCTCTAGCGAGACATTGCTAGCTTTGCCATAGGGTTAGTGGAGTGCCCCTGTTGGATCTTTGGTCGAAAGGCCACCATTGAAACCCATCTTTCATGCATGCACCTATGGAAGCTGCACCGTTCAAGTAGAGGGACTTAGATTCCCATAGCGTTGGCTTGAAACCCACCAATTTGTCTACAAGAAAAATTTTCTCACCAACAAGTCCAAAGGAAAGCCGAGAACTAGGTGGTTGGGGCCCTATCAAGTACACAAAGTCTATGATAATGGATCAATCGATTAGTACCCATTGATGGAGATAGAAGAAATCTCTTGGTAAATGGAAATAGGCTGAGGTTGTACCCCAAACCTTAAAGTAAAAATGAATTTATAAAATAAATTTAGTCTTGTGTTGAATTTAGTTTCATGGAAGAATATAACACACACACACACACACACACACACACACACACACACACACACACACACACACACACACACACACACACACACACACACACACACACACACACACATGTATTCTAAAATTCAAAATAACACCATGTAGATAATAAAGGTGGGTATAATGAATTTCCTAAAATACACACTAACCACAAATCATTTCAAATGCAAGATGAAGAGCCACAAATAAAAATGAGACATGTTCCATGAGTAAAGTGCATATAGTCCTTGTACCTATGAATTTTTCTTTCTAAAACCTTATGGAAGGCACCCTATATCCTATAAAGAATCTTCCTGGAGTGATAAGGTGTGGTTCCTATCCAATGCTCCTCATGTAAGGTAGAAGTGTCAATTTCTCCATGTCCTGTAACTATGTAGAAGACTTCATAATGTCTAAGGAATCCTGGATGAAAGTTCCTGCTACACTGAAATGTCCGTAGTGGATAAAAAGTGTGTGGATCAATTAGTAACTCCTCAAAATATAGAAGGTGACAAGAAGATGGTGGAGGTGGGTCCCCATCACTACTATAGTCATATGTGCTAGAAGATAAGTTCTCATCATCATAAATTTTCTCAATCTTAAAAGTGTCATCAAGTACATGTGAATCAAATGAAGAATATGAAGGAGGTACAAAGTGGAAAAATCTATATAGCCGAGTTTGATGATCAATTAAACCCACTTGAATTAATAGTGTCATTATGAAACTCTCGACATATATTGAATCTAGAGTGATCTCAACTTGCGTATGCCCTAACCAAGGTGCATAATCCGATAGCTTTGATAGGATATTGGTTGACGGTGATGGGATACTTAGAAAATGTTAATTGTTCCACCACTCACTTCAAAAAACCCTCTCCCAAAAAACTTAGTAGAAGTTTTGTCACTCAATCGAATAAAAGACATGTCATATGGCTCTAATGAAATGAACTCCATGTGTGAAGAGGCCATATGTCATGAGGCGCTAGAATCAATAACCCATGTAGGATTTGGTGGTACAACTGTAACTAGAGCTCTTCCCATTGTTTTTTCCTTTCCTGATTCTTTCTTTTTCCCTTTTCCATTATCATTTTCCTTGGAGGATTCATGAGTTGATCAATATGGTATGATAGACTTAGGTATACCTATGTTGTTATTCTCAAGAAGAATCACGGGATGTAAATCTACTTCTTCAAACATTTAATTTCATCATGCCTACTTGTGTAATATCTACATTTGATATTCTCTTTCATAGGTTTAACACTAGAAGAGGAAGTGATGGAATTTGGTTTAGTGGTGGGTTGTTCCTTCTTATTCTTATTACCCTTATTATTGTGTTTCTTCTCTTTTGAAGCCTTCTGTTTTTATGCCCCACAAAAAGAATATGGGATTTAATGTATTTTAGTGTACCCATTTGAATTAATTTATCTTGTTCTTGAGTTAAGTCAACAATAAACTCATCAAAGGAGGGCATTTTCCATTGTGCTCTAAGTTCCCTTTTGGTTGCATGGAAGGTAGAGAAAAAAATAGAATAGTCAAGACCTAGTTTGGTGAGCACATAAAAAAGTTGTGAGTCCTTTTTTCAATCCCACATTCTTTCAATTTTAATATCACATATTTGAACTTGGTGAAGTAGTCTTGAAGTTTGTCGAAATACTAGGTCTAAGAATCATTAGCTCATTTTTAGTTCCTTCTCTCTCATTTCATTTTGTTTCCCAAATATTTGTTCTAAGGCATCCCAAACATCCTTGGGTGTTTTGGAAGAAGTTATATGAAAGCACATATCCAGGTGACACAAGAACCCATAAGCTTCGTAACATTTATTAAACCATTTCTCTTTCTCTGCAACATCTGTTAGTTCAGTTTGCAAACCCATAGTTATCCTATAAAGTTTCTTGTTTCACAAGGCATGTGAAACATAAGTATTCCCCTTGTAATATTTGAAGGGAGTAATAAAAACAACCAAACTTAGATCCATTAAAAATTTAGAGTGAGTTAGCATAAGAAAATAATGGAGGAAGGAAAAACAATAGTTTTACACCCCCTATTTTTGAAACTTTATAATTAGTACATTGATTACACTCTTATTTGTTTGTGTGATGTGAAACAATTGGCTACTCACCTTGCAATTGGAGGAATCCTTACAAGTGTGGGGACCACATTAATTTTCAAACATAAGAAAATGAAACAACACCAGTAACTAACACAAACACAAATTCGTAAACAAGCAAACATGGAAAAATAAAGTCATGTGTGGGAAAAAGTGTCTCACGTCGCGATTGGGGATATCTTGCGCAAGGTTTTGGTGAACACGTAAACTAACTCAAGCAATACTAATAGCTCAAAAAGGTTACAAAACGACCTCTCAAATGCAAAACATATCCCAAAATGAGATAGTAGCCACCAAAAAGTCTTATACCTTCACAATATCCTCCAAAAACACGTTAGAAAAAATGTCCATTAACCCTTAGTTTAGAGTTTTCCTAATTACCCTAATTAATCTAATTTGATTCAAAAGATAATTAGGCCTTTAAATTAAGATAACTTCTAAATAAACCTTAATAATTAATTTAATAATTAAAAGGCTAAAAATCAATTATTTAAATTTAAAAACTAATATTAATTAGTTTTTAAACCAAAAAAATGAGATTTAGGGAAAAATAAAAATAAAAAAACCCTAAAAGAAGCTAAGGAAGAAAAATGCAAAGGAGGGGAATGGCTCGGTCTCGGGATCTAGATCTATTAGCTGAGCTAAGGGACAAGTTGCAAGGTTTTTCAAAGAGGTATGAGCCACAATCGAGTTGTGGGTGGGAGGCTAATGTTGGGAAATCTAGTAAAGGAGAACGAGAGAGGTGAGGGTTGGCACATGCATGACAATCTCGGGAGAGAAGGGATCGAGCCGACATGTAGGAGCCAAGTCACGGGGAACTCAATGAGCTAGTGGGAGGCGAATTTTATAAGGCTCAAATAAGGAAGAGATAAGGGGTTCGAAGGAGATGAGAGAAGATCGGGAGCCGGAAAGAGTGAGGTGGGGGAACCAGGTCCGAGGTGGATTAGTCATGATACACAAAGTTTGGTGAAGGCCGAGAGTAATGTAGGAGGACCAAGCTTGGGGTACCTCAATTGGGGGTTCAAAAGGAAGACAAGGTATAGCTTGAGGTGGCTTGGGAAATCTATCAAAGAAAATCTGAGGAGCTCGAGGGGAGGAACTTAGCTCACGGGGTTGAGCTGATCCAGGAGTTGAGCTAGGTAGGAGAGTGTAGTATGAATGAGAAGCGTGGGTTGGTAAGGGTGCAAGAGGGAGATGAACAAACATAGAGCATAATAAAACCTACAACAATACACAAGAACCTCCAAGTTGAATACTTGTTATCTTTAGTTGTGACTAGCTAGATTTAATTGGAAAACACATATGTCCACATACACCAAGAAAAACACCCAAAAATATAACAAACTCCCAAATACTAGATTATTCCAAATTAATGCTAATAATGCACAAACAAATATAGATTAAAATACTTACAAAAATATATAATAAAACATGAAACTGGGATTAATTAGAAAGAAAATAATATGAGTGACATGATTACTTAAACGTAGCTCTAATACCATATGATAGACTGAGAGAACGAGGACTAAAATAATTCGTGCACATTAAGGTAGTTACATTCAAACGTGAAATGCAAGAAATCTCTAAGTAACCAACAACCAATTAATCACCAAGAAATTGAGCATGCAAAATAAAGGGTCTACTCATTCTCATAGACAAAAAAGTACATATAGGAGTGTTATGTAACTCCCATGCCTAGACTTTTCATATCCCCAAAATAGGAGAGGGGAGTTACAATCCAAGAATGGAATGTAACTCCCATATGACATATGACACAATGACACATATGATAGATTCTATGACAGAATGTTTTATACATTATATACCTTTTAATGACTTACCTAAAGACACGTGACTCACCTAAGTTATATGACTCAAGTATGGGTGAGGGAAATTCACCTAATAAATAACTAATAAGTGAATAATATCTCCTCACACTAACATATTCAACTCTATGTGCAAGAAGATACACAAAAGGGTATACAACAATAACATAACACATAAGCAAGAAAACATTTCTTCTAAATAGAAAACAAGAGACCAAATAATTGGCCATTGATAGTTGTTGGCGAAATAATTTGTCACAAGGGAAAATTAGGGGTTTTCACTAATGCTCTAGGACTAAGTCCCTCTTCTTAGGAATGGGGCAACTCCATCTCACTACTCTAACCATCATGGGTGGCCTTTTGACTGGGGATCACACAGGAATAATCCACTAAACCCATGTGTAAAAAGGAGGTGGAGGAAAGGTGTGTATAGAGAGAGGGGAGAAAGTGAGAAGGGGGTTTTACTCAATAAATAGCAAGCTGAGTTTATTGACATAAAACTAGAATATTTCCAAGTTAACAATGAGAAGACACCATGTCAAGGAAAGAGGAACAAAACAAAAGTAAATCCAAGTTTATTTTCATAATATTACACAAGTAACCATGCTCATGGAGTAAATTTGAGATGGAGAGGAAAACATAAGACAAGGAGATAGAATAATTGTAGTTTCTTTCTTGTAGTAAGACAATGGGAGATATCAACCAAGAAAAACCAACCCTTTGGAATGAAGAAGCCATTCCAATTTATATCTTTACAATCTATCTCTTCATCTAACCCCCTCACATGACCTTTCATAGTCCCACCACTTGTGACCTTTCACATTCCTCTAGGAAAGAAAAATAAGCCCCTTTCTTATTAATGAAAAGGGGAATTTTACAATGAAAAATTACAATGGTCACTTAAGTGAATAAGATGAAAGATCCATAAATTAAAATTTACAATGGAGAATTAGAAAGTAGAGAGAGATAACGGAGAGAGAAGAGATGTGAAATGAAGAAAGATGAAGAAGCCTTAAGTTACTTTTTAGATATGCACTTTAGAGTACTCCTGATCCTTTGACCACTTATTGAACTTAATGAATCATCCTAATGCACTTACTTTGGGGAATCCTCTGAATGATCAAATTTTGTATCCTAATCAAGTACTCTGAGAGGAGTGAGAAGCACATGATTAGTATACCACTAAAACCAATGATAAAATCCTTATCCCACTTGAAAAACCTTCCCATCTCTAAAACACTGTCATTTCTCTCGATCGCTTTTGCATTTGATGCACCTAGTGTGCAAAATGAGACAACATGATTACACGAGGTGATATCGGTGATCCTTTCACCAAATGACCATGTTGACCTGTGAGACACAATAAATTACAAGACCAAATCCTCTCCTCTCGAGATGGGTGAGGGAGAGATACTAAATGAAGAATGCTTCCAACTTTTGATCACTCTGTTTGATGGTATGGGAATCACTCTAAGACCAAATTTAGGGAACCAAGAGGGATTTGTATGCACCCAAAAATTATATGGTGCAACAAAGAAAAGATGCTATGTATCATATGATGAAAAACCCTCTTCCAAGGAAAAAATGAGATCCATATCCTCTCTTCTCTCCTTCCCACTTCGTTTGTAGCTCATTTTAGGCCTCCCATTTCAAACCACAAGATTAATTTGGCATTTAGTTGTCCTTATTTTCTATGTATAACCAACGATAGTTACATAACTACCCCTTTTCTAGAGTGGAGGTTACGCAACCACGCCTCTCAGTAAAAGGGGCACTCCTGTCACCTTGAAACAAAAAATTAAAACACGCATTTTTAAACGTGTGTTCTAATTACGACATGATTTTATCCCATGTTTCTCTTTCAAATTATCTAATTTCAGGGTTGTTAGATTAGTCTTGAGTTCATCTTCCTCATTTAATAAAAATAGTATGTTGATTTTTCTTCTCCAAGTTGAGTCATTGATTCTTGATTGACATGTATTTTGAAAAATTCTTCTTCATAGATTATAAAATTGAAATTTTGATTCGTATGATGGGTTAGGAGTTTTATATTATTTTATGAAGTGTTATGTTGCTGAAATTTGGAAAGGGTTCACACATATAATGACTAAATTACTTTTTTCTTCCTTTGTATTTACATTAAGTCATTATCTTTGCACAAAGCCAACCACAACCATATTTTTTTAATTTCCTTGTTGTTATTAACTGCTTATTACCTCCTGGATCAATTGGAAGAGGATTTAAACATGAGGAGACAAAAAGTGTATCTCACCTCTAGAAAATATACCACAACACAAAGAGTATCTAGGTTGGGACTCTATTTATTTCTTTGAAGATTTACGTAGTATTATTTGTAGTTATTAGAAGAAGTTTCATTCAAAGAAATTAAAAGGGGAAGATCTCCTGTGTGTTTTAGTATCCGTTTTCAAAATAATTATTCCATTGATATCCTCTTCCCTATTTATCCCTATGGGATTGTAAGGAAATAGGTAAGAGGAAGAAGTAGTGCCATAATATTTTTATTTCTTCATTTTTAATTCTCTCATGTGATTTAAAAGTTCTCATTTGAGGAAGGTTACACGGTGAAGAAGAAAATTGATTTTGAGAAGTTTTTCTTTTCCCAAGAACCCGAGGTAGAATCTGTGAGGAAAAATTGTGTTTTAAATAAAACTACCTTGTAGTTTTCCGCTTATGGTAGTAATTACACAGAAGATGCAACAAAGGGAAAACCACACCCGGTTAACCCTTGTTTAGATTTATTTTAATTCTAGAAGCAATTATAGATTTATTTTAATTTAGAAATAATCTAGATTTTATTTCTTTTAATTTCATGTGTCTGTAGAGTTAATATTTTATTTATTTTAATTAATCTGGAAAACACAAAAATATTAGGAACTTAGATTATTTTAATTGTTTTATTTTATTTGAAAAGCTTCATTAAAAATATTTTAAAAAGAATTAGAGTAGTTGATGTGTTTATTTTATTTAAACAATCGTGAATGTGGTTTAGTTAATTAAAAGGGAATTTTAATTTTCTTTTATTTAAATTGAGCTCCTTTTATGTTATTTATTTAAATTAGAAATCTGGAGTATTGTAGTCTCAAAAATGGAGGAGTTTAACACAATAAACTTACACAATAATAATAATTTTCTTATCTTTCAAACGTAAAATACATGGCTATTATATAGCCAAAGATATAGCCAAAACAACCTCCAAAATAATAGGGAGGTGTTACAACTAATATCTAGGAATAATATTCACGGGTACAACATAATAACCACTAACCAAGTATGTAATATTGTTATAATATACGACAATATTACTTAACAAAGCACTAAATACAATAGTTACAAATATACTTGTAATTGTACCACCAAACTATAAAATACCGATTTACCAAATGCTCATGTAAATACTAGAATTCCTAACATTCCCCCTTTAGTGTTTACATGGTAGCAATAGAACTTTCACACTTCCTCTGGAGCTTACTAGCCAGTGCTTTCTCATGATCTTAGTACAACACTCGAACTGAAGGTAGAAGAAGGAACACAAAATTCTTATCAATCATGCACGGTCAAGAACACATCTAACTAACAAGGATGGGAACATGCTCAGGAATCATCTGCTTATCAACCAATCACTCTAGGGAACACATATAACCTATTAGTGTGGGAGCTCAAGCAGAACACATCTAAAAACCTTCAATAGTTTTCCGGAGGATGACAACAAACCTAGGCATGAACAGGAACACACATGACTATTCAACCTCTTCAAGACTCATGATGTTGCATTTCACTGTGCTATCTATTCTTCACTATGTTATTACATTAGGGAATTATGTAGGAATAACCACATATACATGTGAACAGGAATGAACCTCTGTTCTTATTTTTCACACCACACTGAAAATCTGAAAAACTGAAATCCACACCACACAACTAAAAACACAAGTCACCATACCAAAAGTGTGGCCCTCCACATAGTTGTAATCGACGAAAGGTCACTAAATGGTCTCCTTCCTCCTGTGCCTCCATCTTCCAGCCTTATGTTGCTAGCTCATCCTGATTTGGATATGAAGCTCAATAATTTCCACATTGGGTTTATTTGTATAACTTCCTATGCAATGTGAAATAGTTTATTTTCCGACGTTGGGTAACACCGATAATGCGTCATGTGAGGAATTAATTTTAATTTTCGGACTTTTGACAAAAATGACAAATGATGACTATACAACTTAGACTATTTTTATAGACACGAAAGGGCACTTTATAATGACAAGGACTTTGATGACACATAACTCTACTCAAGATAACAAACTGATAACTTATACATTAACTATTACGTTGACGATGACTCACATTTGAAAATAATACTAATGACACCTAATACAAATAACTTAAAATTAATATTTAATTACTTTTCCACATAGCTAAACGATATTCGAGATTCGAATGACTAATTACAAAAATATAATGTCTATAGACTTTTAATAGACAAAAATAAAACTTAAGAGAATGACAATACTCAAGATCAAAAGACATTGAGTTGATCGACCTATTGTTATTGACGGTTCCTCTTTTGCTGCGATTTACTACCACGTGGCTGCTCAAGTCATGTTGACAGACATGTAGAGCTCAAGAGAATGGTAAAAACAACTATATAGCTCTAGCCTCCACATTAAGCTTTTTTCATCATGAACACCTGATGCTTGCTTCACATATCTAATTAATTTCTTTGTATTCCACAAGTTTTTGCTAAGATTTTGACAAACTAATTTACAGATCCGTCAAGGTATTCATCCTAATTTTATCTTTTTCAACTCATACGACATCCACAGGAGAAATTTGGGGTCGTTGTTGCCAAGTGGAGAGGATCAGATGGAGTCATGGGGAGTTGCTTCAAATTTAGAAGAAAGACAACATGTTGCACAACCAGAAGAGCACGAAGGCAGATTTCAAAAGAAAGAATAGCTATACAGGGATGATCTGGTAGACGATGAAACAAGGAATTTTTTTGGGTGCCAGTGAATATTAAATAGATAGCGATGCTCGTAAAATATCAAACCTTAAACCCAAAATAAGATCTTACCACTTATAGATCTACCAATAGAAACCCACAATAGGACCTGACTGCCAATTTGGAGGTTGACGTATGTAGCCAACAACATATAAAATACATACAAAGAAATTAACATTTATAGAGATCAAAAAATACAGATCCAATGTAAAGAACTCTTGCGCTTTCTAATGAAAATAATTCAAGAAAACGGTGAATATAGTTGTGAGGAGTATAGAAGGATCCGTGTTCAATGCTTCAACTGAAAAATACAAGTTTTTACTTATGCTAATGCTAAATTAAAGAGGCTATGGCACAATGCCAAACATAATTCAATACCGAGTCTGATCTACACTCAATGTGTAATGATACACATTCATCCAACAAAACAGATAAACATTTCAGACGTGGATTAAACTGCAGAACTATCTTAATTTTTTTACTTCAAATTCTCATGCATCAGGGGCACCAACGACAAAGCTAGCCCTCCAAACAAACTATTCATCCATCAGAGGCCAGGATTAAGACTACTCTGATACAAAATCTCATAAATGGAGGAGCTTAACATAATAAACTTACACAATACTAATAATTTTCCTGTCTTTTAAACGTATAGTACATGGTTATTATATAACCAAGGATATAGCCAAAACAACCTCTGAAATAATAGGGAGGTATTATAACTAATATCCAGGAATAATATTCACGGGTACAACATACCAACCACTTACCAATTACATAATATTTTTATAATATACAAAAATATTATTTAAAAAAACACTAAATATAATAGTTACAAATATACTTGTAATTGTAGCACCAAACTAGTAAATATTGATTTACTAAATGCTCATGTAAATACTAGAATTCCTAACATGTAGAGCATTAAAATAAAATGAAAAAATTATTCATTAGTAGCTTAGACTACCAATCCATAGTCCTTGGCACCTTTTGATTAGTTTTTCAGTCTCATTTACCTTTCCCACGAGTTGGTGTTTTCATATGACCAATCCCGGTGCGCCTGAACCTCGGAGGAGGATTTTTGAGCCAATTATCAATCCCACAGGCATGGATCGATAACAAGGATACATAGATTTGGGTTTATGAGCATTAATATTTAGATATACTCCTTTTCCCCTAAGATCGTAGTTCACCTAGAAGCCCTCAATGAACAATTGACCATAATCGAGTAATATTGGCCGGATGACCAAGACAATCGATTAGGCTAGGCTAGATGCCAAAACCTTTAATTTTCCTTCTATGTCTTTCATCCTCATCCTTGTATGACCCTCTCAGGAGAGGAATATATTTAGATGAACACATAGTTTCCTTGAGTCTGACAGTCAGGTTGGAGTATTTTTGGTCTCACATACATAGATCGAGAATTACACATGGATATTATCCTTGACTACAACATTAGGCCTATCAAGGTTAGACAAGCATTCACTACCATTGATGAGAAAGTTCATCACTTTCAAGTTTATCGTTTGTGTTTATCTTGGCCTAGAGCTTAGATTCATAGCCGTCTCCCATTCATCCCACATCCATAATCTATTTATATCCCGTACCCATCCCATCTTACATATTTTGGCTATCTCGACATGACCTCCAAAACTCGAGTGCATTGGGAATTACATGTTGTTTTTCTAGTGTACAAATTTTGGTGAACCTGACATGAAGGACTAGTTTCTTCTCATTTCCATTTTTATTTTCTTTTCTTTTGTTCCACCTTCTCCCTCTCCCATTATTCACTTCCCATATTACGCCCAAAGCTTATTTCACTCATATGAATGCTCAACAGATCACCCTCACTATCCGAGTGGGATAATAATTTCTCTCAAATCTCCCCTTCATCGCATGTATTTCATCTTGAAGTATCAAATCACCCTTCTATTGAAAGGATTGAAGAAATTGAATAACTACCAACTTATCGGGGCCTCTGAAATAGATCTTTCTATCTTTAATAACATGAATTTCACAATAGAACAATGGCTATACCCACGATTCTTAATGAGGCTGCATATCAACATGCAATATGATTCCACCCCATCCTATTTACAACATAATGATGAGAATGTGGCATGGTTTGGCCGAGAAGTGATCATCTTAAGGTCATCGATGGATTCCTTGATAGGTTGTAGGCATATACCAATGTTCTTTTTAAAGCAATGTTCCCTCTCCTTCACAAAAATTAGAGAGAGCGTAACAAAAGGGAGAGGTAATGAGTGAAAAAATTATAAAAGGGTATCATATGCCCCAACAAACCATAAAACACACACCCAAATAAGGGGCTCAACCCACACCCAATAATTTTATTTCTATGATAGTAAGAGGATTCGAGAATTAGAGAGTACCCAAAATCCATAACCAACTTGTGAAATAGTGAAAAATGTGGGGTATTCCATAGATAACAAAGGGTATACTCCCTTTACCACCACACAATTGGCACAACAAGCCTTGCAGCAAGGTTACCCAATCCACTCTAATCTGGGTGATCTTCTCATAGGATATGACACACTAGGGATGACCCCTCATCCATCTTATGCTCACCCCATGCAATGGTTAGTTGGAAATATATTTCTAACTACTAATCCCAACAATGCACCTTTCTATAACTCAATACCCATGAATACATTTCCTAGTGCTACTTGATGAGTTGATTAAATTCCTTTTATAAACAACTCATCCTTTTTACTTTTGTTAAGCCATTGAGGCTATGCCCCTGTATTTCCATGTCTTATTTGTTGAACATTACCACTATAACATGAACTTATGGCATTAATACTAATTGATATAGTTATGGCTAGTTAAATTTATTTTGTGGTATTTTGAGTATGCATTTATTCTTATGGTTAATAATTTTTTTGAATGATGATATGTGTGATGCTACTCTTGTTTGCAAGTAAATTTTTATATATAACAACCTTATGTATGTAGAAAGGACCCGTTCATAGAAACTCGTGCCTCAGCAGCCAAAGGGAATCACCTACAACCAAAGGGCCTTCTCATGTAATCCATCTGGATCCAAAGAAGATCACCTATAACAAGGGAGCCGTGATTATATAGATCTCTTGGAGTGTGAAGGATGACACTTTGAATCTACACATTTCGTGGAAGAGGCAGTTATAAATTGAAACATGAAACTAGAGATAACTCAACTCTAGACTTGGTGATTCATTGCAACTAAATAAGGAACTGATTGATTGAACTAATTGGTCACTTAAGTTATGTTTTTGAAATCTAAAACTCATTGATGAATTACATTTGCATGCATTGAATCTTCGATGATATGTTTGAGATCTTTTACTTGATTCATTTGAAATCCTATTCGAACTCTGCTTCCCACACTTTTTGTACTTAAAATAATATAAAATAAAGAGATTGAAGGTTGGAAACAAGTAGTAGTGAGTAGTATATCTATAGAGGAATTAGAGAATAACGAGTAGGAAATCTACAGAGGTTTCTTTGTATGCAAATGTAATGTTCATGCCAAATTAATAAGAATATGAGTTCTGTTCAAGTAACTTTAGGTACAAGCCTTATGAGGGATTAACACCCAAGGTAGGGCCCACTTGTGGTTTGCTAACCCCTCCATAGTTTGTTGCTTTGTTTTACTACATGGTTATACTAACAAGTAGTTCATTCCTTTATTTGCATTCTGAATTTACAAGCTTTATTTTAGTTATAGTATTTGAAATCCATTTACTTTCAGTCTGAGTTTAGTTGTTTTCAAGCATTGTACTTTCAAGATTTTTTATTTTAAGCATTATAGTGACAAAAATTAATTTCCTTACCTCCTAAATGCTTTTTAATTGTGCATACAACACTGACATTATTGAAAGTTTATGTCCCTTGGTTTGATAATTAAATGACTGTAGATTAATGAACAACATATTAATTGCTACAAGTTAATTTGCACCATCATTTTTGGTGTCGTTGCCAGATACTTGCCAAGTTATAAGGTTTTTGAGAGGTTTTTCATTTCTTAGAATAGTTTAGGTTTTAGGAAATTCACCTCCAATCAATACCCCACTAATTTTTTTATTGAGTTGAGCTAGTTGATGCATGCACCATCCAAGAGATGCCCACGGTATATTTTTACCCAATCCACAAGTAACACAAATATCTTCATATAATTATGAGGATTTTGAAGAATATATACTTTCCTTTGTACAAGGTTTGTTGTTTGAAGATCCCTTTCTAAGTGAAAGTTTAGAAGCTGCTCCTGAGCAACCAGACATGGAAGAAGAAGTAAACCAAAATGTTGAAAATAGGAAACTACCTTTGAGTTTCCCATTTCCAACAATGATGAGGCTGCTGCTATGAAGAATATTTCTTCCTCTGCCTTGCCTAACTTTCATGGATCCATGATGGAAGACCTGGACACCTTTTTGTTTGAGTTTGAAATTTTATGCAGGAGCTATGATTATACCACTGCACATAAACTGAAGTTATTTCCTACTACACTCAAGGATGCAACCTTGAGATGGTTCATGGGTTTTGGAAGAGATGTCGTTACCACTTGGGAATAGATGAAAGAGAATTTTCTCACTAAGTATTGTTACTATTGTAGAATAAGTGGCAGAGAAGGTGATGAAATCTACAAGATGGCATAAAAGGAGGATGAACCATTAGAAGACTATCTAGAAAGATTCATGTTCTATGTTCAGAAGACAAGGCACATAAGACTACCTCATGAATCTCTCAAATTAATATTTTTGAAGGGACTCGGTGAGGAGGACATGGATTCTCTAGATTTGATAGGAATTGGAGACATCTCAAAATCTACCTTTAAGGATATTCGTGAAGCCTGCAGGAATTATTATAGAGCCACTATGAAGAGAATAAGACCTGTAAGATCAGGAAGTGGATCAACTACCAAAAACATTAGAGACATATCCAAGTCAGAGATTGTCAACATGTTCAAGAACATGAAGTAGGATATTTTCAATGACATGGCGACCCAATTAGATGCTCTCCATGAAAAGAAGAAAAGAGAAGATGCAGAGGAAACACTGCAAAAGGAAGAAATATGACTGTAAATGCAGAGGGTTGGCCAGCATTGCAAAAGAAAGGGATGATTCACTTGAGTTAAAGATGTTGGAGATAGAGGATGGGCAAGTATTCTATGTTTCTCAAATAAAATCATGGCCACCAAGACAAGGAGGTATGTCATAAGACCCTATGCCATAATTTCATAATTGGTCTAGTAATCCACATATGTAATCCCTACCTTGGGCTAATATGTAGCAAGGTTGGGCTCCATTTCCTAGCTAATACCAATAAAAATGGAAACCTTAATTTGTTGGAAAACAATAAAGGAAACAACACCCTTAATTATGGTAACATCCTTTGAGAGGAGGCGCAAACATGGAACAAACCACCTCCTAATTACCAACAATCTTACTAGTGACCTCCTTTTCTACAACAAACATTTTCTAATGCCAAATCCCCAACCTGGCTCTAAGCCAAAAGCAACTCAACTACCAGCTCAACCAACGCCTAACCCTAATAATAAATCTACTCAGCCAGCCTATTCCACTGAACTAGATCAATACCCTACCTATTCTTTTATGTTAATAAAATTCATCTCTGCTAAGGAAGAACACTTCCTCTACCAAGTGGACCCACCATTACAGATATTATAGATGAACCAAAGTTGTTGTAGACTAATCCACAGTAAAGTGAGAACACATTGCAAGATGATCTCATAACAACTTTGAATAGAGTTCTAGTAAGGGTAAATTACAAGCTAATTAACCACCATTTCAAGAGAGATTACAAGAAAATAATACCAACCTCAAATAAGAATATGATTCTTATTTTGTCAATCAGCTGAGAGATATTTGTGTCAAAAATTTTCTTATTCAATCCATCAAGGATGTGTCCATCTACAACAAGTTGGTTAAATATATATGTATTAAAAACTAGGTAGAAAAAGGAAGGATCCATCCATTGTATAGGTTATTAGACAATGGTTGATATCATGCTTGGGAATTCAGTTTTACAAAAGTATATAGATTCCGCAACCCTTTTGTAAATGTTGCAATCAATGGAATACCAATAAAGAACAATCTGATTGAATTGGGGGCATCCATTAATGTCATGACAAATAAAAATATGGATGGTCTGAAATTGGAAGGACTAAGGTGAACAACTATAGTCTTACAGCTTGCAGATATATCAACCGTGAGACCAAAAGGAGTCCTTGAGGACATTGTTGTGGTGGTAGACTCTTGGGAATATCCTTATGAATTTATTGTCCTTCAACCAAAATCAAGTCTAGGAGGATATACTATCATCCTAGGATGTACATGGTTGGCCATTCTTTGATGAATCCATAGGTTGAAGGTTTGATAACATCATTATCTTTAATGGAAGTGGTACTAAAAAGATAATTCTCTATCCTTTTGCCTGATTATTGAATGATGAAGATCAGAAAATTTGGGTAAAAGAACTAGAAGCAGATTAGAACTTTGGGAAATAGCTCATGATGCTAGAGAATTATTGTACAATTGAAGGACAAGAAGAATATGTTGTTCTCTCCAATGTCTTACAGAATAACTATGGAAGAAATGAAGAAGTGGATGACAGATTAAGATGTTTAAATTGTCCCTTGAACCAAGTTATACCATAGCAAATCACCATGGACATTTCGGTAAGGATTGTATTATTCATCAACTTCTTCCCCATGATTGCATACTGAATTCTGTAAGAAACAATGTATATTCAATGATTGATCTCTCCAAGCAAGTGGAAATAACTCCAAGAAGGCCACTTAATGTAAATAAGATGTTAAGCATGTAGCAAGAGAAATTTCTGATTGCCCTTCTGCAAAAACATAAAGCAACGTTTGCATGGGATTATGGTGACATGCATGGAATTCATCCTAATATGTACACTTTGATAAGATTTATATCAAGGACAACTATAAACCAATTAGGCAGTCATAAATAAGATTGAACCTAGTAGTAAGAGAGATTGTAAAATGAGAATTGAAGAAGTTATTAGATTCTGGATTTATATATCCAATTTCAGATAGTCAATGGGTGTCACACCTTATCATTGTGCCAAAAAGAATGGAAAATGGAGGAGCTATGTAGATTACGAGAGATTTGAATGCAAAAAAAAGGATCATTTTCCACTTCCTTTCATTGATCAGTTATTTGACACTTTGGATGGTAAGAAATATTTTTATTTTCTTGATGGATATAGTGGCTATAATCAAATTTAGATTGCACTAGAGGATCAAGAAAAAAATACCTTCACATGCCCATGGGGAACATTTTCATATTATGTTCTTCCATTTGGATTGTGTAATGCACCTGCTACATTCCAGAGGGTAGTCTTGAGCATATTTTTAGATCTAAAAATGATTACATGGAGGTATACATGGATGATTTTACAATACATGGCAGAACTTTTGAAGAAGCCATGAAAAATTTGGACAAATTTTTGAAGAGATGTAAGGAGAACAATCTGTCATTAAGCAATGAAAAATTTTACATGATGATGTCTGAAGGTATAGTTTTGGGACACTATCTTTCTTCTGATGGAATTCAAGTTGATCCAACCAAGATATTTGTTATTGTAAATCTTCCAACACCAAGGAAGAAAAATGATGTTAGGAGCTTCTAGGACATGTTGGTTATTACAGAAGATTCATACAAGATTTTAGCAAGATAACAGTGCCATTGTTTGTATTATTAGGAAAGTATGTTGCTTTTGAGTGGACTGAAAAATGTGAGGCTACATTCCAAAATTTGAAGCAAATGTTGACTATTGTTCTAGTATTAAGATGACATGATTGGAATATTCCATTCCACATCCATATTGATGCATCAAACCATGCCATTGGAGTTGCCTTAGGAAAAAGGATGGAGTTCTGAATTATGCAATTTATTATGTTAGTAAGAACTTGCAGCATGTTGAAATCAACTACACAGTAATAGAGAAGGATTTCTTAGTAGTCATGTATGCTATCAATAAATTTAAACACTACATCATGGCTTATCCAATGTTCATTGACACTGACCATGCTGCAATAAAATATTTGATAAATAAACCAGTAGTAAGCAACATGATTATCAGATGGTTGCTCCTTCTACAAGAGTTTGATGTCACAATATTGGATAAGCCTGACAAGGACAATGTGGTAGCAAATTTTATTTCAAGAATGGAGAATAACAATGAATAATAGGTAGTTGATGACTCTTTTCCTAATGACAATTTATTTTTATCTCCATAAAAACACCTTGGTGTGTATACATAGCCAACTATATAGTTTCAAGTAAAAACCTCCACACTACTTATACTTTGAGAAGAAATATATAGTTGAAAATAGTGTGCATTTTTATTAGATAGATGGATTTCTATTTCATACGGGAAAGATTATGTCATGAGAATATGTATAGATATGAGGAAATATATGATGTCCTCAAAGGCTACCACAACAAACCTTGTGGAGGAAATTTTGTTGTAAAAATAACAATACAAAAAGTGTTGAAAATTGGTTGTTATTGGACAACATTGCATAAGGATGCAATGGTTTACACTAGAAGGTGTGATAGATGTAAAATAATGGGTAATCCTTCCAGATTAGATGAGATTCCATTGAACCTTAGTTGGTCTTACAACCATTTTACAAATGGGGCTTAGACATCATTGGTCCTATAGATCCTAAATCTCAGCAAAAGGAATACATCTTTGTATGAAAAGATTATCTAACCAAGTGGACAGTGAAGAAAAGTGTGAAAGTATCCAAGTTTCTCTATGATCATATCTTCACCAGATATGGAGTTCCAAGGGAGATTATCACTGATCAAGGTACAAACTTTATTGTTGATGTAATTTCTGATCTAGCTAAAGAGTATGAAATCAGGAATAGGAATTCTACACCATACCATCCCCAATCCAATGACCAAGTAGAGGTGACAAACAAAGAGATAGAATCTATCTTGACAAAAACCATTGCACTCCATAGGAAAGATTGGGAGGAAAGAATTTTAGAGCGCATATGGAAATTCAAGACAACAACTAGCTTCACATCATTCGATATTTTGTATGGTAAGAATATTTTTCTCCTTATTTAATTTGAGCACAAAATACTAAGAACTACACTTGAGCTAGGAATAGATTTATCCGAGGCTCAAATACAGAGAACTCTCGAACTCAATGAGTTGGATGAAAGGATAAGACAGGTTGTGTGTAATACTGAGAGGTAGTGCGAAGCAAAAGGATCAAATGGCATGACATGTTCATCAAGATAAAATAATTTAAAGAATGTGATTGGGCACTCTTATTTGACTCAAAGTATAAGGACCATATGGGAAACCTCGGGACATGGTGGTTAGACCCCTATGAGAGTGAGAAAGTCTTTCCCAATGGAGCTGTAAAACTCACCACCATAGATCCTGTGAGGTTCAAGCTATTGGTGAATGGCCATAGGTTGAGATTGTATAAGAAGGTAACGGGTAGTACCTTCATGCAGCAGTTCAAAGGAGGACAAAACAAGATGGAAATAAGGACATCCAAGTTAAAATCGACGTTGATCCTCTTGGTTCATCTTCGACATTTCGAGGAATGAGATATTTAGGCACCTTGGTATATTTATCTTACCGGATGTCCCAACGATAAATAAAAGTTTTTTAATTAGCCCTCTTGGTGATCAAAAACACTCATCTAACATATTTTTTTCTTAGAGTTTATGTTTTGCAGGGTTTCGATGTTAAATGGTTACAAGATTGTGTTATCTCCATCACAAGGAGATCATGCAATGACTGAAGGTTCACTTGTAACAACATACAATAGACCCTTGTTTCATGTTTATGTGTACCAGAGCTCATGATTGCATGAAGAAGATCAAATATATCTACATGTGTTGGAGATTACAAAAGGCAAATGGTACCCCAACATACCGCTTTTCCCTCTCGAGGCTTAACTTATTATAGTAAGGAGAAACCAATATAAATCCAACACATGCATGTAACATCATAAGAGACATCCACGACATCATAGCAAGATTATATGTAACAAAGAACAAATCAACAAGCATGCACAATAATCATTCCAAACCAAAATCGAGATAAGTGCACTTAATTACCACTTTATTAAAGTATGATTAGAATAACTATTATTAATTCATATTTATGCCAAGTCATCGAGTATTCAATGCATTTAAAATACCACCACCTTCCATGCCATGATGTGTCCCTCCACATAATCCCATGTTATCATTTCACTTCAATTTACATGCTTCATGCGGTCACAACAATCAATGATCTCTCTCATCAAACGTGTTGCATATCCTTTCGGCCTCAAAATTTGAAAATACTCAAAACATTCACACAACTCAATTGAGTATCATTCTTCAAGAAAAATTGTGTGATTGCATGTTGAGAACACACCAAGTTGTAGGTTAACAATGGGAGGAGACTGATTCACCACAAACCCAGAGAACACTCTCAAGTTCTTGTTAACCCTCAAATTCTACAATACTTTTGAGACAATGGGTGGCTAGATTATATAAATCAATTCTCACATTTTGATGAATTGATGGTTTCAAATTTGCTACTAAATTCAGAGATGGTGAAGCAAAGATAAAGGGTTTGTCGGTAAAAATTAGTGATGAAGTCTTGACATAGGTAACATGACTTCCTACATAGGGTGTCATTCCCTGAGAAAGTAAATCTAGAGGCATCTAGAAGGGAATTTTTGATGAAGATGATGTATTCATAAATGATAGAAAAGGTATAAAAACTTATCTTAAACCTTTTTGGTCTGAATTTGTAAATTATGTTATTAAGTACTTCACCTGTGAGGGAAGATACTCTCGATAAAAAAATCACTTTAAATTACTCAATCATTTGAAGAATAATAGACAAGTGAACGTGCCCAACATTTTACATGAAATATTGAAGAAGATGTGTAGAGAGGCACAAAGGGGAAGGTCTGCACTCTCACACCACTACCTCATAACTTTGATAATTAAACACACCTTACATAGGGAATACCCTGAGATAGGATGGGGAGATTTTGCAAGAGCTAAGAGTATTGATGAATTTTGAGAAATAAGAGGAAAAGAAGTACTAGAATCTCTTCCAAACCTTCATTTGAGCATGTGACATCCACTTCCTAGCACAGGAGAACCCCATGTTTATGATAATTTTCCACCTTCTCGAACAATACCCTAAACCAATCTCACCTGAAAGAATATTTTTGATGAAACCCTTCTAGAAATACCTACACCCAATTCATCTACCTCCTCTAAAGGAAAGAGAAAATTTTAAGTTAACTCCTACACCTGCAAAGACACTCCCATAGGCTAAATACCACAAACCTCCAAGCCAACAAAGTCCCAGACCATATCACTTTATAGTGATGTGGAAGCTATAGAGGAAAGCATTGAGCCCACACCATTGGAAACAGTGCAGGGAGGTACTAATGCTACATTTTGTGAACAAAAATTCCCTACAGAGCACATGGAGGGACAAGAATACCAAGCTCGAATGTGGAGACAAAGAGTATGAAAGAGGGTCATGTAGAGAGAGAGGAAGAAAAGGTTGAAGGAGAAATTGCACAAGAATACCTTGAGGAGTGCATGGAGGAGTATGTAGAAAAACCTACTATTAATGAAGTAGTTTGTGAAATGAAATACTCTGAGGAATAAATGGGAGAAGAAATTGGAAAAAAGTTGACCAAATAGTTCATGTATCAAAAGGTAATGAGGAAGGAACAAAAAATTTCACATGTTGAGAATGTTATTGAGAAATCAGTCTATGGAATTGAGGAAGGGCAGGTGTTTTCCATAGTTAAGCATTTACCATAACATACCCCTATAGTTGTGGCTGATGTGATTTAACAAATTGAACCACCATTTTTACCACATGATAGTACAAAGTAAGTAAACATCGCCCCATTGCAACCACAAATTGTCATTAAAGAAATCATTAGATAGCACAAAACCAATCAGCAGAAATAGAAACACAAACAACTATGTTGGATTACTGGGTAAATCAATTTGAAACCTATGTAAATAGGTTAAAAACAAAGTATGAAAGAGAAAAAGAAGAACTCATTTTCCAACACAAGCAAGAACTTGAGGAAAAAGATAAAGAAATTACAAGGTTAAAGAAAAAGCAGGAAGAGACACTTAAGGTGGCCCATGAAATATTCAAATATAGGCCTCCTTCCAATGTCTATGCCATTTTCTTAAAATAAAAGATGTTACAGCTCAAGCTTACTTATATCAACTATTATATGCCATTTGACATTAGTGGAGCAAGGAACTTCTTCACGTTGTACTTGAACATCCTTCATGAAACTTAGCTTCTACTTTGTGAGCTCTGCATGTATAATTATGCTCTTAAATATGATAGGACTGGATTCTAATCCTATATTTTAGAGATGTTCAAATTAAATCACTTTTTCCTATTTTCGAGAATGAGTAGGATCGATAAATAAAAATGGAGGACTACAGGCATCCGGAGAAAGTACAACAACTCATGGTTAGGGAAGAAGCTAATAACACCAAAGTAATTTAGAAAATGGATATGATGTATGTAATGATTTACACTTGAGATTATGAAATGTTAATTGATATTATGAACATGTATGCTAACATCTTGAGAAGACATCACAACAGAGGGACCTGGTAGGATTTTCACGCTTCGGTGTGAGCATTCAAATATGTTTGAATGAAGTGTTAAGCGCGCTTTAGCCAATTAATTATAGAAAACAAAGGCTACAATTTTGGTTATGTTATCGGGACCTATTTTCAAGATGTTTCTTGCAGATGGCGTATCGATTGACTTTGGAGAGTATTGAAGGGTGGATAAATGAAAAACAAGATTAGTTTGTGTAAAGATATAACACTGGATCTGATTTCATTACGTGTAGATGGGTGGAAGAAAATATGTATGATGCGCTTTATGAGACATTCTTCAGTTTATTTCTAGTATACTTGTATGAGTGGTTGTCAACGTGTGATAGGAAGTGCTAGACTTATAGGATGAGACCTTAGATGTAGAAATATTACCAAACTCTTATTGATGCTGATTTGGAGTGGACTAGAGTTGTAGATCGTTTATGGGCTAGAGTATTACGTAGTTACATTTTAGAGTACACTATTTCTACATATCTATGTCAAGAAGAAGCAAATTTCTAGCTCTTACATGATCCCAGAGGATCTTACTTGCGCACTATACCTTTATCAATCAAGATCTTGATGATAGAGCTAGATTTAGAGTGCCTCCTATGGTTGGCTAAAATCCCACCACACATAGGGGTAGGAGTAGGAGTGGTGAAGATATCACACACGGAGGCAATAATAGAGAGAGAGAGAGGAAAGATGACTCAGATATAATGAAGTGTAGGAAAGGGAGATAACAAGAGAAGTTACAAAGTCGATGGCATTAAGGGAAGAGATGGATCATGAAGGATTTGAATCTCTTATGGAAGATGATGATCCAAACATCTGGTTCTCTCGACATTGGGTAAGCATAGTATAGAATCCCCTTCAGCTTTGGATGAGAGCACATCGAATAAGAAATATTGAGGGACTACATACATGTATCTAATCTAACATAGTGACCTATCCCTTACGTATGGTGTTCCAGTTCCATAGTAGTCATTAAGAAGCAAGCTAGTAAGGAGGAAGGAAGAAGAGACAAGTAGGTATTAGTTTGTGTTAAATTAAGAGGGTAGAGCTAATAGTGTGCCCATGTCAAGCACAATCATCATTGATTGATTTGGAGGTCGATTAGGGGAATATTTTCTTACATGTCATCAGGATAGAGTGTGGGCATGAAAACATTGGGAATACATCTGGAAGTACTCCAAATTCACTAACTATAAGAGTTTAGTTTATCACTATATTTGGGACATAAATAAGTACATCCACTTGGTACATTCCCCTACTGGAGGGTCGGGTAGATCATGAGGATCAAGATCAAGCGGATCGGGCAATTCTAGAGGTGGAGGAAATAATGGTGGTGGTTCTTTTGTTACGGATATGGAGGACAAGGCCCACATCCCCAAAAACCCCCACATCAACCTCAACAAGTGTATTATGAGATGTCCCTCCACTTTCTAGAATATAGAGGAATTGAGATGCAACATATCATGTGCATAAGTGTGAGCTATTATGGTGTGCCAAAGGAATAATATCCTCAAATAAAAAATCAAGTCATTTTTTACTAATCTTCAAGGGCGCACATAACTAGTATAGAAATTATCATACACATCAAACCGCAGTGGAATATGATGATTTATGTTCTACGTTTCTAGCTAAGTTCCATATCCCAGAGTTTTAGTAGAAGAGTATCAATGCACTCAAGGACATTAAGCAAGGATTATCTGAGAGTGTAAGGGAATACGATCTGTGCTTTAAATTTTTTTATCAAATTTATCTTATGACATTCATCTGATTCAACATGCAGAGTGCTTTGTTGGTGGGTTGCTTTAACTCCTTTAAGATGAGCACCATCTCATAATACTTTTTTGGATCCGTGTGAGACTTTAGAAGCCACTTTGCATGCTTGAGGTGGTTGGAAGTGTTATTCTTTGGAGTAATCCCATTTCTCAGGCATAGATTGCAGTCATGGAAAAACAACTAGAAAATCTTTCTGCTAATTCATCTCATGAGACGCATAGTGGAATCTGGTGTACATATTGTGAAGTGGAAGGACATAATAAAGATATTGCCCTCGTAGGTTAGTGCATGCACTATTATTGGATTGTAATGTTAGTCACTTAAATCATGATGTTAGAGATTTCCCTTTATTACAATGCACCATTATAAAGAAGGTATCCATGTATTACAAGATTTATAAATCCCACACTCATGACACCACTAAGTGCAAGTTGATCAATCACATTCATGAAGCTATAGAGAAAGGAGTGCACTAGAAAAGTGTGGCTAGTGGATCTAAGGAACATGAAGGCCATAACCATGAAGGGCACGAAAATGGAAATAATAGGAATGGTGGCTTTAGAGGTGATATAGAGGTTGAGGTCATAGTGGTGGTAGAGGCAGGTTTCCACGATGAAATTTTTATACTTTTGGATCTCCTGATCATTATCAGCATGATTTCCCTTAGAATGTTAGTTTGTCATGGTATGGAAATCCACACAAGTTGGAAGATTTTCTGGAGCTGTATGAGTACATGTGCAAGACTCAAAATATGGAAAAAAGGGTGCGCGGGAATGATTAAAGTGGAGCATGTTGCTTTTATCAATGGATGTTAAGACCCCGATCCTAAGTTCTGTTTGTGATGGTGACTACATGCTCGGTGGTCCGCAAAAAGCGTGAGACATTGAAGGCTAAGCCACTCATCATGGGAAGAAGTGATACATGCCAAGTATCCATATGTTCACACCAGAAGGAATTTTATCAAGATACTATGGAAGTCATCAAGGCGCTACAAGGATAAATACAATGCTTAAAGGAACAAGCGTGTGATAGGGATCATGCAAGGAAGGTTGAAATCCCGTTGAAGGACATGGATGACTTGAAAGAAATGTGTAAGATGTTGCAATAGGAGAACATCATTACATTGTTAGGTGAGTGGTTGTGAGAAAAGGTACCACATGTTGGGATTGAGCATGAAAGATAGATACTTCATGTAAATCTACCACCTCATAATCATGAATTTGATAAAGAGATTACACTTGATACAATAATTAATGGATGGTTATTGCACAACATTATGATTGATACTAGCGCAAAGTGAATTTATTGTGTTAACTTTGGATGCTTGGAATCAGATGGGTAGACCATAATTGTAGCCATCCAGAATGTGTTGTATATGGTGAATAGAACTAGGGCCATTCCTATTGGGTTATTGAAGGATGCATCTATTACTATTCAGGGAGCCAATTTACTGGGGACTTTGAGGTATTGAACTTGCTGAAATAGAAAAATTCCCAACATTACTTGGGTGACCTTGGTGTTATGCAAACAAAGCATATTTACACTTTAATAAAAGGTACATCAGCTTTGAGAATGATGAAGAATGTGTGATTATACCTCTTTGTGAAAAGAAATATGAGCCCTATGTTAAACCACTAAGCTTGGAGGAGCTTAACAAAATATATGCACAATCAGTGCACAATCTAGAAAATTTAGAACCATCCAAAGAAGGCGTTATTCATTGGGAAGATGTGGATTTTGTAAGTGACACTACAAGTGTTTCTTGTGATAACTGGGCTCATGGAACATATGAGATGGTTGGGCACAAAGTGAAAGGATAAGTCACTAGGATGATTAGAATCGCATGGTGAGGTGGTTTAATAGGGTACCAAGGTATACTTGGTAAGGAAAACCTGATGTATTTCTACGAACACCATGGAGGCCTAGTGGATGGATGAAGGGGATAGAATAAATATATTGGTCTATACTCTGTGAGACAACAACACGCTGGTGGACTACACACAAAGACAACTTACTTTGGAATGGAAAGAAGTGAGAATCACCTTTTCTACTAGGTTCCTAAGGAGTAATGTACCTTCTTAAATATGTGAATTTCATGGGAATTATTTTGCCTCTCATCACGTCTAGGAGTGTGAGAGATCTTGGTCGTAGGGCAAGGAGGATTTACCACCATCACTTTGGGTACATAAGTTCTACTCCACCTTATGTGGTTGTGCACATGCATGGTATGTCCATGCAGAGTTGAAAAGGAGACTACTAATTGGAAAGAGATGACCTCAAGTATGATTCATACTTTTGATTATTTTTCTACTAAACCTCTGTCAATGAATGAAGCACTATAGATTATGAAGTGCCTTACGTTGGGAGATAACACAAAGGTTGAAGAGCTAATGTTGGAAATTTTTTGAAGAACCTGATCTTGAGACATGCCTAGTTTTGGAGGAAACAGATGAAGAAGAGTTAGTACGTGCTCGGAAGATAAAGAAAATGGAAAATTGGTGTACATGATCGATGATGAGGAAGTGGATACACTGGATGTTAACCACACTGAAGGTACACATGAAGTAATGGACATACCAAATGAGAAGGCATGCACGTATCGTGACTGCCCTAATAAAGAGAAGGAAGGTTAACATTGAATCGTCTACAAAGCCCAAAGAGGTCATGATTGGTGATTATTGGTCGGAGCAGGAGGTGGCTAAAATTATTGAACTCTTGTGTGAATTCTAGGACTTATTTCTATGGGGCTATCATGAATTAAAGGGAGTACACCTTCTTTAGGTGAGATGAAAATAAAATTGAAAGAAGGTGCATACCCAGTTAGGAAGATGCCTTACAAGATGAATCCTAATCTGTGCATGAAGGTAAAGGAATAAATTGACAAGATGCTCAAGTCTAGTATAATTGAGCCTATTGAGGAATCTGAATGGGTTAGCCCCATGGTAATAATCATTAAGAAGGATGGGAGGATAAGGATTTGTGTGGACTATAGAGAAAGTAATGGTACATGTGTTATTGGTCCTTTTCCCACCCCATTCACATAAGAGATCCTTGAAGGATTTGTTGGGTGCAAGATATACTCCTTTACATATGGGTTTTCAGATATCACTAGGTTCGCATAGTGAAGAAATATCAAGAAAAGACAACCTTCACCATTGAGTGGGGAAATTTTTCATATATAGTGATGCCATTTGACTAAGAATGCACCATCGGTGTTCTCATGCATTGCATGTACAAGTTTTTTCAGAGAATTTATCCATAAGTTTGTATAGGTTTATTTGGATGATTGGACAATGTATGTCTTAGTTAAAGAAAATTGTGACAATTTAAGGCTCATGTTTGAGAGGTGCAGGAAATTAAGCATCTCCTTGAACATTAAGAAGTGTGTCTTTGCAACACATTTTGGCACACTACTTGGACATATAATTTGCAAGGAAGGTTTATTGGTAGACCCAACAAAGATAGCTTTCATCTTAGGTTTATAATAACCTACCAATTAAAGTCGGTGTGTGGATTCCTAGGACATATAGGCTATTACAAGAAGTTCATTAAAGGTTATGTGAAGATTTCGTGCCCTTGGAGGAATTATTGAAAGCTAAAGGAAATTTCTATTGGGGTGACACGTAGCAAAAAAATTTTGAAAAATTGAAGGAAATCTAACCACTACATATTTTTACGCTTTCCTTCATGGGATAAACCTTTCATGTACATGTTAATTCTCATGGCATGACAAATTGGCATAAAGTTGACAAAACTAGGGGAAGGACTTGTGGACCATCCCATTTTATTTGCAAGTAGGAAGTTGAAACCAACAAAGTAGAATTATACAAATATTGAGTGTGAGGATTTATCCATGATCTACGTGCTACATAAGTTCAAAAAATACTTGTTGGAAACACCATTTATCTTCTTTACAGATCATATGACACTCAAGTACTTTGTCAACAAGGTTGTTTTGCAGGATGAATATGCAGTGGTAACTACTCTTTCAGGATTTTGAGTTTACATTGTTTTAAACCGAAAAAAAGTAATTTAAGTCCCGATCATTTATCAAGGATCAATTCTAGTGAGGATGCGTAGATCATTGAGGACACAATGCTAGATGCACAACTATTTAGATTGAATTGTGCACCCATAGAACTAGAGGACATTGCAATGTTTTTGTGCACTAGAAAGGATCTTGAGGAATGAAGACATTAGAAGAAGAAATAAATCGCATTATGTGCAACACCTTATCAATTGATTGGTGGAGATTTATACAAGCTAGGTCGTGATGAAATTTTGCATCGGTGTGTTCTAGATCATGAGCACGAGGCTATTATGGAAGAATCTCATGGTGGAATTGCAAGAGGTCATTATGTAGGTGATGCCACCATGCACAAGATTTTGATGGTTGGACTTTGGTGGGAGACCTTGTATAAGGATACTAAGGAATATGTCAAGTTATGTGACCATTTTCAATGCCTTAGAAAGCCTGGAAATAGAGATGAGATGTTGTTGCGGCCTATTGCAAGCGCTGAGCCTTTTGAGAAATGGGCGATTGACTTTGTAGGTCCTATTTCACCACCCGCACATAGGAATGATGCGTGTTACATCATAACTTATACATATTATATAACAAGGTGGTCATAATAATTACCTACAAAGGATTGTACAATGTCTACAACAACAAGATTTTATGTGGGAAAAAATTATTAGCATGTATGGATGTACTTTAAGCTTGACTAATGATAGGGGCACTCATTTTCTTAATAAGACTATCATAATTTTGTTGGCAAAGTTTATGATGGCACACCAAAAGATAATTACTTATCACACACAAGCCAATGACACTTTGCTTCATCTTTCAACAAGATTTTGGGAAAAACATTGACAAAAATCATGTTATGTTGGAAGGAAAGACTCGGATGATAAAGTATCTTTTTACTTTGGGAATATAGGATGACCTACAAAAGAGTTTAAATAAGCCCACATCCTTTTAGTTGGTGTTTGGCACAGAGGTTTTATTTCACCTTGAATTTATGTTACCATCCATGCATATTGCGCACGCAAGAGGACTAGATGATGAGAAATCTATTGAGGAATGCATTGACAAAATCATAAAATTAGATGAGAGGCACCTCATTTCCCAATGGAGCTAGAAGATACAAAAGGAAAGGAAGAAGGCCTATCATGATAGGCATAAAAAATTTGAGGTGGGAAATATGGTTCTTTTGTATGACTCTAAGTTTACGTGCCACCCAAGGGAAATTAAAATTACATTGGTTGGGACCTTTTGTAGTAACGAAGATACTTGAATTAGGTGCTTATCAATTGCAGGTGCTGGATGGAAGTTTTTTTCCCGGTTACTTCAATGTGAGTAGGATGAAGCCCTAATATAAATAAGGCTTTTGATATTTGTAATAAGGCAATATTTCCATTTCGTTTAGATTTCCCTTTTATGTGTTTCCTTTCATCATTGATTTTCTTTGTCAATTTTCATTGTGTTTTGTTGTAAACAACATGCTTGCAGTGCGTAGGTAGTTAATTACTATATTTGTAAGTTCATACGTAGAGGACTGCATATACCCTTAGTGTGGGTGGATTGCAAGTATGTGCAACAGAGTAAATTTTTTCGGTGTTGAAGGAGTGTGATCGTTGATGAAAGTGGGGTTTCTAGAGAGAAAGGTGCTACAAATAATAAGAAGGATGGTGATAATAAGGATTTGAAGAATGAAGAAAAATTATCGATTGAATACCACACATAGATGGATGATAACACATTATAACATGAGGTAGGAAGTAGCATGGGAAATTACTTATTATGAGTCGCATAGGTTTGTGTAATTCAGCGCATATAGGCGTGTGTAAGAAGGTCTGTGGCTGAGAAGTAGTGGGCGCACTGCCAGAAGGTTATGACTAGGGCGCGAAGAAAGCAACGCAAAGTGTGGAAAAAGTGTAATTAAAGTAGAATACGGTGGTAGGTGAGGAGAAATTAATGCGAGAAATTATTGAAAATCCTATAAAAAGAGTACAAGTGACCCCATTATTACCTTGAATGTTTAAGTGTTTGAACCCTAAGAATGAACTAGAGAGAAAGAAAGTGGACAATGTGAAGTACAAACAAATTGATCAAACCCTTGTGATAATTTGGCACAACATGTGAGGAAGCTCATTTTCAAGAATTTTTAGAGCAAGATAAATGCATGGGAAGAAGAAAATCATGGTTGAGGGTTCGATTCAAGGAGTATGGTTTGAAGGAAAGAAGCCACAACTAGGGCATGTAAAATTCAAAAATATAGAGACTAAACATAGGTTGAGGGTTACAAGATTAAGTGGTGGTAAGTCACTTGATTTTAGGGAACTTAATGGGTTTAAGAAAATAATATCATTTAGAAATGGCACCAAGGAGAGATGTGATGAAGGAAAATGAACCCATCACGGAGAGGAAGCACTAGAAGAGTGGTTCGAGGAGATGTAATTCCTAGAAGAGGTCATTGAAGGGAGAGTGTGGAAGTCTCATGACTAAGTGCAAGATCAACAATATCAATCATCATATGGATAAGACCCTGAAGGATATTAAAGAGGATATCATTCTTAAGACTAACCGAAGGATGAAAGATGGGTAGAGGGTCTATGATAATTATGTGTACAAACTTCTAGAAAGTGTCGGGTGCTTCAGCTATATGAGCTACCTTTCTTTGGAAAACCAAAATGTTTGTACCAATGGTTGATATCATGAGTTCATGAGGACTATTTCTACTTTGCAGGTAGAAGAATGAGACTTACAGGGGTATATGATAGGAAAAGTGACTAGTTTATGCAGTTCTAGGATAGACATCAAACCAAACTTAGTCGATGATGATGGATTAAAATATACAACAATCACGATAAACTACCATAAAGGGGCCACACCATGGAAGTAACCAATATTGAGGATCATACTATGATGGTGGTTGCGTGACTCATGATCTGTAATCTAGGCGTGTCTAAGTGATGGAAGGAGGTGAACAAGAAGCGGGTACACATCATGCATAAGATGGAAAAAAGACGTACTACAACATCACACAATATATTGTAGAGAGCATTTTCGAGGAGGAACATGTATAAACAGAGAAAGGAAAGAAAATTACATGGGGTGTAATTTTTCTTCTACTTTGTATTTTGTGAGATTGGTGTACTTGATGGGACTAAGGATAAAATTTGGGTATACCCTTCAGGGCATAATTCCCAGTATGAGTTTCTCCAAATTTACATGCCAAGGTAGTATTTCGGTAATCTACATGCAGCGCTTGGACAAATGGTATAGGAGAATGCTTGGTGTATTTGAGGGAGAGTGGCACATCCCACGGGAGTTTCTTAGTGTTTTGGATGGGCATCTTGATTTTTCTTAGCTTATAAATTCTTTTGTTTAGGAAGATTCTACATGAAGATTGGGAGAAGATCCCATTATGTAGGCTACCCTTAACATTTACCACATGTTATTTTAAGGACTCTATGAATATGTTATATAATGCAAAGAAGCTAATATTTGATGCAAAACAAAGTAGACACATATATTCATATTTTGTGCAAGACTTATGTCTACCCCAATAAGGAGGCTTATGAAGAAATGATGGAATCAAGATAATGTTGATATTACTCCTAAGACTATGGTAGTTGGGAAGATAGAGCCCACACACATATATGTATATCTAAGGCCAAGATTTCAGGGTAAGTTGTCGATAAAGACTTTCCATTTCAAAATCCTCCTAAGGGCAAGAAGAATATAGGTAAAAAAGGCCATGCGAGGTTACACATTTTAGGAAAGAATAGGAAGAAGGGAGAAATGACCTTGAGGTAGAGGAAACAAAGAAGGAAGATAGTGACATGCTGGACCAAAGAAGAAGGATACTATGAAGGTGGTGAAAAATACAAATGAGGGCATTGGGACTTCACATCCTGTTAAGAGGTCACCGATAACTACATCCGTAAAATAGAGTTCAAAGAAGAAGAAAAAGAGGAGGCGCAAGCTCATTACTCAGAGAGATAGTGATGAAGAAGGTTCATCGATGGGTTGTGCGTGTGACAACGTTTCTCCACCTAGTACACATGTGTGGTAAGAAGTAGGGCTCGGGGTGAGGAGACTCGGCATGATATAAAATTACCTAGTGAGAATGAGGAAGAAGATCCCATTGGAGGTTAAATGGAAAAGGAGAAAAATGAAGAGGAATGAATAGGTGAACATGAGGGCTGTTCAGGTGGAATAGGAGAAGGGATACCTACAGTGTTGGGACACATGTAACTTTGGGAAAATGGACTAGTCAACAAAAGGAAGAAGAAATGGTACAAATTCCGAGCTTTGGGTATGTCAATGACCCTACTAAAATCATTCACGTTAAGTTCTAAGCACTCTTTCCATAATAGTTATATGGTTGGGAAATGATGGATCTAGAAGGGGCGAACTTGTACACAAGAAAGAAAAATTCATAGAGTATAAAGACTCACATGGACGAAACCAAAGTTTGACATGAGTGAGGAGGTGTGTGTCAAACACAAAATGAAAAATACACCGCATGAGAAACACATATAAAAATTAAGCCTCTGACAACGTTTTTGGATGAACAAAAAGCAATTCCTTAACCAAAATAGCAGTAGATGTCACTTGTAGAAATTTGGATAAGGGGACTACCCTTAGAAACTTACCAGAGGAAAAAAATAATGAGGAAGAGATCCAACATTTAGCAAAGGGTGGGATAAGGTAGAGCACAAGGTGAAGGTTTTTCTAGAGATGGTCGAGGAGATTGGAGAAGAAATTTTGGAGGCACGTCGCAATATGAAGATAAGGTATCTAGAATTTTCCCTCCACACTACACTATTTCTAAACTTTGGTCCATTTACTGTTAGTAGAGAAGGAAAAATGCGAAAGTGAAGAAGATATAGCTTCAAAACATATAGATGTTGCAACCGAGAGAGAAAGGACCAAGAAATTTATTGCAACACACCGAATTGCATAGTATGATTCCATACTCTGATGTTGAAAGATTAATTAAAGAAAGAAAATTGGGAGCTAAGTAACTGCATGGATCTTGAGTAGATCATTAAGGCTTATATAGTGTAGGAGGAAAATAACATCTTGATAGTGAAGAAGGACAAATCTCTGGGTAGAGAAGAGAAATCGAGAGGTGGTAGTGAAAAATCGTGACACACTAAAAGTAGCTTAGACAACCCCATGAAGTTAGAATAAAAGATTTTGGTTCCCTCATAGCGTGATGGATGGATTTTATGGAGGATATGATATCATGCCTTATCAGGGTCACAAAGGAACTTCAAAGTAAAGGGGAAGATATGAATATGGATGAGATGGAGAAAATACTTAGCGGACGTTCTCAGTAAAGTGAATAAGGGACTAGGGGAGTGGAACGCAGTTGAGGTAGACATAAATAATGAGTACCACTGAACTCCTTTTACTAGATGAAGAATAAGGTGAGGGGACCATCCATTCCATTCATTCCTTAAATTTTTATGAACACTCTTTATTCCTTACTCTTTGGAGGGATAAGTTGTGTAACCCCATTTCGAGGGCGGAAATGAAGTTAGTGTGGGGTAATATTGGGTTGACAAAATTTCCTAAGTATTGAGAGGGTGCGCAAAGGGGGTGCGTAGTCACGCACATGTATTAGTTGAAGAAGGGCATGGCCGGGTAGAGAGCACTCGGGACTTAGCCAATTTTGCATGGCATGGGCTAAAAATAGGAAAAGCGGTTAGAGTACATCTCAAGAAAATATAAAAGTAAGAAGACTTTGTAGCTAAGTAAGAGCTATTTTTGGACCAAAGTAGAAGATCAAGGGCCATGCATAGTCCGTGCTAATAATATGATTAAAGTAGAGTTTATTTATAGATTAATATATTATTATCCTCTTTGTAAAAGCATGCAATTGTAAGCGCATGGCTATTTTGGGCATGCAGTCTATTTTGGAGATACATGGGTGGTGAAGGGAAATTCCCCACCCCTATAAATGTTAGTTGATCCATATAGTTTTAGAGGACCATGGGTATTATATTGTTACGTTTCTCTATTTTAGCGGGCATAACTCAATTGTAAGCGCATGGCTATTTTGGGCATGCAGATCTATTTTAGAGATACATGGGTGGTGAAGGGAAATTCCCCACCCCTATATATGTTAGTTTATCTACATAGTTTTAGAGGACCATGGGTATTGTATTGTTACATTTCTCTATTTTAGCAGGCATAACTCATGGAGACTAGTATTGTTATGTAATATTTTGAGTATCAATGGATAATTGTGGATGGATTTTGGTAATTGATGTATTTGATCATGGTATTTGCATGGTGAATTTGATCTTAGTAATGGTTTGAACTGTTATGTTTCCTTATTACATGTGTTTCCATATGATGAATGTAATGACTTATACTTGAGATTATGAATTGTTAATGGTTAATATGAACATGCATTCTAACATCCTGACAAGAAACCACAAAGGAGGGACTTTGTGGGCTTTGCGTGCTTTGTGTGAGTGTTTAAATTTGTCTCAATGAAGTACCAATGTGCCTAGGCTATTATGTATAGAAAATAAAGGATACAAGTTGTTATTATTCCCAGTTTTTGTGTGTTAATATCTCTAATTAATCTTTGCGGGAATATGAGTTTTCCTACTTATAGCATTAATCTCTCTCCTAATTTCCCACTCCCACATCCCCACCTTCCTATCAAATTCATCCCTTGAAAAATATTACAAGCATTTACTGCAGGTGTAGTGGAGTGTGCCTATTAGATCCCCAACCTCTAAGACAATAACAAATTTACAATTTAGTTCACATACAATAATGGAGTTGTACCATTTAAGTAGAGGGACCTATTCCAAGAGAGTTGGTGAAAATAACTAATTTGTCCTAGCAACAAATTATTTCACCAACAATAACCAAGGGCCTAAGTTCTTGAATCAAAATAGTGGTATTACCACGGATGGTGTTATTCTTGATCAACCTAAAAACCTAATTTCCCGAACACCTTTGGTAACACAAATAACAATAATGGAAACATGTGGAAATAGATAAATAAAAATCCTGTTGATGCAAGAATATCACCTTATTTAAATAATCACATTTTAGTTTTCATAGGTGTCTTAGGTTGTGAAAGTTCCATTTGGGTGTTCATAATATGCTTCAAGTCCATTTGGACTTTTTTAACATTGTATAATAAGTGGTAGTTGGGGTTTTCCTCCAAAACAACATTTTAAATATTTGAATTGTCTTTGTGTGTGTTAGAGGTCGAGGAGCTAGCATAGGTCGAATAAGTGATTTAAGTGGGGTTATGGAACAATTTTACACTCTATAAAAGGTCATCATAAACCTCACATGGCTTGTTTGACTATGGTGATCCTTAGCATGGTGAGTTAGTTGGATGAGAAAACCTAACTACCTCCATTAACTTCATTAGCATAGTAAGCACTTGAATTGAGAGGAGAATGTGAGTAGTAAGGAAGTTTTTAGTTGAAGAAGAAACTCTGTATCAGATCCTGATGGCTCAAGAAGCTTTGTAATGTCCAAGGAATTCATAAATAAAATATGTTTCTTGAGAATCCATGAATATTGATAAGAATTTTTGTATGAATGCATGAATAAAAATGAGTAGTATATGTTATATGAAAGATCTTGTAGGTATCAACTTTGTATGGGCTTAGAGAAGGTGATTAATGTGGGAAATAAAAACTATGACAAGCTTTGAATGAAGGTTAAGATATATTTCAAAGGAAACTATGACATCTATTGGTAAGGCCCTCCAATCCCTTAAGTGTTAATATAAGTTCAATGGTGAAGTGCTTGTTTACGAGGAATTTACATGTGACATGGTATTATCTTGTGTGTTGTAAGAGTTATGCATGGTTCTGGATGATAAAAAGGTGAAATGATAAAACCAATTAGAAAAATAGTCTAAAAAGACTTGGTCTTGATCTTTGGAATAGTTTATGCATGGTGATAGAGAATAAAGTGTGTAGAGAAAATTGAAATCTTGGAGATTGGTTGTTGAAGGATAGTTTTGAGTTATTAAGAATCATCATAGAATCTAAACAAATTCAAATAAAACAAGAAACCTCCTCTTGGTTATGATACCATGTTTCAGCGGTTTAGAGATAAGGAAAATTGTTAATTCTACTAAGAAAATTTAAAATACTATTGAATTTGTTTATAATAGAGCTACAAGTATGTTCCAGGTATTCATGGGTTGTCAATACATTTGGAAGAAGATTTCTAAGCCAAACTTGTGAGCTCATGCATGACTATTATGAGTGCCCATTTTTGAAGATTTTAAGCTCAATATTGGTAAAATTACAAGTTTACTTTTATAAATATTGTTATAACCAACATAGTAAATGTAAGAATACCTTATGGAAGGGAAGTTTTGATGGATGTGAGTTTTTGCAATGATTCTAGGGATTTAAATGTGTGAGTACAATCCTAACTTCCCTTTAGCTTGTTTGAGAATCTAATGTAGAGAAGTTAACAAAAAAGAGTAACTCTTTGGTGTTATTCCATTAGTATTATATTTTGATTCGAAGGTAGCCTACTTATGTGGGAAAAGGTTCAAAACTAGTGACACAAGTTAACAAGGAGAAGATAACCTAAGAAATTTGTCTTAAGGGCTCCTAGTCAAAATTTAGACTTGTGATAGTATGAGACAAGTAGGTAGTGAAATTTAATGTATGATAAGGTAATCAAGGAGGTTGGAGAAGTTAAGTGATAAGAATATAAGCCTATAGGAGAGTAGTAAAAGTTTTATTCAGACATAACTAAGAAATTTTTTTGACTATCATGTTACGATCTAGGTAATAGGCTTAGAAGGAGCAAGTGATTATATGGTTGAAAGTTTCCTAGATGAGTGAGTGAGTGGATTATAGGAGTTGGTTAGGAGGAATAAGATACATTGATAAGGTGAGTGATAAGAGAACATAAGGAAGCTAAGAGAAAATGATAAAACAGAGCCTAAAGATAGTTGTGGTTAAGAACAAGTAAGAGGTCTTAAGAAGCCAAAATTGAGAACATATCATAAAAGTTGACAATAGGGTGAATGCGAATTTACAAGTTTTTAAACAAGGTGTATAGGTGTGGTATAAGGTGTAAAAAGGTTGAAACTAGTGGGTAAGTTTTAAAACCACAGTACTTACTTGAAACCCTCAAGAACACATAATTACCCCTTGTAAAGAAGGATATATTGGAGTTGTGTTGAGACTTAGAAAATGAGATTAACCCTAAAGTAAGAACTCTTAAATGGGTATCAGGAAATATAACCACTTTTTCATGAAATTTTATAGGTTGTTCTAACTCATGAGCTTTGTGTGTTTGAAGGGCTAGAAAATAGGCTTTGGGGAAAACAGTAGTAAGAGAATAAAATTTGATTGACTTGGAATTAAGAGCTAAAACTTTGGGAGAAGCTTAAAATTCCAAATGGGTCTCAAAAAACCTTGATAGTGAGATTTGATTCCTTTTGAAATGTTCTATTCATCTAAATTTTTCTTTTGGTAGGACTACTAGTTGGTTTGAAGGTCTAAATGGGGTATGAGCAAAAGTGATATGTTAGGAAATTTCTTGAGGTTGTTAATCATGTTTTTTTAATGTATGAGGGTAGGTGAAAAGAATTCTTATCCTAGGAAGCAGTTGTGTGAGATATTTTGGTAAGGTGAGAAAATTTTGGTTTCTTGAATAACACATGTGTTTTTTTTAAATTTATTTCTAACTCATAAAGTTTGAGTCGAGTTTCTCATATTTGTTATCGGTGGTATCAAAGTAAGGTTTCATATTGATGTTTACATTTTGTTTATGCTAACCATATGTTGTGTGGATGCATCAAAGAATTTTTTACAAGTTGTAGGAAAAGAGTTAGGGAAAGAGAAAGTGAAAAGTGGGTGTGAAGAGTGAAAGAAAGAGAAGTATTGAAGCATGTTAAAAGAATAGGTTTGGAAAAAAAATCTAGGTGAGACACAAGACAAGGTGAAATAGAATTGTTAGAGAGAAATAAAGAGAGAAATGGATGAAGAAGAGATAGTGAAGGGATCGATGATGTTGTTAAGCCACAAGAAAAAGTAAGATGATAGGGATAGAAAGAAGAAAGAATAAAAGAGGAAAGAGGAAGAAAGAAGACAAGACTTATGGGTTAAATAAGAACTGAAATATCTTAGGAAGGATATAGAGAAGCTATAGGAGTTGATGAAAGCAATGAGCATGGAGGAAGAAAATAATCAAGTTGGAATTGTGATGAAAAGAAAAGTTAGATGACCTTTAGGGTTACTTGTAAAGATAAAACAAAGAATGCAGCTGAGAAAAAGAGATTATAAAGGAAGAGAGGAAGATGAGGAAAATGGAAAAGAATCCAAATAGATAAGAGAAATATGTCATCAAAGCTATAGTGCATAAATAAACTCATAAATTTGATGAAGAAGAAGTGATAGAAATCTTATGAGCTAGTCTTAAGGAGGATGAAAATGAATTGTTTTCATAAATGATGAAGAGCATGAAGTTGAAGAAATCTATGAAAGCAATGATAAATAGATTGTTCCAAGCAATGAAGATCTCGCATGAACACAACACACCACATTTGATAAGTTGAAATGAATTCATTAGAATAACCTTACAAAAGGATTTGCAAATAAATGAACAATAATATCATATATTATTATGGAACTCTCTTTAGTACAATGAGAATGAGCCTTTCTTATATAGGAAAGGAATATCAATCTCATTACCATTCAAGGCCATAGATCAAGCTATAAATCAAGGATATAACTAGTCAAGACCATATATTTAGGAAATAATTGGTCATCAAAGAACTAGTCAAGACCATAGATTTAGGAAAGAACTAGTCATAACAACTAGATAATATCTAAATAAGATAAAAGAAATATCCACACATAAGTGGGTGAGGATAAATAAAATAGAAGTTAAATAAAGTACCTAGGTGAACATGAGCTAAGGTAAATACCTACTCTAAAACCCCTTCAAGTGAAGTAAGGAGCCAAAAATAAAAGTGGCATATCCACGGTATGAGTTCCAAAAGCTAGGCCCGATGAGGTACCCATGTACAACAACTAGGATAAAGGGACAACGTAAGGTACCCAAAACCAGTAATAACAAAGTAAAGAGAGAGAAAAACCATTGTAAGACATCCCAATAAGCTTGGTTCAAAAAAATTGTACAATGCTTTGAAGAAGTTTGGTATGCGATGTGTTATGAATCCATTGCTCGATCACAAAACTCAAAAACAATTGACAATGGATTCACCAGAATAGCTCTATATAAGGAGACTGAGAATGGATTGATGTCAAAAGTGTAAAAATAAACATAATTCAATCAAGTGCTACAAAAAAAAAATGCCACGATCCAAGAAAAATAACTAAGGAAACAAGACAAGGATACAAGATCCAAAGAAATATGAGATCCATAATACAAGAAAAGCCAAGGTAACAAGTCAAAGACACAAAACTCAAAGAAGCGGGATCAACACCACACCCTCTCATATTGCTGATTGGGTGGATTGATGCTAAAAATTTGTATGAGTTGTCAAAAAAACTACTTGAACACCGAAAAACTAACACTACGCTTCACAAGAATAGCTCCCCACAAGAGAGATCAACATGCCAAAAATGTTGAAAATACAAATATAAAATATCTCAAGAAACAAGAAAGATACACTACACTGCTAAAGAAAAATGCTCAAAAAAAAGGAACATTACAATGCGAAGCTATAAAAGTGGAGCAAGAGGCCGAATGGTGCAAGAGCCACGCACTGTAGAGAGTCCTCTCAACAAATGCCTATGTCACTACTCCGAGTGATCAGATATCTACCCCAAATAAACACAAATGGATGAAGAAGATGCATGTATATGACTATATGACTTGGTGCAAAATGTATAATGGGTTCATGAAAAGGAACATCGAGAATGTGTGTCGATTCGATCATGTCGATGGCCAAAATATTAGGTTTATTAAGCCCGAGTGAAGGTGCAAAACTCATGTGTATCTCATGATCCTCATAAATAGTTGAGCGAACAAAAATAAGATCACTTTGTCAATGTGTAATCCCAACAAAGTACCTGCTTGAAAACTAATGCCATGACGAGAATTTGACTTAACATGTGGAATAGGGGAAGTAATACCTGTGAATGTCAGTAATACATTTGTTAGTGAAACCCATAGAATTAAATGGTATTCTACTCAAAAGAGTCATGGATATGAGCATAAGTAGGATACACACATGTGTTACTTGCAATAAGCACATATGTGGAAGAACATGCAATAACAAACCTAATAGGCTTAGGAGCATAAAGAGCAAGAGCAGACTCAAAACTAACAGATCAAGGTTAGTAGGTATAGGATCAATTGCAAGTGGACAAGGAGTAAGGATATACAAGTCCACAATATGATGGCTATGTTTCGAGACTAGAAATTTTTCTTTGTAGGGAGTATATGAGATCATCTTTATCGTGAATGAGGACTTGTAGAAGATAATTTTTCTTATTGAGAGATTTATTTTCTTCCACAAATTTTACTAGGTCCTTCGAATGGAACTGATTTCATATAAGAGCATCTCATTCTCGGATCAGAAAGCAAATATGTCAAAACATGAATCCATGATAACAAATAAAGCAACTAGATGTCGAGCTCAGCCGAAAATGTGTCTTTGTTTGAGTACAATACCCCAAATGTTGAAACTTTATAATTGAGTGCATGTTACAAAAATGAAAATTTAAATTTTTAGTTAGTTTCTTAAAATAAAAATTTCCATTGGACAAACACGAAAAAACAAACACTTTTGAAAAAAATGGCACTCAAATCCGAGTTACCAATCAAAAGATACAAGCTTTTCAAATTTGTGTTATAATATTTATTTTAATAATATAAAATGCACTTTGCACTCTTCAATTTTCTTTTCTGGAAAAAAACTTTCCAATTCTATATCTGCGAAAATAGAATGAAGAAAAAAAAACCTAGCGATAAACATGAAAAACCCGAAACCATTTTTCTCGGAACTTTTTCCCCTTACGAAATTTTTAAAATCCTCTGATCTTCGCAAGCATTTTCAAGATCTTCAAATCCTCACAAAATATGAACTCAGTAAATCAAAATAAAAAACATTGAATGCAATGCGCAAAACCTAGAAATGGTTTTACTTGTAATTTTTCCCAGGACATATTTCCCCACAATACGATTTCTAAGATTTCAACATATTCACAATAGGAATTCTACAAAGCAAAAGAAAAAACCCATTACCAAATGCAAAAACCCCACAAAAACCTAGAAACCATTTTTTCGGACTTTTCACTTCCTTGACATTCTTCCCCAATATAATTTATAATATTTCCATATCCTCGTCAAACAGGGAACTCGAAAAGCAAAAGAAAAAATCTAGTACTCAATGCAAAAAACCTAAAAATTGTTTTTCCGAAATTTTTTACTTCATGGCACTGATTTCTTCACTGGCATGGATTTCCAAGCAAATATGTATTTATTCGATTCCACCTCTACAAAACCAAAACAAACTTAAAAAACAAAATTTCTCCTTCAATGGCCAAGTTTACAGACATTTCTATGGTTTTTCCACCTTCCAAATCCAATAGAGCCCTCTGTTTTGAGTAAAAATGGAAGCTGCACCAAAGTGCTAACGAATTCCAAAATCTACAAAAACAAGTAAACCCTTTCTTGCAAAAAACTTATAGATGGATGTCTACATCATCTATCACATTGATACCATGAAAGGAATGACAAATATATTGTTTTAAGCCGTGAAGATCTCAGATGATCATAACACACCACATTTGACAAGTTGAAAGGAATTCGTTATAATAGCCTTACAAAAGGATTTGCAAAAAAATGAACAACAATATCATATATTATTATGGAACTCTTTTTAGTATAATGAGAATGGGCCTTGATTATATAGGCAAGGAAGATCAATCTAAGAACCAGTCAAGGTCATAGATCAAGCCATAAATCAAGGAAAGAACTAGTCATTAAAGAACTAGTCAAGACCATAGATTTATGAAAGAACTAGTCATCAACACTAGATAATATCTTACTAATATCTAAATAAGGCAAAATAAATATCCACACATAAGTGGGAGAGGCTAAATAAAATAGAAGGTAAATCAAGTACGTAGGTGAACATGACCTAAGGTAAACACCTACTCTAACAATCTATTATGATACTTGTACATATTTTTAGGATGAAGATCGGTTACTTGAAGGTGGAAATGAAGCTAAAAATGAAGATAAAACAATTTTCAAAGTTGATTTGGAGATGGATCAGCTAGACAACATGCAAAAGAAAGTGATGGAGACTTTAAATTCTTCCTATTTTATATCTAATCTTTTGTGTGCATGTGTTTGTGTAGGTATAATAGATGAATAAGTGAAAGCAATTAAAAGAGAATCTCTTAAAAGAGCTCGAATGAAGAAGATACAAAAGACTAGTTGCATTTTTAGAGCAAGAACATGAAGAAGAAGATAGAAGAAAGATATGGAAGACAAAGAAAGAAATAAGATGAAGAAGATACAACCGTAAGGAAAAATAAATCAAGGAAACAATACACTTGGAAAAAGAAAAAGAAGCTAGCACACAATGCTTTCACACAGGGAGATTGATGCGGGAGTATCACTTGTGTAAATAACAACATTTCAGTTTGTGTAGGTGTCTTAGGTTGTAGAAGGTCCATTTTGGTGTTCATGACATGTTTCTAATCCATTTGGACTTTTGTAGCATTGTAATAAGTGGTATTTGGGATTTCCCTCCAAAAGCACATTTTAAATATTTGAATTATCTTTATGTGTTAGAGCTCCAGAGTTAGCATAGGTTGAATAAGTGATTTAAGTGGCATCATGGAATAATTGTACACTCTATGCATGGTCCTCATAAAATCTCACATGGCTTTGTTTGACTATGGTTATCCTTACCATGGTGAGTTAGTAGGATGAGAAAACTTAACTACCTCCATTCACTTCATTAGCATAGTGAGCACTTGAATTGAGAGGATAATGTGAGTAGTAAGGAGGTTTTGTAATGGAAGAATAAAATTTGTATCAGATCATAATGGCTCAAGAAGCTTTGTTATGTCCAAGGAATTCATAAATCAAAGAATTTTCTTGAGCATCCATGAATATTGATAAAAATTTATGTATGAAGCATAAATAAAATTGAGTATTATATGTTATATGAATGATCTTGCAGTGTATCAGTGCATGTACAAGTTTAGAGAAGGTGATTATTGTGGATAATAAAACCTATGGAAAGATTTGAATTAAGGTTGAGATATCATTCAAAGGAAATTATGAAATTTATTGGTAAGGCCATCCAAACCCTTAAGAGTTCATATAAGTTCAATGGTGAAGTTCTTGTTTACGAGAAATGTACATATGACATGGTATTAGCTTGTGTGATGTAAGATTTATGCATGTTTCCTAGATACTAAATAGGTTAAATGATTAAAAAAACTCAGAAAAAAGTCTATAAATACTTGGTATTGATGCTTGAATAGTTTATATGCAGTGATAAAGAATAAATTCTATAGAGGAAATTGAAATCTTGGAGATTGGGTGTTGAAGGATAGTTTTGAGTTATTAAGAATCATCATATAGTCCAAACAAAGTGAAATAAACTAAGAAACCTCCTCTCATTGGGATACCTTGTTTCAGGGGTTTAGAGACAAGGAAAATTATTAACTCTATGAAGAAATTTAAAATATTGTTGAAGTTGATTATAAGGAAGTTACAAGTGTGTTCCAGGTATTCATGGGGGTGTTAAGACATTTGGAAGAATATTTCTAAGCCAAACTTGTGAACTCAGTCCTAACTTTTATGAGTACCTAGTTTTGAGGATTTTAAGTGCAAGATGGGTAAAATTACAAGTTTCCTTTTAAAAATTCTGTTATAACCTACATAATAAATGTAAGAAGACCTTTTGGAAGGGAGGTTCGATGGATGTGAGTCTTTGAATTGATTCTAGGGCTTTAAATATGCAAGTACGATCCTAACTACACTTTGGCTTGTTTGAGAATCTAATATAGAGAAGTTGACCAAACAAGAGTGACTCTTTAGTGTTATTCCCTTATTCCTATATTGTGATTCAAAGTTATCCTACTTAGGTAGGAAAAGGTTCAAAAGTGGTGACATAAGTTACAAGCGAAGAGAGCCTAAGAACTCTATCTTAATGACTCCTAGTCAATAAATTTAGATTTGTACCAATATGAGACAATAAAGTAGTGAAGTTGAATGTATGAGAAGGTAATAAAGGAGGTTTGATAAGTTAAGTTAAAAGAATATAAGCCTAGAGGAGAGTAGGAGAAGTTTTTTCGACATAACCAAGAAGAAATTTTTGACTTTCCTACTACAATCCAATTAACAAGCTTAGAGGGAACAAGTGATTGTATGGTAGAAAGTGTCCTAGATGAGTGATCGAGTGAATTTTGGGATTTGGTTAGGAAGAATAAGATACATTGAGAAGTTGAGTGATAGGAGAACCTAAAGAAGCCGAGAGAAAAGGATAAAACATAGCCTAAAGATAGTTGTGTGTTAAGAACAAGTAAGAGGTCTTAAGAAGCCAAAATTGAGAACATAGCATGGAAGTTTATAATAGGGTGAATGAAAATTGAGAATTCTTTGAAAAAGGTGTATAGGTGTGGTATAAGGTGCAAAAAGGTTGAAACTAGCGGGTAAGTTTTAAAACCCTACGTACTTACTTGAAACCCTTAAGAAGACCTAATTATACCTTATCAACAATGAGAAATTGGAGTTGGGAGAGTTATGTTGAGACTTAGAGAATGAGATTAACCCCTGAAGCAAGAAATATTAAATGGGTATCAATAAATATAACAATTTTTTCATGATATTTTACGAGTTCTTATAACTCATGAGCTTTGTGTGTTTGAATTGCTAAAAACATGCCTATGAGAGAATAGTAGGAAGAGAATAAAATTTGATTGGACTGAAATTAAGAGCTATAAATTTGTGAGAAGCTTAAAAGCCTAAATGGGTGTTTGAAAAAATTAACATTGAGATTTGATTCTTTGTGAAATGTTATATTCATCTAAAGTTATGATTTGGCAAGACTACTTAGCTAGTTTGAAGGTCTAAATGATGAATGGGAAAACGTGATAGGCTGGAAACTTCTTGAGGTTGTTAATAATGTTTGTTTGATGTATGAGGAAGGTGAAAATCATTTTTATCCCGGGAAGTCGTTATCGAGGTATTTTGGTATGGTGAAAAAGTCTGGTTTCTTTAATAAAGCATGTGTTTTGTTGAGATTTATTGCTAACTCCTCAAGTTTTATTTACGCGACTTGTATTTGTTATCACCTATCCCTTGATTAACATAGTTGATTTCAACAATCTCCTCCCTTATTAAAACTAGGCCCAAGGTCAAAACCAATACCAAAATCCTAGCCAAGGGGCACCAAACTACAACTACAACAATCAAATTCAGAACAATAACCAAGGATTCAAGCAAAAACAAAACTCAAACCAAATGCCGAGGGATTATAATCCCAATTTATAATATGGATTTCACCATTTCATCAGTTATGATTCATGCTCATGTAGGGATTATAATAAATTCATTCGAGAGACTTCCGTAGAATCAAAAATAATTGTTCATTGATGATCCCCATAACTTTGGTTATACAAGATTTGTTGTGCCTCAAAACATAAATTTGGGGATATATCTAGATCCATTCCCTAAATTTATTAAAGATGAAAAATTAAACCCTCAAAATACAAAAATTTATTCTCGTATGGACCATGATCATGAAGCCTTAAACTCTCGAGTCGCCCTAATATATACCAAAGAAACAAAAAGGGAGTGTGGGATTGGTTGAGTTAGAAATCAAGTCGAAAATAAACACGACAACTCACACAAGGTAATATACATTTAAACCTCTTCCATTCTATCCCCTATGATAGTATGATCCCCCTATAGTCCCCAAGCCCATGGGGGAATATGATTTGATTACAAATCTCAATAAGACCTATTCTCACATTTATTTTTAGATCTGTTGAAGAATTCCCCAAGCCCAACCGATCATTCAACATTGTTAGATGCACTAGTTCTTGGTCATTTAAACCATTTCACACCTCCCATTGAGGCTCAAATAAACCACATCGATTTCAATATTCATCCTTTAGGGAAAAATGATAGGGACATCAGGTTTGTATTTGACATAAGTAAGATGCCTTCTGATGCCAAGATAGCCCTAAAAGGAGATCCAACATTATAATTACAGGTGTGGGGTATACAATAATTACATTAAGTGTGTTATGATCGATGATGGGGATGTGGTGAACATAGTCCCCATTTCCTTCCTCTAAAAAAATATGATATAGGGAGACAAATTTCTCATCAAATAGGAATAGGTTGCGAAGATATGATAGCCTTAAGGCCACTTTGATTGGAACCATAGTTTTCCTAGTTTCCCTCAGACCAAAGACCATTCTAACTAAGTTCTATATTATAGATAGGGAAAAAATTATAACATGCTCTAGGAAGACCATGGATTCATAGGATGAAATCCATTCCTTCCACGTTATTCCAAGAGGTTAGATTTCTCCATTTAGGTAAGGTATTTATCGCTCAAGGGATCCTAAACCCTTTGATATACATTTGGTGAATCTCACAAAGAATTTGGGAATCTATTCCAAGTTTGAACTCCTCGTGAACCAATTAAATAAACCACCTCCTTCAAAGGAATTAGTTGCGACTAAAAGTGCATTCCAAAAGCCAAAAGAGATAAAATAAAAACACTTGAAGTTATAGAAAAGAATGATGCTAAGGTAAGCTGTTGTAGAAACTATGTCCACCAAAAAGAGGTAGATTGTAAAACTCTTGGAATATGAATTTCCTATCACTCTCCCCTTTGACCCACAAGGAATTTTCAATCTTCTCATTCTAGCCTCTCTCCCCGATGATGATCTTATAGATATATGCATGGTAGAATTTTCGTAAGTGTGAGAAAACCCTAAAAACTAACATAGGCTCCATTTCCCCACTAATTATTAGATTCTCTAACACGATGGAGCCAATTGTTGGTATGTCCCATATGCAGAGGTGATCTTAAATTCTCTAGAAGGAAGGATCATGCCATTTGTTTAAAATTATACTTCAAATGCACCAATGATGGGGCTAAGTATGAATCCTTGCTTCTAGGAATTATTGTGGACAAAATAATGGGAGTCAAAAATATCATATTCCTAGAAGATTCTCAATTGGTAGCCAATCAAGTATTAGAATTCTATGAAACCAAATCATAACACCTCCAACTTTACAAAGCCATTGTATGTGAGATAAGAAAATATTTTGATTTTATCTCCATTAGGGAATCCCTAGGGATAGAAACCAATTGGTTGATTCTATGGCCTCCTCCTCTTCTCACTTCTACTTGAATGAAAATTTAATAGAAATAGAGTTTGTTGTATCCATGAGAACTAAATCCCTAGTTCTAAAAATGCCAAACAAAACAATATTATCCTATGCGAAAAAAGGATGAACTGTCATAATGGATTTTTTTAGAATGATGAGGTAATTTTAGGTTTCTTACATGCATACAATGATCTATGTCCCACACATCACAAGAGGGGATTTACTCTTATCCCACATCATTTCTCTTATTTTGAAGAAAATATTGTTTACATCCCCTTACCTTAGGATCTTGAGGTTTATGAAGTGGAATAATAACCTCTTGAACTCCCCCTCGCTCCTCCTGAATTCGAAGAAGGAAATTCCTCCTTGATAGAAATAATGATTGATATAAACATTGGGACATAAGTAGACCCTAAAATATTGAAGCTTGGTTCTTCACCATCCATAGAGGAAGTGGAAGAACATACTATATTCCTAAAGATAATTCACAAGATTTTGCATTCAACTATAATGATATGATAGAGTAAATCCTAGTATGGTAGTTCATAACTTGATAACTAAGTCTGATTTTAAACCAATCAAACATAAGTTGATACCAATGAAGCTTAAGGTTTCTCTAATGGTCAAAGAGGAAGTGATTAAACTCCTGCAGGATGGGTTTATTGATTTAGTAGACTACTCCATGTGGTTATCCAACATCGTCCTAATTCTTAATAAAAATGGAAATATCAAAATTTGTATTCAATTTAGTGACATTAATAAATCCTTCCCAAAAGATGATTTCCTATTACCATCCATAGATGTCATTGTTGATGCAACCATTGGGTATGAGTTTTTGTCTCTCATGGACGGAGTTTTAGGGTATAATCAAATAGGAATCTCTTAATAATATTGACTAAGATGAATTTTACCATGCCTTGTGACACTTCATGCTATGCATTATGCCCTTTGGCCTAAAGAATGCTAATGTTACTTATCAAATGGATATTAATTACATATTCTATGACCTCATCCATAAGATCATTGAAACTTATGTCGAAGACCTTATGGAAAAGGATAGAAAGAGAGGGGATCACCCAAAGGTCCTCTTTATCATTCTCTCACACTTAAGTAAATACAATGTTACCCTTAAATCCTAGAAAATGTGTTTTTAGAGTCACATGAGGAAAGATCTTAGGTTACATTATTTCCTCATGAGGAATTGATGTGGACCCAAAAAAAAATCCATGCAATTACTAATATGATTCCACCTACGATGATTCTAGCATTATATCTTTCTTAGGTAATCTTGGGGAAATATGAAGATTTATTCTTGACCTCACATATGCTATACATCCCATCAACGGTTTGTTAAAGAATATTTGTTGAAACACCTAGATGGAAGAATTTCACGACACTTTTGAATCAATAAAATGATTCATCCTTTCTCCACAAAATATCATGCCGCATAAGTCCGATTGTCCCCTAATTATTTATTCTCTTGGATGTGTTAATTACATGTATGATGGCATAAAAATATGATGATGGATGTGAATGTGTTATTTATTTCATTAGTTGTGTACTTCTTGAATACAAAACCTGGTACACTCAAGTAGATAGAGAATGTATGTCCATTGTCTTTGCAACCAAATGATTGAGGCATTACATGCTCAACCAAGAGACAAGGGTTATTGTCAAGTCTAACTAGCTATAGAATTTCTGACTTAGGCAACCTTATCTAAGAAATTTAGTAGGTTTATAATGCTTATGAATGAATTTGAGCTTACTTACGTTAATAAAAAATAAATCAAGGGAAAATCCTTTCCTAATGGATAGTAAACAATCCCTTATAATTTTGTGAATAAGCCAATCTTGATATCCCTAATGAGTGTACTTGCCACATTGAGAAACCCAAAATCTCATCGTGCCCATGGTATTCTAACATAGTGAATCATATTGTGGATCAAACTTACCCGAAGGGGCCAACTCAAAAAAAAGTGTGAAGACTCCATGTTATAACCACTAAGTATGTCATCATAGAAGAAGTCTTATATTAGAAGGAATTTGATGGCCTATTACTTAGATGTGTAAATGAAAAAGGAGAAAAGAAAATCATTTTTGAAGCCCATAGTGGAATTTGTGGTGGGTATTTTGGTAGGAATTCAATTTCTTGGAAGATTCATTGAATGGGATAATTTTGGCCCACTCTTGATCATGATGTCATGGAATATGTGTGGAGGTGTAAAAAATGTCAGAATTCTCACACGCCATACATATCCTAGCTCAATCTCTGCAACATATAGTCACACCTTGGCCATTCTCTATGTGGGGTTTGGATTTAATAGGAAAATTCTCTCCTACCTCCATTGATGGTCATAATTTCATTATTACAACATCCGAGTATTTTACAAAATGGGTTGAGGTTATGCCTCTAACCATGATGCTTGGTTCCATTATAGATAAAAAAAATTTAAATTAAATCATTTGTAGATACAGAATCCCACAAGTTATCATCTTTGATAATTGTTCCTCATTTAAAAATGACAAGGTATGTGAATTGTGTGAAAGGTTCAAAATATCTCATCACACTGCCTCTCTATATTATCCTCAAACCAACAGTCAAGTTTGAGGCTCTGAATAAAACATTGAATTCCATCCTCCTCAAAATAGTCAAGTAGAATAAAAAGGGATTGACACTTAAAAATATTCCTCACCTTACATGTGAGAATTTATAACTTTCATTCGTACACTAATAGGGGCAACACCATTTTCTTTGGTTTTCGATTCAAAAGTAGTATTACCTTTAGAGGTAAGACTCCCTAGTCTTCATGTGTCTTCTGAGGCATATTGTATGAAGATGAGAATAGAAATGTGTTGTTAACGACATATAAAACCTGGATGAGAAGAGGCTTAGGGCTTAACAACATCAACAAGTTTATATAGACATAATGTCTCGCCAATATAATAAGAAATTTTATGAGGGCATAATTTAGGTGGGTGACCTTGTGTAGAGACTCGATTTTCGTATAGATAAAAATATTGGCGAAGGTTATAAATTTAGACCAAAAGGGCTAGGCCCCTACCAAGTAACTAAATATTTTAAGGATGATGCTTAACATTTTTTCACTTTAGAGGGTGAGGAGTTCAGAAAGTCCATCAAGTCAATCCACCTAAAACATTTCTACATATAGTTATTTCATCTCCACATTGTCCTTATTACATTTCCACCCCTATGTCATTTGCATTATCATCTTGTTTAGATTGTACTATGGATCTATTTATTTTTCAAATGATTTTAAACTTTTCATACATTGGAAAATGGTTCAATCACGATATTTCTACAACTTTGTCACACTCCTCAATTACATGATCCACATCACTATTTTCAATCATGAGATAAGATTAATATTGATCCTATAAGGTCTTACTCGCTTCATTTATCTCACAATTTATCCCAATTCAGATGTTTTTCACCTATAGTCTTTCCTAAAAGCTTCTGATGGAAAATAATTTTTTAAAAAGTTATCTCAATAACAAAGAAATTCTAAACTCTTCACCCAGATCTTATATTTTCCCATCTCATTATTCATTGATGATCCCTTACATCTTACAAGTTGTGTGAGGATAAGATCAAGGGGAAAATATTCCCTCCTAATAAGCACAATATGAGAATAATGATATATATCACAAATAACTACGTATTTTGTCATTTATGGTATTTTGTGGTGAGCCCATGCTTATTACTAGAAGTGTGAGGATAGGAAAGGATAAATATACCCTTACTTGCCTACATTTTGTTTTTAGTGATGAGCCCATGCTTCTTACTTTGTAGCATGGGGAAATATGTAGAGGTCTTCTAAAAAAGAGAAGCCTTAAATCAATAAGGAGAGAATAGTGCTTGAATGCATAAAATTTTCAAGTAGATGATTTAGATACCTATTTTAGGAGAGATAATCATCCTTTAATTAGATCTTGCCAATTAGTAGGCCATCCATGGATCTAAGTCTAGTAAAGGATTATAAAGTGAAAATCATCTCAAATTTGGTCAGATAATCTTGATTGGAATTGAGTCGTAAGTTCCCAAATAGGTCATTGTTAAATTCATGTCTCTTTGCTCATCATCATAATCCATACTTCATTCATCTATATATCTCATATTCCTCTTGGCTCTCGGTGTTGAGCCCTCACATCTTACTAGTTGTGTAGAGTCAAAAGTGAAGTGAGGCATTTTATCATTACATTCATCCACAACATTATTTTTCCAATGAAATGGAATGTTTAAACATTATTTGGAAAATAAGTTTCCCTAATCATGACTTGTAACCATGTGTATTTATTTTCCTCGTTATTTTTTCATTATGTTTACCATATTACATTATCATCCACAACATTCATTAAAATTATAAAAAACTTCAAACATTCTTAACTATCTAAAGTGCACAAATGAAATAAAGCATAAAGAAGAAAATGTACTAAATAATGTTAAGCTAAAAAGAAGGTCATGTGTGTGTGTGTGTGTGTGTGTGTGTGTGTGTGCATGCATATATTTTTCAATGTTATAGTCAATGTCATCACATTGGAGGACAAGTGTGGTCAAAATGCTCAATCACGAGCCAAAAATCAAAAAAATTGGTACATACACAAAATGAGGTCAAACAATAAAGGAACTCATCCTATCCATCTCTCTAATACCCCTACGAGGAAAGAGATAGAGGGATTGTCGACACTAAAATTTTCCTCCATAATTTCTATTTCATTAATGTATGTATTAGGAATAGGATGTTGTTAAGTATAATTAGTAGTAGTGTCTGATAGAAGATAACGGCGCCGTCAGTACGGTGTCGCCAATAATGTGGAGTACGGTAACAGTCAAAGTACAATAGGAATGTTGTAAAAGTAAATATTTGTTGTAAGTGGTTCGGTAATGTTAAAATGTCAAAGTTTGGGTAATTAGAGAAGTAGGGTCTACATGATTAGGAATTAGAAATATTATATTGGTAATAAGGACAAGGAGTGAGGTCATAAATATTTTGTGTATTTTATTTGTAAAAAGTCTAAAAATGTGGAACCCATGTAAAATGATAAGGTTTATCTTATCTTAAGAGATAAGCTTACATGTACGAGATAAGAGTTAAGGTATGGAATATGATTCGTCGAGTAGATTTCTTATCCTATCTTAGAGATAGGATGGATAAGCTGGAAGTTCTATAAATAGAGAGGCCACCCCCTCATTTAGCATAGAAAGAAGTAGTGAGAAATATTGTAGGAAGTGTGCGAAAGGAAGCCATCGATTAAAGGTGTGTTGAAGAAGCCATCGAGGTGTAATTGTAAAGTTTCTCCCATAGTCTTGTTGAAGTACCTCATGGGTGAGATTGTAACAATTTCATGTTAATATTATAATTTACTTTGATATTTCAGATTTGTCATCATTAGTCTTATCATAGTCGATGGTATTCTTGTGTTCGGTTGTTGTTTTGTTTCAGTTACATCCACCAAACTAAAGGTTGTGCATTAGTAAATAATCATAGCACGAGGAGTTCCCGGTGAAGAATTATCATAGTGCGGATTGGTGATGACATTTTGGTTCCGTTGTTGGGACCATTCCTCGTTAGGTGGATTTTACGGAGAGATATTCCCACTTAGTCAAAAATCAATTGGAGGGTAACCTTGTTTTTCTTGCGTATAGTAGTTACCATGGTAAAGTCATTTTTACCATGAATAGTAGTTACCATAGTAAAGTCATTTTTGCTGTGAAATAGTGTTTATCACGATAAAGTCACTTTTTACCGTGAATAGTATTTACCGCGATAACTTCACTTTTTACTAAGTGAATAGTGTTTACCACGGTAAAATCAGTTTTACCATGATAAGTCAAGTTTTACCATAGTTTACCGTGGTCATTTCTATAGTAATTCCAATTATTTGTGCACATAAGTCTTGTTGATTGTACTTGTGGGTTGGTATTTCAGGGTGGTTACTTTTGAAAATGGGAAAGATTCTGTTTTTTCAGCTCAATCTAATGAAGATGCTTCTTCTTTCATTCAAGAGTTTAAGCGATCTTGTATTTGTAATGGCCTTATAAGAAGGGAACAATGGACTGAATTTTTTCCTACCTTTTTGGATGGTTCCGCACTTAGGTGGTTTGAAACACTAGGTGATAATGTGAAAAATTCATGGGATTTATTAACTGAAAGTTTTCTTGAAGAATTTGGTGAACAACAGAAATATGCAGATCTCATGATCGAGATCACAAAGCTAGCCCAAGGAGAGAAGGAGAAGATAAGGGATTATCATGCTCGTGTTCTAGAGCTAAGGAGGAAGCTCGATGCCTAGATCCGGAAGGAAGGACTAGCGGATGGGTTGATGAATGGCATGGATAATCTCCTCTGTAAGCACTTCATTCTTGGGATGAAGCCAGAGATCAGACAACGAGTGAAGTATGACCGCCCAGCTACCATTGAACAAGCAAAGGAGATTGCAAGAAGGCAAGAAGAAAGCATGGAAGAGGAGCCCAAAGAAATTGTTGTTAAAGTAGAGCCTACACCAGCACCTTTGGTCAGAATCCTGACCACTCCCGGTGAGCACAAATATTTCTCCTAGTACATCTCTGAGTATGAAGATCTGCTTAGGAAGATGGGCGATTAACTATTAATCTTCTTGAGGAAAAGAATTTAGTTCTCGGGGAGGAGATAGAGGTCCAAAAGAAATATTTACTGAAGTTGTTTGTTATGGTTGTTATAAAAGGGTCATTATAAGTATAATTGTCCGAGATAGAGCTTCTACATCTGGTACAGAGATAATGATAAAGGAAAAGCACTGTGAATTCTCTTGATGTAGTAGATAAGAGTAGAAATAATGAAGTAGATGTGTTTGTAACAAAAGAAAGAAAGAAAGAAAAAGATAATCAAGATGGAACTGATCCTAAGAAGATGAAAGGAGAAACTAGTAAGAAACATAGGAGAAGAAAGTTGGGTGTGCGGGATTTTCCGATTTCATAGGGGCAAGGACCATACTCCATCTTGGAAAATCTGTCCAAAAGGCACTGCAAATATTACATATGGTCAACTCTTGGCTATGTCTTCGAGAAGAGGCGGGAGTTGCGAGGTGGACTCAATGCTCGAAGAAGGAAGGAGGTTGAGGTCCCTGTTTTGGAGGCGAGGCGATCCCTATGCTCCACAAGTGAGGTATTATGTAATGGTATTTCAATTCATGATGTCTTAGTTGATGGAGATGCTGCGATTAATGTAATGACCAGTCGTAATGAATATGTTGGGTTTAAAAATTGATCGCCCTTGACACTTATGTTAAGGTCATTAAATAAGGGAAAAACTAAACTAGAAGGTGTAGTTTCAAATGTGGCAATATCTATTATGGGTGTTGTATGTGTGGTAGACTTTCAGGTGATGAAAAATGGTGCTTTTTGCGTACCCAATCTTCTTTGGGAAGACCATGGCTAAGGAGAGTTCATGCGAGAAACTACTAGAATGAAGGTTTCATGACACTTGGACGTGGTAGAGAGAGGGTGAAGATAAATGTGATCCCTCGACATCATAAAGCAGAACATGTGGATTCAAGTGATGAAACTGATGATTGGACATCCTCTGATTACTCTAGTACCAGTGAAGTGGACACTTAGAAGGTGAAAAAAGTGAGGTTGATGTTTCAATCATGGATATTCTTCGATCACACCAACTCAGGACCCCATAAAATTATCGAAGAAGAAGTTGATGATCGTCTCCAACAAATAAAGATTGGTGATCTTTGTGATGGAGAGTGAGAAGGAATCCTACCTCCGGCTCTTTCGAAGGTACATACACCTATTCACTTTTGATTACAAGGAACTCCGTCAAGTAAGTTGGGTAGAACATTGTATTGAGTGGTAGATGGTCTTAAGCCCATAAAGCAAATGCCATATAGAATGAATCCTAATTTTTCCAAGGCTGTAAAAGAAGAAATAGATAAGTTGCTTGATGCGGGATTCATATTTCTTTGTGGAGAATTCGAGAATGGGTTTCTCCCATTGTGATCTCAATAAAAAAGAATGGGAAGCTACACATTTGTGTTGATTACGAGAAGCTCAATAAGGCAACAAAGAAGGATCATTACCCTCTTCCATTTTGGATCAGATCTTGGGCCAAGTAGGCGGCCAAGAGTGCTATAGTTTCTTTGATGGATATAGCGGCTACTGACCAAGTTCGCATAGCGAGAGAAAGATCGGTGAAGACCACGTTCACCACTCCTTGGGAGCGTTTGCTTATAAAGTTATGCCTTTTGGGTTGTGTAATGCTCCAGCAACATTCCGGCGTTTGATGAATAGGGTGTTCGAACCCTACATTGGGACCTTCATCGAGTATTTACGGATGATTTTTACATCTATGGGAGCAAGTTGGACCACTGCACCAAATGGAGACAACATTTCAAAGGTTAGATGAAGCACAAGCCTCACTAAACCCTCTGAAGTGTGTCTTTGGATGTTTAAAGGTGTTTTGTTAGGGCATGTTGTATCCAGAGATGGTATTGGTGCTTGATCTGATAAAGTTTCAAAAATCAAAGATTTACCATTTCCTCTTAATAGAAGTAAGTTGAGATCATTTTTAGGCCATGTGGGTTCTTATAGAAGGTTCATCAAGAATTTCTCAAGATTGCCTGACCACTAACCCGATTCTTGAAGAAGGATGTTACTTATGAACTAGGAAATAAGGCACATGAAGCTTTTGGACAATTAAAGGGAAGCCACTGGTGTCTTCACTGTTTTTGAAGAATCCAGTTGGAGCAAGCCATTCATTGTGTACACTGATGCCTCGAGATGCGGCACTAGGAAGTACTTTGAGCCAAAAGGATGAAAATGGGAATGAACATCTAATTTACTTTGGGAGAGCGACAAATGAGCGATCTTGAGGTAAATTATCTTTATGCTGAAAAAGAGGCTCATGCTATCATTTTTTTGTAAAGAAGTTTAGAAATTACTTGCTTTGGGCAAAATTTCTAGTTGTAATGATCATCGAGCTCTAAAATATATTGTAAATAAGCCTAACCCATCGGGGAGGATAGCAGATGGATAATTTTGCTACAAGAATTTGAATTTGATATTATAGATAGGCCGGGAAAGAAGCATGTCAATGCGGATGCACTCTCTCGAGCCTATGATAGTTTAGGATCATCTTGTGATGATGATGATTTCCCGATGCTGACATTGTTATCCCTTGACACAATCCCTAGTGAATACGTAGATATTTGGAATTATCTGAATGAATTCAAGTTTCTGATGATGCCAATGCAAAGACTAAGAGAAAGATTACTCAAGCCGATCGTCCATATTCTATTACTGCATGGAGCATTATTTGAATAGGACACGATGGAGCGATCTGAAGAGGCGATTGGACGTGATCAAGGAAAGGAGCTGCTAGAAGAATTCCACAATGGTACATGTGGAGGGCACTTCTCTGGACAACTTACAACAAGAAGGATCTTGGATGCGAGTTATCACTTGCCCACTTTTTAAAGATTGTTATAATTATTGTAAGACATGTGATATTTGTCAAACACATGGTAACCGTAAGACTTCATCGACTCCATTATGTCCTATTCTTCCCTTGGTCCCTTTGAAAAGTGGGAATAGACATTGTAGGTCCACTTCCACTACATCACGCCAAAATAAGTATATTGTAGTTGCCACAGTTATTTAACCAAGTGGGTTGAAGCTAGGCCATTGAAAACAACTTACATGGATGAAGTGGCAAGGTTCATATATGAATGCATTGTCACGGTTTTGGTTGTCCATTAGAAATTGTAACAGATCAAGGAAGCCACTTCATTAATGAGGTGGTAGAAGCCCTAGTCAATAAGTTTTCTATTAAGCACGGAAGGCAACAACATACAAGCCAAGCACAAATGGATAGGTGGAGCGAACAAATTTTGTCTTTGTGTCAAATTCTAGAAAAAGATGCGGCCTTGCGGTACATAAATGGGATAAAAGGATTCATGCAGCATTGTGGGCATATAGGGCAACATCAAAGTCGCAACAGGATACTCCCCATTTCGGTTGGCCTATGGCATTGATCCGATTCTTCCTATTGAGTTTGATATTCCCCTTTGTGAGAGTTATGAAAAATGAAAGGATGGATGAAAGTGATTCGAAAAAAGAAAGGTTGGTACATCTTCATTTGCTAGAGGAAATGAGGGAAATAGCAAAGGATACAAGCCATAAGAAGAAAATGAAGCGAAGGAATACTTTGATCAAAAGATCCGGTGGTCTCCATTTCATGTGAATGACTTGGTCTAGTATATGATTCAGGATACAAAAAAAAGAAGAAGAGAAAATTTCTTCCAAAATGGATGGGGCCCTACAAAATAGCAGTTGTGCATGAAAATGGTACGTGCACTCTGAAGAGGAATTGATGGCACTCCCATTACGAAATGGGTCAACCATGACAAGTTGAAGATTTTCCAAGCACCGAGAATAGTCTACTCAGGGACGGAGTAGAAGCTAGGAAGGGGAATATGTCGACACTAAAATTTTCCTCCATAATTTCTATTTCATTAATGTATGTATTAGGAATAGGATGTTGTTAAGTATAATTAGTAGTAGCGTCTGATAGAAGATAACGGCGCCGTCGATGATGCGGTGTTGCCAATAATGTGGAGTACGATAGCAGATCAAAGTACAATATGAATGTTGTAAAATGTAAATATTTGTCGTAAGTGGTCCGGTAATGTTAAAATGTCAAAGTTTGGGTAATTAGAGAAGTAGGGTCTACATGATTAGGAATTAGAAATATTATATTGGTAATAAGGACAAGGAGTGAGGTCATAAATATTTTGTGTATTTTATTTGTAAAAAGTCTAAAAATGTGGAACCCATGTAAAATGATAAGGTTTATCTTATCTTAAGAGATAAGCTTACATGTACGAGATAAGAGTTAAGGTATGGAATATGATTCGTCGAGTGGATTTCTTATCCTATCTTAGAGATAGGATGGATAAGCTGGAAGTTCTATAAATAGAGAGGCCACCCCCTCATTTAGCATAGAAAGAAGTAGTGAGAAATATTGTAGGAAGTGTGCGAAAGGAAGCCATCGATTAAAGGTGTGTTGAAGAAGCCATCAAGAGGTGTAATTGTAAAGTTTCTCCCATAGTCTTGTTGAAGTACCTCATGGGTGAGATTGTAACAATTTCATGTTAATATTATAATTTACTTTGATATTTCAGATTTGTCATCATTAGTCTTATCATAGTCGATGGTATTCTTGTGTTCGGTTGTTGTTTTGTTTCTAGATTACATCCACCAAACTAAAGGTGCATTAGTAAATAATCATAGCACGAGGAGTTCCCGGTGAAGAATTATCATAGTGCCAGGATTGGTGATGACAGGATCCTTCTACGGATAATGTGACGAGGTATTCTAGGACCGACATGGGCACATCCATGCTTTGAATGGTGGGAATGCATGTGGGAGTTCCCATGAGAACTTCCATGTGAGGCCTCGGTGTCGGTAGCCCCAGCTGCAGTAAATCGTCCTCCTCTCAACATCTCTCGGTAATCCTTGACTTGTTAAATCAATACTGCAATCTCGGTCCACATCTAAGAAATCTCTCCCGTCGAGTGCCAGGTTAGTATAAAAATGTCTGTGTGATGGATGTCCTGGGTCGAGAGTCTTGTATCCTCTAATAAAGTGTCTTGAGGAAAATTAGAGGTGATGTAAAATAAGTCTAGGTAGGCCCACCCCATAAGCTCTCTCCATCCTACGATTGTAATTACAAAACACATGCCCACATAGTAAATTAAAAAAACACAACAAAATAAGTGTTACTAACATCTAGGAAAATAACTCTAATCTAGGAATGTGGGGAAAGAGAGAATAAATATTACTCACTAGGATCTCCCTCGACCCAATCGGGATCTATGACCACCTCCTTGGCCTCTGCGGATCCTCCTCTACCTCCTCATTTTCCTAAACAAACTCCTCCTTTTCCCCCTCCTCTTCCTTGGATTCCTCCTTATCCTCTCTACTACCCTTCCAGTCAGTTTCAGACTCCTCCTCTAAATCAGATCATGTCTTCACCTCCTCCTCACTCCCAACAGGTTCCCCACCAATTTATATGACCTGAGGTGGCCTAACCCCTCCTCCAATGGTCTTTCTATGTGCAGCTCCAAGTGTCTTGATTGGTACTCTAGGGACTATTATGACCCATCTCATCCGGTGCATATTAGTCTCTCTCAGCTCCATGGTGCCCTTGAATATAGTTCTAATTGTGGGAAGAGAATCATTGTAGGGTAGGCCAAACTATTGGAGGGCATGTGTCACTAGATGAGTCTCTTCACGTCCATCATGGTCAATCAATTGTGTAGTGGTTGAGCATGAAGCTAGTTTGATCCTATTCTCACACCATAACCCTAACATCCCACAGAAATGGCTATGCAATTATGTCTCCCGTAGTCAAAGAACTTGCTTCTGTGGTGTGGCTCTAAGAGGTTCCATGTCTACCCACCTCGTTTCCTGACACTAACAAGGTCCTCGATCTCAATACCACTTTGATAGAGGATCAATCTACGATAAACCCATAACATTACTAATATAGTATGGGTGACGATGTGGACCCACACATGACTACCCGATACAAATTGTGGTATGTAGTCTCTAATATATCTGGACCCCATACAAACACCTTGTAATGCTAGTCTATACTTTGTACTATGGGTGCCTAACAAAATAGGATTTTGTCTCCTACCTTATCACCAATCATACCATGTTTGGCACTCGTATTGAGTGCCTCTACATCTTCCCAAATAAGGTACCCATTTATGAGCCTCATCTAATGAGCTAGCACTTTTCGGTTTCATCCTCCTCCCTATAATGGGCACCCCCAATACCCTATGCATGTCCTTTAGAGTGATAGTCCACTCCCCACATACACCAAGGAATAGGAATGTGCTCTAATCCGTGTCCCAGTAGGTCAAGAACTCATAAATAACTCGGTTGGATAGGAAATTGATCTAGTATGTGCCAATCGCCATATTCCTTCGCTCTCTAACAAGCCTATCTCATCCGGTGTCAAAAGGAGAAGCACTTAGGCAAGCCACTCCTACTCTCGGGATCGATCCATTACATGTAAGCCCCTTGAATTAATTAAAAGCAAAAAAATAATATTAAATTCTTATTAGCAATTAATAAACTCATAGAAGAAACTCAAACTATTAAGTAATTAATGAGAAAACTTTCATTTTTGAGATTTTTCCTTAGACAATTCCGATAGTTGTGTAACCACCCCTCTTAGTAGGGTGGCACTTGCATAACCACCCCTTACTCGGATAGGAAGTTGTGTAACTTCCATGACAGGTTGTCTTCCAACCGCCAACCCGTGCCCTCGAGGGTAAACATAAAAAAGTTCAAAAAATGAGAAGATTACTCTAAATAATATACAAAACCTAAAAGCATCCCCCAATGATCATTTTGATTATAAAATCATCAAGAATCCCGCTATAGTTCATTTTAAGTAATAAATTAAATCTAGGAAAAGGTATAAAACCACTTATAACTTATCTATTCTTGTCCCTCAACCAATCCTATTGGATTCATTGCCATCGTGCTCGAATTCCTATCATTTTGACTATACTCGTGCGTGAAATGGTTACTAGAAATCTAGAGCTCCAAATTTAGCAAAGGTGTATGTCACAAATGATTTCTAAAAATAACAAATTGATATATATATATATATATATATATATATATATATATATGTAATATTTTGGTTTTCTAATGTCATTTTGAGTGAACTAGTAGAATGTTGTGCTGGAGTAGGTAAATCTTTCACCCCCACATAGACGGTAAGTAATTTATTCTTTTCATTTCAAATATATTTCTAAATTTTATTTTATTGTTGCACTTGATTCTGTTCTTCTTTTAAAGATAGCGGGAAGGATCAACTAGTATCGTCTTAACACACATTATATAAGGTGATTTTTAAATCTCCCATTTGGGAAAGCACCATTCTTGGAGATAATGTTTTAACTCACTCACGCTAAAACACTATTCCAAGGAAATATGTATGCACTAAAAAAATACATGGTGCACATATAAATAATGTGACACGTCTATGGTGATGAAAAAAGCTCCATCCAAGGTAGAAATGAGATTCAGATCCCCCTCTCTCCTTTTCATTCCCCTTGTGACTCAGTTCAACTTTTTGCTCCAAGTTATAGAATTCATGTCTCTTATGGACCTATTTATAACCCCCTTCTCGTTGTGTGCATACGATGGTTATGTAACTTTCGTGGCGGTTATGCAACCACTCGTGTTTCAGTGGCGGTTGTGCAACCACCACTTTGTCAACGAGAGCGATCTTGACACTATCCGACACGAAATTAAAACATACATTTTTAATTCATGTTTTGATTTCGATGTGATTTTCTCTCACATTTCTTGGTCAAATTGGCTAAATTTAGGCTTTTTGGATTTGTCTTGAGTTCCTCTTCCCCTTGTTCTAAATATAGGATGTTGATTTCTTCTCCTCAAGTTGAGTCACCGTTTCTTGATCGACATGTGTTATTGACATCTTCTACTCCAACAACTTATAAAAAATGAGACTTCTACTCATATGATGGGTGTAGACACCTATAATTTAGATCTAACAATTTAAATACTTAAATTGTGCTAATTGTCCCCTTTCCCACAAATTGATGATATATCGTCAATATAACACATTTTCTCTTCTATTGTTGTTAATTAACTACATTATGCTAGTTAATTGGCCCTTCTATCTAGCAAAGATGACAATTAACAACCTTCCATTAATTAAACCCCTTTCTACCTGAATTAATTAATTATTCTTAATTAATTAAGTATCCTCCTCTATTAGATAAATAAACTTCCATTTATCTAATTTAATCCTTCCTATCCCCTAAATCATGCTAATTCTCTTCTAAGCTAGCCTAATAGGCTCATCTCCTCATTAATTAATCACCTTTGATTAATTATATGCACCCCTAATTCCCATGGGTCACTAAAGGAAAAATTAAACTCTCCTAAAGTAAACTAAACCATACTTATCCATAACTAACCTAGCTTTGATATTATCCCACATACAATAGGATGCAAAGCTTCTTGAAACCATTGGGTTATAAAAGGAACCCTCCTCTAACCTTTCTACTTACACCTAAATGAGCATAGAGCATAGAGCATAGACTATAGCCATTTTATCATCTTAGAGCATTTTCCCATTTGTGGAGCTAAGCATAATCCATTTGTATTCAATCATCCAAGCTATTTTGTGAAGATCAATGGAGTTAATCAAGAAATGCCTTGTTGCCATGACTTGATGAACCTCAATCCTCAATCCTCAATCCTCTTGGATCAAACAACAACTATCAACCCTTTGATAGCTAAAGGATCTACCTAGGTCCATTTCATTGATTTAGCTTTCTAAAGAGTAGAGCAATAAGTGTTAGCATGTTAGCTTGAGGTTTATTTTCAAGGTTCTAATGCATAGTGTTGATGTTTATTACTTGTTTATCTCTTAGCATGATGGTGCATAAATTTTAGTTTAGCATTGTATTGAGACTATTAGGTGTTAGTCTTGATTTTACTTACATTGCTAACTAATTCTTGCACCAATGGGTTTGACAATTTGTAATTATGAGAAGAGTTATTATGTCGAGAATTTGGAGAGGGTTTACAACGATAGTCAATTCTCTACTTTATTTTTCCGTATTACTTACATTCTAGTTATCTTCCCTCCACAAACTCATCCATCCAGTTTCTTGATCCTTTGATGAGATTCATTTCTTTTCCTTCTTGGATCAACTGGAGTTCATACTTTGGAAGGATATTGACGCTAATGATACATTGGATGCACCATGTCACTGGAATAAACTACCACGGAATGTAGTTACCGGGTTAGAGTTGTATTCAATTTTTAAAGTTTTAAGCTTAGGCATTGTTTGTTACAAGTAGAAGAAATAGTTTATTCAAATTGTTAAAAGATTAACATCTCATCACTTCCCGTGTATCACAGTAATTGTTTTCAAAATATAACTTTTTCCCCTTGATATCCACTTCTCGGCTTATCCCTATGGATCTGCATGGGAAATTAGTTGGAGGAAGAAGTAGTAAAATCCTTTTTTATTTATTCATTGTTTATTTCTTCCATTTAATTTAAAAGTAATTCTGCCGAGGAAAGTTTTACAACAAAGAGGAAATTACTTCTGAGAAGCTTCCCCTTTTCGGAAAACTTCAGGTAGAAGTTGTGTCAGAGAAATTTTGTGCTTCAGTAAATAATATCTTTTGAATACTTTTCCATTAGAGTAGTATTTACGAAACCGTGTGAAGAATTACCATACAGGCTTGGTAATTCCTTGTTTTAAATTTATTTTATTTCATTGGAAGCAATCATAGATTTTATTTTTAATTCTTTGTGTCTATAGAAGTAGTGTTCATTTTTATTAATTATTCCCAAAAAATACAACTACGCTAGAAATTTAATTAGTTTAATCATTTCTTTTTTGAATTTTTTTATTAAAAAACATTAAAAACGAGTTAGAGTAAATAAATGTGTTTATTTTATTTAAATGATGATAAAGAGATCTAGTTAATTAAAAGGGAAAACAACTTGTCTTTTATTTAAACTAGATTCATTTTATGTTATTTATTTAAAATTAGAGCTTAGAGTAGTTTACAAAGTTAAAACAAAGCAACCAACGTAGTCATTAGAGGATCACACTACCAAATCATAGTCCCTGACCACTCTTTGGCTAGTTCCTTGGATTTTACTTTCCTTGCTCCTAAGGTTGTGCCTTCATATGACCATTCCCGGTCCGGCCCAACCTCGTAGGAGGATATTTGAGCCTAACATTCACCCACCAGACATTGATCGATACCAGGAGATATAGATATAGGTTTGTGAGCATTATTTTTCCGATCTACTCCTTTTCCTTGCAGATTATTAGCCAACTAGACACCTTAAACAAACAATCAAGCTGTATTTGAGAAATTTTGGGTTGGCCAGAGAAAATGAGCTAGAAACCCAAATCCTTAACTTACTCTTTGTATCCCTCATTCTCATTCTTGCACGACCCTCTCTAGAGAGGAATATTGTATTGAGACTATTAGTTGTTAGTCTTGATTTTACTTACATTGCTAACTAATTCTTGCACACAATGGGTTCAACAATTTGTAATTATGAGAAGAGTTATGATGTCGGAATTTAGATAGGGTTTACACCTATAGTCGGTTCTCTACTTTGTTTTTCCTTGCTTCTCACATTATATTTATCTTCCCTCCACAAACTCATCCATCTAGTTTCTTGATCCTTTGATAATATTCACTACTTTTCCTTCTTGGATCAACTGGAGTTCATACTTTGGAAGGATATTGAAGCTAATGAGACATTGGATGCACCACGTCATGGAACAAACTACCACATGAATGTAGTGACCGGGTTGGAGTTGTATTTTAAATTTTAAAGTTTTAAGCTTGGCATTATTTATTCTGAAGTAGAAGAAATAGTCTATTCAAATTGTTAAAAGAGGAAGATCTCATCACTTCCCATGTATCATAGTAATTATTTTCAAAATATAACTTTCTTCCCTTGATATCCACTTCTCGACTTCATCCTGTGGATCTGCGCATGGGAAATTAGTTGGAGGAATAAGTAGTAAAATCCTTGTTTTTATTTCTCCATGTGTTTATTTCTTCCATTTAATTTAAAAGTAATTACGCGAGGAAATTTTTACAACAAAGACGAAATTACTTAGAAGCTTCCCCTTTACGGAAAACTTGAGGTAGAAGTTGTGTCGGAGAAATTTTTGCTTGATAAATAATATGTTTTGAATATTTTCTCGTTAGAGTAGTATTTACATAAAACCATAACAAAAGAATTACCATACACACTTGGTTATTCCTTGTTTTAGATTTATTTTATTTCATTGGAACCAATCATAGATTTTATTTTTAATTTTTGTGTCTATAGAAGTTTTTTCATTTTTAATTATTCTCGAAAATACAAATACGTTAGAAATTTAATTAATTTAATCATTTGTTTTTGAAAAGATTTATTAAAAACATTAAAAAGCATTAGAAGTAAATAGATGTGTTTATTTTATTTAAACGATGATAAAAGAGATGTAGTTAATTAAAAGGGGAAAACAACTTGTCTTTTATGTAAACTAGATTCTTTTTACATTATTTATTTAAAATGAGAGCTTAGATTAGTTTAGAAAGTTAAAACAAAGCAACCAACGTAGTCGTTAGAAGCTCACACTTCCAGATCATAGTCCCTGACCACTCTTTGGCTAGTTCCTTGGATTTTACTCTCCTTTCTCCCAAGGTTGTCCCTTCACATGACTATTCCCAGTCCAGCCCAACCTCGTAGTAGGATATTTGAGGCTAAGATTCACCCACCGGACATTGATCGATACCAAGGAGATATAGATCTAGGTTTGTGAGAATTAGTTTTATGATTTACTCCTTTTCCCCATAGATTATTAGCCAACTAGACACCTTAAACAAACAATAAACTATAGCTAATAAATTTGGGTTGATCGAGAAAAGCAGCTAGAAACCCAAATCCTTAACTTACTCTTTGCATCCTTCATTCTCATTCTTGTATGACCCTCTGCGGAGAGGAATATTGTATTGAGACTATTAGGTGTTAGTCTTGATTTTACTTACATTGCTAACTAATCTTTGCACCAACAAATGATGGGTTCAACAATTTGTAATTTTGAGAAGAGTTGTGATGTCGAATTTGGATAGGGTATACACGATATTCCGTTACGTACTTTTTTTCCTTATTGCTCACATTCTATTTATCTTCCCTACACAAACTCATCCATCTAGTTTCTTGATCCTTTGATGATATTCACTACTTTTCCTTCTTGGATCAACTGGAGTTCATACTTTGGAAGGATATTGAAGCTAATGAGACATTGGATGCACCATGTCACTGGAAAAAACTACCATAGGAATGTAGTGACCAGGTTGGAGTTGTATTCAAAATTTTAAAGTTTTAAGCTTAGGCATTATTTATTACAAGTAGAAGAAATAATCTATTCAAATTGTTAAAATAGGAAGATCTCATCACTTCCCATGTATCACAGTAATTATTTTCAAAATATAACTTTCTTCCTTGATATCCACTTCTCAGCTTATCCATGTGGATCTGCATGGGAAATTAGTTGGAGGAATAAGTAGTAAAAATCCTTGTTTTTATTTCTCCATTGTTTATTTCTTCCATTTAATTTAAAATTAATTACTGCGAGGAAATTTTTACAACAAAGAGGAAATTACTTAGAAGCTTCCCTTTCCCGGAAAACTTGAGGTAGAAGTTGTGTCAGAGAAATTTTTGCTTCATTACATAATATCTTTTGAATATTTTCCCGTTAGAGTAGTATTTACATAGAAACCTGCATGACGGAAGAATAACCATACCTAGCTTGGTTATTCTTTGTTTTAGATTTATTTTATTTCATTAGAAGCAATCATAGATTTTATTTTTAATTCTTTGTGTCTATAGAAGTATTTTTCATTTTTATTAATTATTCCCGAAAATACAAATATGTTAGAAATTTAATTAGTTTAATCATTTCTTTTGAAAAGATTTATTAAAAACATTAAAAAAGTGTTAGAGTAAATAGATGTGTTTATTTTATTTAAACGATAATAAAAGAGATGTAGTTAATTAAAAGGGAAAACAACTTGTCTTTTATTTAAACTAGATTCATTTTACGTTATTTATTTAAAATTAGAGCTTAAAGTAGTTTAGAAAGTTAAAACAAAGCAACCAATGTTTTCATTATCTAGGCTCACACTACCAGATCATAGTCCTTGACCACTCTTTGGCTAGTTCCTAGATTTTACTTTCCTTGCTCCCAAGGTTGTGCCTTCACATGACCATTCCCGGTCAGCCCAACCTCGTAGGAGGATATTTGAGCCTATCATTCACCCATCGGACATTGATCGATACCAAGGAGATATAGATCTAGGTTTGTGAGCATTATTTTTGTGATATACTTCTTTTCCCATGTAGATTATTAGCCAACTAGACACCTTAAAAAAACAATCAATCAGTAGATGAGAAATTTTGGGTTAAGCGAGAAAAATGAGCTAGAAACCCAAATCCTTAACTTACTCTTTGCATCCTTCATTTTCATTCTTGCGTGACCCTCTGGGAGAGGAATATTTAGACATGGATAGACGGTTTCCATGAGTCCTCCAACCAGTCAAAACATATTTGGTCTAATGGACATAAATAGGGAGGTGTATAAAAATATCATCCTTGATCACATCATAACACCCACATAGATTAGATGAGCCTTTGCCACCCTCAACAAGAAATTTTATTACTTACAAGAGTTGATTGACTACGATTTTCTAGACCTTGAAACCTCGATCCACAATCATCCCCCATTTATTCCACGTCTATCACCTATACCTATCCCTTCCTGTCTCCTCTTCCACATTTTGGCTATCTTGACAAACCTCAAGGAATTCGAGCACACTAGGAATCTGTGTCATTTTTCTGTGTATAATCACATCTAGATTTGAGATCCCAAATTCAAATAGGGTATGCACACTTTTCATTTGAAAATTTAAAAAACCTTGTGTCCTCTGATATACACATTAGAAGGACATTTCCTTTCCTTTTCTTCATCTTTAAGAGTAGTTACCCAAAGGTGTCACTAGTAGAAATGATATAGATAGAAATCTTTTAATGTCCACAAAGCCGAAACAATTCTATGGGACAACAAACCTGTCATTTTTTCTTTTTAATTTTTTTATCTCCATATGTGCAAATTGATAATAAATTCCCCATTTTCTCCACCCACTCCTTAGTGAACATATCATATAACCAAGTTTCTATTAAATCACTTACATATCTGGTCTTGATATCATTGTAAGCATCCTACTCCAAAACTAACAAGTTTTTTTTTTTATTCCACTTCCCCAACAATGCAAAATACACAAACTCTATCTTCACGTGCCTCTTTTGGCATTTTCTACCCACCCATTTCACACCAAAACAAATGCAATTTTTCCTTAAGCTGAACTATGAGAAAATTTTCTCTTGAGGATATTATCTCTTTATACGAGGCCTTTTATTGATGATCATAAGAAAAGTTAAATTCCTCAAGATAATATTTCTTCTTTCTCCTAGATCTTTATCCCACATAGACTTGCAGAATTTATCTATAACAAACACCTTTATTTCCTTGTTATTATTAGGACATGCATTCAAGTCAATGTGTCATTTCCTCATCCACTTACTAGTTTGATTCATCCAAGACTTCTTTCTCTTGCACAAGATCTCATTAAAGACCACCTTGGGCCATCTACCTACCTCCATCTGCTTAATTTTTTTTAGATATCCTAAGACCCACCATAACAATGGCTTCAATTGGAACTGCACTTGTTTCAGCTAAAAGAATCTCATATGGGACTAATACTTTTAGTTTGAACTTGCTTGTGATCATACATTTTTGAATTCTCTCTATTTGCTTCCATTTTGAGTTTGAAGTGTTGCTAGCCCATAGTTCACACCCATAAAGCACCACCGGAATTACTAATAGCCCAAAAAGAGTCTAAGTAGTTTTCCAATCCCATAACTCCACTTCTCTGCATCTATTTTGTAAGGCACACATTGCTCTCTTGCCACCGAAGTTCTCTTCTTCCTGCAAGTTTCCCAACTAAGCTTGTTGTTGAAGTCAATCCCAAGGTATTTATACTCAATTACTTCTTCTAGAATACTTCCTTCAAAATAAAATTCAAGTTGATTTATGTTCTTTCTATTGGAGAAGATCATGATCTTGGTCTTATTGGTGTTGACTTGCATACCCACTTCTTTGCAAAAGTGCTCAAGGGCATATAAGTGCTCTTGTAACCCTTAAGCACTAGTGTAACAATCAAAATAAGGTCATTTGCATACAAAAGAAGCCTTATCACATACTCTCCCAAATAGACTCCATCCCCACCTGCAAATTCAGCCACTCTTCAAGTTTGTTGATATATAAGCCAAAAAGAGTAGGGGATAACGAACATCCTTGTTTAACTCCAATGTCACTTCTAAAACTTTCTAAAATGTCTGCTTGAGTTCTGATTTTGATTTGCACCTCTTCATAGAGTCTATGAACAACTGCTCTAAATTGTTCTAGAATACCAAACTCCTTCATTTTGCACCATAGTTTATCCCTAGGGACCATGTCAAAAGCCTTCTTGAAGTCAACAAAACAACAATAGATTTCCTTCTTTTCACTCCACACTTTTTCGATGATATGTCTCAAAGTAATTCCATGATCTATTGTTAAGTGTTTGGGTCTAAAACCTACTTGCCAATTTATTCTCTTACTTTTTCTTTTGTTCACTTGCTAATTATGTGCTCAACCATGCCAAACAACTTTGCAAACAATGATTGATCATGATAGTCATGTAGTTGGAAGGATTGTTAACATCTCCACTCTTAAAAAGAGGTATCACAAGGTTGGTAGTCTAATCGCTTGGAAATCCATGTTGAATGATGTTGTTGAATATTTTCACAATGTGAGGAGCAAGGATTTTCGACCCCCATTTTAGGTACTTTGCATAAAGATGAATAAGTCGTGAACCTTTCTTGAACCCAACTTTTTAATACCTTCCTTAACCTCTTACAAAGTGAATAACTTTGTTGTCATGTTGATCAAGGCCCCAACCTCTTTTCCTTATTCCTATAATTGTTGTGCTTCTTCGAACCGTGATATTATTCTCTCTATGGTTTTTTTTTTTTGGTTGGGGGATTGAAATCACTCCAAAATAATTTTGGGTTGTTCTTCCCTAAATTAATAAGTTCTCTGTTTATAGACAATGTAAGAACACAGAATTACGTTTATTTTACTTATAAAAAAATGCGGGAGATTATTTATCTTAAAGAGGTTAGTAAATAAACATAATATCAAATAGCAGTAACCTTGTCGACCGCATAACATGGTTGAAGGAAACCAACCAGGAGATGCAGAGTTCGAATCCCCATCCCGGCCTCTCATGAAGAAGAAGAAGAGGGCAGAGCATGGCGTCGCGATACCATCTTTTCGCACAGAATCTCTGGCATTTCTCATATACATCACGCATGTAAAAATCCTCCCACTAAATCATCTTTATCACCAATTTTAACTCGTAAATCGTCACTCAATATCTCGTTTTCTCAGAAACTTGGAGTTCGTCCGCTTACAAAATATACAGCTTTATCTTTCTTTGGAGATCGTTTTCTGCGAGCTTTACAGAGGTATTTATACACACATCTTAAAATTTTCCAAGTTCGCATTTAAATCTGAATTTTGAATGTTGTGTTTTTCACTTAAATTGTTCTATTGAATTATTTCTTCTTCGTATTTTCACTGCCAAAGCCGCGGCACGAAAAATTTCGAGGTCGTCCTCTGTTTGACCCCAGCAAAGAATGCAATCTACAGCTATTTGCTCTGGTCTCTCTCTGGATTGCAAGCAAGGCAAGCAAGTTTACGTTATTTCTTAATTTTAAGGCGATTAATCGCTTTCTTATTATAGTTTGTGCGTGTTTATTGGGGTGAAGATTCACGAAACGAGGCCGATCTTCGTAGGCAGCCTCAAATCTGTAGCCGACAAACACATCACAGACCAGCATTTCACCACCAGAGACTTCATTGATGCTGTGAGATTTACAGGCATTCACACACATGTGCAAGCAAAGAAAAATTCCTTAATTTGAACTATTTTGTCATAATTTATGCAATTTCCCTGTCAATCTAAATAAATTTGATAATTTTGCAGGAGCTTGAGTTTATGAAGGTAAATGTTAAAAATAAACGCATCTATGCTTTGAAATTAATAAATTGAAAGCTGTAAACTGCTTCATGAATAAAATTACACAGGCAATAGACTTTAACCTAGGATCGCAAAGTATACTGTTCTTGCGCCTCGAGGATCTGCTCATACAATTCAGGTAAAATTCTCTATTTTTATTGTTTTAAGCTTTTTGCAAACAAGTTTTGCTTTTGCGTATCGGTGAACAATAATCTACGGTTTTGACTAAAAGGTTTTGGGAAAACACTGCCAAATGAGAGACTCTTTCACCGTTTTCCAGAAACTTTTTAATTGATGTTGTGGACTGTGAAAGCCTTAGATCTTCAATTTACAGTTTCATATAATATTCTCACAATCTAAATGTCACTGCTTGGGGTTCGCTGGTTTTTGCACTGAAGCACTGAATTGCAATAATCAAGCCGGGCTTTCCATTTGAGTAATTTCTCTACTTTTCCTATAATCTAGAACCAAGGGGGTACCTAAAGACCTCACTACTGAATTGAGACTTTAACTCCTGTTTTCCCCACAATTAGACGTCTGGGACCCCTGGGATTTGAACCTGAGGAATCACTTTAATTATATCTTCTTCTTCTATAGGCTGTCTTTGGTAGCCTCCTGGACATTAAAATATCTTCTTCTTATTACCGCTACACTCAAAGCCTAACTCTTTTGCTTCAAATGTCAAGGGGTTTAATGGCTACATTGTTAATGTATTGGTTGCAGGAATACAGCCGTTGCCGCAAAAGATCTGAAGTCTAGTGTATGTTTAGATATTCTGGACATCATGTATGAGTCGGAAGATCTCCAAGCTGCATTTCTGTCAACGGACAACGTTTCCCCTGCTGCAATTCTGGCAAGTAACCGTCTAATTAGACCTCATTTGCAGATAATTGTTTACAGAAAAATGGCTTATTAATTGACATTAATGGGGTGTGGTTTCAGGCAGTGGCATATATTCTGACGGTTCCTACAGGACGGTCCGAATTTCCATTGGTTCCATGGAGTAATAATTGCGATTGCCCCTTATTCTTCACAAATGTTTTTAATTTTCCCCTTCTTTGGAACGGTAATAAGTCTGTTTTTCTTGTATGTTTTTGCAGTCAAAATTGTGTGCGAATGTGAAGAAAAATATGTTAAGACCTTGTGTGAGAGGATTTTGAAGCATGTACTGCAAACTTCCACGTAATAATATCGGAGGCAGATGCAAATAATGGCAGGTACATTCTATCATGATGTTTTTTTCTTAACCTGATATTAGATGACAATGAATTGTGACCATCGTCTGCCTGGATGCCATGCAAAAGTTATAGAGGTTCTGATATGATTAATATTAGAAGAGGCTACCATTTTTCATCTTATCCTTCATTTTTATGTTGGCCTTGAAATGTGATCTCAATCTTAAAATCCCTCTCAGCAATGATTTTCCTGAAAACATTTTATTCAGTTTTCTGGGTTAATACTTAATATTATAGATGTTAAAATGATTCCTTCTAAATCAGATACAACTTCAAAAGTCAGAGTTGCATGTTAAATAAGAACCAAAATCTGTGTGTATCAGTAAAGGGTGGAAGCCCAATGGAAATATATCTTAGAAATGGAGGAGGCTGAACATTTGTTATTTTTAAAAATTGATTAATATGGATTTGAACTTCATTGTATTACAATTTTTACTTTCTTTTCTTTTTTAAATATTGACCTGGGTCTCCATTTCAATACACTACTCAACCCCAGCTTGCAGAGTCAGTTTGTTTGATTTTTAAAATAAAATTTTATGGGTTGGGTTTCTTTTGCTTTAGTTAAGTGTAAGCGGGATTTGAATATTTGTTTTGAAGACCCTGCAGGCAATTATTTGTGGTTATATTGTATGAATTTAATGTAGTTGTTTATTATCGACTTAAATTAGGTATTGTTGGTATATTTTAATGTTTGATGGCTCTTAAGGGAGAGAAGCAAGTCATTGTGCACCTTTTATATATATATAATTAATGTGAAAAGTAGTTTTTAAGGTGTTTATGTGGTTTTTATACAAATAAATTTAGGGTGGACAATTATGAGGGAATTATGTCATGTATTTTTCCTACATATGTGGCATTATTTGATTGGATGATTGTTTGATGCGACTTATTTTATCAACTACTTTTTTTTTTCCAAATTTTAATTGAGAAATTGACATGTACAAATCCACCCTCACCATTATTGGTCCATGCTCCATGGTTGGCTCCTCTCTCTTAATTTTTTCTCAATTTATTTCAATGTTTCTTTTCTCTTATCCATTTTTCTATGTCTGTCATCATTAATGCCCCTAAGCTCACCAAGAATGTTAATGGTGTCTCTAAGACCTTGGTGTGGTCCCTTTTAACTAAATAAGCACATGTTCTCCTTGTTTTATGTTTTTCATTTTTATTTTTATTTTTATTTTGATGTTGGTTTGGGTAATTTGTCTATAACTATAGGAGCATTGTAGTTTATTTACGTCTAAGGCATGTATAAAAGCTAAATTTCTTCACATGAATATATTGAACACTTACAACAATTTTAGAGAAATCAAATAATCATCATAACATTTTTAATTGAAACACACAAATTTATGGTAGGACAATTTTTAGAGAAATCAAGCAATCATTAAAACACTTGTTATTGACGCATATATGTTTATGGTAGGATAATTATTAAACAAAATACACCACACAAGCGTAAGGTTAGCATGCTATTGGAATTATTCAAAGAGTAACATTATGTTTTGTGTCTTTTCAAGAATTTTACGTTTCTTGTTAAAGATTGGAGAGTTGATAGATCATGTAGTTTAGTTTTCACAATTAGTTATTGTTGTATATCTTGATTCAACAACTAAAAAATGTTTTTCGAGATTCATAGTAGAGTCATGAATTGAATGTTTGTTTGCTTTAAATTTAGGTAGAACTATTAGAGAAATGTGTCCTTGTATTTCCTATAGCATATAGCTTTTGAATACCACCTTAGTTTGACAAATGATAAATAAAAGTGAAGGAACAATGACCCTTGTCACTTTTTGCCTTGTTGATGCGACCTAGAATTTACTAGATAACACCCTAGATGCACTAGCACATCACTCAACCTAGACTAGCGCTCACCGAGAGCGCGCAAAGTACCAGTCCATCTTTAGGGTTGTTGTAGAAGGATGTTAGCGTGATGAAGGAAGAAACATATAGATCCATAACTAATCCATTATTCTACAATGCATGCCATATTCGAGATCTAGGAAAGAACAAGCTTAAAAATAATCATGATTGAATCAAAAACATGCACTACTCAATTACACACAGGAATGATACTTGGATTCAGCCAATATCTTCCATATATTAATAAACACATAAGCTCCTTACAATAATGACAATCTATACTGATGCGCGCATGGATTTGATACAGTAATCTAGTCATATGCACATATCTCTTTATGCTTACCTCTTACGCTCTATATATATATATATATATATATATATATATATATATATCAACTACTATGTGATTCACATCATATATATAGGGTGGGGACTTTCCCTTCACCACTTATCTATTCCAAAAATAGGCCGCATGCTACTAATAGCCACACACCGTTTACAAGCATAGCCACACATGCAAGTGTGTTATCTATAGACCTCTTACAGTTAATTGAAGTGACAATCCTATTCTTAGCTCATCTCCATGCAAAACTATTGATCGATCCTCTAAAGATAGACAATGCGTGGCACGCACGTCTCTTCCTCGTTTATGTGCTCTGCATGCCATCTTCTAAAAATAGGTCTTCATGCTCAAAATCAGCTAAGTCCCAAAAGCTAAACTTGCCCTCCGCATGCGGATTCTTCCTGTCCCTCTGTGCCCTTGATCCTGGCCTTCTCTCCCGCGTGGACTTCTTGTGTGATCTCTAATAAGTATTCTCTGATCAACATTACCCCACACTAATCTCATTGTCATCCCGACAATGGTTATCTCAAAAATGAAGTAAAGAATGTTGAATGGAAAGAATAAGAAAGAATGTAGATGAATAAAGAATGTTTTATGAGGCATCCTCCTCTCAGTCGGTTTAAATGATCAACTCTGGTTACTCCTCCTTTATTTCGGCCTCCAAGACTTTACACTTGATGAATGATTTTTCTGCTGCTCTGGTATGTCCACAATAATAGACTCCGGTTCATCTTGGGTAACTTCACAATAATAGCTATTTTTTTACGAGCTCGTATTCTTTCCTCTTTTGGTTTCTTTTTGAACTTGTCTCTTTTTCTGGATCTCTGTATGCGATTAGATCCACTCTTCACCTTTATTGTAATATTTGGTTCTTTAAGCCTTTCTTGATTAATTGTTTTGCCCTTCTCTCTGTTGCTTTTCACATGGTTATTATCCGGCTTTGGAGCCCTTGGGTATATAGTCCCTTCAAAACTATTTGCCCTTAATAAAAAAAAATTCACCTTTTTCATTCTACAATACCAACATAATCTTTGGACATTGCAGTATGTTTTCCTTCCAGTGCATCCATCTTTTGTGTGATGAGTTTCCCAAGCTCATCTAATATTTCCTTGTGTGGCTCTTGAGCTACTACTAGGGCCTCACGTTTTTGCTTTACGAGTGTTAACCGTTCTGCGCGGCCCAAGGTATCATCCTTCATAGCCTTCTGGACTGCATTATCTTCTTCCAGAGTCTTTACCTTGATCAGCGCCTCTGGAGCTATGCATATATTTAAGGCATGATCTACCTTTTTCAATTCTTCTTAGGAGCTTGCAGTAGGCCTTCGTATGATGCAATCTTTCTGACTACTACAGCCTTAGCCCTTTCCACCTCTTCTTCAGGATTCTTTGGTTTTGGCATTTTGATTGTGTCCTCTTCCAATACCAAGTCCACCAAAGCTCTAACATAATGCATTGCTGAGGGGAATTGTTCTGGTACCTTAGATTTCAGATGCGGGCGTGCTTTCATCACATGATCTCCAACGGCCTCTACCATGCCAATTAACGCACTATTATTTTTCTGCTCCAAGTCCTTCTCTTGGGTCAGGTGCTATCACTGCATCCTTTTTCTTCAACTCATCACACAACGCTCTGATTGTTGCGGCCTTGTCCATGTTTCTTCTTACAACCTCAGTAGAAACCTTTACTAGCACATTGCTAACCTGTTCATCTGACATAATAGTAGGTTTAACTATTATGTGCCTAGCTTGAGGTGTCTTCTTCATTCATCTTGACACGCATGACTCCTCGCATACATCAAAATCAGGCTCATCCATGTGGGTGTGCATTGACCATGAGAGTTGCTTTCTAGTGCGAATGGTCACCATATCCCCATCCATTAATTCCTAGCCAAATAAATCCTTTTGTTCTACAGTGCTTTGGAAATGGGCGTGGATGATTTTTCCAGTGTCCTCTGCATAGCCCATGAGTGGTGCATTGTGTTCCCCACTCATCCTCTTCGATCTAGGACCCTTGGGAATTATAGCTTCAAGGTTAGGAGTCTGTCCCATTACACCTTGAGTAGTCGCATGTGTGGATCCGGAGGTTTCCTTCTCTCTTTCTTCTCCATCCTTCATCTCTTCATCTTTTTCTCTTCCTCATTTTGTGGCTCATCTTCTTGCTCGAGTGGGGTAGGAGATGCACGCTCGCTCTCCCCGATTCCTTCCACTTCTTCATCCAACTTCAACTTTCTTCTCCTCTTTGGCTCAGTGGTCTCCTTGTGTGGAGAGAGACAAGGTGATTTCCTTACCATTTGTGGGGTTCCACCTTGAGTCCTTGTGCATCTGAATACTTTCTTAAATCTATGCTCCCCTGCTCAACCTCTGTATCTTCCTCTTCGTCTTGTCCCACACGAGGTGGAGTGTGGCATTGTAACTCTTCTCTGTCATATGGTTGCTTTCTTCGTGCTCCAAGCCTCCACTATCTTCACACCTCTTCTTCATCCTCTACTTCAATAGTTTTATGGGGCCTTTACACCGGTATGTTTTCCATTGTGTGCTTACCCTTTGGTGGCCCTGGGAGCACGAATTCATTCTCCACATACTTATTGTTCTCCATCTTGGGATTTAGCTAAAGATACACTAATGCTGCCCCTATATCTGCTACATCCAGACTTATTGGCTTGATATTCAACACCTCCGAAATGAGCTTCTCGACATAGGCACTTCTTCCTGGATACACATACTTCTTCCTCAATGTGTGGTAGTTGCAGTCTACCTTATTTGCATTGAATACTAGTTGGCACATGTTTGTGAATATGTGAACAAATGCTTGGAAATACCTTGCAGTGAATGCATAAGGAAATTTACACCAAGGGCTCCAGACTCCATCTCTCATTGGGAAGCGTGCATGTGAAAATGTTGATATACAACAAATTGGACTTGTTTCCCCACTACTGATGGTAGGTCCTTCGGGATGCACCACTCTTCTCCAAATGTCACACGGAGCCTGTCGTACCATTTCTCACCTTTTCTTAACGTCATCTATCATGGACCCTTTACATAGGTACTTGCTTGAACCTTTCAGCTGGTGACTTATTCTCCATGGGGTATTCCCATACCTTTTCCTTCGGCCCATTTGGTACTCCAATTTCCATGAATACCAGTGATAATAGAATAACCCCAAAGCTGATCTTCCCTCCTGTGCATGCTTCCTCGACTATTTGTTCTACAATGTAGCCTGCAATATTATAGACTACTCCTTCTGACATCTTGTGTGCAATGTGTAACCACATAGTATTTACCTATGACCACCGCTCTTGATCATTCAACTTTGTAACAAGGTGTGTTGTTGCTTGCACAACCAGACAATAGTTCTTCAACTTGTCTATATCCATACCGCATGGACCCTTTAGGTACCCCAACTCCTGTCTAGTCTTTAAGATCATGGCTTTATCTGTGAGATCATTCTTTATATCCTCTCCTGTGGCCTTCAAACCTGTCACCATTGAGATAAGTGTGGATGAGATTCTAACTCTGCATCCTACAAAGTAGAAGAAGTCCTCATGCACTCTACTCATGAGCCACTGGTACAAGGGCTCATACTTCCCAAATATGGAAGCTCATATAATTGGTAGACCCCAATTTTCTTCATAAAACTTCTCACCTACATCATCATAAACCGACATGTCATCTGTTGTACGTTTGTTCATCCTCATAGTGAGTAAGGAATCAATATCCTTCTTGATTCTCTGGTCCTATGATTGTATTTGCTTACTTTTCTCTTTTTGATGTGTGAATCCATTCTCGGTTGATGATGACTCCTTCTAGATATTGCATTTCTAAAAAATTGCTTTCGGGTGCCATCTCTTCCTCCTCGATGACCACCTTCTTATTTCCTTTTGCTCTCTACTGCAACTTCCTTCTTGGGGCCATTTTTACCTTGTAATCGTCTCCTCTTTAACTCTGCGGTTTGTGAATCAAACCCTAGCTTGATTCAATCATGCCCCTAGGTGGAAACTTTGTGCCCTAACTCCTCTTTGTCACCTTGCTTCACTCAAAACCTTCACCACAAGGGATGCAAGCTTCTTTTCACACAGATTTGTTTGTCATGCTTATTTTCACACCCTTTGCACCTTAACCTAATCACTCGGCTCTTTGCACTTAGCTCTTTCCTCAAATACTCTTAGTCGTAATGGTAAAAATGAATTCGCATCCCATCCTTATATAGTTTTTCAAATTTTGATGCATTTATTGCTCCTTCACCTACCAAATATCCTCTCATTCATTGACCAAATTTGTTCATTGCATGCGGTACATCTTCGCACCCCAACTATAACCTTCTAGCGCACCTTCCTACCCTCTGGTCACAGACTTCTCTTTAGCGCATGCCCTTGCACTCGAGTACCTCATCATTGTACCTTCTCTTGGTAGTTATCATGGCCTCTTTTTACCTCGCATTATACTATTCCTTATTCATCTCTATCTTTGGTCACTTTTGAGAAGCAATTTCTTTTGACTTTGGAAAACACCCATAGTAGCTTATTCCTTTCACCTTCAATTCCCACAATCTTTTTACTTGGATAACTAACCAACCACCCCACACTAAAAAAGGATGTGCAGTTCCTCTGCGCATAAACATTCTTCACATAGTAATTAGCTTCATGCGCATAAGCGCACTTATTACAAGAACAACTAATTACAAAGCATGACAAAGCATAGAAGAAATACATGAAGGAAATACATAATTGAAAACCTAATCTAAATGGAAATATACCTTATTACAAACACCAAGAAGACTTATTTATAGTAGGGCTTTAGCCTACTCCCATTAAAGGTACCTAATCGGGTAGTCGTGTTCCATCAAGTGCTTCTAACTGGAAAGCACTTGATTCAAGTATGTAAGTGATGACATACATCCCCAACCAATGTACTTTGAGTGCTGGATGGCGCAAGAACTTAGAGTCATAAAGAAGTACCATTTGTCCAATCTCAAACTTCTTATCCCTTATGTTTCTATCATGCCATGCCTTCTTCCTGGCCTTTTCTTACTTCTGACTCCATCGTCCTATGGCTCATCACTCATCCAATTGAATCATATTCTCAATACACTCTTCTAAAGCCTGCTCATCATCTAGACCTCTAGTGCATGCAATGCACAAAGAAGGTAACATAAATTCTATAGGGAGAATGGCAGTTTCTCGCAAAACACCAACTGAAATGGTGTGGCTTTGTTCAATCTCTTATAAGTTGTTCTATATGCCCAAAGAACAATGAAAATTATCATCCCAATCCTTTCTTCCAACATCACAAATTTTTTTCAATGTCTAGCCCAAAATCTTGTTGAAAGCCTCGTTAGTTCCATTTTCCGAGAGGATGATAGGGTGTTTTCTTATGGTGTGCAACCATAAACTCATCTAATAGGATCTGATTGTTTTATTCAAAAGTGTGTACCCCTATCACTTGTCAAGCTTAAAGGACATCCATATCTTGTAAGAACATTCTCCCATATAAACCTAGCTTGTTGTAGCTTTGTACTGCATCCTTCGTAGGTCTTTTTCTTCCCACCTTGTGAGATAATCTATACAAGTAATGATATAATTCGCAACCTAGTCCTACGCGTGGCTAGCGAAATAGGTCCTATAAATCAATGGCCCATTTCTCAAATGGTTTGGCACTAGTAATTGGTCTCAAAATAATCTCATCTCTTTGCCTAGTTTACCTAGACAATCGTTGATAATGGTCACACACTTTAAATGATATACTTTACATCTTTATATAGCATCTCTCACCATAATCCAGCAAGTAGGATTTTTGGGAGCTTAGCATCACCTACATAGTGGCCCCCTGCAATACCACCATGGGCTTCTTCCATAATATCCTTGCACTCATGCTCTAATACACAATGACATAATACTTCATCTCTTCCTAACTTGTAGAGATCACCACTGATTAACATAAATGGTGCCGCATTATAGCAAGTTATTTCTTTTCTAATGCCTTCATTCCTTTACACCGTGCACACAACTTCAATTCTCATGAAAAGATAGAAATGTCTTCTAATGGTGATTGATGGTGTGCAATGTAACCTATATAACTATGCATATGGCATCTCGGTCTCATGGTTTCTTTTTTCTATGCTTCTTCTCCTCGAGTTGATTCTAGAGGGTTCATTTTAAGAGACCTTACTTTGAAATCAGGCTAAGAATTCACCAAAATGCCCGAAAATAATCTCTTGAAAAGGGTACCCATCTTTCATATCACTCTACCTCATTAAGGAAAATTTTTTTCAAAGCGCCATATGAAAAATGTTCATATAATTGTTAAGTGGTGTGACACAAGGCTACTAAGTGCAACAAAAATATTTGCTGATGTGCGTATAGTGAGGTTCGTTGATGCAAATGTCAATACACCTTATTAACAGATGCACTGCTATAAACTAGATGATACAAATCTTATCCACGTTCATTCAATCCACCCTGAAATGGTCACCATGCGCAACAAAATCTTCATGTTGCACATCAACAAAATCTTTGTCACACAATTTTCCTTCTTCTCTCTCTGAAACGCCAAATAGGTCAAAAATCAATGGCCATTTCTCTGTTGCACGCCTTCAAAATTCCATGTCACTTGTCAACAAATCTCTTATCCTTGCATCAAAAATTCTCTATTGTCTTCTTAATCTGCCTCTACCCTCCTATCACACAATCTATAGTCAAGTAGGCCTCTTTTGTCGCGTGCTTTCATTGTTTGATAATATATGCCCCTATACCACCATGAGTGATCTAGTAATGTGTCTATCCCATAAAGAATAATCTAGGATTATATAGGGAATAGTTCATCAAAACCTAACTTGAAGGTCAACCCCAAAAAATTGCACGCGTATAATTTTTATTTTCTAATGGTATAAGTTCATTCCTTTACGTGCCAAAAGAAAATTCAATAGTTTAAATTTTTCAAAAATGGAATATTCTACCATATAACTATGAATATTCACCACTTCAAATTATGCTTCTTCTCTGATTAATTTAGAAAGTGGTCTGTCTCGAGTTACTTTTCCCTAGCTTCACCACAACTGTGAAGTCAAACTCTTGAAATAGGAGTACCCATTTGCATATGTGCGCCCTTGTAAGATGGGTTTGTTCACCAAATAATTCAATGCCATGTGATCTATATAAAACACAAATGGTGTTACTAACAAGTATTATCAAAACTTGTGCAATGCATAGATCATTGACAAAGCTTCGCGCTCTGTAGTTGTATAATTTTGTTTAGCAGGAGTCAGCTTCCTACTAAAAAACAAATTGGATGATCCACAATACCTTTGCCAGGTTGAGCTAACACAATGCCAATGGCCATGCCAGAGGCATCCACATGTACATGAAATGGTTTATCCCATGAGGAAAAGTGCAGAATGGGCACGGTAGTAAGTTTCTCCTTTAATATCTCAAACATGTGTACTATGCAGGTTTCCCAATAAAATGTACCTTTCCCTTTTAGTAATTCTTCAAAGGGTGTAACAACTTTTTGCATACCCTTTGATGACTTTCTATAATATCTTGTGTGACCCAAAAATCACACACCTTTTCTTTGACTAGTAAGCACTTCCAGGCCTAGAATGACTGCAACCCTTAGTGGGATCAACCAACAAACCTTCCTTGCAGATTATATGTCCTAGCATATTCCAAAGGCATAGAAATATGCACTTCTTGATGTTCAAAGAGATACTCAATTGTTTGCACCATTCAAACATTAAGCGTAGATTGTCACAATGATCTTTCACAAGCCCATATATTGTCCAATCATCTAGATAAACCTATAAGAAGTTGTGAATAAAATCTTTGAATGCCTAAACAACTATCTGCGAGAATACAACAGGTGTGTTTTTAGTCCAAAAGGCATCACAGTATAGGAAAAAATACCCCATTCAGTAGTAAAATTTGTCTTTTCTTGATCCTCCTCAGCAATCCTAACCTGATGATACCTAGAAAACCCATCTGTGAAGGAATATATTTTGTGCCCTACAACTCCTTCTAGTATTTCCTCATTAAATGGCATAGGGAATGGATCTATTACACATGTAGCATTCAACTCCCTGTAGTCCACACATATTCTAATTCGTCCATCCTTCTTGATACTGATCACCATTGGACTAACCCATTCTAACTCATCAAGGGGCTTGATAATTCCAGATTTCAACATGTTATCAATCTCTTCTTTGACCTTTTCACACAAATTGGGGTTCATTCTGTAAGGCCTCTTTCTAACTGGGCATGCACCATCCTTAAGCTTTATCTTCATTTCCCCAAGTGATTCATGCACGCCTTTAAGTTCATGATACCCTCGAGGGAATAAGTCCTGATAATCCTTGAGTAACTCAATGATCTTTTCCACTTCCGATTCTGACCAATAGTCTCCAATTATGACCTCCTTTGGCTCAACCTCTGAACCTATATTCACCTTCTTTGTCTTCATGGGTTCGTGATAGGCATGCGTATCCTTGTCTGCACTATCCAAGACCTCGTGCACCCCTTGTGAATGTTCAATATCTAGGTTCTCAACTTCCTCATCATCCACAATGTAAACCATATTTCCTTTCTCTTTCTCAAGGCAAGCGCATTCAAGTAGTATGGAGTCCATTTCTTCTTCCTTTTCAAAATGCGCTCTGAACTCTGTCTCACCAAATAATTCTTGAATATGCTCTTTTTCCTTTGCACTATCTCCCATAGTTAAGCGCTTGACAAATTTTAATGCTTCTTCTACTAGAGGTTTAGTTCGAGAAGTAGTCAAAGGTTTGGAGCATTCCTGCAATCAAATTATGCCAATTCCCAGTCTCTCGATGTAGTTCTGCATATACATACCAGGCACGTGTGCATCCTTGTAGAGTAGAGTACAATCTATGCACCCATAGTGAAGGTGGTAATGCTTCCTATCCCATTGTCTAGAGTCTCTCACACTATTGAATGTGATGTTGAATAGGTTGATCACCATTATAAGTGCATATCTGTGTAGGTGCATTGCTCCTTAAAAACCTAGTAGATAGGGACGATTCCAATCTCCTCCCATTCTATAAGATTATCTCTGTGGACTACCCACCAGCATTCTTCCCCATGCAAGGTATATACTAACATATCTCTTCTCTTAATTTGATCTGTCCACTATGCTTCCATGGCTTTCAAAAATACAGGAAGATCTTCTACCCTTGTATACCAAGGTACTACACTACCTATCCATCGAATAGAATGAAGTCCATTCTTGCACACAAATCACACTTTTTACCTCACGCCCTACTAGTTCATATGTACCATGAGCCCAATTGTCACAAGAATACTCATAGTATCACTAATAGAATGAGAATCCTCCCACTTTGTAGGATGCCTTCCTTTGATGGCTCATTGACCTTGGGTTCCTGAATAATGCACGTACATAGATTTTGTTTAAGTCCTCCTCACTTAGAGGCTCAACATATGGTGTAGACTTTCCATCTGTCAAAAGGTATCACAACCCTTTCCTCCTTGTTCTCAAAGCTGATATACCCCTTATTGAATCTCAAGTCAACATTATTCACATAACACCAAGGGCATCCAAGCAAGGCTGGAAAATTGTACTTCTACAAGTGCTAATACCTCAAAATCCCCAGTGAACTTGGCCCCTTGTATGGTTATAGATGCATCCTTCAAAACTCCTATGGGAGTGGCCTTAGTCGATTTTCCATAAACAACACATTAGATGATGGCTACAATGGAGGCCTCCCCATTTGTACCCATGCATCTAATGTAAGCACATTTACTTCCACACTTGTATCAATCAATATGTTTCTCAACAACCATCCATCCACAACAACATTCAGAGTAATTTCCTTGTCATAGTCAATGCTATCAGGGGGAAGATTTGCATGCAAGATCTATTATGTCTGGTCTTAATACTTGTGTGTGGAGTGTTCCCTTTTAACCAACTTCCTAATAGTGGAATGATGTTCTCTGGAGAAACATTTTTCACACTTCTCTCAGATCATCAATATCAGTTTGGACTATCTCTGATGATTTTTCTTCTTCTCCTTTAAGTATTGTATCTCACCCTAAAGATTCCTTAGCACTTCCATGGTATCCTGATAAACTTCCTTCTGATGAGTAGGATCTAGGTACCTTGCATGCAAAACCTCCTCCTTGGTGATCATAGGCTTCTGGTGCAATGCCTCTCTTGCGCTGCCACTTCAGCTCATGTAGTAATCTTCACTGTTAATGCCTCAAGTCCTTCTGTTATCTTGGGCATCCACTGATATTCTACCGCTAGATTCTAACCATCCCGACACCTTTGTTTTCTTGCTTATGTTGCTTACTCAGATGCTCATATAAGTCCAGGGAACTCTTCATAGCTATGGTTCTTTCCATAAAATAACATGCAATATTCTAGGACATTCACACATATAGTGTTCAGGAGATCCACACGTATAACATGTTCCACAAGGGAACTCACCTCTTCCTCCACCACCTCATCCTCCATATCCACCACAATCCTCTTCCACGACCTCCTTCAAAATTCCCCTCATTCCTGTCATAGTGCATTTGATTATGATCCCATCTATGGTGCTCATTCTTACCCTTAGAATTATTTGTTACACTTGTCTATCATACCCCAATGTCTATAGCATCCTGGATCTAACCAATCAACCGACAATCTTTAGTATCATGGGTCGTGGACCGGAAAATTTTACAAAACAAGATACATTCTTCCTTATCATGCGTTGTAACAAAGGACAGTGACTAGCATCATGATTCAAATGACAGATCTCACAATCCAATAGTAATGAGCATATAGATTCTGCGAGGACAACTATCCTTGGTGTGACCTTCCACTTCACAATCTATACACCAAATTCTAAGCGTGTTTCATGGGCTGAATTGGTGATAGCTTCTCTAACTATTTTTCCATAGCTATAATTTGTGCCTCTAAGAATGGACTAACACCAGTGTCAATGCTCCCAACTTCCTCAGCATGCAAAGCTACTTCCAATGCTTTGTGCGGATTAGTGTATGTCTTATGTGACAATGCTCTTTTGAATGGTGTAATCAATCCACCAATGAACCATTGTGCATGTTGGATTGCATGAATATCATAAGAAAGCTTAGATAGAGTGTTTTAAAATGGGCATCATACTCACGTACACTCTCAGTAGTGTCTTTCTTGATATCCTTAAGCGCACTTATACTCTTCTACTCAAACTCAGGGATATGGAACTCTTTTAAGAAAGCATCCTTCAGTGCTTTGCATAATCCATGCAAGTTTGATCAGGGTCAAACTTCCTATACCATATGTGTGCACGTCCCTGTAATGTAGTAGAAAATTGACTTGCCTTGCGCTCAAAAGCCATGATCCCTTTCGCACCATAATATTTCACACATATGCACATGCTCAGCAGCATCCTCTATGCCTCTATACTTCGGAAGATGAAGAGACATCTCCATATAAATATTCTGGGTTGTTGCGGACCTTACCCACCTGATCCAGAACCTCTTGTGTTTCCCCTACCTCCAGAACCACTAGATCCACTAGAACTAGAACCACCTATTCCTCTTGATCCTCCACCTATAGCTGGAATAAGACCTATAGATGTACTCCCTTGTGCTCCATCAGTAGTACTATACTGAACCCCTACAGTCTGTGTGGTAGTTCCATTTCTAGAGGTGAATCCAACATTCGGTGCACTTACATTATGTGCAGATTATGTGCCTAAAAATATTCCTCCAAATAAAATTTAAGTCGTCTCATCCCCTACCATTGATGTACTTGTTCTCTAACTTACTCCGGCTCTCATGTTTCCCAAATTCACTTGCTGATTACTTTTCATACTAGATACTGGAAAACCAAGCACAAGGGCTAGGTCACTAGGTGGATTAAGATGTGCCCACGGCCCAGGTAGTCTCTGCTGGTGCACTTCTGTGTGAAGCCAAGGGGGATCTCTGTCATGCTTTCCAAGATGGGGAGTTCCTGATGCTTTGGCTCCATGTCTTCTACGTGAGCTTCAAATCCTTCATGAGCCATCTCTCCTCAATGCCATACTTTCTGCAACGGAACACTACTTCTCTATCTCCCTCTCACACGCCTCATTATACTTAAGCCACCTTTCCTCTCTCTACCTTTCTGCCACTAGGTCTCCATCTTTCACCAAACCTGTTCATTCCCTCGCACATGGTGAGGTTTAGTTAGCCATCGGTTTACTTTCCAGGTTCAAAGTTACCATCAAGATCTTGATCATCAGTGGAATACCTTGTAGATATGCTCCTCTTGGATACCACAAAAACTAGAATTCAGCTACCTCGGGCAAGAATACGTCAAAATTGAATATTCCATAATATAACTATTTAGAAAACCATGAAACCACGTATCCATAACATGAGTCCAGATCATATCAACATCATAAAGGGCTTAAATTCTTCATGTGTCTAGACAAGTGCGCGATACCTCCAATTCTACTTAGATGCATAAGTAATCAGCCACTCGTATAATTCTACTGGAAAGATAGTGAAAAATATCTCATATAAGTTGTCATAAAATTTCTTTTCTACCCAAGTGTGTGTGTTAAACTCATATCCAATGTTGAACCGCCATACATATTCTTCTTCTAGATCATGTATCCACTCCTCAATACTTGCTAGAGTTAACCGATATGTCTTCATCGCATGAACCATCCGAAAACAACTAAAAAGAGGTCCTAAATGAACCAATGATGCATCCTAGAATTTACCAGATAACACCTCAGACGCGTTGGCACATCACTCAGCCTAGATTGAGCACTCACCCAAAGCGTGCAAAGGTACCAGTCCCTCTTTAGGGTTACTTGTAGTAGGATGTTAGCGTGATGAAGGAAGAAACATATAGATCCATAACTAATCCATCATTCTACAATGCATGCCATATTCAGATCTAGGAAAGAACAAGCTTAAACAATAATCATGATTGAATCAAGAACATGCACTACTCAATTACACACAAGAATGACACTTAGATTCATCCAATATCTTCCATCTATTAATAAACATAGAAGCTCCTTACAATAATGGCAATCTATACCGATGCACGCATGGATATGATATAGTAATCCAGTCATATGCACATATCTCTTTATGCTTACCTCTTACGCTCTGCATATATATATATATATATATATATATATATATATATATATATATATATATATATATCAACTGTGATTCACATCATATATATAGGGCGATAACTTGCCCTTCGCCGCTTATCTATTCCAAAAATAGGCTAAGAATAGATTGGATCGAAGCATTTTACATGGAGACGAGCTAAGAATAGGATTGTCACTTCGATTAACTATAAGAGGTCTATAGATATCACACATGTATGTGTGGCTATGCTGCAAATGGCGCGTGGCTATTAGTAGCATGCAGCCTATTTTTGGAATAGATAGCGGCGAAGGAAAGTTCTCACCCTATATATATGTGATTCAACATATATATAGGGCGAGAACTTTCCCTTCGCCGCTTATCTATTCCAAAAATAGGCTGCATGCTACTAATAGCCACGCGCCATTTACAGTCATAGCCACACATACATGTGTGATATCTATAGACCTCTTATAGTTAAATGAAGTGACAATCCTATTCTTAGCTTGTCTCCATGTAAAATGCTTCGATCCAATCCTCTAAAGATAGACAATGTGTGGTGCACACGTCTCTGCCTCATTTATGTGCTCTGCACACCATCTTCTAAAAATAGGTCTTCATGCTCGAAATTGGCCGAGTCCTCGAAAGTTAAACTTGCCCTTCGCACCCTTGATCTTGGCCTTCTCTCCCACGTGTAATTTTTGTGTGATCTCTAACAAGTATTCTCGATCAACAACCGCTGTTAGGGAATTTAGGTGTCAATAGAAAATTCGTTGAGTTGAGTCTTTGAAAAGATTTTCTTGTAAGTTTTCATTTAAGAATTTTAAAATTCCTTACTTCCTTTGATGATGAAAAACACATGTATGTGAAAACAAGAAGAATTTACTGAGATTTTTGAAGTAAGTGGAACCATAAATTTCTCATAACTTCTTAGTTTAGAGTAAATATTGATTTATTAGTACTCGTAGTTATAATTATGATTTTAAATATGCTCTTCTATTTTGTGTGTATATAGAAGAAATAGAAAATACAAGGCCCGTACACAAAAAAATTCACCTATCCAATAGTACTATACAATGAGGAACAAACTCCTATGGAGAATATATCCCCATCTATATTTCCTACTTGTAGGGAATATCTATATTTTTATTTGAAATCAACGTTCAATTCCAAACATATGATTATACAAATGAAAAGAAGAAGTTAAAATTATTTCCCTCTACACTTAAAGACTTAACCATGTGATGGATTATGAGATTGGCCCAAAATTCTATCAATAATTGATCTAAAATGGAAACGCATTTTTGGAAAAATACCATGAATATTTTATAGGGTTTGTGATCGCATTAAAGAAATATTTTGGATGAGCCAAAAGGAGAATAAGATCCTTGAGGATTATCTTGATAGGTTTCTCTTTGTTCATAAACATTATGGCAATGGAATGAACCAAGAGTTAAGTAAAACTATATTCATTAAAGGACTAGATGATGAATTTAGCATTCTCTCAACCTTATGGAAAAAACTAATGCAAAAATGGGACTAATTGAAATTGATGACATGTGTAGGAATTATTCAAGAACCAAAACTGGAAATCAAAGGAACAAATAAAATAAATTAAGTAGTAAAGTAATCCAACATATGAAGGATTTTGCAACCTTTGAATAAACATCCTAATATAATTAAACACTTCTATGGATCGATTCAAGCAAAGGCCGTGTACCAAAACTTTATCTATTTATTGTCCTAGATGTAGAGACAAATATGCACTTAAATATTTCCCTCTGGACAAGATAAAAATATGTGGTATTTGTGACTAAAATGGCTCCACTATCAATGTGACTTACTTCCAATAATTAAATATTGTATGAATAAAAATGCTGACCAAGAAGTAGAACTTAACTATATGGGGCAAAGACAAGGTGGTAACTTCCTTCTAATCAATAATTTAACTCGTTTTTTCTAGTAACTCCTTTTCATGTAAATAAATGGATTGCACTATGGTCTAGTCCATAACTTTGAGGTCAATATGTCTCTCTGGAATGGAATAACCAACCATGGTGTAACCAATACCAAGGAAAATGAATACCTCAACAATTTCAACCGAATGGGGACCTCAATATAATTACAATAAAAAAATTCAAGGGTCAAAGACAAAACTAAAAGATGTAAAATCAACAAAATCCTTGATTCTTGGACCTTATAATAACACTCAACAACCTCAAATAGACTAGTTTAACAAACCACAATTTCCTACTCAACTATAGGAAAATCCTAAAAGTGTTAAACAAGGAACCGTTGTCTATACTATGGAAACAAAAATTTAGCTAGTTTGAAGATTATCACCTGTGCCAATGTTCAACTTCATTTCAAAAATACTCTACCACAATATTCTTCTCCAATCATTGAGGAAATAACTAGGGAAAAGAAGAGTTACAAGAGTCTCCTAATAAAACTTTGCTACATGATGAGAAAATGGTCAAAATTCCTTATTTCCCACCCATACCATTTCCATAAATACTCAAAGAGAAATTAATTTATCAACAAACTAATAAGATCACTTTGAATATGACCTTATTTGATAACTTATATGTCTCACATTGGGATACCATTATTGCGATCCATTACAAATGTTCCCGAAATTAATAAAACCATCAAGGAGTTTTGTATCATAATCCATGCCCGAAGGAAAATATACCCTTAGACCATTTAAGTAGATAGAAAATTGGTAGAGTTGTTGGTAGGAAAACATCTTCCTCCCAAATCCGAGGATCCAGAATCCTTGTTATGACAGGTCTCCACTAGAAACATTAGTATACCAAATGTTAGACTTGTAGATTTGGGTGTTTCCATTAGCGTTATGATTGTTGACATGCTTACAATCTTGTTCTTAACCAGCATAAAACCAAGTTCAATAGTTTTAAAAATGGTTGATCAACCTATCAAAAATCCAAAGGGTATCGTTGAGGATGTTGGAGTCATTATATAATTTTGGGAGGATCCTCCGGACTTCATGACAAACTAAATCCTCAAATTCAAAGGAAATGATTCCCCTTAATTTGAAGAAGACCTTGGATTTCTATAACTTATGTTGAGACATGAATATCTTTGATGGGTTAAATCCAAAAAACATATTTATACCCCCATATAAAACCTTTTTTTGATATAGGTAACCCTCTCTCGGGTAGATGAACCTAAGGAAGATAAAATCAAAGATAGTGTTTCCTTTTTGACAATTATCACATTCCAAAAACATATGAATGAATAAAGTGAGTATCATGAGGAAGAGGATGACACTCAACACCGCACATTAACAACTCTCCAATGCCCTTATCATTACTTTGAATAAGAAATAACAAACTTTCACATGTTATAGTTGCATCGTATGTCCATTAAAATCATTATTGAGTGGTTTTCTTTCATTGACTCAATTCACCCTTAAAACCAAGAAACTTGCAATATAAACATGGAAACCAATGAATATCAATATTTGGCTAACAAATGAGGAAGATTTTAGGTTTTTTACGATTCTACACTCCTACTCAAAATATTTTTCATGGGAATATAGTGATATGAGATGAATTTTTACTCATGTTTGGAAACACCAAATTTATATAGAAAATTTGAAACATGTGATACAACTTTGAACATAGGATAAAACATGCACTTAAATAAACTATTAAAACTGAAATAGAAAAATTGTTACATGTAGGATTCATATAGCCCATCTAATACATCCAATGGTTATCTCCCTTAGTCATAATACTAAATAAAAATGGGAAGTGGAGAGTTTGTGTAGATTTTAGGGAATTTTATTTAGAAAAATTTAAATCTAGGTAAGGACACAACCAATTAGATACATATAATAGTATTCAAGAAATATCTAGCTATAACATATAAGAAAGAGTGATAGATATGGTTTGTATAATGACTTAGCTTACCTTCGTATGTCTGAACTGATTCTGGGTTGGTGAGTGATCTAGAAAGGACAATTTTGGATAGTTCAAGCTCTATTTCTAATTCTAGAAAGTGACGATCATAGGAATGAAACCTCCACGGAATGGAATAGAGCCTCCCAGTGCTAATGTCTCTGCTATGAGTGCTATCATGTATGTAATAGCCTCAATCCTAGTTATATCTGTGTTTGCTTCTTGTTCATTATAGGTTGTGTAAAGTTTTCTACAATTATTCTCAATCGCATCTATACCTATAAAAGAAACCCTAGCTACCCACACAATATTTAAGTGCACATTAGATGAATAAATAATGCATATGCTTGAGTTATGCTTGACATCAACAATCACACCAATGTGATTGTCACTGAGCACTGCACTATATTTCAAACTCAATGTATTTTTGGCATATGTGTGACTGGAATATTGTCCCTTGATCCAGGTTTCCTAGTGTTAGTAACAAAATAATGGTATGATACAACTACTTTTTCCCAATGCAAATGTGTGGTATGGAATTCATAATAACTCCCCCTATGCAGTGAATAATGTAGTCCTTTGATGATGTAGTAGATTGGAAATATTTAGCTCCTTGTGGTAGTAAGTGCCTCTTGAAATTCTTTCCCCCTTAATGAGGTTAAATAAGTCATATATATATATATATATATATATATATATATATATATATATATATATATATATATATATATATATATATATATATATATATATGATTCCTTCGCTCAAGGTTCATCATTAACAAGATAAAATCTGACTAAGGGTGATAACATAAGACAAGAAAGAAGTAACATCTGAAAAGTTGGAAAAAGAGAGAAAATGACATAAGCGCCCAAAGGGATATCAGCACTGGCGCTCCTATCCCTAATGGGAGGTTCTATACATGGTGCCCAAAAGGATAAATAGTGAATCGAGCATTCTAGGATGTCAACTAATATATAAAATAGTAAGTTACAAATCAAAACAACAAGCAATGAAGATGAAAAGGATAAAATCAATGTCAAAGCAAATCAAAAGGGTTGTTAATGAGTAATTATATTTCTTATGAATCATGCATATAAATGAAATATTTAGAGGCTAGATGTACATAGTAAGTGCAAGATCTAGTGACTATAGATTCCCCCAATTTATACTGGTGAATAAGGATTTGGTATCATAAAGTAGAAAATAAAAGTGTACCTTAGGGATGATGTAGATAAAAACTAATATCATGCATATAATCAATCCATAAAGAGGTTTCAACAACTAAATCTTAGCTACTCTACCTTTAGGATCGGTGGTTAGCCGAAAAAATGGCTCAATCACTTACAAAATTTACAAATATAAACATGAATGGCCTCATCTTCATCACATTCTTCCTTATCATTCAAATATCCCTACTAAGAATCCCTTCATAATGATTCAAAGGAAAACTATCACCTTACCCAATTTCATCAATTTGATCAACTTCTACCTTACTAGCTACTTACTCAAGAGAACAACCTTTGGCCTTCTCGATCCTTGACTACTCCTTAGATGTCTTCCCCTCGCTTCACAAACTCAAACAATTATTAGATCGTGTACTCAAATGATGCAATAACTCCCAAATATTAATCTTTTCTAAAATGGTCAAAGTATCTTTTATACCCTTAAGACAATGTATACTTGTTACATGCATGGGTGGAATAACCTAGTAGTTCCTAGAAAAAAATAACAACCGCATTATCCTCTGCTCATCATGACTAAAGTGTGGTCCAAATTTGATAATCTAACTCTTCCACCTTCCCTCCTTATCCCACTTTCTCTCCTCAAGCTCACAAACCCCAAATGCCTAGGTCTTGTATAGGAAACTATCATGCATAAATTAAGATTCATATGTATTCAAGCTAGAAGGAGTAGATATCTAGGCACACATTAATCCCATCCTTTACTTGTCCCAAGTTTTAGGTTTAAACTCCTTGGTTATCACACACTTCCTTTTTTAATTGGCTTCCTCCAACTACCCTTGTGGATCGTGTAAGAACCTTCTTCTAAACTGTCATGAACAAAGTATATTATATACAATGGTTTTCTAATATTAATTCAAAATCCTTTAAAATACCCTTGCACGAGATATATGATCGAAATTTCAGTTTAAAATTTGAGGTGTAGAGGCATCAAAACCTAGTTTTAGGTCTCTGTGACAATCCGAGATGAATAAAAATATTGCAAAAGGAGTTGTTCGCATTATCAAGAATTAAATCTTGGTCCCCACATTTTTAATCACCCTTCACAATCCTATGCTAACAAAGATAGTAAGTAAAGATAATATATTCAACCATCACCAAAACTCGTATGGTGCATGCACTTGAAACAGGTTGATGAAACCCTTACCATTTAAGACTCACGAAACTATGCTCTCGATCAATGTGTGAAATCTTCTCTAAATTTCATCCACTATCTAAATATCATGAATAAAAACCTAATGTTGATCCACATGACATTACAAAGGTGCTTACCCAAACATGACATATTGTGCAACACCCAAAATTTCTCTTAACGGTGTTTAGACAAGGTCTGAGGTACCTTTTTGGATTCTATCAAATGATTTGATCTCATGCAAAGTTCTCTTTGAGGATTTAAGTATTCATATCAAGCATCTATGAATTTCAACAATGATTCAAGAATAAAAACCCAAATATTTTAAGTATTCTTACTTAAACATCATATTCATAGTTTCTCTCTTAACCACCAAATCACGGTTGTAGTCTAAATATTCTTTTACATGTATTGAGACTTGGTTTGAAAATGCATATCACTGAATACAACCTATTACACACAATGACCTTACTATAATCATAACATAAATGATATCATTCACAGTAAGAAGGAAGACACATCAAAGAGTAGTGCATAGATGCTCTAAAAAGAGTTCTCATACAAAAACTACGTGTTACATTATTTTTCTCCCTTTGGGCCTCTCCTCTCGAGTATCATCACAACATGTTCAACACAAATTATAATTCACACTCTCTAAACTAGGCTGATGTATATCTCCTTCATATTTTCACGAATTCACCATGTGATTAGCACTCAAAACATTGATACATTTTAGTTCATTTTTTTGAAGGTCTTGCTACGAGTTTGGAATGAATAACTTTCAAATTTAAACCTTCCAAGATAATTCTCACTCTCCATATAACTTACCCTTACTCTATACATCTATGAACATGTTGCCTCACCTATTTAACTCGACCAAGTATCATGAGAACATCAATTTCACTTACTATTTTCCCCATTCTCTTCATTAGTCTTCTTGAGAGCTTGACCCAACCAACAAAGATTATTTAGTATTGGCACTCAATGGATCTTTCTAGCTTCCTTACCCTTTCACCCAATGGTCATTCAACATGCCAACATTCAATAAATGGGTTATAAACAATAATTTCTTAATCCTTCTTCAAATTGCTCCAAAACTGCTTTAAGTAGGCTCTTGAGACTATACTCCTACATCCATCATGGTTATAAGAATTGACACATGCCTTAAACAAGATGAAAGAATCCCTAGACATATTTTATGCTTAATATTATATGTCTCATATTTCATCATTCTATTCCTTGATCTTCCCCTACAAATATTCCTTTTTCCTTCCTAGGATTGATATCTCTTTCTAGCCTGGGCCTTGGTTCTGTCAGGTTTATATTTCTATGTTGGAGGGTTCAATGAAAAAGGATAACATTTTCAAACACCCATTTTCAATTTCTTCCTGTGTATGAAAATTCAAATCCTAAATCCACCTCTAAAGATTACTTCCTTTGTAACTTGACCCTCTTCACTTAGTTTGCCAACTGTGACCAACTGTAGATTAGGGACTGGTAAAGATAGCTCTAAATTCACCAAGTAGAAGTCAAAATTTATTCGAAAACCCTCAATAGACTTGGTCTCGCTTACCTTTCCAATTCCAGATTAAATCTTGAAGGTTCAGGCCTCCAAAGGTAAAATCTTAGTTAAGTGACAGCGATAGCCCAAGGGAAGGAAAAATATCTATAACATGAGTTCTAAGCTATTTCAAAACTCTAAATCTTGGCTATAGGTTATTGTTGACCTCTCCCATGATCCTAACTTAACAGTAAATCCAATATATTCATCACTTTTTACTTTTATTAGGATTTCTAACAAATCTTCCTAGGATAGAGTCACAGTTTTGAATTCATGGAAGTTTTCAAACATGCATTGAGTGAGGAATCTTGCAATCTCTTTCCACCACTGAAATCCTACGTCTATCATCCAATGAATGTGAAGATATCAAGGAATCATACCTCAACAAAAGGCTCATATCCTTGTATTTGAATTCTTGTTAAATGTTGTCACAGTCATGTTCTTGTAAGAATATCTCATAAGGCAGAGTACCGATCACCGTAACCTCTCCTTAACAAAGCAATCTAATAATCTCATCTATTGCTCCTAAAATGGATTACCACTGACAAAGAATCTTAATGTATATATGCACGTTCCTATTATCACAAAATATTTCATAGTTCATACCCCTGTAACACTAATCATAGTCAAGACATATATATTCAAATCACAGTATTTCCATCTACATTAGTGAGAAATACTTCAATCATCTTCCAATATAAGTCTAAGCACTAAATAACTTCATACATAGGACCAAAAATTCAAGACACTTTGCAAGGTTACATTAATTGGTGAATACATCATAAATTTCACAAAACATAAAAGACTAAGACAATTTACATCCCTTCTTCTGAGGTAGATTAGTGAGCTCTTCATACACGTGATTTTAGATAGACTTCAACATCAACATTTGAGTCTTTCAATCCAAAATACAAGCTTGCCAAAACAACAAAATAACTCAGTCATTCATATGCCCAAAACAAAGATACCATTATAAATTGTAGACACCATACAAAATTACATGTTCTCTACTCTCTTTTCTTCCCTTCCTCGAGGGATGAGATATCTAACTAATTCCTCTCCTTTTTAAAATCTCTCTCTCTCTCTCTCTCTCTCTCTCTCTCTCTCTCTCTCTCTCTCTCTCTCTCTCTCTTATTAATACCCTAACTAACAAGGCTCTAAAGTCCCTTTATATGACTCATTATGTCCATTCAACATCAAGGAGGAAATTTTACATCATTGTAAGCATTTATTGACTCATTAAGACTTATGACTAGACACCCTAAACATGTGGACCTCATCAAACCATCTAATTCTTCCTTTATACACTTAGACTTCATTATGAATTTTGAATTTAAAATTTGGAGGGAATATCAAGATTTCAAATTTGTGACTACTTGACCCTCTAATACCTCTTTTTAGGGCCCCAACACATGCTAATATATTGACTATCACCATGAATGAAGAGTAATGTTGTTTTTGATGTTCATCCGATGATGCTCTTGCATCACGGCATAAGTTCTCAAACAATCACAAGGTTAGCAATGCATAAGAACTATCAAAATCAATGTATTAACACTCATATGCTCTTCACTGAGCTTAATATCATCTTGCATTCATTCTAAGATCTCTTAGAACTATAATATTAAGTGCATCATAATATTTAGTTTATAGTTAAATAATATAGAATAACTTATATTCTTATTATTTAAATATAAACTTTATAGTAGGGGTTGGTTAATTTAATTAATCAACTAATTAAATCGGGAGGTGTGCCCCGTCACTTAATATGGTTATAACCCTTTGGGTTATTTAAATATGGCTTTAGGTCATATTCAAAATCATGTGAATCATTTGGATTATGGGTAAATACATGGAGTAGAAGTGAGGGAGGAGTTACTGGACTGGGTTGTAAAATGTTTCTCTATAGTGGATTATTCTTTCGTGGTTTTTTACCCATTTAGGGTTTTCCACGTTAAATTTTGTGTCACTATGTTCAATTGTTATTTACTTCATTTTATTTATTTTATGTTTATAAAGTTTTTTATAATGTATATAAACATTTGTTGTTAGTTTATTTAATATTTCGCCCCGACATGGTACTAGAGCGAGATAATTACATTTTGAATATTGGTTGCACATGAGGAAGTTACGTGAGTTCTCAACAACGAGTAAAAACACATATTCCATAATTACCCGACCTTGCAAAATCAAGGTAAGGGTTATTAAATATATTTGAAATATTTTATACATTTTCTATGGTATGCAAGAATTCAAGAAATCAAAGTAAAATTCCAAGTGAAAATCAAAGAGCACAGAGACAAGATTCAAGAAAATAGGCCCCTAAATTTATTCATTGGTCAAGTTAATTTCCTTGTCTCCTGGTAACATTGTTTTCACATTTTATTTACCATGAAAAATTGAAACCCTATTATACATTTGAAAAGATTTTTCAAAATGCTTTTGTATCTACAAAATATTTGTATAGTTTGTATAATGTTTTTAATAAAATTTATATATATATATATATATATATATATATATATATATATATTTCAAACCTAGTTAATAATTAATAATAATTAAAAACATATATATGGGGGCGACCCTCCTTGCCATGTGGCACTCACTACTTACGCAGTGAGGCCACCCTCCTCCTCATGACACACAGCACCCCCGCGGACCCCTCTACACCTGCGGCATAAGCCGTGACTTCCCTTCTTTATACACGACACTGTTTAGTCCCACATGGGACAACAAATGGGTGGGGGAAGGATTTATAAGCCTCCCCACATAGATAGGGTGGTGTGACTTAGGTCACACCACCGCTTTTGTTGATTAAATCCCTTCGCAGGTGCAGGTGAGAGTTGGTTTAAGCGGCTAGGCCGCAGGTCAAATACAATATGGTTAATTTGGTAATGTTAAATGATAAATGCAATAAGGTTTGAATATATATGTGGCATTCGATTTAATAATATGTGGCTTCAGTTTAATATGTGGTTTGAATAATATATGGTTTGATTAAATGGCTCACCGAGTTGATAAGATGACTCGTCCGAGTTGATTTATATGGCTCATCATATCAAGTTGATTATATATGGGTAAGAGCCCAATATGTTTATATATATATACATATATTAGAAATTATAACTAAAATTTGCTTATTTATTTATTTCAAATAAATATAGATAAATTATAAAATTATTTTTAAAAATAATCACTTTTTTATACCTATATGACGACATTTATTTTTCGTAAGTAATTTGTTGCAAAACTAAAAATTTCTTTTATCATGTTTCAATTCAAATTTTTGATATAGTTCTAATTTTTCATGTATAGATTATTTTATATACAGGATCTTCTTTTGTGATGTAAAAGTGATCGTGATCAATTACGAGGATTAAAATACGACAGGGGATTTTTTCTATCAAACTCTTATTTTAATCCTTGTTTGTTAATCATTTTTTATGCACAAATGGGGTCTAATCAATTTTCAATTGAAAAATCTCAGATGTTGAATGGAAACAACTACAACATTTGGAAGATTCGATTGAAAGCATAATTCATGGCTCGCAAACTGTGGGCAGTTGTAAATGGAATAGAGAGAGCTCCTACCGAAGACATGCAACTACTAATAATGTTGCCACATATCAACAGAAAGTACAAGAGATAATGTTGATTATCTTGCGAAGTGTACAAGATGATTTTTTGCTTCATATCGGAAATCTTGAGAGTCTTAGTGAAGCTTGGACATAATTGGAGTTGATGCACGAAGGTACACATTTATCAAAAATTATTAAATTGATTTTAGAGCTTATGACAACTCCCATGAAGGGAGATGAAAAAGTGATTAATTATTTAGCAAAAATAAAAATATTAAGTCACAATTAGATGGATGTGGTAGTAATTTGATTCATGATAAATTTCTCTATTTTATTATCCAATTAAATATTCATGAAAAATTTAGAAATTTCATTTCAATTTTGAATTCAAAATATCAATCCAAACAAGACATTCCAAATTTTCAAACCCTTAGTAATCTCTTGTTCAGGAAGAGCAGGTTATGACTAATTTTGATTCAAAATAAAATGCCACACAGGCACTTCTTTCTCAAAAGTAAAAGGTAAACCTTCTAGGATTAACAAGAATCAAAAATCAACTTTTAAAACTCCTAATAAAAACAAGAAACCAAGAAACTTAAAAGTTAGTTTTGATGGTAAATGTCATAATTGTGGGAAATTTGGACATAAGAAAGAGGATTGTAAATTTAAAAACAAGTCAAATTTCAAAAATCAAAAATGGAATAAATCATATCAAAATCAAGATAATGATGATGATAATGAGAATAATCATAGTGCTAATATAATAACCTTAATTACTTCTAAATAAAAAGTATATTTATTTTCTATTTGTATCTTTACTTTGAAAAATGAGTTGTTTTTTCATAATTAACTCAGATAAATTAGAAGTAACTACAACTGAAAACATACTCAAATAGCTTATATGTGTATTTTCTTCATTTTTTGATAATTTATTCAAAAATAGAACTATTATTCATCTTTTGGCATGAAAAATTGATCATATATGATATATATAGGCTTAAATTTTTGAAATGTATTGAAAAGTTCTTACTCCGATATTAAGAAGCACATACACACACATAAGAAAACACCGAATTCATACAAAACTATCAAAACCTGATTTTATTATTAATTAAAATCCTGAAACTTCACCTCTTTTGATTCACATCCAGATAGAATGACTGAAAATAGTTACATTATCCTTCTCATATCTCCTCTATCCTTTCTTACTTGATTTCTCTCTCCTTAAATCGGGTTACAAAACATGGTTCAAGATGAGATTCCCTCAAGGGAGATACTTATGTCTAAAAATGCCTTAATTGTTAACATGACAAACTCATTTTATGACATGTGACCCTAGAGGACCTAATCACACCACATTTTATTCATTCCACCTTAAAAAAATCAAGCTTCAAGGATACATTAAAACTCTCAAACCACACCAACATTAACCTTACAATTCAAATTAGAATTTTAGAGAGAAAACGCCTCATTTGAAATTTGAAAAGCCCAGGACTCCAACATAGACAACTAAACAACAACTAATGACATATGACACACTTCCATCACACTTGAAAAGTTAAACTAATGTCCTTATGAATTATTTATAGGATTCTCTTACATCATACTCTAGGGGTAGGAAAATATTAGACCTCATAGCTCTATCTTTTTCTTCTTTTTCTATTTATTTGCTTCTTCATCTTCATTCCAGCTTTGACCTTCATATTCAGCTTGTTCATGATCTTTGCCTTCATCCACGTGTCTTGCTTGGATTTCATCCTCGTATTTGCTCTTCATAAATGAAGTATGCTTCTCCATAGGGTTTTTCTTCTTCCTTCTCTCGCCTTCAAGCATCATACCCGCCTTTTGAACATGTTGTTACTACTCTTCCTTTCTTACATATTATCCTTCATGACCTTTGTATTCTTCCTCATCATTCACTTGCTTTGACTCATTTATGTCATGCTTTTCTTCATCTTTTACCTCCATTTCTTGACCTATACATTCAATGTCATTGTCTTCTTTGTTCTCCAAGTTTTATCTAGTACTCATCTCATTAGGAAATAAGAGATAAAATATGCGGAATAATTGCTCACGAGAATCATAACAATAGAAACTAATATGCGAAAATATTATAGATCTCAAATAAAAGTGTAGAATAAAATAACACAACACAAAGAGACACTATTTAACGCGTTCACCCAATTTGGGCTACGTCCACCAAGAATCACTTGCTCGATTTTATTACAAGCCATCGCTCTCTCAATACAATACCCAGATCTATTTGGAGCTATGCTCAACAAACTCTATAGAATTCACACCCGAATTCAAAACACATCTACAATGTTACATATCCTACCATATGCATAAAACCATATAAGTAGACAACTGCTTAAGTAGTTTTACAAAAACAGTGGGTATCAAAACCATGGGAAAAAATCATCCCATAAACCTATGGGTCAAAATACCGCCCATATGAGAAAAGCACGTTTCCTGGTATATCAGACACGTTTTAAGGCCCAAAAATTTCTCAGGGCTATGTCACCGAACTCCCTGGTGAGACAACTATGGAAAGTGTACATTGCTCTTAGTGTACAGTCTTCAACACTTTCACACATGAAAATAGGCTCCACAACCTAATGTCATCCTAACTTTGACCTCATCTTCTCCATTAATCCAACTCCACATGCTTGTGAGAGCTATCCATGAATTCTTTATCACATTAACTACTACATTCTCATCCTTAGCTGATCCACAATGAGCTTGAGCTTGCCCATTTTCTTCTTCTATCTTGTCTTCACTCTTGTTATTTGTTTCTTCATATAAGGCATCATTTCTTGCCTCTTCTTCTCCTCTTTGTGTACTCTGCACTCACACTTTCAAATACATTGTCATATTTAAAACTTTGAGACTCTCTAGCCCTTTGAGAAGCTTCATAAATTATCTCTTCCTCTCCATCACTCTGTTGCTTCACTTCATCACTCTCTTCTTCATACATTATCTCCTTGTCTACTTCATTTCCTTTCCTTCTCAACCTCTTCTCTTATTTCTTCACTTCCTCTCTCTCTTTCTCTTTCTTACAAGTATCTCTAATGGCCACTTAACTCATTTATTCATCTCAAATACAAGTTTACTTGCCTTCTTTATCTATTATTTTAGTTTCTATAAACTCCACTATCTTCTTCACATCTCTCTTAATCTCTTTGAGCTCTTGTTCAAACTAAAACTCATGTTTTCTATCCATCTCTTTCTTATTTTTTTCATTTTCTTTCCTTTTCCTCTCTCATCCTCTCATGTGCTTTCCTTGGCTTGAATTTTTCTCTCTACTACTAATTTCTTCATCAACCTGGGCATCTTTTACCCATGGTCAACGTTTGGTTTCAATCCCTTCTCTTCACTCATATTTACTTTCATTTTCACTACACACACTCACACAAAATCATTAGCCACAAAAACTATTAATTCAATCTCAAAACCAAAACACAACACAAGCCACACTCGATATCAAATTATGTATAAAAATATACTAATATCATGCATATAATCAATCCATAAGGAGGTTTCAACAACTAACTCTTATCTACTCTACCCGGAGGATCATTGGTTAGCCCAAAAATGGCTCAATCACTTACAAAATTGACAAATATCAACATGAATGGCCTCATCTTCATCACACTCTACCCTATCATTCATATATCCATGCTAATAATCCCTTCATAATGATTCAAAGGAAGTAAAACTATCACCTTACCCAATTTCATCAATTTGATCAACTTCTAGCTTACTAGCTACTTACTCAAGAGAACAACCTTTGGCCTTTTTCTCCTTGATTGCTCCTTAGATGTCTTCATATGCTTCACACACTCAAACAACTATTAGACCCTCGCACTCAAATGATGCAAGATCTCCAAAATCTTAATCTTTGCTAAAATGGTTAAACTATCTTGTATACCCTTAATACAATGTATACTTGCTACATGCATGGGTAGAATGACCTAGTTATTCCCGGAAAAACAAACAACTGTATTAACCTCCCTTCATCAATCCAAAATTGTGGTCTAAATTTGATAATCTAACTCTTTCACCTTCCCTCCTTATCCCTCTTTCTCTCCTTAAGCTCATACATCCCCAACAAGGTCTTGTTTAAGCAATCAAATGCATAAATTAAGTTTTATATGGTTTCAAGATAGGAGTAGATATATAGGCACCCATTAAGCCCATCCTTCATTTTACCAAGTTTCAGGTTTAAACTTCTCTACTATCACACACTTCCTTTGTTAAATGGCTTCCTCCAATCACCCCTTATGACTGTATAGAACCTTCTTCTAAATTGTCATACACAAAGTACATATTATCCAGTGGTTTTCTAAAATTCCTTCTAAATCCTTTAAATTTCCCTTGCACAGAGATATGATATAAATTTCAGCTCAAAATCTGAGGTATAGAGGCCTCAAAACCCTAGTTGTAGAGTCTCTGTGATAGTCCGAGATGAGTAAAAAGCTTACAAAAGGATTTCTTTACATTATCAAGAGCTAAATATTAGTCCCCACATTTTTTTAATCACCCTTCACAATCATGTGCTAAAATATATAGTAAGTAAAGAGAATAGATTCAACCATCACCAAAACTTAGAAGGTGCATGTACGTGAAACATGGTTAATAAAACCCTTACCATTCAAGACTGAGAAACTTTTCTCTAATCAATGTGTGAAATATTCCCTAAATTTTATCCACTATCTAAATATCATGAATAAAAACCCCAACTTCAATCTACATGACATTACAAAGGTGCTTACCCAAATATGACATATTGTGAAACACCCCGAAATTGCTCTTACCAGGTGTTAAGACAAGGTCTGAGGTCCCTTTTTGGATTCTATCAAATGAGTTGATCGCATGCAGAGTTCTCTTCAAGGATTTAAGTATTCATATCAAGAATATATGACTTTCAACAATGATTTAAGCATAAACAACCCAAATCTTTTAACTATTCTTACTTAAACATCAAATTCATAGTTTCTTCTTTAACCACCAATCACAATTTGTAGTCTAAATATTCTTTTACTTGTAATGATACTTGGTTTGCAAATGAATATCATTGAATACAACCTATTACACACAATGGCCTTACTATAATCATAAGATAAATGATATCATTCATAGTAAGAAGGAAGACACATCACAACGTAGTGCATCGTAGTTCTCATAAAACAATTGTGTGTTACATTATTTTTCTCCCTTAGTGCCTCTCCTCTCAAGGATGATCACAACATGTTCAAAAAATCTTATAATTTATCCTCTCTAAAATAGGCATAAGTGCTCAAACATTCACAAGGTTAGTAATGTACAATAACTATCAAAATCAATGTATTAACACTCATGTGCTCCTCATTGAGCTTAATATAATCTTGCATTCATTCTAAGATCAAGAATCTAATATAATATTAAGAAGCACATACATGCACATAAGAAAACACTAAAAGCATATAAAAAAATATCAAAATGTGATTTTCTCATCCATTAAAATCCTCAAACTTCACCTCTTTCGATTCATATCCGTATAGAATGACTAAAACAGCTTACATTATCCTTCTTATATCTCATTTATGATTTCTTGCTCAAGTTCTTGCTCCTTAGATCAGTTAAAAATTGGTTCATGATGAGATTCCCTCAAGGGAGTTACTTATGTCTAAAACTACTTTAAGTTTTAGCATGACTAACTCATTTTATGACATGGGACCCTAAGGGACTTAATCACACCACATTTGCTTCATTCCACCTTCTTACAAAGTTTTTAAGCTTCAAGGATACATTAAAACTCTCAAACCACACCAAGATTGACCTCACAATTTGAATTAGAATTTTGGATGGAAAATGTCTCATTTGAAATTTGAAAGGCCTAGACTCAAACATAGAAAATTAAATAGCAACTAATGACCTATGACACACTTCCATCACACTTGACAAGCTAAACTAATTTCCTTATGACTTATTTATAGGATGCTCTTGCATCAGGGGAGTCAAAAGAATATTGTGCCCAATAACGTGCTCAAAGAGTGGTGTAGTGTGTCGAATGGAATAGTGCAAAAATGTGTACCATTTAATTCTAAGGGAAGGAAAGGATAAGGATCCTAGAGGTGACCTTTGCTTCCGTTGATTGATAATGATGCATGCATGTAGTTCCTTGGTATATCATCTTTTCCAAAGCACGCTTGAGATTTGTTTTGTGGTTTCTTGTGTATTTTTATTTCATTATGATAGGATAGGAATTTTGAAATAAAACAAGTGTGGTCAATGCTCTAGGTAAATGCAATTGAACTTTAACTTGAAAAATATGTAAAATTAGAAATGCATATTGGAAAAAACTAAACCAAGGGGTTAGAGTACACCTAAAATGTTGAAAGAGAAATGGGTAGAAATTTTTTCCTACTTGTAGACTTGTTTCTTAGGAGCTGGTTGGAATAATATGAAGGATTTTGGTGTAAGAAACTCAGGATTTGAGTGCCTCGATGCTAAACTTCATATTTAGGCGTGCTAACGCCGTTAAGGGAAAGTGTATTGGGAGATATCATAGGCATTTCCCCAATTATTAATGCTTCCCCTCAAATAAGTGTCACCGCAGATGATCAAAAATCTATATTTAAATTACATCGTGTGATACATTGTTCTAGGCATATCATTTTCCTACATATTCCCTAGGTACCACTTCCTTGTTTATTCTTTCTTTGGTTCTTAAGTTAGTGTTTTGTGACATGCCACTGACTTTAGTTCCTGTTAGTAACTAATTTCAATATGAAACTAACTGTGTAACTACCGAAACTAGAGAATATTATAACTATGTAATCACTGAAAATCATAGGCGAACTTTTTTTTCCCCAAAACAAGACCGGTTAGGTGGGACACTAGCATCCACCACTTTTTTCTATAATAGGAAGTTTTTTCTAGGTTATGAATTGTGGCCAAGTCTATATTTGGCCATGTTCTATAATTGATTACTACTCGATCACGTTAATCGTGATTCCGTAATTGTTGTCTATAATCGTTCGGAGGGTGAAGAGGTTCACCCGATGTTTTCCCCACTTGTTTGGGGTGTGTGAGATGAAAAAGAGTGAAATGAGCCCAAAAAAAGAAGGTTGAAAGTGATATGCATATCTGATATAGGGATTCTTGTAGGGGGAATATGGATTACATGTGGTAGTTTTCATAACATAATTTTTTTATAAAATGCTAGCATACAAGTGTTAGTGATAAACAAGCAATGCACATGGAAATAACAACTAGTAAAAGCATATAGGAAAACAACAAACAATGACACAATGAGGAGTTGGTTGTATACATGGGACACTACTCATGATGTTACAAGATGATAAAATCCATCAAGGCTTGTACAAGCAAGGAAATAAGAAAATATTGGGCATAACCTGCAAATAATAACGAACAAGATACAAGAAAATAAGACAACCATTATTGGAAAGATTCCTGCAAGGAAAATAATACACATGAAGCACCCATTAGCATGTTAGGAAAGATAAATAGTATTTCATAATGTAATATATAAATATAGGAATGAAAATGTGAAATATTGCAATGATAGAACTGATAGTAAGTGGGAAAAGGTAGATGCCCCTAGAAGCCTTAGTGGGACTAGTAATTGATAAGGCTTTGAACATCCTACATTGTGTAACAACCTATAAGTGACCTGAAATCACCTCAAGATAGTGTGTGAATGTGCATGCATGTATGAAAATGATAAATCATACTATTAATTGTAGTAACATGATAAGAAAAGGTGCAACATATAGTACAATAGAAGGAAGCAAGAGTACATCAAATCAAGGTCTAAGAAAACATATTTTTAGATTTTTAATTGCAAGTATGTGAAAGATAATAGCTAGAAGGGAGGAATAAGGATGCATGTCAGTGTGTACATTTGCAAAGTGATGTCCATGTAAGGGTGACCTCAATAGTTAAATATGAACTAGAAACAAGAGTTCCTCATCGGGTAGTTTGGGGGAGTGGTATGACCCCAAGGGTGAATTCTTTGGTGATCTATCTAGAGAAAAATCAATGAGTACGCCCACTTGGCTGAAGTGATGCTAAAGAAGATACATTAGATGACACTGGGATGTTATATTTGGCCTTTTGTGTTTCTTTATATTTTACAATTAGGCGGTGAGAAATTTGTAATGTTTCTAGTGAAATAGTTTCATCTTCTTCATCAATAGGATCAAGATGTGGCAAATTCTCATCAACATGCTTATAGTCATCACAATAGTAAGAAGTATCAAAATCATCGTTATCATTATATTGAGTAGTAAAGATGAATCAATCTTATCCATAATATTAATTTGCATGTTGTTCCTAGAATATTCTTTGAAAACTTAGGATTAAGCTTATATGTGACCATTCTTGTGCAAATACAAAGATCATTCAAGTAAGTCATTGATACTTATTGTAGAAACATAAAATCATTATCTATACCCCTTTCTCACCTATGTACACATAATTAATTTTAAATTAATTCATCCTCTTCTATTTATTTATTAAAATGCCCCCATTTATCCCATCCCTATTGAATTTAATTAATTTATTATTATTAATCAATTATTATCCTATCCTTGCCCTTATGGACTTTCTTTTTCCTATCCCTACATGTTTTCTAACCTATATCCACTGCCAACTCACCTACACCTCATCCCTTAATATCCTCTTCCCACCTAATGCTTTAAAGCATTCTGGAAAATCTTTAAAAACATGAAATCACACCAAAAGCATAAAATCCTCTCATTAGGAAAATTCCCCATAGTCGGAGGTGACCACCCAGCCTCCCATCGACTCTATAAAACTAAACTTTTCTTTCCATCCAGATCAAATACATGCACATACCCTACATTTCTTGTAATCATGAGTTTCTCCTCATGCCTGAACATCTCTGCAATGATCACATACCTCTTGGATCTCCTTCTAGTTTGTTTTCATTGCTCGTAGATATTCCTCTATGAGGTTATCATCATTTGGTATCATTTTATGAAGTTATTATCACATTATTTTTTCCTTATTTACATCTAACCTTTTCCGTGTCCAAAAACATTTGAGACTTCATTATCAACCTATTCTATCAGTTTTTCTTCTCGCAAGTTCTCTAATCCATCTTGTTTCCCTCATCCTTGTTCAACACTACCCATGATTTTCATCGATATACCCAAGTCGCCATCGACCCACTCCTCTATCCTCATCCTTTCTCGGTTTAGATTCCTTTCAAAGTCTCTGCTCCATCTCGCATTGTTTCTAGACTCGAATTTTACATCCCGATTCTCTCGAACTCCGTCTGGTTTTAGCCCAAATCCACCATGATCCTTGTTACCTTGTACTCCTTTCATTTCCTTTCCTCATACCTCCTCTATAGGTTGTTTCTAGTATCTACATGCCTCTTTTCTACCAAAGCTTGCACTCATAGCATGTAGATTTACATTTACAATTGTTGTTTCATCCTTATGCCCCAAAGTCGCCATCAAACTTCCTCTACAAAAGAGTTTGGGTCACACAAATTTGTCGACCCAGTATTGGGTACATTTAATTTGCATTTTATTTCAATCATATCAGCTTTAAATCAATCATAATTAATTTTAGATTATGTAAATATTTTAGTTTATGCATACGTTCAATTTATCTTTACTTTGCATTAATTTTTTTAACAATAGGTGTTGACATCCACCGAGGAAGTTAACACTTCTTGGGTCTACTTTGTGGGGAAACCCCGTCCAAACCATCTAATCATTTTCCTTTCAATGGGTCTTATTTGTAGGTTTCATCTAATTTACAAAGAGTGGAATCCATCCTCGCTCTCATGCACGTATCTCATCGTATTTGAGGTTACATAAACCCTCCCGCATTTCTAAATTTGCTAGTTTCTTCAAGAATTAGTGCATTAACTTCATTAAGAATGAGAAAATTTGGTAAACATACCTGACATGCCCAATGGGACCACCCTTTAGGTGATACAGGATAATTTTAGTGGCGAATATTCATAATATGGTGAAAATTTCATTTTAGGAAAATTTGAAAAGGTGATTTTTTCGGAGCGGGTCGGTGTCCTATTCACCTAAAATTTACAATATATATATTGTTTGGGGTCGGCTTTGTCTACATTTGAAAACATCTCCTATAAAAACCTTGGTGATTCACCGGGTAGTATACTACATTACTAGCAAAAGTAGCTTAACAAATTACCAATACCGTGAACTCACATACTCTTAAGCACCATATATTGATGTTAGCCTGTTAGTAGTTTAGAGTTAGGTGATAGATGATATTTACTGACGTGAAATAGTGATATAGTTGACGCATGATAAGGAGGTATTACAGAACCGTGACAAGGGGGTTAGTTGTTGATGCGACAGGGATATAGTTGATGCGTGATAAAGAGGTATTGCAGACACGTGACAAGGAGGTATTACAGACATGCGACAAGGGGGTTAGCTGTTGATGTGTGATAGGGATAGATATGATGCACGGCAGAGATAGTTGGCATGTTGTTGACGCGCGTGATGTAGATAATGATAATTGACGCCTTGTTAACACACGATAGAGAGACAAAGTGATAGTTGACATGAGAGAGTGATAGTTGATGCGTTGTTGATGCATGACAAGTCGGTTTGTTGTTGATGCGTGATAGGAATTACAATAGTTGATGCGAGATAGTAATTTTGAATCTGACGTGCTACTTGGTTCTTTTACTGACATATGACTCTATTAAGAATAATGGAAGGTGTTAGTCCTCAGAATGCGAAGACCCTAAAAGTAACTAAGAAATCTCAAAAGTCCATGTTCAAGTATTTTGGAAACTCTGTTGATACAAATATCGCAACTACCAACAACCATATAGTGCCACCGTAAAGAATCGAATCTTGATCGTGTGGAAGGTAATATTGAGGTGGACATGCATTCTGCACAGTATCAAACAAATGACACCTACGATAATATGCCAGATCTTGAAGATATTCTTCCTGTTGGGGTGCAACCAAGAGTGCATCAAGATATCACACATATAAATACTTAGCAAAATGGAACACATAAATCAAATTCAAATTCTGGTTCATGAAAGAGGAAACCAGGTGATTGTGATATTTCTCAAAATTCTACTTAAAAAAGTAAAACATTGAAAACAAACAAGAATATGTGGACCACTCAGACATACAAGTTTGATTGGGCAGCCAAATTTTCGTTTATCGAACCTGTACAATCATCTAATTTAGAAGAGATCCCATCTGAATGTACATGTACAATATGTACATGGAAATTGGGAAAGCAACAAAAAATGCAAATGAAGCTGGAAACTATAGAAAAACATTGTGGGAAACAATATTTTACTATAACGGGTGCGGATGGCCAGAAAATCAAAACACACAGGTGGAAAACTAAAAAAGAATCCATGCATGTTAAATACGCAGTGGATTATGAAGTAGAGTAGAAAAATGCAGACATCTCATGGAAAAGGGAGGAACGATCACATCGCAAATTGGTAAGATGAATCAAACAAATCTACATACAAAACTCATATAATTCTCTACTTTATTTCACATACTAAAGAAAGGAAGACCGATTTCAGATTTCCTCGATTTCAAAGTTTTGTATCAATATAATGGAATGTCAAACGTACATCACCTCATTGTCCAAAGTAGTGGATGGGAAATTGAAAAATGCCTTTCGATGATAGAGAAGGAAGATTTGAAAGAGAATGTAAAAATCAAAGTTTATCTCTTTCAATTGATGAAGTGACGGCAATCGAAAACACCGCATGGGTATGTTCCCACGCCTATACTTTAGAAAATCATATAAGGACACCTCATCCGTTGGGTGTTATGAAAATGGTTGAAAATCGTAATGCCAAAACCTACATAAAATATTTGTTTCTCATTTGAAAGATATTGCTGGAATGATTGATTATGATATTGCTATGAAGTTGGTATGCGTGGGAGAAGATGGTGCATCCACATGTAGGGTCACCGAAAAGGGCTATGTGTTAGATTATAAACAAAAATGGCCCCATATATGCTACCAATTCACCGAATGGCTCACGAATGAATTTAGCGTATAAAATGGTAAGCAACTACAAAAATGTTGCTAAATTAGAAGACCTTATAAGAGAACTTCATGCCTATATGGAAATCAGCCCAAAGCGATTTCTTGAGTTCTAGAAATTTGTAATTGGAATTACAGGTGGCAAAAACTTCAAAGATGTTGAGACTAGATGGATCTCTTTGTATGAACTCGCATGTAGAGTTTTGAGGAGTATCCTTCGTTGGTTGGTTTCATGCACAAATATCGCCATGAAGTTGATAGGCAAGGGACTTGTTGTTCTGTTTAACTAATTTGGAGACATTGCTTACATTGGTTGGTATTCTTCCAATGTTGCAAGCGATCAATACATTTATGAAGCATGCACATGGGAGATTAATCTATATTGTGGATTTTATACGGATGAGAAAAATAGTATGTCAAAGTCTTGATATATTGTATTGTACCCAAGATAGTTTTGATACACTTGTTTTTGAGAATTGGAAAGCTTAATTAGATCTTTAAAATCTCAGAACTATTTGAGATTTAATATCCATGATCACCTCTACTTCACCGTTAATGGGAGGGACATACCACTTCACATTTTGCAAAAATGTCAAGATATTACAAGATCGGAACAAGAAGATGTTCCCGTGACACGTAATCTCTTTGAGTCTTATAGTTGAAATAATAATAAAGCTTTAAAAACTTCAAATTCCTTATCATCGAAATTTGAGAATGGTTCTCCAAAGATAAAATTCTTAAAGCCATGGGTGTGATGAATCCTAATTTTTGGAATACAAGGTGGTCGTGTTGACTTTGAAAGCATTTCCATAAACCCATGGGTACAATAATGGAACATTTCAAAAATACTTCGAGTTCAAGGGTATGGAAATCAAAGGTATACTCGAATTCTGATTTATTAAAGTTTAAATCAAAAAAATTGCAAAAACAATGAGGAACCAATATAAAAATTTAGACGAACCTTCTAAAAGTGGTGCTATTACAAGGTCATGGTGACGAATCTATCAAAGTTCTATCTTACAAGAAGATATCAATGAATATTTTAGATTATATGAGTTATGCCAAACAATGATTTTGGGTTCTGTGGAGGACAAAAGGGTTTTCAAAGGCATTATCATTTATTGCTTTTTTACATGGTGATATCTTGCATTTATTGATTTTTCTATCTTCTCGCTAACACTACAAAGATTAGGATGCCCTTTATTGTTTGCTCATTTTGGGTTCATATCCTGGATCTCCCATCACTCAAGAGTGCGATAAATAGGAAAAGAATTATCCAGGTATTCCTCTCTTTTTCATATTTTCTCCTTTTTGCATCATAATTTTTTGTTCTTGTTTGTGTCCTCATCGAATATCACACTTCGTTTTGGGCTTAAAAAGAAAATTATTTTTGCATCCTACTTTCTTATATAGTCTAAGTAGTGGTTTAACTTACTCAATATAACATCTTATCACACACAACCTAAACCATAAAAATCAAATTAACAGATCAAAACATCCCCTTACATGGTTTTCTGATTGGGATTTCATTACCCAACAAAAAACCACCTGAGACTTCCCTAGCCATAAAAACTTGAAACCAAATATAGTTTTCCTTATCCTAGGCACCTTATTATCCATCCCCTTTTCTTTTCACACTTTCTTAAATAAATTAAGAACATAAAAAGAATCTTCTTGCTTGACTTGCTTGGGTAAAACTTGTTTCATGCCCGTAGTCACTCATTTAGCAGCCAAAACGATGGAACAATATTTGGCTTCAAATAGTTCCTTATCTCAACAAATTTCCTCTATAATAGTTACCTCATTTGTGCCCTTGATTACTTATTTCATAGGAACTCAACCCCTCATCGATGTCTCTTACCCATAACCCTTGTCCACACTACAACTCTAGGAGAGTCTTACCCATTCTTACACCATCAATCTATCCCATCTAGGCTATCTACCCCACCATCCATTTGATCAAAGTCTTTTAGACCTCCTAAGGTCCCTCTCGATACCATGTTCCAAGAAATTATGGATACCAATCTAGTGGTGCTCCAAGACTATCTCCTTACGAGATCAACTCGATTCCCTTGGATGGTCCACCACTCCAGAAACTTTATCCTTATCAAACCAATCACCAAACTACCCAAATTTGTAGTAAATGGACTTTCCATGACCATATTGATTCCTCTTCCACCAATCCCTCTTCTCATCAAACTACCCAAATAGTCACACCTATTCCTCATAATCTCCCACCAATCAACACTACTCTTCCCTCACCTCTTCGATCACTATTGCCACTAGTGTTCCTAGCCAATTTTCCCAAACATCATATCCCCCATCCGGATAGTATGACCATCTCACATCTAGCATTTCTTTCAATACTTCCCAACCCCCTTTCATAGGTACTTTACATTATTTAGTATCCAACCCTTTTCAACAACAGTTTCTACCCATTCATACCCACATTCCCACTCACTCCCAACAATCCTATCATGTTCCCATCTCCCAAAAACAATTCTTTCAACAACCACCTTTTCAATCACATCCCATGGTTTACACTCATCCCCAACAAATTCCTCAAACACCCACACATCCACAAGTTCATCAACAAACTCATCCGACCACTTCTTACATGCAACCACCACCTTTCATCCCCAATAAACTCTTTCAAATGAAATCATTCATGCCCTCGTGAATAGGTTAGCCAACTTTAAGGCCGCTAATTTAGGATCCAATATCTCATTATCATATGAGAAAATTTGTAATGAGCCTATTCACCCATCTGTACTAATCAAACCATATCCTCTACACTGGGAATTACCAAAAATTTCCAAGTTTAACAACAAAGAGGACCCACAACAACACCTCTATTCATTTAAGCACACATGTTATCTTATCGCACATGATCAAGACTTGATGCTCCACACCTTCCCCATGTCCTTGGCCGTTTTGTGTTGGACTAGTATAATAGTATCCCTCAATATTCGATATTTTCCTTCTCCCAACTCACACAACTATTTTTGGAACACTTTTCAATTAACATTACGTGTAATATAACTATCAATGACCTATACACCATCTAATAGTTCAAAGATGATTCTATTACAGACTTCTTCACATGATGACGTGACATTATAAACTAGTTATCCTTCCCTCTTCCACAAATTGATCTCATTGATCTCTTCACATGTTCATGTACAAAGCATATATCTTCTACTTTACAAATCTAGTCGTTTCGAACCTCAGACGAAGCCTTCACCATGGCTCACAAACTTGAAACAAACTCCCTTGAGTAGGGCCATTTAAAACTGAAATAAAAAAACCCTAATACGAATTTACTAAATCATACATAACAAATGACAAATCAAAGGGAACAACCAATGATGTGGTCATTAAACCATCTTCCCCATCTACATCTAACATGTGGACTCAAAATGAGTCGTCGACCAACGCCTAACTACACTCCCTGGGAGTCATATAATACAATATTTGACAAATTAATGGCAGTAAACCTTATCACACTTCCTCCTATCCAACTAGTTGATGATTCAAGACCAAAACCTATGTGGTATCAGTGAAGACCATTACTGCAAGTACCACCAAGTTCGAGGCCACGACATAGAAATATGTCAAAATTTCAAGGATTTGGTCCAAAGACTCATCGATCAGGGTGATCTTCAAGTCAATAATCCAAATTCTTCACCCAATCAACCACTTGATATATTTAAACAACCTTTCTAAAATCATACACCTACAAGAAAAGCCACCACTTCTACTCAACCAAAACACTCAACGCTCATACTATAAACACCTTGAACATTACCGATGAAGACCATATCCCATCTATAAGCTCCTCTCCTTCACCGTCTATCACATCCATCTCTTTTTATATCCTTCCTACATCTATTGTACCTAAATTTATCTTAACATCCACTCCCACATCTAACTACTAGAACCCCATTTGAAAATATATAATTTATGCCCCTAGAAACATTCATGAAGCAACCATTCCAACTATTTCCACATCCATTGTTGGTACTTCATAAACTTCCTTAACTATCATATCCACCTCATCATCTACTTAATCCATTCCAATAGGATTGACCACCTCACCCATATCCTTCCCTCTTCCACAAACCGATCTCATTGAGATCTTCTCACATTCATGTGCAAAGCATATATCTTCTACTTTACAAATCTAATCATTCCGAACCTTTGACGAAGCCTTCACCATGGCTCACAAACTTGAATCATGCTCCCTTGAGCAGGGCCATTTAAAACTGAAATAAAATATACCCAAACACAAATTTACTAAATCATCCACACCAAATGAAAATCAAAGGCAACGCCAATGATGTGGTCATTAAATCATCTTCCACATCTACATCTAACACATGGACTCAACAACAAGTCATTCAACCAATGCCGACTACACTCCCCTCGAGGAGTCATATAATATAATATTTGAAAAATTGATGGCAGTAAACCTTATCAAACTTCCTCCTATCCAACTCAAGGTTGATGATTCAAGACCGAAACTCGTGTATCGTGAAGACCATTACTACAAGTACGACTAATTATGAGGCCAAAACATAGAAATATGTAAAACTTTCAACGATTTGATCCAAAGACTCATCGATCAGGGTGATCTTCAATTCGACAATCCAAATGCTTCACCCAATTAAGCACTTGATATCTTTAAACAAAATTTCCCAAATCATACACCTATGAACAAAGACACCACTTCTACTACAACCCAAACACTCAACGCTCATACTATAAACATCTTGAACACTACTGATCAAGACCATATCCCATCTGCAACCTCCTCTCCTTCACCGTCGATCACATCCATCCCTTTTGATAGCCTTCCTACATCTATTGTACCTACATTTATCTCAACATCCACTCCCACATCTACGACTACTAGAACCCCATTTGTAAATATATCATTTATGCCCCTAGAAAAATTCATGAAGCAACCATTCCAACCTATTTCCACATCCAATGTTGGTCCTTCATCAACTTCCTTACCTATCATATCCACCTCATCATCTACTTCATCCATTCCAATAGGTTTGACCACCTCACCTATATCTATTCCACCCTTTCCCATCATACCATCATCGTAGAACCTATACCTACTACTCCCACTCCTTTACCTCCATCAACCGATGTAGCCACACCATGCCACCTTCTTCCTTCACACCAATTTCATCATTTGAGGAATTATTAAAATCACTTTACCTTGCAATGACCTCAAATGTTCCTTCCATGTCATCAACACAATCCCATCAATCCCCACCTTCCATAGATCGCCTTAAACAAATGTTATTTCTTGTACTCAAAACCAAGCATAAAATTACCATCCGACCCCCAGCTTAAGGTTATTCTCACTCCTCCTAAGGATTCATCTTCACATATGAAATCTATAATCCCTCCTAGAGTTAAACCATCTAATCCAAAATCGTCTGTTTCAAGACCACAAACATTTCAACCCAACAATCCAAAACCGCTTAACATTAAAACACCAATCAACACCAAAATTGAATTCAAATCACCAAAACATCAATATACTCAGGTTTTACCCCAAACATCCAAAATATCTCACAAGGCATCTTCTAGCACTTTAGTTGGATCATATATGGAAATCTTCCAACACTTACTGCAAACCTTTGCAATCACACTTCCACCTATCAAGGCCTTTGACCCAAAAGGAAAGAAACATTTATGGTTTAATTCTAACCTTATGTGCACCTTTCATCATACCCCTAGGCATGATACTGAACATTGTAGAGTACTCCAGAAATTATCCATAATCTCATTGAAGAGGAAAGACTTATTCTTGGACCGAATCAGTCCCTTCCTTCCGCATATACTCTGATATTTGTTATTTCACCTTTGAGAGATGACTCATCTAGGGATGGTCCTCCTTTGTTAATTAATTTTATTCGGATAACCACTTGATCTAGCCAACGTGGGCCTAAACCAACTTTTGAACCAAAATCCAATACCTTCATCACCATTCCTCCTCCTAATGAGTTGACCACATCATCGAAACCAAAGGTTTTCTTTTAGCAACTCCTAACCCTATTAAACAAAGTATCGTTAGACAACTTCATCAGGCCCCAGTCAAGATGTCACTTTACAAGCTCATCCAAATATTTCCAAATCATAGACAATTTCTTATTGAATCCTTAAAGTGCATTCTAACATCCAGTGATGAAGCTCATCCCTTTACATCTCTCGTAGGAGCACTTACTACTTCTGCTTTCTATATCATTCTATGAAACTGAAATTCCAAATATCCCACCAGAAGAGCATGACCTTCCCCTCTTTATTATCAAGTAGAATCCATGATGCATTCATTTGGCGGTCCATGATCGATAGTGGGGCAAGCATTAATATCATTTCGTCGCATACTTTTGATCAACTCAAGATCCCAAAAGAATATGTCAACTAGATACCAACAAATCTTCACTCCTTCAACAATGCCATCACTCCTACCTTGGGAATGATCGTCCTCCCTATCTGTGTTAGTGAAAATATCATCCGTGATATCTTCTACATCATTGAGGGAAATTTCAATAAAATTTTCTCCTTGATGATCGTGAATCCATGCCATGCATTTTGTCCCCTCTACACTCTATCGTTCCCTCAAATATGAGCATGGGGAAAATTCTTACACTTCCTAGGGATGCTCCTCCCTTCCAAGAATGTAAAATGAAATATAGACCAAATGATGTACTCATTTATAAGAAAAATTCATCTACACCGTCCACCAGCTCATCCATTCCCTCATCCAAACTCCCTAATGATGACTCCCTGGATAACATAATGGACAAACTTACGATGGGGGAGTATTGCCTTCTCACACTCAACACCCTTCCCACTCCTCACCGTATTAGTAGACCTGATAAGGCACCTATGTACTAACCAGACGTCGGGGATGTTATTCCTTTTGGTCTACCACATCTTCACACCAATCTTATTTATGGTGGTTTTGATACCCCCTCTTCCCACATCGATGATATTCCACATGCCAAACATTATACTAGTGGTTTTGGATTCCTAAACAAGCCATCTTTTTCTCACACCTATCTCCATTGTTGCGCATGGAAAGGATTCGGCATGGGACATTATGACCATGGGCCACATGGCCTTATTGTCGATTAGTGCCACAAAACTCACAAAAAGTTTAGGTTAGGATACCGGGAGTAGTCCCCTGACCCTATTCCACCATTTGAGATACTCATGGACATGCCTTCTCCATCTTTTCTAGACTTTCGAAGACATGGACATACCTTCTCTACCTTCTCCATATTTTCCAACCCTCGAAGACATGGACATGTTTTCTCTACCTTCCCCATCTCTTCTGACTCCCAAAGACATGAACATACCTTCCCTACCGGCTCTTGAAGACATGGAAATGGATGACACCATTTCTATTGCTTCCGATTTTTTAGTCTCTACCATAACTTTGGGACCAATCACCTATCAGTGTGACAATCAGACTAGGTCCCTTCCTCTTTTCTATATTAGGAAATGATAGAAGAAGATTCTTCTACCATTCACATCCTTCAGTGTGCTAATAATTACACCATTCTCTCCCACATGGGGGTATAGGATTCTTATCTTCAAAAGAACTTGTCATCCAAATACCTTCTGTTCTCAATGAATCCACCATTGATGTTGATATTGGGACTCCTCAGAACCTCGCATTCTTAAAGTATGCCAATCTCTTGATCCGCATGAGCTTGAATCATTCACTGCATTCCTCTCTCGTCATAGTTAGGCATTTGCATTGTCCTATTTAGACATGCTAGGTCTTGACCCTTCTATCATTGTCTACAATATCATTACTTTCCCCAATGTTAAACCGGTAAAGCAAAAGCTTCTCCACATGCATCCTCATGTTTACCTCCTTGTTAAAGAAGATTTACAATGCCTTATTTATGTGAACTTCATTATTCCCATTGACTTCCCTCAATGGATTTCTAACATTTTTCCCATCTCCAAAGCGTCAGGAAGCTTAGTATATGTACATATTTTTGATATCTCAATATTGCTTACCCTAAGGATGACTTCCCTCTTCCAAACATTGATCAGATTATGGATCTTACCTCAAGCCATGAGATGCTTTCTCTTAGGGATGGTTTCTTTAGTTAAATTAAAATTCTCATCGCACTAAAATATCAACACAAAACCTCCTTCATTACTCCTTGGGGGAAATTTTACTATTGTGTCATGCCCTTTGGTCTAAAGAATGCCGACACTACCTATCAACAGCTATGGCTTATATCTTTCATGATCTCATCCAGAAATATATAGAATACTATGTCGATGATATTTTAGAAAAATCTAAATGGCGACGTGACCATCTTGCCATTCTCAAAATCCTTTCCGAGCACCTTTTTTGTTTATGTCTTCGCCTCAATCCAACCAAGTGCGTATTTAGAGTCTTAACGGGTAAAATCCTTGGCTTTATCATTTCCATCGGGGCCATTGAAGTTGACGCCATGAAAATTAAGGAAATCATCGAAATTCCCCTCCTTCCAATCTTAAGCAAATTACACACCTTCAAGGTCACCATCTAGTCCATCTGTTGTTTCACCTCACAACTTTTAGATCATTTCCAACCCTTTCATCATGTCCTTCTAAGGACATAGAATTTAATCAGATCATCATTATTAGAAGGAATTTGATGAAATTAAATAATACCTTCTATCTCTTCCAGTGCTCACACCTCCATGCAAGGGGGAGCCCTTCTGTGTATACATATATGTTAGTAATCACGCTCTAGAGCCATGCTAGCACATCGTGATGACCAAGGTCATGAGTAGGATGTTTATTACATCAGCCGCAATCTTCATGACTATAAAAATGCTACACTCGTAGCTGAAAGGATGTGTTGCACTCTCTTCTTTGTTACATCTAAGCTTCAAATTATCTCCTCAATCACAAGACTTATGTCATTGCTAGCTTTCATCTTATTATGACATTACATTCTAAACCTTATCACAAAGATTGCGTTACTCTATTGTTCATGCTCATGATAGAGTTTTATCTCAAATTTATTTCTCAAAAATCCAATAAGGTCCAAGCTATCACATATCAATTTGTGGAATCCCCTTTTCCCAATTTGCATCTTCCTTATGAGCAATTCCCGGATGAATCAATGAATCACTTCCATCATGAGTATAGTACTCTTAAATTCAATTTTTTCTTCAATGTCTCTAAGTGTTAGCAAGGGGAGGGTCGACGTCATTCTCATTAATCCTTGGGAAACTCCCTTTCCCTCATAAAAACTCAATTTTGAGTGTACAAATAACATGGAAGAATACGAAGCACTCATCTTAGGTCTTGAAACTGCCACCTTCCTAGGTGTTCAAGTCCTTGACATATATGGAGACTCAAAGCTTATCATCAAATAGGTCATAGGTGAGTATCAATGTAAAAATGATACCCTTCAAAAATATCGTGACATTTTTCATCTTCTTCTCAAAGCTTTTGATTCCTACACCATCCAAGTTGTTCCTGATCGACCAATTACTTCGTTGATACGATTCGTCCCTTGTGGCTCTTGTTCCTTGGACAACAAAGGATTCCAAGCTTTCTGTCATTGTTCATCGTTGTGATTTAAATTTCCATGAATTACCCCAAGTTAATCTTGTTCAATCTAATTCATCGGACCTTTGGTACTCCTAAATCTTTGATTATTTATCCCAATCCAATATTCCTCTTAATCTATCCAAAAATGATAAGATATATTTTCTTTAGCGTGCTAACCACTATGTGATCATTTGCGTCATTATTTATAAAATCATGTTTTAAGGTGTTCTTCTCTCGATGTTTTAAATCCCATGAAGCCTCTCATGCCATTCAAGAAGTCCATGATGGTATTTTTGGTGGGCAATTTAGTTGCTTAGCTTTGTTCTAAGCGCATTCTTTGTCTTGGCTATTACTAGCCTTCCTCAAGCATGATTGATATGACTATGTTAAGAAATGTGAAAAAAGTAAGCATCATTCCAATCTCATTCGTATTCCTTATCAATATTTTCAGCCAACTCGGGATCTTTGGCCCTTCTCACAATGGGGTATCGATCTTATTAATCCTCGTTCCTCATAGTAACATCATTCTATCATCACTCTAACTGAATATTTCACTAAATGGGTGGAATAAATCCTACTCACCTCGACTAATTTTTGTCCAATCATTGATTTAATTACTAGCACATTATCTCTCAGTCAGCCAGCGTTCCCCACAAATTTTCATGGATAATAAAAATTCCTTTAAAAACAAATATCTCAAGAAAATTTGTAATGCATTCAACATTGAACTCAAGTTTTCTTCTCCATATTATCCGCAAGAAAATGGACAAGCTCAAGCTACCAATGAAACTCTTTTGAATATCCTTGCTAAGATTATTGATCAAGCAGGTCAGAATTGGCATCTCTAGCTTCCTTTTTCCTTTGGGCCAATTACACTAGCATTTGTACCTCCACTGGGGATATGCCTTTATGTTATTATTTATGGTTTTGAATACATCCCTCCTCTTGAATTTTAAATTGTGTCTTTGTGCTTGTCCCTTCACGACATCATCTCTGATGAATACTATCACCAAGCTTGTCTAACACAACTCGAGTTGATAGATGAGCACTACCTTCTCGCTCTTGAACACCATTATGTTTATCAAGAGTGCATTAAACATGCTTACAATAAGCACCTTAGGGACAACGAATCTAATGTTGATGACCTTGTCCTTAAAGAAAATCAGAATGTCACTACTCTAGAAAGGATCCAACGTGGAAAGTTTGTCCCTAATTAGATTGGACCATACATTATTACACATAAGTATGGGTCGGGGGTCTATCATTTGGCCTCCTTGACAATAATCTAAAAGTGGAACCTCTTAACATAGTGTACTTATGACCATTCTATTGTTATCACATTTACCAGTGTGCCCTTAGTCATATCTTTAGATCATTCCTCCATTTTAGTCTTTTCCATATCTCATTGTGATGATTTGGAATTATGTGGTCTTCTATCACTTTCTATATGTGACCTTAAATATGGGCACCATGGTTGTGCCCATAGCATATTACTTATGGATAGAGTCTCCCCTTTGGTGAGAACTCGTGATCATTGCATCCATCACCCTCTTATTCACCTATTGGAACCATATAAAGGATCTAGGGGTGTCTCTTGTACATTATTTTTCCCTCCTAAGTGGTCTCCAAAGATATTCCCATGCTCTCCCCGTGTAAAAATACAAAATCATGGATTATCGGATCAAAAAATAAAATTTATCAAAAAAACCAATCCCTCGAAGGACAGTTGTTCACACAAAAAATAAAAAGGAAAAAAATACATGTAAATCAAAATCAAATTCAAAAGCAAATCAAGAAAAATAGATCGACCCCTCGAAGGACAGCTATCATATATTAATCTTTCCATCTATGTTATGTATAAAGTAAACCATAGACTCAAAGGATGTTTACTCCTCCTTATGACATGTGAATGCTTCTCGCATTGATCATCCTTTCATTTTATTGGCATCCTAAGAAATCTTCCCACATTGTTCAACTTTCTTATAGCAAACTTCCCACATTAATTAGTTTGTTCTTTTCCCTTCCTAGAGTTGGGGCATAGTTTTAGGGAAAACCACTTTTAGAGAACCCTCTTCCCAGTATGCAAGTTACATATCAAACTCCTTTTTCATGTCAACATTAGGTTTATGAGTTCATCTCATCCATTCTTTCCTTATGATATTTGATATAACTAACTATATTTGTTTACTTGATAACATTGGTTCTAGTCACATGTGCTTTGCATTATTCGGATCCCCTCTTGTTTACCTCTAATACAATTGGAGGCATATTTTCCTTGCACGTTTTTTGATATGATGTAGAGATATTTATACCCATGGGTCATTATCATTAAGGTTACATCTTAGCCTACTCTTCATCTGATCTTAGCCCCTATCTCTCATCCAAAGTCCCACTGGGCCATACATATTTCACCTTTGGGGACACTCCTCTTAACCATTCATTTCTTTAATTCCATATTCGTGGCCTTACTCATCTTTCCCCATGGGATTTCTATTACAATATTCAAATTATCCATTTTTTAGGCATATATTCTTTTTCCAAAGTCCACATTTGTGGCCATATTCTATAATCTCCCTTTATGGCATCCTATTTCCATATTTTGAATCCTCTCTTTCTTATGTCGAGGTCCACTTTTATGGTCATATTCACTCTTCCTTTAGGCATTTTATTTCACAAAATTCTTCAACTTTTTCACAAATCCCATCTCATGGCTATACTTTTCCCCCTTGGGGCATTCTTAATTAATCATATAGATTTTTTTACCACATTGTACTTCCCTTATTTCACCACATGTTTTTATTTTCACCTTCCGAGCCATATTTGTTCTCCCAGTGGGGTACCATTATTTTTTTCCTCATGGATGCATACCTATTCACTCAATTCCTCATGTATGAAGTATTTTGCATACCTTTCACATATAGTTGCGCATATTTTGATGAATTGCCCATGACCCATTGGTCAACGCGGCTTGCATCCATACTATAGTGATCTTTACCCACTCATTAGTCCGTAGAACATTGTAGCATGTCTCCATTGAGACTACAATTTTCCTTTACCAATGTGATATTAGACTCACCACCATAGTTTTTATTGATATTGTGATCCTTTTTGCCTAGGGTATCTTGCCTTAGTTATTCTTTCACCCATATTTTCTTCACCCACCCTCCCTTCATTAACTATCTTTTTTTTAAAAGACGTCATCGATTTCCCTCGACAAAGATTGATCCCCCATTTAAGGGGAAGCTCATCATCTACCTATCGCCAATCCTCATCCAACTCTCATCATTTTTGTCTTGCGGATTGCTATCTCAAACCACTCAACAAAAAGGGGTAAAATGTAGACAAAATCGGTATCTATACCCCTTTCTCACATGCGTGTGCATAATTAATTTTAAATTAATTAATCCCCTTCTATTTATTTATTAAAATGCCCCCATTTATCCCATCTCTATTGAATTTAATTTATTTATTTTTATTAATCAATTATTATCATATCCCTTGCCCTAATGGAATTTCTATTTCCCATCCATACGCTTTTTCTAACCTATCTCCACTTCCAACTCACCTACACCTAATTCCTAAACATCCTCTTCACTCGCCAACTCTTAAAAAGACTTGAAATCATGCTAAAAGTAGAAAAATCCTCCTATTAGGAAACTTTCCCTGTAGTCGGTGGTGACCTAGCCCAATCACCATTGACCCTATAAAACTAAACTCTTCTTTCCATTTAGGATCGATACATGCACATACCCCAACTTTCTTACAATCTACAAGCTACTCCTCATGCCTAAACATCTCTCAGTAATAATCACGCACCTCTTGGATCCCCTTCTAGTTTGTTTGCATTGCTCGTAGACATTCCTCTATGAGGTTGTAATCATTTGGTATCATTTTATGTAGTTATTATCATATTATTCTTCCATTGTTCACATCTAACCTTTTGCGGTCCATAAACAGTCAAGACTCCATTATTAGCCTATTCTATCATTTTTTTGCTCACACAGGGTTTTTTGATCTAGCTTGATTCCCTCACCTTGTTCAACACCACCCAAATCTCCATCGATGTGCCCAAGTCACCATCAACCCATTCCTCTATCATCATCCTTTCTGTTTTAGATTCCTTTTAGTGTTTGTTCCATCTCTTGCATTATTTCTAGACCCCAAATCTGCCATCTTGCTTCTCCAAACCTATTCAAATGAAATCCATTGTGATCTTTATTACCTTGTACTCCTTTCATTTCCTTACCTCAGGACCTCATTTATAGGTTGTTTCCACTATCTACATGCATCTCATTATATCAGGTTTGCACTCAAAGCATCCAAAATTACATTCATAATTGTTGTTCCAACTTCCTACCCAGTGTCGATGTCAACCTTCCTTTACATAGTCCGGGTTTCCGTCGACCCAGACCAAGTACATTTAATTTTCATTTTATTTCAATCAAATCAGCATTCAATCAATCATAATTATTTTCATATTTTGTAAATCTTTTATTTTTGCATACTTTTAGTTTATCTTTACTTTTCATTAATTTTGTTTAACAACGGGGGTTGACATCTACCAAGGAAGTTAACGTTTATCGTGTCCACTTTGTTTGGGAAACCCCAACCCTAACCATCTAATCATTTTCCTTTAATTGAGTCTTATTTATAGGTTTCATTTGATTTGTAACATTGGAATCCATCCTCATCTTGCACCCATATCTCATTATATCCGAGGTAACATAATCCCTCCATCATTTCTCGAGTTTCTTTAGTCTCTTCTTGAGCTTTAGTGCATTAACTTCATTAAGAATGAGAAAACTTGGTAAACACTTATGTTTGCATAATCTATCTCAATATTCTTAGGAGTAGATATTTTTGAGATTCCTTTATTTTGTTGGCCTTAGATTTGGCGTGTGGTGGCTTAACTTATATTTCTAGTGTTGTTTTGTGTAAGGAATCAAGTGTAAGTGATGGTTATTTTAGTATGGCGAACTTGAGAAATTTGATAGGGAATTATGGTCGTGATTCATAGATGAATTAAATTTAAGAACCCATTGAGATGTAGAAAGTGGAGATAGATATGTAGCATAATGTTGTTAAAAGGATAAAATAAAGCCATTATGATAGATTTGTTGGATTTTTCGTTGTAAAGCATATAAATTATTATCAAGATGTCCATTAATTCCATGATAATTGCATAATGGTTGGTGTTTGTATTTGGTAAGATGGTAATGAGGATAATTATTAGGAAACAAATTAATTAATTGGTGATTGAGGAGCTTAAATAGTATATCATTTTGTTTAACATGTTCATCAAATGAAAGAGGTGTCTTATATCGCAAGAATGGACCCTCACTTATGTGACCACATGTGACAAATATATCATACTTAATAGCCTTGGATTTGGGAGCATCATGATGCATAAAAAGAGAACTGATATTTACATTAGAAGTATCTTTAAGGTGTTTGATTCAGCCTTGAAATGTAGTTATATCATTCATGGCTTGAAGTTGATCTTGAAAGTCATAGCATAAAACTTGAAGAGAGTCTAAGATAGCCTTATGGAATGTTTCGTCATTACTAGTAAAAGGATCTGAAATACGACTCAAAATTGCATTCACTTGGGAGGGTGTCATATGATCAGGGAGTTGGACTTGCTTCAACAGTTGTGTAAGAGTATCTCTACATGAAGAGTGTCATTTAAGTAAATGAAACAAAGATGCTATTGTATGGGCCATGAAGGAGAGATATGATGGTGGGAATGTAAGGAACAAGTTCACCAAATGATTAAAAAAATTAAATCTAGATAAGGACATTTTTTATCGATAACTATAACAAAAGTATTCAAGAAATATCTAGCTATAGAAATAAAATTAAGAGTTATAGATAGGGTTTGTAGAATGACACAACTTTCCTCCATAGGTCTGAACTGATTTTGGGAGTGTGACTGAACTAGAAAAAATAATTTTAGAAATTTCGAGCCATATTTCAGATTTTAGAAAGTGACAATCACGGGGATGTAATCATATGGAATGGAACAGAGCTTCCCAATCATTAGTGTTTGTTATGGGCGTTAGCATATAGAAATAACCTCAATATTGGTTATTTTTACATCACTTCTTGTCCATTATAGGTCATGTCGGGTTCACTACAATTTTGCTCGATCACACATGTACCTAGAAAATGAACCCTAACTACCTACACAATACTCAAGTGCACCTTAGATTAATAAATAATACATATACTTGAGTCACACTCGACCTCACTTTAGGTCAACCCAATATGATTGTCATTGAGTGTTGTAATACATTTTAGACTCGATGTAATTTAAAAGGAATGATAAACATATCGTACTCAAGCCACAAAGAAATCAGATTATAATAAAACACCACACTCAATAAGATGAAATAAATTCGCTAGAATAACTTTACAAAAAATGACTAGCAATATCTTATATTATTATGTAACTCTATGAAGTACATTGAGAAATGTATTTGCTTATATAGGAAAGAAAGATCAATGTAAGAACCAATAAAGATGGTAAATCAAGCCATAAATCAAGGAAATAACTAGTCAAGACCATAGATTTAGGAAAGAACTAGTCATCGAAGAACTATTCAATACCATAGATCAAGGAACGAACTATAACTAACAACTAGATAATATTTTCCTAATATATAAATAAGATCAAATAAATATCAAAACACATAAGTGGTTGAGGATAAATAAAAGGACAGATAAATAAAATACTTAGGTGAACATGAGCTAAGGTAAATACCTACTCTAACACCCACCCAAGTGAAGCTAGGGGCCTATAATAAAAGTGACATATCCACGGTATGAGTCCCGACAATTAGGCTCGATCGGTACTCATGTACAATATATCCATGAAGAAATATCGAATCAAAAATAGGAAAGAATCATGTTAGAAGGAAAGACAAAGGAGAAGAAGAAGGAAGATGTTCTCGCGAACACCCCTCAAGAATAACTTATAAAACCCCAAGAATGCCACGCAACTCAAGGTAGCGAGGTGATGGAAAAGGATTCATAAATATGTCAACAACCCTTTTCTTTGAGTCGAATGTGTTCCAAACAAATAACTCCATCCTAAATGTGCTACCAAATGAAGTGTATGTGAATCTCAATATGCTTGGTCCACCTGTGCTCAACAGGGTTGCAAGAAATGTGATTTACATTTTGGTTGTCACACAAAAGTACAGTCGGTGAATCCTATGGGAATCTAAACTCACAATAATTATCGAAGCCAAATAGTCTCTTTGAATCAATGTAAGTGCTGCCCTATACTCTACTTATGAAATTGAAAGTGTAATAGTCTGCATTTTTGTTTTGCACGTCTGATGTAAGCTGAGAAGAACCAAGACAAAAAAAGGTATCCAAAATTGGAATGCCTGTCATCAATAGAACCTACCCACTCTAAATCTATATATCTAACCAACTAAGTAGAACCCTTATCGTAGTGTATTCCAAAGTGGGAAGTTCCCTACAAATAGCAAAAAATCCTTTTAGCACTTGACACCAACTACTATGAGGAGAATATGTAAACCTAGATATAGGTCCTACTGCAAATGAAATATCAAGGTGAGTATGGGTCAAGTACATAAGACTTCTAACCAAATACATGTATAATGTGGGATCACAAAGGGAGTGGTACATGTGGAAGTAAGAGTAACTTTGAGACTAGCAAGGAGATGGAATTGTCTTGGAATCACCCATATCAAAATGTTGAAGAAGATCATGAGTGTACTTTTTCTAACTCAAATAAATCCTTGAATCTATCAGAGAAATCTACAAACCAAGGAAATAATGCAATAACTGAGATCTGTCATGTCAAACTATGTGGAAGGATCCCTATGAATAGTCCAAATGTGGGAAGAAGAGTTGTTAGTAAGTAACAAATCATGAACATACAAGGCAAGTATCAAAATATCCTCACCAACATGTTTGATATATAATATATTATCGAGTGGAAATGAACAAAACCAGTAGATAGAATAAAAAATTCATCTTATCATACCAAGCCCGAGTGGCTGTTTGAGACTCAGAGAGAGACCTTTGGAGTCTAAAAACAAGAGAAGTGTTGTGAACAAATCTAGAAGGTTCCTCCATGTATATTTCCTCTTATAAATATCCATGTAAGAATGAACTCCTCACATCCATCTGGTATACAGGCTACCCCTGTGATGCAGTAATAGAAAGTACAAGGCATACAAAATCCATCTTGGCAATGAGTGAAAAAGTATCAGAGTAATCAATACCTTTAACTTGTGAAAAACCCTTTATAATAATATGAGCCTTATACTTGTCAATAGACCCATCAGCGATGTATTTGGTTTGGTATACCCACTTACACCTAACCATATTTCTTCCTTTAGGAAGAGATACCAAATCCCAAGTATTATTCTTCATCAAATAAGAATACTCAATTTCCATTACATCATCCCACTCTTATATCCAGTTAGATTTTGAAAAAGACTATGGATCCTCATAAACTACCTGACACAAAATTCCATAGCCTGTAGAATATGCATGATGATGCATATTGGGTAGAAGATCCTCTATTAAAGGTGTTGCCTCAAAAACTATAGTACGAGCCCACTTAGGCATAGTGACAACATTAGTGGGAATAATATACTCATCGGGATTTATAACCTCCTCAGAAACCCCCTTAAAGAAGGGATCCTCAAGATGACATAAATAAGAATAAGTAGGCATGGAAGGATATGAATAATCATGAGGAGATAAGAACTCATAAAATTGAACATGTGCTCAAAAAATAACCTCATGAGTATCAAGATCTAAAATTCAATAATCTTTCATGTCCTCACAATACCCTACAAATATTAAGGGTTTTCTCTTCTTATCCAAGGCTTTCCTTTTATTTTATGGCACAAAGGCCCAAGCATGGCTACAAAGACTCAAAAAAATGAGACATCGGGATTTTTTTGGACCAAGCTTCCTCCTGGAGTTAAATGATCAAGTGTTATGTGTGGTGTGTGATTCTGAATGTAGTTAGCACAATCAACTACTTCTTCCTAGTATATAGGAAGTAAATCTCTAGAATGCTTAGCCATTTCCTTGAAAGTTTGGTTCTTCCATTCGCTAAGCCATTTTTTTGTTGATTATGATTAATAGAATGTTGGTGAATAATGCCATGAGTTGTAATAAAAAACAGAAAACACGTTGCTAAAGTACTCCCCCATTATCATTGTGAAGGTTATTTAGGAAACAACAATATTGTTTCTCGACCAAAGCCTTGAAGAATTTGAAGTGTGAAAAAACATCACTTTTGTACTTAAGAAAATAAACCCAAGTACCCCTTGAGAAATTATCAATAAAGAAGTGAATAATTACACCCATTAAAAGAGGGAATCTCGCATAAAGAAAAGTATTCACTAATGGCTCATCCCCTAGTCCTATCATCAGTTTAGTTTTGACTTTGACTAGGGTGCCTAGGAAGGGATTAGGGCACCCGCATGGGCCCCGTCCTCATTTTTAGGCACTCTAGTCCCTTGGTTGCACTTGGTTCTCATTTAGAGTTTTGAGGTCGGTCTTTGTAATTTTCCCTCTCATTCCCCTAGGTACTTCAGGCATGTCAGGTCATTAGTGTCAAAATTTGAGCAAGAGATCCCTATATAAACACAACATACACACTATCTTAAGGGAAACTATTTCTACTAAGGGCTAGCTATCTACTAAGGCAAGGGACTACATTTGGGCACTATTTTGCATCACACACTACATAGGAAGGGTTGTATTCATTCTATTCCATCCACCATTTTGCATTTTATCATCTAGCTATTTCCCGCTACTTTGGCATCATTGGCTAGGGGAACCCTAGGCACATGATTGCACACACAATCACATAGAACTACATTGGGTCTGAGATGTAGTGCAACACTTAGTTAGTAAGTCCATCCATTTGGTAGCTGAGGATAGTCTAACCCATTCATTTGCATCTTTATTTTTAGGGTTTGATGCTTTTGTGTGGGGTTTTGTAGGAGATTATTCATTGAAGATTACAATGACATCAATGAAGCTAGTGCGACATCCACACGTGAAAAAGAGTGAGTTATTGTGAAGATCTAGTGACCAACTCAGACTTAGGTTCCAAGTTGTTCTATAGACCAGGTGCCCATACTATAGACCAGGTGCCCCACAAACCCTAATCCTCCCCAAGTGCCCCAGTCTAGCCAAATCTTCATCTTTTGCAACTTTTTGAGGTGTGTTTTCATACTTTGTTCCCATCTTCATCATCATCTAGCTCAGTTCTCATAGATCACTCAGAGGTAAGTCATTTTCAGTTAGTACCTTTTCCTCCTATTTCAATTATTTCATTTTATTTAAAATATCAATAAATTAGTTAGCATTTATATTCTAGTTTATATCAGTTATTTCATTGTTGTACTATTTAGATTAACTTCTAAAATTCATATTTTAGTTAATCATTTTGGTGAACCCATACTTTAGAACATTTTTTTCCCTAGATCCACTTCAAACCCTAATGGCTAAGCATAGTTCATCTTCTTCTCAACCCATCATGTCTCATTTTAGTGTCAATCCTATCTATGATGAGGTTGCCATCATCGCTGCTCACAACTCTCTATAATAATCCTACTATGCCAAATGATATCCAACAACAACTCTTAGATGGTCAACAATATGTGCCTACTAGTTTTGAAAATTCTCCTATTGGAATTAGTATTGTTGAGGACCCAGCCTTTACTCATTGTACACCATGCTATATGGCTACTAGTGATCCTCCTTCTGATCTTTCTAAGGAAATTCTAGATGATTCTCTTATCGATTACATGTTTGGTATTGACAATCACTCACATGTGCATACCGATTCTTCTAGTCAAACCACTACTATAGTTCCATCTCATGATTCTCCTACTTCTTATTTTCTCATCATTCATCACATACTAGTTCTCATACACCTTCATATTATGTTGATGATCCTATCGATAGTATGCTTAATGACATTCTCATATCTGAGTCTTTAGGAGATGTTGATGACACAATTGATAGCCATGATTCTCCTACTTTTCATTCTACCGAGTGTGAATCTCCATCACCACTTTCTCCTGAGGTTACATCTAGCATAGTGCATGAGTCATGTCTCCATCTATTGATTCTTCTTCTCCTACCATTTCATCTCCTCTTATCACATCATCTACACCTATTAGTTCATCTCTCTCATTATTGTGTCTCCATCGGTCACTTCACCTCCTAGGATGTTTTCCAATGCTACTCCTACCACTACTATGGGTATTCCATCTATATCATCTACTATAGCTTCTTTGACACCCACTCCTAGTGTGCCTTTAGCATCGAATCTCCTTTATCTTCTCTTGATATTCCTATGATCACTCACAATGGAAAGTTACAACCACTCAATACATTATTTCCATCTTCTACTATTCCTTCACAGATATCATATCTCTCATGCATGTCATAGGTCAATTACAATCTCAGGTTCAGTCTCTCACTTTAGAAAGTAGGGCTTACTATGCTTCTATTGATAACAACTCATTACATGGTAACCCTATTCCCAAGAAGATTCATAACTCTGCATTTCCTAAGGACTTTATCATGCCTACATTCACATGTTTTGATGGTACTGGTGACCCTCATTCACATCTCCAACATTACCACATGGCTATGGACCCTATTCTAATGATAGGTTATTTCTTAAGGCCTTTTGACATAGTCTTATTGATGAGGCTTTACAATGGTACACTCATCTTCCATTTGGGTCCATTAGTACTTACTATGACATGGAGGATGCTTTCCTCCATCATTTTATCATCAATAATGGCCCTAGAGTTACTTATGACCACCTACCTACTTTACATCAGGCTCATCATCAAATCTATCAAGGATTATATCTTACGGTTCAATGCTTGTATGCATCAACTAGTATTCCAACCTATTGATTTAGAGAAGCAATTCATTTTTTGATCATGGTTTGATTCCCCACACTTAAGAAAATATTGCAATATGATACATGTGAGTCATTCATTCTTTTATGCTATAAATTCATAGACCTAGAACAAGATCTTCTTTCACACATGTCATTGATCCTCCACGTACCTCTACTTCTATTATATCATCTAGTTCTCCTCCATTGACATCGGTTGAGCATCCTACATAGTCTCCATCTCAACCTAGCAAGAAAGCTCAACCTACTCCATCACAAAAGCATACTTCTTCTCCTCCTCCTGACAATAGGCTACTTCTCCTTCCACTCCATCTATGTCACATGAGCCATTACACTTCTCTCATCATGCTAGACCTCATGATGTGTTGTGTACTTTACTTGAAAAGCATGTCTAATTCACTTACCATCCAACCAACATCATCCACAACATCGATTACAATGTCAACATGATCAACCTTATTGTAATTATCATCATATCAATGGCCATAGGGACAATGATGATTTTTTTCCCTTTCACGATAGATTACAAAATTTAGAGGATAAGGGCATCATTTCCTTTGGCTCTCACTCACATGAGTGGTCCATCTCTCCTCTACCTCGTCAATGAGTTTCTACTCCAGTTGAGTCATCTCCTCCATCTATCTCAGTCATCATGGTGTCCACCACCATAGTTTTTCATTATCATTCACTCATGTGCACTCCACCACATCCATACATTACATCATCACATCATCATCATCCATCCATCCATCATCATCACATCATTTCATTCACACATCATTGGCTTTCATTCATCTCACATTCATTCACATCCATCATCCTCTCCATATGATATTCATTTGGTTCATATGCTCACACTGCTTCCATGCCACATGCTTCCACCACTTCATGCCACCTTGGTTGGTAGGTGATTACTATCACCTTACCCCCCCTGATGATGACACTTGTGTTCTTATGGTTCTTACATGAATGTTGAGGGTTTTTCTATAAGAACCTTTCATCACACTGCTTCATCGATTCATCTAGCGCACTCAATCATTTCCCGATGATGCACTCTTGCTTACATGGTTCATTCTTGACTACTGAGGGGTCTTAACTAAATGAACCTATTCATTCACATGCTAGGGGGCATCACTAATCTCCCCCCCCTTATTTCATCATACTAACATATACATCATCATATTATTATTATCAATCACATCATCATGACACATAGTTTTGTTTCATACATTATCTATTTTTACATATTTATTCTACTATCATCATTATTAACTATCATTATTACAATTCCATTCAACAAATATCATCTCACTCAACTCATCAATCAAATTACATATGTTATCTATCATCATTCATTACACATTTTTTCTATCATACCAACATCATAGTACATACATCATCATACATCAACATGAACAATATATAACATATACATATATACATTTCGATAATCATCATCAAATCATATCATCATCATCATATATAAATACATCATAAATACATAATATATCAATAATATATAATCATATATATATATATATATATATATATATATATATATAATATAATCATCATATTAAAAAAAATCTCATCACTCACGGGGAACTCCCCACATCATATATATAATACAAATCAAATCTCATCATCACTATCACTCTCGGTACTCAAGCTGAGAGCCCTAGAACTCGATGCCTCACCACTAACTCTACGTCATTGTTCTCGACCTCGATACCTCTCAACCTACCTCCGTAATAAGGTAAACCTCGGTATAGATTACTTTGAAAAATGACACTACAAAATCCACATATCATGTAAAACACATCCTACACTAAGGGACCACCACCCACCACCTCTCTGCTCATCATCGAGTCTCCTCACATGCCTCATCCCTCTCCTCTAAAAAACAATACATGCATGTCATCATTCACTTATGGCCACTATTGGCTCAAATAAATGGGCATGCTCACCCATGATATCATCCACATGCTCTAAGTATCCCTCCACCCACAAGTACATCGGTGGGCACATTCCATGTCAATGTGTGGATGGATGTGTCCACTATCAAGGACCAATATGTGTCACCTACAAAAAAATAAAAACAACACATAATTAGATAACCATCACTATAACATAGGAAAACAAAAAACACAAACAAAACTATATAAATATACTCACACTTACTACTATATATTTGCTACATTATTGGGGGCATGGGCTTCCCCCTCTCCTCCTCCTCCCTGTGGTAACCCCACTACATTTTTGAAAAATGGAAAAAGAAGAATACCCATCGATGATGTGTCCACCCACCATGCACATGGTACTCCTCCATGTACACCCCACATCATCATCTCTATCGGCTCTATCCACATCTACCTCATCTATCCCAGCCTGAGGTACTAGCTTTCTCTCTGTGGGGGCTAGGTCTAGCTCTCTGCCCTCCTAGGTGCTCTAATAGCTCAACCATACCATATATGGCTCTGGGGGCATGTCCTTGAGCCATGCCAAACTATCATGATACTCTCTCTACCTAAATAGCTCAGCCACTCCTAAAAATCGATCCTCCAACCACATAGTCCTACGTATACACCACAACTCTACAACATCCTCTAGCCATCCTCCATAATCATGGTATGGCCTCCATATATAACCTCCTCATGGGCCCCATCCTATCTATCAATGCCCTATAAGTATCATATGTCCATCTTACACCCATGAACATTAATCCACCTCCTCACATATATCTCTAGCCTAGCCCACTCTCCTCGTGGACCTCCAACTAGCCTCAACACGGCTATATGCTCATATACCCATACATGTAATAGTGTGGTGGCTCTATCCCACCACCATGCTCATCATGAGTAAACCTATATAGATCCTCTATATAGGTGGGCCAACACACACCATGCCCACACATATCTAGTGCTCTCCTCCTCTATCCATCCAATATATATCATGCATCTTATACAATGATGCCTACACACCCCCTCCCTCTACTACTATAGATGAAGCAATCACAATGGCGATGAAACTTCTCAAAAGCATGTAAACCCCTGACCTCAAGATAACATCCAAACTGATATGGGCCTCGATAGGTACTCGAGTCCCCACAAAATACCATCTAGCAGCTCACATCTTCTCTCTCCATATCCTCCAATGGCATAACTTGTACTCTCTCCCCAACAACTAAATCATAGTATGTGATACACATCCTCCAAAGTAACTATCATCTCACCATAGGAAACCAAAATGTACATGTATCCACACACCACCTCTCACATAATGTTATCAACATAGGCATATTATGGGGCACATCCCCCATCCATGCTATGTGTCCATAGGCCGACACAGTCCATAACATCCCACTCATCATCTGACAAGCCCAACCCAAGAAAAGTACTCAAATGACACCACCACAAACTCCCTTGAGTGAATATCCCTCTACACACCACAAAAAAAACAACAAATTTAGAACACTATACAAGTCCAAATACACTCACTTATCACATTACTATACACTAGAAATCTCAATTGCACCATTATAGATCAAATATACACACACTTCTGACCAGGGCACCCAGATGTAGGACTGACTGGGCACCCAGAGTAGGAAACTAGCACACTAGCAGGTTCTAGGTCTGTTGGGTGCTCTCCCAAGGGTCACTAGTACCCTCTCACTCTTTTCTCCAGGTCTAAAATGTTGAGAAAATTCATAATCTCAAATTTGCAAAAATTCAATAAAAACAAGTACTACACACACATTTTTTCAAAAAAATCATACTTACCAACTTCTTCATTCATCATGATGATGCATGATGCTGATGGTCACCATCGCCACCCTCTCAAACTCAGCTAGGAGCTAGTGCTGTCTCACTTGCTGGCATCTTCACTTTCTTAGCTCAATCTCACAATCACATCAAAAAAATGAAGTGACTAATCACTTTTTTCACTTCACTACTTATAGTTACTTTTCATCACCCACTTTACTATGGTCATTATTTCACACTTATTCTCAAACTAATACACACTACTACTTTTTTTCATATCTTTGAGTGTTTTACTCTCGATTTACACCCCATTTGTGGATTTCTTTTTAGAATTTTTCCTACCATCATATCATACACACATTACACATGTGTTATCTTCTTCTTCTTTGTTGTCTTTCATTCAATCTATACACATTTTGGATTTTCTATCACTTCCTCTATCTATCTTCATGCTTACTTTTGGCTTAGTGTTCATTCTTATCATCACTTCCCCTTTCACCAAAAGGGGGGCATATATTGGGGTCATCTTAATTCCCCTTACATCACCATGTGATCAATCAAACACTACCAATTCATCATTTTTTTCAAACATTTACTAATTTACCATGTGACATTTCACCATCAATTCCCCCTAATGACCTAACTTGGGGGCAAAAAAACATACAATTTTTCTATATGAACATTTCATCACTTCCCCTAATGACCTAACCTAACTGGGAAAAAAGTAAAATATTTCCATGTGATCATTCATCAATTTCTATCAATTCCCCTAATGACCTAACTTGGGGAAAATAGCATAAAATCTCTCTATGAGTAACCAATCAATCAATCAATCAATCAATCAATAATTAATCAAAATCAAACATCAAAACATATCAAATCATATCAATCAATCATATAACATAATATCAATCCCCATGACCTACCTACTTGGGAGTTACATCTTGGGAGTTACTTTTCCCCAGATGACCTAACTTGGGAAGTTATTCTATATTTGGTGTTTTCTTCCAGATGACCTAACTTGGAAGCCATCATACATTTCATGTTTTTTCTTCATGACCTAACTTGGAAGCCATCACATTATGGTGACACCCATGGAGTGGGGGCAAAGAGTGCCTTTCCTATACCACTCCTATATGGGTCAACTATTTGATCAAAATTATTTGGATCCAAAACCACAAATGTTTTGATCTGAGTCCATCTGCAGTGGCTAGATCTTAAGGATGTAGTTACAGGTTGGAGAATAACACACCTTTCTCCCTACACTCTTCCTCTGGTGGTAGGATGCCCAAATCCTCTAGTCATTATTCATATACACACAATCGGGTTGGGAATTGATCACTCCCTACCCCATCTTATCATCATCATACACATTTGAAATCATCAATCATCTAACATTACAATCATCACTCTCATTTTAGTGCACTTCATCACAACATTACATTTTTTTCTACGTTACATGGATCAACACATTGATCCATGGTTTGACACATTATATGGTTCTTTCGACATGCTTTTTACTACACATCTATGCATTCTACTACAACATGGGCTTCTCTAGATTTCTCTCAGTACACGCATCTCTATCTACTTTATGTTACCAAGCTTTCCACTCACCAACATAAAGTGGGGGAAATGTAGTCACAAAATCATGCACTTACTACTACTATTATATCCCACAAGTATGTTGTTTTATATATGGATCTCACGTAAGAAAAATATTCACTAATGGCTCATCCCTAGTCCTATCATCAGTTTAGTCAGTCATTTTCATTGAGTGTTTTACATAGTCATTAGTTACTTACACAGTTTTGGTCATCTCTCATGGAGTCTCAACTTGTCATTATTTACTCAATTTTCATCTCTAGTCTTTGACTAGGGTGCCTAGGAAGGGATTAGGGGTGCCCATCGGCACCCCGGTCCTCATTTTTAGGTGCCCTGGTCCTGAGTTACTTGGTTCTCATTTAGAGTTTCAGGTTGGTCTTTGTAGTTTTCCCTCTCATTCCCTAGGTACTAGTCGGCATGTCAGGTCATTAGTGTCAAAATTTGAGCAAGAGATCCCTATATAAACACAACATACACACTATCTTAAGGGAAAACTATTTCTACTAAGGGATAGCTATCTACTAAGGCAAGGGACTACATTTGGGCTATTCTACATCACACACTGACATAGGAAGGGTTGTATTCATTCTATTCCATCCACCATTTACATCTTACATCTAGCTATTTCCCACTACTTTGGCATCATTAGTGCACTAGGGCACCCTAGGCACATGATTGCACACACATGCACATATAACTACATCAGGTCTAAGATGTAGTGCAACACTCAGTCATAAGTCCATCCATTTGGTAGCTGAGGACAGTCTGACCCATTCATTTACATCTTTATTTTTTAGGGTTTGATGCTTTTGTGTGGGGTTTTGTAGGAGATTATTCATTGAATATCTACAATGACATCAAAAGCTAGTGTGACATCCATGCATGAAAAAGACTGAGTTATTGCAAAGACCTAATGACCAACCAATTTAGGCTAATTTTGAGTTGTTCTATAGACCAGGCACCCATACTATAGACCAGGGCACCCACAGTGCCCTAATCCTCCCCAAGAACCCTAGTCTAATCAAATATTCATCTCTATAAATTTTGAGGTGTGTTGTCATATTCTTTGTTCCATCATGTTCATCATCCACCAAGCTTCCTAGATCATCGTAAGTTCATTTTTAGGTTAGTACCTTTTCCCTCCTATTTTAATTATTTCACTTCATTTTATAATATCAAATAAATTAGTTAGGATTATATGCTACTAATGCCTTTTGAGAGGTGGAAGACTCAAGGTTATAAAATTTGGATTCTTCCTAGTAAGTATTTCACAAAATGTTTATAAGTTAGGCATTTGGAATGTGTCACCTAATGCATCCATGCTAGAGAAAAAGGTAGAAGAAAAGATTTGGAATGGTCCTCTCAACTTGGATAGATATAAGTAAACACACTCTCCATATTTCTTATCTCCTCCACTCCCCTTAAAATGTCTCAACAAATGCTTGAACTTGGTAAGATAGTCTATAATTGATGGAAAATATTCAGGATTAAGAGAGGTGATGTCAATTTCAAGTTGCATGGCTCTCATGTGATCCACCTTACCGAATAAACCCTCCAATTTTTCCCATATTTTAAAAGGAGAGTCACATTTTTCCAAATGAAACAAAATACTATCACTTACATAAGTTCCTATTAAACCCATACACTCATCAAATTTGCATTGGTACTGAAATTTTTCATATTCTCTAGTGAACATTGGTTATTTTGAAGAATTTAAAGCCCATAATCCTTTACATTTAATGATTGTTTCCATTCTTGGTTTCCATGTGTGGTAATTATGTGTTTTTAATGGCTCAATTTGATCTAGTGTAGAAGTAGATAAAGATGCCATTCTCAAAATCACCAAAAAGAATGCAAGAATCAAGGAATGTAACAAGACCCCCTAGATTTGGCACTTTATAATTGAGTGCATGTTACAATATGAAACTTTATAATTTTAGTGTATTTATCAAAATAAATAGTTCCAATGGAACAAGAATGAAAAAAAGCACTTTTGAAAAAAAAACGACACTCAAATCCAAGTTATCGATCAAAAGATACAAGCTTATCAAGTTATTTACTTATAATATTTATTTCATTTTGCACTATTGCAAAAAAATAAATTGCTCTTTCCTTCACCACACAAATTAAATCACAGGGGCTGGATTTAAGAACCTAGTAGTAGGAATCACAAGCTTAAGCCCTCATATGACCATGGCATATGACCAAGGGGTAATGATTTTAATGAGTGTGTGCATTTCTTTCTATCTCTGGGGCTATTTGTTCCCAAGAAAGTCACATCCCATCACCTCTTCTTGAAAACCTTACTATTCCTAAAAATGTGTAAAGAATTGATTTATGTGCCTAGAATAACAAAGTGTATTAATTTCCATAAATACACAAAGCGAACACAGAATCCGCTTGTCCACCTAAATAAGGAAAAAAACTCCCCCTTTGGAAAAATTCTGCTTGACACCACCATAAATGTTGTAACACAAAATTAAAACCTATTTTGGATCTCAAAAAAACTAGAAACCATTTTCCCGTGTCTATTTCTATGATGACATGGATTCCAAAGTGGATCTGTATATGCATCCACCTCTACAAAACCAAAAAACTCAAAAAATATTTTTTTCCCCTATTGTTCGAGTTTACATTCGTTCTTAGGGTTTTTCACTTCCAAATCTAATGGAGGGATATTTTTTTCCATAAAAAATCACACTACAATAAAATACTAAGAAAATATGAATATATGAATATACAAAAACTTTGTTTACAAAATGAATCTTATAGATGGATGTTAACAACAATCTCCTTCTTTGATACCATAAAAGAAACGATAAATAGATCATACCAAGCCACAAAGTACTCGGAATGCTAATAAAACACCATACTCAATAAGATGAAAGTAATTCTTGAGAATAACTTTATAAAAACCTTTACAAACAAATGAGAAAAAATATCATATATTATTATGGAACTCTATGAAGTATAATGAAAAAGGCCTTACTTATATAGTCAAGGAAGATCAATCTAAGAACCAATCAAGGTCGTAGATCAAGCAATAAATCAAGGAAAAATAGTCATCAAAGAACTAGTCAATACCATATATCAAGGAAATAACTATACCTAACAACTATATAATATATTCCTAATATCTAAATAAGATAAAAGAAATATTTACACACATAAGTGGGTGAGGATAAATAAAATACAAGGTACATAGATTACGTAGGTGAACATGAGCTAAGGTAAATAGCTACTCTAACATACTTCTAGTGTGTCTGTGTGATTGGAATAGTGTCCCTTGAGCTAGGTTTCCCTAATTCCAAAGGCACAAAAAAATAGCATGCTAAACTAATTTGTTTCAATCTAAAATGTGTGGTATGGAATTCAGAATAGCTCCCCTATGCAGTGAATAATGTAGTCCTTTGATGATGTAGTAGATTGGAAATATTTATCTCCTTGTGGTAGTAAGTTCCCCTTAAAATGTTTAACCCTTAATGAGGTTAAGTATGTCATGTATGTATGTATGTATGTATGTATGTATGTATGTATGTATGTATGTATGTATGTATGTATGTATGTATGTATGTATGTATGTATGTATGTATGTATGTATGTATATATATATATATATATATATATATATATATATATATGATTCCTTCACTCAAGGTTTGTCATTAACAAGATAAAAGCTGACTAAGGGTGATAACATAAGACAATAAAGAAGTAACATTCGAAAAGTGGGAAAAAGAAAAAAGGGACAAGTGACCAAAGGGATAGCAATTTTGGGGAACTCATGTCCCTAATGGGAGGTTCTTTACATGTGACGAGTGTCATTTATATTTATACTTTAATTGAGCCCAAAAGTAATTTTTCCCTTCATGTTGGGGAGGAGTGGCCCTTGCTCCTTTCCATTGATCCAATTTCAGGATTGAAAACTACACTAGGGAAATTTAACTCAAAATCATACACTTTATTTAATGTATTACAATACTTCCTTTCATTAGCAACTAACTACACTAATTCTACTACAAATTATTTTTATAATAAGTGAAATTCTTATCACTCTAAGAGAGGACTGATTATTTTCAAGAGTTAACTAATAATTGAATAACAAATTTCTACGAGAACAACTACTTGTTAGGGAGTTACAAGTTTTAAATAACAAGTGCATATCACACTTGGATTGGATTTGTCTTGTTAACTTAGAGTGGAGTCCTTAATCAATGCTCATATGAGATGATTTAGTGATTTACAAGGATTCCAAAGCTCATGCATTCAAACCCCTTGAATAATGGTGATTGTCAGTTGTGTTGTCCATTTGTTCCTCATTTCCAACCAAACTTGATGTTAAATTAAAATCTACTAATCTGCACAAGTCACATGATGACTAGATAATAATACACATTCAATGGTATTTTCATCATGAAACCTTTGGGATAACTAGATAAATTCGTCTCCTTACTATCTCGAGTCCTTTGCTTCCTTCATACAAAACTCCTACACTTCCTTAACATGAGTCTTGCGCCCAAAGTGAGTCCTACACCAATGCTTAAGTGAGGCATGCACTCTTTGGGCTATGTGTGAGTATTGTGCTAAACTTAAGATAGGTCCTTCATTAACATTTGTTAGCACATACACAATTTTTTTCAACTCATTCAAAGAAGTATAGATAAGATGAAAATGGATAGATTTTATGTAAAAACTTCCTTTTAAATATTGATTAACTAAAATGTGGAATAATAGTAGTTAATCTAAACTAGGAATAATAGTAAATAACAGTAAATAAAATCAATACATAAATATAGAAAATGACCCAAGTAACTAGGCTAATGAAAATAGAAATCCTAATGTGCAAGAAGAGTAAAGAAATCACTTAGCTTGATCTAGACTATGTCGTAAAATAAGTTGAATATTATGGAAGTAGGAATGAACATGCATAGGTCCTAAAAATTACATATATGAGATGTTTTTCTCAATTGGGGTACTTGGGAGAGGATCATGGCACCTGTGGGCACCCTTTTCTGAGTTATGGGCACCCTGGTCTATGTAAAAGGTCTAAAAACCATATTTGCAGGGTTGGATGATGATGTGAATCCTTCATTATATGTCACATGTAATTCACTACTCTGTGTCGAATGTCATCAATGATCAATGATGACAGATAGAATTGCAAAACCCCAAAACAAGCATCAAACCCTAAAAATAAAAATGTAAATGAAGGGGTCGACTATTCTCGCGGCCACAATAGTGGACTTACTAACTGAGCGTTGCACTACATCTCATACCTGATGTAGTTCTATTTACATGTGTGTTTGATCATGCCCTAGGTGATCTTGTACCAGTCACACTTTTGTGAAGTAACGAGCTATAACTATGTGTATAAAATGTAATAGAATGGTGGATGGAATAGAATAAACTTCCCTCCTATGATGTGTGATGCAGATGAACCATCCTTGTCCCTTGTGATGGAGCTAGATGGATGCAACCTTAGATGATGATAGTAGTGCCTAGTGCTTGGTCCCTCATTATTATATCATGACTTTATATTCATATGGTTATCTTGTTCAAATTTTGTAATTAACTCCCGACAATGCCGACCACCAATAATATAGAAAACTCAAATTGCTAGAAAGTTTCCAAAAAGTGGCGGGAAAGTGTAAAAGGATCGGGGTTCCTTGACCGGGACCACAGGTGCCTTTCGGCACCCTAGTACTATCTTGGGTGCCCTAGTCAAGTGTAAAATAAGACATAATGACATAAACAGATCGGGAAATTATGCAAAGAAGTTCGGGAATGACGACAGAAATAAAAGTAAAATGGCCAAAATATGGGGGTTAATTAGTGCATCCTTCACTCAAAAACTATATGAATAGTTGTATGAGACTGGGACTAAATAATACCAAAGTGCGTGATTTAGTATCTACAAATATATTAAAGTGTTAATTTTAAAATTCTAGTATCGTATGATCACAAAATGATGATACAAAAATTATTTTTACATGGGAATTAACAAGGATCGTCACTCCCCATGCTTAGGGATTAGTAGGTCCTCCCATTACAAGGTTTCGCTTAGGGATTCTACAATCCTTGTGCAATTATATTCATTCATGAGGTTGAGCTCGAAAGATGGTTTAAAACCCACAAGCGAGGATCACGAGGACGACGTGCACATTAATGTATGTGCGAACGATAGCGTGAAGAGATCTTGGGAGGAGCGAGCATCAACCGAATGTGCATGAAAATATTTGAGACATGGGAAGAACTCAAGGTTAAGCCATAAAACTTTCCTCTATCTCATAGATCAAATGGGGTGTACATATAGGAGGTGTTGAGTAACCCCAAAGTCTTTGCACTCATGACAACTCAAGTAGAGAGGGGGAGTTACATTCCCATAATAGAAGTGTAACTCCCAATGACGCATATACACTGACACATAAGAGAATATCATAATGACCCCTAAATAACACATCGACCTACGATCTCACCTAAGTTGGATGACTCACCTAATGATGTGGAAAATAACACACACCAACACCCCCTTCATCGTAACTTAGGATGAGGTGGCAAGTTAGAAATGAGAAATGGGTCCCAACATAAAGCCTGATGAGGTACCCATGTACAATAAAAAGATCCCAAGCAATGAAGGAAAACCCAGTGGGAAAAACATCCACCACAAGAGAAAAACACACTCTCTAATCTAAGAAAGATGTCAAATATGGGTCCTAACCATAGACAATCCTGAAAGGGTACCCATGTACAAAGAGGAAATCTCTCAGAAAGAAGAAGAAGAGAGAAGAAGAGGGAGATGAGAGGAATGTAGAAGATGCCATGGACGGATCTAGAACTCTGCAGCTCTAGGAGGTCTCCCAAAAGAATGTCGATGACGAGATCCTCTACCTCTGGACTGAAGAAGAGCCACCCACACCGAATAGTGTGCTTGCCCTTAGGAAGGACAGAAATGGAGTGTTGGAAGTCCGCCCACTCCGTAAAGGAAACCAAAGGTAGCAACATGAAGAACTCTGAGTCTGGTCCACCAAAGTGTGACATAGGTCTAGCGAGTGAGTGCCAAGGAACCGAAGGTAATGCCACGTGCGTAGAACTATCAGAGTGAAAAAGAGGAACACCCGTAGAAAGGATGTCCAAGTGATGTGAAGGGAACAAAACATCCTCCACAATAGAAAAGGGATCCACAGCTGAGGGTGGATCAATGAAGGTCTCCGAGAAAAGTGGAAGTGGTAAGAGTCCTAGAAGGGGCACTCCCAATAATGGAGATGATGAACTCCTCTAAAATACTTGTAGATGGATGCGAAACCTATAGTGCATCACAAGTAGACTCTGCAAAAAGATGACTAAGGTTAGGTAGATACTCGTCCCAATGAGGGGGCTCAACAAACAAGAGTGCGATGTCAGACAGGTATAAGTCATGTAATGAAGGTAGAGGAGTGGAAGGGGCCTCACACACTGAAGGTGGAAAAGAGGTGGGTTTGATGACTGTATAAGACTGAATAGGATACTGCTCAATATATAATGAGATGTGGGAAGTGTCAACACTCTCTAGAATAGTGAGAGAAAGAGGAGAGAAGTCGTCTGTAGTACTCTCGACATCAGAACTAGATGCACAATCCTCGTCATCAGAAGTAGAACCAAGCGAGCTGTGTCGCTGAAACTTTTATCACACAAAGAAATAAAGGAGACAATCAATCAACAAAGAAACAATGGCAGAAATATGTGAAGGGTCTCTATAGAGGGACCGAAGAATGCTCCAGACACGATGAGGTGGATATGAGTCTGCCACGTGAAACGATAGAGAACGAGATACATGCATCATCATGTGACCAAAGATGTGGTCGTAGGTGTCAAGGAAGTCCTCTAGATGATGATGATCAGTGGGTATAGGAACTGACCCAAGAAATAAGGGTATAATACCCTCATGGGTGAAGTAACGTTCCATGGAAGCATGCCAGGCTAAATAGTTCCCTCTCCCAGTGAGAAATGGCGGAGGTCAGAAGCAATCCTACGACACTTAAGTCTGGAAAGAGCACTCTCCATGATGAAAAATGCAAGATGCACAAAAGCAAGACATCAGACTCGGCCGATAATGCATCTGCATGTGAAAGCCCAAGAGTGCAGTCAACCCCCCCAAAATGTGGCACTTTATAAAGTAGTGTGTTTTACAAAACTGACAATGCCATCACGTAAAGTGTGAGAAATCATGCAACTTTGACCAAGGAAGCACTCAAAAATGAGCTGCGATTCAAAAGTTATAGCATTATAACGATTCTCGCAACTGATGGAAAATGCAATAAATGCTGCAAACACATTAAAAAAGTTCCCTAAACGCATGAAAAGGGTGTCGTATGTATGGTCATTGGAAATGGAATCGAATTTTAAGTAAGGTTTGTTTTTCTTGTGAGGGGGATTAGCCTCCCAACCCTGAGCTCGCCCTCCGTCTTCGACACTCGTAGGAAGGGATTTAATACAATCAAAATTATAGCCTAAAATCAATTACATGCCATGTGAATGAATGGTTTTCCTCAAAACATTAAAGGTAGATGATAACCCTAAAATTTTGAAAGGTGATAATGATTAATCAATAATGAACACCAAAAAATGGAGATACCCACAAGGTGATAATGTTGACCGGCGGCATATATAGCAGAGTGTTAAGCTGTTGCCACATGCCAAAGGTCTATTCCAGTTGAGTGTAACATGTAGCACCAAGTAGAAATCAAATGTATGTAACAGCTAAGACTACAAGCTTCAACAAAAAAATTTGCAATGAAGGATGAGCAGGAATCTCCAACGAAGGAGAGCACAAAGTGAGGCAATGAGGTTTGGTGGTGGTGTTAGGGTCGAACTCGGGAATTGGAGCCTAGAAGATGCATGGAAGAATCTAGAGTGGTTTTACAGAGCCGAGAAAACTAGATGAGCCCAAAAACACAAGAAAGTAAATGCTCAAGTTCACGATGAAGAGAACCAAGTAACCACCGAGCTAAAGATTCTGAGAAACAACCACTCATGGAAATTAATCCAAACACCTTCATGCAGATCCAGAGAAAATGAAAACGGCCTCGCAGATTTGCAGACCTGAGCTCATTGAGTCAGGGAAAACACCTTCACGTAGAGGAGAACCACGAATTTTGAAGACCAAGGCAGCGAGCATTTAATAAAAGAAGAACCCGAGCTTCCAAAAACAATACAGGTCAACGTGTTGGTTTATGCTGCAGAGCTTCACTGTAAACATGTTGGAATCCCCACCCATGAACAAGCAACACACCAAAGTTCCAAAAAAAGGAAGGCCGAGAGGTAAAACAGGTCCAAGTTGAGCAGAGACTCAACGTTGCATAGTGAAGAATGGTGAGCACGGTAGAGACAAGACCCAGTTCGAGGCATAGGAGAATACGAACATACAGACCGACATAGAGTCTACATAGGTAATCAAACAAGCTAGCACCAAAAACCTTGGAAAATGCCTCCAAATGCACATGCAAACCTGGAAAACCATGAACACCCCAAAAAAACCCACGAATAACCCGAATGGAGGTATAAACGCCTCAATTAATGCAAGAAGCGCACGAAACAATATCCATTATGACACACGCAATGAGAACTGGATATCATGCCGAAAGCTGGAAAACACATGAAATGTTGAGTAGTGCATAGATCCATAAGATCCAGCCTGATACCATGAAAAAGGGTTTAAAACCCACAAGCAAGGATCACGAGGAATGACGTGCACATCAACGGACATGCGAACGACAAAGTGTGAAGAGATCTCGGAGGTGCAAGATCAAACCGAATGTGCATGCACATATTTGAAACATGGGTAGAACTTGGTTAATCCATAAAACTCTCCTTTATCTCATAGATTAAATGGGGTGTACATATAGGAGGTGCTAAGTAACCCCCAGTGCTGCAATCATGAAAACTCGAGTAGAGAGGGGGAGTTACATTCCCAGAATAGAAGTGTAACTCCCAATGACGCATATGACACACTAATGCATAAGAGAATCTCATAATGACCCCTAAATGACACATGGACCTACAATCTCACCTAAGTGAGATGACTCATCTAATGATGTGGAAAATAACACACACCAACAGAGCCATGTTTCTTCTTCGTGATTGCTAAAGATTGAAAATTTGATTACCATTTCCCTCTATATTTTTAGCTCTTAATTGGGTGTTCATGTGTGTTATTCCATCCGGGAACAAATGTTAATATCAACAATGGTCGAAATCTCATATCTACCCATTTTTCCTATGTTTCTAGCATGATTCTCATATTTCTTTTTCTCTCTTTACTCGACCACTATTGGCAGAAAATTTTTCAGGAAAAATTAGTGGTTATCTTGCCAACGCTCTGGGAGTCTAATTCCCTCTACTTAACTAGTGCGGCTATCGTATATGAATGCACGAGTGAAAGTTATTTTTCTCTCGGGTGGCCTTATAGCCGGGGATCCAACAAGGGCACTCCACCGACCCCCGCAAAAAGCTAGAAATATTTTGCTAAGGAATAATTTGTCTGAAGAGTGGGAAAGGGGAGTGAGAATAGAGGTAGGAGAACTAATGTTGTAGGTAGAAAATCATATTCCTACACACACTAGTTAGAAATTTCGTCATGTGCATTCATGAGAAGAAAAAACTCTGCAAATAACAAGAATACCAAATAGAATTTATTGATCGTAAAAGTATTAATAAACACCTTAGTCAAAGAAATCTAGAAACTCCTTCTTCTTGTATTGATTGCTTAAACAAAAGTTATACATAGTGTGGGAATGGAAGAAATTTGAGAGTGGAGGAAAGTAGAAGAAAATGGATATCTTCTTTCCTTTCTCCAAGTACAATGCACTCTTGAGTTTACAAGATCAATTACCAACCCTTTGAAAATATAATGGCTTTACAATTTATAGAATGAGAGATGACTCATCATCTACCCCCCAATGTCTTATCATATGTCCTCGTGCAACTTAAAATTTTCAACTTCCTAGGAGAATATTAAGTCCCTTTTTATAACATAAAGGTGAATTTTACATTAGAAGCATAAAGTTTATTTTTTAATTTCATTAAAGGACATCTAAAAGTGCACCCCCAACGAAGAATTAGAACATGGAGGAGAGAGAAAGTAGGGGAGAGAAGGGAGGAGTGAAAGAAGGAAGGAGAGGGAGGAAGAAGCACCGATGACGAATAATCTGCCTTTGATGAAGTCCGCATATCCTTCTAGATGATCTGATGAGGTGTTCCACTGTAGTGAACTCTACATATCCAAACTCTTTATACCTTGACAAATTCCTTCATCTTTTCTCACGAGACACTTTTCGAGTTGAATGAATTGTTATGTTGATTACATGAGTTGTGAAGCTTAATTAATTCATTTTAGCATGCAATCGGAACTTGCTGAAAATACAAAGAATCAACGCGTCGGTCGGGGCTAACCGACGTCGCTTAGTCTAGGTCGAAAATTAACCCACGCTAGGTTAGGGATAATAGGCATCGGTCGTGGTTAACTCGCAGATCGCATCGGTTACACCGTATGTAGAAAGTTTTAATTAACTTCGGGAATTAAATCTACTTTTAGCATTAAAGTAGATTTATTGGATGTAATTGCATTGCTAAGTGCCCTAAGTTTATAAATGAATATATAAGCATAAAAGCTAGGGTTTAGAAGTAATGGATGTATCATAATTACAAGATAATTGTGTGAGAGAATTCTTGGTGAAGAATCAAAAGAAGCTTGAAGGAAGAAAGTATCAAGATCTCGAGAAGTGTAGAAGATTGTAAATCTTCATTGTATATCTTGTCAAAGCTTTGGATAATAGATTGGCTTGTTTCTTGGTGGACGTAGCCCACATTGGGTGAACCACGTTAAATCTGGTGTTGATTTATGTCTCTTGTTTTGTATAATTCTTCTGGTAGAATATCCACTTTTATTTACATGTATGCTTAGATCTGATATATTATCTGTATAACTGGTGTGCTAACCCCAACAACTAGTATCAGAGCTTTGTTTGAGGGTTTTGTGTGTTGATAGATTTACTCACAGAGGGTTTTCTGATTGAGTGGGAGCTACAACAATGAAAAAAGATAATAAATACAAGGTAGAGAAGTTTGATGGCCGAAATTATCAATTATGGAAGATGTAGATTGAGGATTATCTGTATCAGAGAGATTTGTACTTACCATTGGATGAGAAGTCTAGACCTACAAAGATGACTGATGAAGAATGGAAGATTCTTGACATAAAGGATTTGGGATCTATAAGATTGAGCCCAGCATCTGTGGCTTCCAATATTACAGAAGCGGCTTCTACGGTAGACTTAATGAAATCTCTTGCTAATTTATATGAAAAACCTAGTGCTTCAAATAAAGTTTATTTGATGAAGAAACTTTTTAGTTCTAAGATGCATGAAGGTGAATTTGCCTCTAGTCATTTGAATGATTTCCGATCTATTGTAAATCAGTTAAAATCGGTTTCAATACCATTTGATGATGAAGTAAAAGCAATTTTATTCTTATGTTCTTTGCCTGATAGTTGGGACAACTTGGTAATGGCTATTAGTAATACAACATCTGCTAATAATATTTTGAAGTTTGATGATGTGGTTAGTATAATCTTGAATGAAGAAATTCGTAGAAAAAGTACCAAGGAAACATTATCCGAAATGCTTTGAATGTAGAAAGTAGGGCAGGTAGAAGGAGAGATTCAAGAGTAAGATGATGTGAAATTGATAGCTTATCTAATATAAATAAGCAACAATTACATTATATAATTGTACAAATCAATAAGAGACAATGTTGCAGAATGAAGATAATAACATAAACACAAAATAAGAGCAAAAATATAATAAACACACTATATTATTGATTGAATAATTTGGAGCAATTACATGATGAGAGAGCTTACAATATATAGCCTTTCCATTTCCTATAAACAAGGAGATGAGGCTTACCAATATTATCCCACTAATCTCTCCTAGAGAATCTCTCCTATGATCACTCACCACTATTCTCTCATATATCCCACCAATATCTCCACACACAATAATCTACATGAGTTGTTTATTCAACAAACTCACAACTAATACAATATCCTATATTATTAATAATGAGTTGTTTTATGACTCATATTAATAATATTACAATATTTTATTTTTCTCACACTAATATGATATTAATATAACAATATTAATATCTTACTAACACACTAACTTACTAATGTAATATATGAATATTACATTTAACTATTACAAACAATAATGTGAGCACTAATTTCCTAACATAAGAGTAATGGGAAATCAAAGTTAAGGGATAGCATATCTAAATCCGTAGTAAGGGAATTAGTTGTTGAAATGTGGAAAGAAAGGACATGCAAAGAAAGATTGTTGGTCAAATAATAAAGAGAACCAACAACCGATAAAGGTAAAGAGGAGAATCTTGCTGCATCGAGGTAATTCAAAATGTTCTTATTCTTTCTTTAGATAGTAGAATTGAATCATGGGTTTTAGATTCAGAGCTTCTTTCCATGAACCCCTAATAAGGGTTATTTTAGAAATTATGTCCAGGAAATTTTGGGCATGTCTATTTGGGTGATGATGAACCTTGTAGTATTATCGGTAAAGGGGAAGTGTTGTCAAAATTTCACCCCCCCAGGGTAAATTTCGATAACATGCATCAGAGTTTTGCAGTTCCAAGCAAGTAGATTGAAACAGGAAAAATCGTGAAAATTGGCTAAGTCTTTCTAAAGGTTTCCTTTGGGACAGTTGGAACGAATATACGCGGAAGACGCGGATCGGCCGATTTGCCTTGCCAGCGATCCGAAGCAATCGGGCATCCGGGAAAAAGGACGCGAACCGCCCATGGATCGGCCGAAAAGGAGAACTTTCGCACTAACTACTTTGGGACATCTGGGACAAAGGTACGCGAACCGCCGGTTCGGCCGAAATGAGAACAAACAGTCCGGAAGCAAATGGGACATCTGGGCCACGAGGATGCGAACCGGCCGAATCAAGCGAACTGAGGAATTTGTCCCGAGCAAAGATTGGGACATCCGGGACAAATGGACACGAAGGAGCCAAAGGAGCCGAAAGCCAATCAATGCATGCCACGTGTCATCAGCCAAATGAGGGACGAGGAAGCCCATTTCGGGCGGATCGGAGGTTTTTGTCCCAGGACCATTGGGACATCCGGGAAAAATGGACGCGGTGGACGCGAAAGAGCCGAAAGGGCCGAGAACCAACCAGATCATGACACGTGTCGCAAGGGAGGTAGTCCAAAAGTCAAAGGGTGAGGTTTCGAGCACTGACCCGAACCAATGAAATAGCGCCACGTGTCCAAGTTTAAGGGGCCCACAAGGAAATTTCAAAAGGAAATCCTGCGAAAGGCAGAGGAGAGAGAATTGCTCGTCCAATCAGCACGTGCCACGTGTCATCCAGGTGGCAGAGCGGAAAGATTTCAAAACACGTTTTGGCCTGTTTTTTCCCTAAATCTTCAGATCGCCATAACTTTCGATCCAGAGCTCGGATTTGCACGTTCTTTATATCAACGGAAAGCTGGTAAAATTCTCTACACGATTCTGGGGTCAATCTTGCATTTTGGTTCAGTTTGGAGAGAGAAAATCAAGAAACGCCTCTGGCACAAAATAACAAGCAGAAGTAATGCTTCAACAAACAACTTTAATGCAGCAGACAGTTCGCCGCTTCTGTAAGAAAGCCCGCCGTTTTGCCAGGATCCACCACTTCTGCCATAATGAGATGAATTAAATGCAACCTGGAGGTGGTTGGGGTAGATTTGGCTTTCCCCTCTCTCTTCCCTCTCTCATTCTTTCTATATATTATAAAGTGGAGCTTCTTTTCAAGGGTCGAACATTTTTCTGTTTTGCCTCTCCCTTCTTCTCCTCAGGCAAATTTGTGGAGTTTGAACCTCTCATTTGAACTGTAATACTATTCTACCTCATGGCATTCTGTAGTGTATTGTATCAATCTTTGGAGCAAGTAATGCATGTCTGTGGATGATTCTCAGCCCTCTCTGTGTTCATTTTTGCATCCTCCTGGTCTTTCACTGCAGGTTTTGTCATCTGTGCATGATCTTATATCACATTCAAATGGTCTGTGTTCACTGGCAAAATAGGTGTTCTTCATTCCTCGGTGCATCACCTCTATTAGCTTAGATTTATTTTATGCATCTTCTTACCTTGTCTCCTTGGCAGATTAGATTAGGTTTTGAGAAAACCCTCTGCATATTTCGTGTGCATCTGAACAGAGGAATAGGAACCAGCCTTCTCTGGAGAATCCTTTCTCATTTTTTCAAGTCCCACACTTGGAGAAAGGATTCAATGTTATGCAATCACACTGGATGCCAAAGTGATCAACCTAGAAACCTGATCTGCATCCAGGGGTGCTGTGATTTTGCACTAACAGTTTTGGCACGCCCGGTGGGACCTAGAGGTCTCATTTTTATTGCAGCAAAGTTGATATGCATCTGCTGCAATTTTCTTGCTTGAAAAGAGCTATTATTCACATATCTGGCGACTCCAAGAGGAAGATCAACTGGTTTCAGCAGTGCAGGCCTGAGAGCTTATGAGAAGAATCACAAGGTCAAGAGTTGGAGAAGAAGAGGTGTTGTTTGAATACCTGTAATTATCTCCAAGAAGAAGGCAAAGAGGAAGAAGGATTCAAAGGTCTCCATCTCCACCAAACAGAACTCTCTCAACTCCTCCACCTGATCAGCCTTTCATTCAGTATTCAAGAGTTCTTCAACCAATCAGAATGGCGCAACCACTGAACCCCTATGTCAACTTCACAGGTAGTAGCCCACTTGCTCTCAATGCACAAAATCCAATCCCAGTTGCAGCATTGAAGAACATTCCATACTTCACTGGAGAAAATCAGACCACTCCTGGTGATCATGTCAAGGACATTGCTAACATTTGTGCAATCCATGAGATTAATGAGATGCAAGTAGCTGTCAAATTGTTGGCGTCTTCATTCAAGGGGAAAGCATTGCAATGGTTTAGGAGCCTTGGAGCTGGCTCTATCACAAACTGGAATCAGCTGTGTATTGCACTTCATGATCAATTTGGAGAGAAGGGAGACAACTTGTCTCTTTTGGAGCAGCTGACAACCATCAAGAGAGCTTCCAATGAGCAGCTAACTGACTTCAACTTCAGATTTCAAAGGTCTTGGGATAGAATTCCAGTAGCAGTCAGGCCAACAGCAGAAGGTGCTTTTCTATATTACCTTAAAGCTTTAAATTCTGATATTTCTATGTTGGTTCAATCTATGGGAGGCACAACTATCCCTGCTGCTTATAGTATTGCCATTAGAGCTGAAAATTGTCTGATTCAAGCTGGCAAGCTAGCTCCTAGGCCTCCAATGCCATTATATCCAAGTATAGAGAGCCCAAGTACTAGTCAGGCACCTGTCTTAGCTCCTTCTCCCACTCCTAGAAATCAGAATTCAAGTGAAGCTTCTACTTCATCTTCTAGTGCCTCAAATGAGCTTCAAGAGGTCATGAAGCAACTGCAAAATTTAGGTAATGAGCTGGTTACACTCAAGAGACAGCAAGCTCAAGGTTTTAGACCTTCGTATCAGCCTCAAGCTCAACCTAATAGGCAGCTATATCAGCCTCAAAGGCCACCCAATCTAGCTGCAAATCAGAATCAAGCAAGGCCTCCTGCCAATAGACCATTCCAGCCCTATAATCCAAATGCCATATCTGCCTCTAAGGCATTAGTACCAGCACAAAACAACATTGCCCAGGAGTATGATTGGTGTTTTCCATGTAATGAGCCTCATAATCAATCCATGTGCTTCAATGGTGCTTTGACTCAAGCTTTAATGGTAATAACTACTAGTGTGGAGGGTGAGAACAATCGAAAATGCCAACAACAAGAAACATTCTCGACAAAGAATCAGCCCCAAATGACACCACATTGGTAAATTGGCAAGCAGAGGATTTTTGTGGCATGAACCAGGCAGTTTCTCAAGGTGTTGCAGCAAACACAAGGTCAAAAAGGAGAAATTTGGGTGAAGAGCAGCCATTAGCCCCAGCCAATCCACAACCTTCCACGGCTCCACAAATGATTGGCAAGCAGAGTCCCGTTTCAAATGCACAAGGGCAGCCAAGAACAGCCCCTAGGCCAACTCAAATGCCAGCTGTTGCTGCCCACATACAAGGAGTAAATGTGCAAACCAAGGGACAGCAGAGAGATCCTTCATCACCATTCAGTATCATTGATCAGATGAAGAAGACAAACGTCAATATATCTATGTGGGAATCCCTATCCATCCCAGGCCAAAGAGATCTGCTGCAAGCTGCCATGAAGGACTGGCCAGCTTCGAATCAGCAGATGCAAGACAAAGTGCTTACAAATGCTGCCCAATCTGAAGGAAATCATGGAGGACAACAAGGTAAGATGTTGAAACCCCCTCCTTTCTATGTTTCATTAATCATTGGAAATCAGCTAGTGCATAATTGCATGATTGATTCTGGAGCAAGTAGCTCTGTCATGCCCAAACAAATAGCTGATCAGCTAGGGCTTCAGTATGAAACAACATCCAAAGGGGTAGTGCAGTTGGATGGGACAGCAATAGCAACAGTTGGAGTGATTAGAAATTTGAGTCTTACCTTGCACGCATGTCCAAATGTTGTTGTTTTACAAGATGTGTCAGTCATAGACCTTCCACCACTCTTTGCCCTATGTTTGTCAAGGGACTTCACTGCCAAGATTGGGGGATATTTGTCCGCTGATTGGTCTCACATGCTATTCAGGACAAGATATGGAACTAAGACCACAATCAGATCTGAACCTATTGCAAACTTCCATATTGAGCCCTACACTCCAAGTCAGATTAATGCCAATTGCTCGGCATTTGATCAAGAAGATCACCCAAGCACGGATGAAACTGACACTAAAGTTGGAAACATCCCGGATCTAACTCTTGATGAATGGGCAAGCAAGGTGCATGCTTTTGATCCTTATCAAGGAATAGAAGAATCTGAGCTAGGAGTCTATTGTATACATGAAGAAAGTCAACCTATTCCTAGCATCACCAAGCCAAACCACAAGGATGACAATGAGGTATGGCAATTGTTTTTGATGGATCAAGGAGTAGACAAGGTGCGGAGGTGGAGCCGTGCTTATTTCACCTCAAGGAGTAAAGTACTATTCAGGTTTTAGATTTCAATTTGCATGCTCCAATAACACTGCTGAATATGAAGCCTTGGTGCAAGGGATGCATTGGGCAATCAAGAAAAAAATAAAGAACTTGCAAGTTTTTGGGGACAGTGAATTGATTGTAAATCAGGTCAAGGGACAACATGCTACCAAAAATGATCTACTCAGGTGCTACAAGAACAGGGTGTGGGACCTCATGGAATATTTTGAGGGTTTCGGCATCAAAGCCATTCCTAGGAAAGAGAATCAAGCTGCTGACAAGCTTGCAGCAGTAGGGGCAGCCTTTGACATTGTAGAAAACATTCAACAAGACAAGGTATAGCCAAACATCCACGTGATTGTGAGGCCTTCAGTGCCGGATAACGATGTCAGTTGGCAAGTATTTGAGAATGACCAGCAAATCATCCATTTCTTGCAAGAAGAAGCTGAGTTCTCAGCTAAGAATCAAGAAAAGTTGGAACAACAATATGGTGACCAAGTGATACAGCTGAGAACTGACAAGCTGCCCAAGGGACTTATCACTTTGGAGTCCATTTTTAACCCCAATGATCAGTTTAGAAAGGAGAAAGCAAACATTCAGGTCAAGAGAGAAGATTCGGTATCCATCTTGGTAGAAGAGAACAAACCATTGCAAATTGGAAAGATGACAACTGAGTAAGAAAGGTGTGAGTTCATACAGCTATGTCAAGAATTCCCTGACGTGTTTGCTTGGAGCTATGAAGACTTGAAAGGTTTCAATCCCAACTTAGCTCAGCATACCATCGAATTGGATCCAAATACTAAGCTTGTCATCGGGCGAAACAGAGACCACCAATCCACACATGGAGCCTCTCCGAGGAAAGAATTGGACAAGCTGATTGAGTCAAGAATCATATTCCCAATCAAGCATTCTAGTTGGGTTGCCAACTTAGTTCCAGTCAAAAAGAAGAGTGGAGAGATCAGGCTGTGTGTTGACTTCAGAGATTTGAATAGAGCCTCTCTCAAGGACCATTATCCACTCCCTTCCATGGAGCAAATATTGCAGGTCGTAGCTGGTTCAGAAAGGTTTTCACTACTTGATGGTTACTCAGGCTTCAATCAGATTATGGTAAAGGAGGAAGACCAGTTCAAGACAGCCTTCACAACCAAATGGGGCACATATGCTTACAAGAAGATGCCATTTGGACTATCGAACGCCGGAGCAACATTCCAGCGAGCTATGGATATGGCATTCAAAGGCTTGATCAACAAGATAGTGCTGGTATACCTAGATGATATTACTGTCTTCTCAAAGAATGCAGCAGACCATTTCTTTCACCTCAGGCAAGTGTTTCAGAGGTGTAGAAAGTTCGAGTGTCCTTAAATCCTAAGAAGTGCATCTTTCTTGCACATGAAGGGAAGCTCCTTGGCCATATTGTCTCCAGGAAGGATTAGCAATTGATCCAGAGAGGGTTGAAGCCATAAGAGCTCTACCATTGCCAAGCCACAAGAAAGCCCTTCAGAGTTTCCTGGGAAGGATAAAATTTGTTCGGAGGTTTGTCCCAAATTTTACAGCCCTTGTCAAGCCCATCACCAAAATGTTAAGGAAAAGCATGGCTTTCAAGTGGACGGCAGAAGGCAAGGAGAGTTTTGAAGCAATCAAAGAAGCCATCTCCCAAGCACCCACTCTCATCAACCCAGACTTTTCCAAGGATTTCATCCTCTATGCATTTGGAGGTGATGACACTATTTCTGCCATTCTGGTACAATAGAACAAAGATAATGATGAACAGCCAATTGCCTTCTTCAGCCAGAGCCTAGATGACTACGAAGTGAGGTACTCTTTTATTGAAAAGCATGTGCTTGCAGTAATCAGAAGCTTGAAGAAATTCAAGCATTTAGTCTCAAACAACAAGGTCTAGTTGCTGGTTTCACATGCTGGGGTTAAGGACTTCCTCCTCAACAAGGATTTGAATGAGAAAAGGGCAGGTTGGATCACCCGTGTCATGGAGTATGACATTGAGATCAAGATCACCAAGCTGGTAAGAGGGAAAGGATTGTGTGAGCAGCTGGTTTTGGGGAAGCAAAAGGAAGTATGCAACGAAGAAGAGGCTGTTTTGACAGTTCAAGACAGCCATGAGCCGAGTGGCAGACAAGAAGAAGACAATGCTGCCCCGACTCCTTGCTGGACCCAAGGCATTATGCACTTCCTACAAACAGGCCTATGCCCTCCAGAAATGAGCAAAGCGAAGAGGAGATACTTCAGGTTGCAGGCTGTTCCATATACCATCATTGATGGAGTTTTGTTCAAGAAGGATGTGAATGGAGTGCTGCTGAGATGCATTAACACAGGTCAGATCCAAAGGGTATTAAAAGAGTTTCATGATGGACCAGCTGGTGGCCATTTTGCACCAAGAGTGACAGCTCTAAAAATCATGAAGGCTGGTTATTATTGGCCTAAAATCTTTAGTGATTGCTATGCATGGATCAAGAGATGTAAGAATTGTGCATTCTTCACAGGAAAAGAGAGACTCGCTGCCCTTCCATTACAACCAATCTCAGTTGACCAGCCATTCATGCAATGGGGTTTAGACTTCATTGGAGCCATCAATCCCAATTCAAGCCAAGGGCACAAATGGATTTTGACAGCCACGGACTACTTCACCAGATGGACAGAAGCAGTAGCACTCAAAGAGGCGAATGAGTCTAGCATCTTGGACTTTTACGAGGGGATAACTACCAGATTTGGCGTACCTACTACAATAATCTCTGATAACGCATTGGCATTCATTGGATCTAAGGTGACTGAGTGGGCTGTCAAGAACGGGATCTACCTAAGCACTTCATCAAACTATTACCCTCAAGGTAATGGCCAGGCCGAGTCTACAAACAAGAACTTGCTGAGGATCATTAGGAGGACTCTTGATGAGAATCAGAGGGCTTGGCATACCAAACTGAAATCAGCCTTATGGGCTGATAGGATCACTCCCAAAAGATCCACAGGTAATTCTCCATTTAAGCTTGTCTATGGAAGAGAGGCAATCTTGCCCATGTCACTTGAGTTGCCAACATTGGAACTCATGAAGCAGCTGGAGTTGCTTGAATTTGAGCCTATGGAGGTGAGATATGCAGAGCTGATGGAGCTGCAAGAGATCAGAAATCAGGCATCCCAAGCAATGGAAAAGGATCAAGCTTTGATCAAGAAGACCTTTGACAGAAAGGCCAAGGATAGATCTTTTCAAGTTGGAGATCTAGTGTTGAAATGGGATGCAGATCGGGCAAAACCAGGAAGGCATTTCAAATTTGATGCCATTTGGAGTGGCCCATACATGGTCACGAAGCGCAAGAGCAGCAATGCTTTCCAATTGGCCTCATTGGATGGTGAAGAACTGCAGATTCCAGTCAATGGAATCTATCTCAAGCGTTGCCTCTAGAGGGAAGTTCACTACCTTGTAAATATTAATTAGATTTTCATTCCTCCAAGTGCTTGTGCACATTGTCCTGTTGTAGTTAGGTTTCAGTTTTCCTAAGTGCTTCGGCACAGGTTTTGCTGCTCTCAGGTTGTTTTCTACAGTTCAGAGTGTTGTTGGAGAAGAAGTTGCAGTATCAGGCTCGGGATTAGATATCAGGCTCGTTTCAGGTTATTGCTTATGACTCCATGCCCAATAGATCGCTAAAAGGCCACTGATCTTCTACCTAGCAGGCAGGTGACCCCGCTGAGTCGTCAAAACTGTTGTCAAAATTTCACCCCCAGGTAAATTTCGATAACATGCATCAGAGTTTTGCAGTTCCAAGCAAGTAGATTGAAACAGGAAAAATCATGAAAATTGGCTAAGTCTTTCTAAAGGTTTCCTTTGGGACAGTTGGAACGAATATACGTGGAAGACGCGGATCGGCCGATTTGCCGCTAGGCAGTCCGGAAGCAACTGGGACATCTGGGACAAAAGGACGCGAACCGCCCGGATCGGCCGAAAAGGAGAACTTTCGCACTAACTGCTTTGGGACATCTGGGACAAAGGTACGCGAACCGGCCGGTTCGGCCGAAATGAGAACAAACAGTCCGGAAGCAAATGGGACATCTGGGCCGTGAGGACACGAATCGGCCGAATCAAGCGAACGGGAGGAATTTGTCCCAGGCAGCACTGGGACATCCGGGACAAATGGACGCGAAGGAGCCAAAGGAGCCGAAAGCCAATCAATGCATGCCACGTGTCATCGGCCAAATGAGGGACGAGGAAGCCCATTTCGGGCGGATCGGAGGTTTTTGTCCCAAAAGCACTGGGACATCTGGGACAAATGGACGCGGTGCGCAAAAGAGCTGAAAGGGCCGAGAACCAACCAGATCACGACACGTGTCGCAAGGGAGGCAGTCCAAAAGTCAAAGGGCGAGGTTTCGAGCACTGACCCGAACCAATGAAATAGCGCCACGTGTCCAAGTTTAAGGGGCCCACAAGGAAATTTCAAAAGGAAAGCCTGCGAAAGGTAGAGGAGAGAGAATTGCTCGTCCAATCAGCACGTGCCACGTGTCATCCAGGTGGCAGAGCGCGGGAAAGATTTCAAAACACGTTTTGGCCTGTTTTTGCCCTAAATCTTCAGATCGCCATAACTTTCGATCCAGAGCTCGGATTTGCACATTCTTTATATCAACGGAAAGCTGGTAAAATTCTCTACACGATTCTGGGGTCAATCTTGCATTTTGGTTCAGTTTGGAGAGAGAAAATCAAGAAATGCCTCTGGCGCAAAATAACAAGCAGAAGTAATGCTTCAACAAACAACTTTAATGCAGCAGACAGTTCGCCGCTTCTGTAAGAAAGCCCGCCGTTTTGCCAGGATCCGCCGCTTCTGCCATAATGAGATGAATTAAATGCAACCTGGAGGTGGTTGGGGTAGATTTGGCTTTCCCTCTCTCTTCCCTCTCTCATTCTTTCTATATATTGTAAAGAGGAGCTTCTTTTCAAGGGTCGAACATTTTTCTGTTTTGCCTCTCCCTTCTTCTCCTCAGGTGAATTTGTGGAGTTCGAACCTCTCATTTGAACTGTAATACTATTCTGCCTCATGGCATTCTATAGTGTATTGTATCAATCTTTGGAGCAAGTAATGCATGTCTGTGGATGATTCTCAGCCCTCTCTGTGTTCATTTTTGCATCCTCCTGGTCTTTCACTGCAGGTTTTGTCATCTGTGCATGATCTTATATCACATTCAAATGGTCTGTGTTCACTGGAAAAATAGGTGTTCTTCATTCCTCGGTGCATCACCTCTATTAGCTTAGATTTATTTTATGCATCTTCTTACCTTGTCTCCTTGGCAGATTAGATTAGGTTTTGAGAAAACCCTCTGCATATTTCGTGTGCATCTGAACAGAGGAATAGGAACCAGCCTTCTCTGGAGAATCCTTTCTCATTTTTTCAAGTCCCACACTTGGAGAAAGGATTCAATGTTATGCAATCACACTGGATGCCAAAGTGATCAACCTAGAAACCTGATCTGCATCCAGGGGTGCTGTGATTTTGCACTAACATGAAGTTCATCTAAAATTGCGAGAATGGAAATACATGGGTATTGAAAGATGTGAGGCATGTGTCAATCCTCAGGAGGAATCTTATTTCTGCAGGGAAACTAGGTGAATCTAGTTGCATGGTTACTTTTACAGAGACTCTTGGAAAGTCACCAAGGGTGCTTTTAGTGTAGAAGAGGTAAGAAGGTAGGAACATTATATTTATCTACCTATATTACTGATTCCTTTTCTGCATTATCTACTTTAGATTAAGATGCATGCATGTGGCATAATCGATTGGGTCATATGAGTCAAAAAGGAATGCAGATCTTAAAGGCTAAGGGTAAGTTATCGATTTGAAAGATTTAGATCTTGATTTCGTGAGCATTGTATCTTTGGAAAGAAAAAGAGAGTGAGATTTCTCACAATTGGGGCAACTAAGAAGGAGTAGAAATTGGAGCTTGTACACTCATATGTGTGGGGACCAACTCAGGTAGCTTCTCATGGTGGATCCAGTATTATGTTACTTTCATTGATGATGCTACAAGAAAGGTATGGGTTTATTGTATTAAATGCAAATCTAATATTTTTAAAACTTTTAAAAGATGGAAAGTCCTTGTTGAGAATGAATCAAATTCTAAGTTATAGTGCCTTAGATCTGAAAATGGTGGTGAATATTGTAGCAAGACTTTCAATGATTATTGTTCGAGTGAATGAGATACGTAGAGAAATAATGGTGCCAAGAACACCACAGAGAATATTGTTGTAGAGAGAATGAACAGGAAAATCATGGAACGTCTTTAGAAGTATGAGGATACATTATGGATTGCCCTTGCAATTTTAGGCGTAAGACGATTGATCTGATAGTTTATTTGATTAACTATGGCCCTTCAAGTTCACTAGATGGAGGAATACCAAAGGAAGCATGGACCAGAAAAGAGGTAGATCTTTCTTTTCTTAAATTTTTGGTTCATAAGATTTTGTGCATGTTGATAGAGAAAATAGAAAAAACTTGGATGTAAAATCCAAGAGGTGCACTTTCATTGGTTATGGATATGGTGATTTCAGTTTTGTTTTGGGATTTAGAGAATTCTAAAATTGTTAGGAATCATGATGTTAAATGGCATGAAAAGAGAATGTACACGGATCAAATTTTGGTACCCAAGGATGAGAAAATTAAGAATTTTATTGATGAAAATGAAATCTCAGGTTTTAAAGAAACACCTACAGAAATACACAAAAGAACCATGGTTAGTTAGGTCTTGTCTGATATCGATCAGATGAACCGCTAATGGTTACAGAGGATCGAAGCGGTGTCGATTTTCCGAACCAACATCGGTTAGAGGTGACCAGCATTGGTCACTGTCAGAAGTTGATACTAATGTCTAGGAGGTCCAGATTGAGCCTCCGGTACCCCAAACTCCTATGAGAAGGTCACAAAGGGTAAGTAAACTTCTAGAAAGATTTTCACCTTCTCTATTTTATCTATTATTGACTGATAGTGGTGAACCAGAAATCTTTGAAGAAGCAATGCAGGATAAAACTCATGTTCAGTGGGAGCATGGCATGGATGAGGAGATGAACTCTTTAGAACAGAACCAGACTTGGGATTTGGTTAAATTGCCAACAGGAAAGAGAACATTGCGCAAGCAAGTGGATTTACTGAGAATTAAGGAAGAAGAGGGTGGACAAAAAGGTACAAGGCAAGGCTTGTAGGAAAGGGATTTACACAAAAGGCGGTATTGACTTTGGTGAAATATTTTATCCTATGGTTAAGATGAATTCTATTCATCTTGTATTGAGTTTAGTTGTAGTAGAAGATTTGAATTTAGAGCAACTAGATGTGAAGATGGATTTCCTTCATGGTGATTTGGATGAAGAGATTTATATGCAGCAGCCGCTTGGGTATGAAGTCAAGGGTAAGGAGAAATTAGTGTGCAGGTTGAGAAAAAGCTTATATGGGCTCAAGCAAGCTCCAAGGCAATGGTACATGAGGTTTGATAGTTTTATGCATGAGCATGGTTACTTGAGATGTGAATCTGACCATTGTGTTTATTTCAAGAAGCTTGAAAATGGGAGCTATATTATTTTGTTATTGTATGTGGATGATATGCTTATTGCAAGATCTAGTATATAGGACATTGGTGAGCTTAAGAGAAAGCTAGCTCACACGTTTGTAATGAAGGATTTGGGAGCTGTAAAAATAATCCTTGGCATGTAAATACATAGAGATAGGAAAAACAAGAAATTGTATTTGTCTCAGGAAGATTATATCTACAAGGTGTTAGAAAGGTTCAACATGTAGAATGCAAAACCTGTTAGCACACCTATGGTTGGACACTTCAAATTGAGTAAAGATCAGTGTCCTTCATCACAAGAGGAGGTCAAATACATGACATGAGTGCCATATACTTCAGCAGTTAGAAGTCTCATGTATGTTATGGTTTGTACAAGACCAGACATTACACAGGTAGTGGGAGTTATGAGTAGATATATGGCTAATCCAAGTAAAGAGCATTGGAAAGTAGTCCAATGGATACTCAGGTATTTGAAAGGGACATCTAGCATGTAGTTATGCTATGGAGGTTCAAATATTTCATTACATGGCTATGTTGATTCGGATATGGTTGGAGATCTGGATGGTAGGAGGAGCACTACTAGATATATTTTCATAGTAGGTGGAACGAAAGTTAGCTGGATTTTGAGATTGCAAAGGTTGTGGCTTTGTCTACTACAGAGGTAGAGTATGTTTCAGCTACATAGGATAGTAAGGAGATGATATGGATGAGTAGGTTCATGGAAGATTTGGGAAAGGAGAGAAGTAATTGTAAATTGTTCAGTGACAATGACAAGTGCAATTCATTTGGCAAAGAACTCAACATTTCATTCAAGAACGAAACACATTCATTTGAGATATCACTTCATACGGTAGGTATTGGAGGATGGACAGTTGAATCTAGAAAATATTCATATGAGCAAGAGCACTGTGGATATGCTAATGAAGCCATTAGCAAAGGAGAAGTTGGAGCTACACTCCACTTTTGTTGGTCTTTAAGTTTGAAACTTGAAGAGGAAGAAACAAATCTAAGGAAGGATCCAAGAATGATGTTGTACATGTATGGTGCAGTAATTAAACTCCAAGTGGGAGATTGTTGAGTTGTGAAGCTTAATTAATTCATTTTAGCATGTAATTGGAACTTGCTAGAAAATACAGTAACCAGCGTTGGTCGGGGCTAACCGGCGTCGGTCGGTCCATGTCGGGAAAAGTAACCCACACTCGGTTAGGGATAATCGGCGTCAGTTAGGGTTAACGACGTGGTTACCTATGGGAGAAAGTTTTAATTAACTCTAGGGAATTAAATCTATTTTTAGCATTAAAGTAGATTTAATGGATGTAATTACATGGCTAAGTGCCCTAAGTTTATAAATGACTATATAAGCATAAAAGCCGGGTTTAGAAGTAATGGATGTATCATAATTACAAGATAATTATGTGAGAGAGATTTCTTGGTGAAGAATCAAAAGAAGCTTGAAGGAAGAAAGTATCAAGATCTCGAGAATTGTAGAAGATTGCAAATCTTCATTGTATATCTTGTCAAAGCTTTGGATAATAGATTGGATTGTTTCTTGGTGGACATAGTCCACACTTTGGGTGAACCACGTTAAATCTGGTGTTAATTTATGTCTTTTGTTTTGTATAATTATTCGGTAGAATATCTACTTTTATTTACATGTATGCTTAGATCTGATATATTGTCAGAAACTGGTGTGTTAACCCAAACAATGACTGCAATTCGACCCTCCGTATGATATACTCAGACCCGAACCTCTAGTGAGTGTCAAAATACATTGTTGAATTCCACGAGATGAGTCTCGAATTCCTTATTATAAATGCCCATGGTTGATCCCGAATGATGGTGTTGACTTGAATAATCATCCCTTTATGTCCCATTGTGCAAAAACTACCCTTTGAGTTTAACTTACTATTAATAATAAGTGTCCAGATGAAAGTCTTACTATTTTTAGTGAGAGGTGATTTTTTCCTCTTCTTGACCATATTTATGTGGTGAAATTCTTTATTCAATCATGTGCACATTACCTTCTCGGCCACTTCTTGGGTTGACTTACTATTTTTTTGTAAGCACCCATATAGGGAGCTTACTATTTTTAGTAAGTGGTCATTTTCACTAGTTTCGAATCTAAACACTCATTCTTACTTCCTAGTGACCTTCGGTACACACTTGACTTTCAAAACAACCGCTTTTGATGATGACTTTCCAAACATAGCAAGTTTGTAGAGGATTTTTTTATTTTTAGAAAGTGGATTTCCAATGCTCAGTTTGTAATGCAACATATTTTTTTAGACTCATCTCATCATCGTGATCACATCCTCCAAATTTCACATAATTTTTCCCACTAGAATGCCTAGAATTTTTTTATAATTTTCACTGACAATGGCTTCAAGCACGGAGCTGCCATGGCGGCCATTAATGGAGCTCGAAATTTATAGGTCTAGTTTTTATCTCTGTTCATGATGAAAACAAATCCATTGTGATAGGTTTTTCATTTGGAGTATGTGTGCAAGTTTTTAGCTTGTTTCCATTTCCGGATTGATGGGAAATCCGACAAATGTGAGTCGGTGCACGAAATGGGGATTTTATTGGAACAAATGTTTTAGGGCACCATTTGACCTCATGTTTTTGCATCTTGATTATCTTGAAAATTTTGGAAGTATGCAAAATATGGAACCTCAATCTAACTTGTATCTTGCAAGATATGAATATTTTTGATTGGGTGACTTCATGGTTATCTGGCAAAAATCTTCATTTTCTCCTCGTTCTTCGTTTCTTCAACACTTTTGATCAATCCTTCCCCTAAGACCTATGTATTTTCATGGATTTGATGTTTTTGTGGCCATTTTGGAGCTGTTTTGTAGCAACAATGGTGTATCGATGTCTAGATAGTCATGAACAAAGCCATGGCAAGGTATGAAGTTGTGAAGAAGAAATGGGAGGAAATAATGGCTAAGTGCCAAATTTAAATTATTCAAAAAATGCACAGCAAGGGATGGGCACATTTTATTTTCCCTGACATCCCTCACCTCAAAGGGACATGAGGGACATCAATTTCCATGGTGATCAAGAAGGTGACATGTGGCATTGATCCGACAACAGGAGTGAGTGCTCCAAAATCAGCTTTAAAGCATTGAGGGGCTGAAGCGGGTCACATGGGTGACCAAAAATATCTCCTAGAGGGTTGGGTGCATTTTTCAAGGTTTTATGTCCCTGACCTATGAGGGACATAAAATTCCATGGTGGTCCTGGAGCTAACACGTGGCGGAGATCCGACAACAGGGAATTTGAGCTCCAAATTGCACCCGAGGGTTGAACTGGCAATCCTGATGGTCATATGGGGTTCTAGAGGTCACATGGGGGATGGGAAAATTTTTCCAAGGTTTATGTACCTAACCCTTAGGGACATTGGGGACATAAAATCCTGCCAGATCCTAGAGCTGACACATGTCCTCCAAAAATTTGGCTAAGTCTTGAACTTTCTCCAAGAGGACAACTTACGATGATGATAACTTGAGCTCCCAATGGACTTTTTCAAAAAAATGTTATATGATCCTGACTTGAAATGGCATTTTGAATCTAATGGTGGGGGTATCATGTATTGATTATTCCATTTTATCCACGAAAATTTTGATTTTTATTTTGTACTCCACCTGTCTGCAAACAAACTACCTATAGACCCAATGCACCAAATTCTTGTGAAAATTTTGATTTCACCATCTTATAGGACTTGGATATATGTTTCTAGTGATTATTTTTTCTCCTAACTCCATCTAGAGCTCTCAAAATCACCTTCCAAAGCTCAAGCAACTATTTTGGCTCGTGCACCGACTAGGCTTGTGAACCCTAATCTTGGCAAAACCGCCCTGACTTCTCCAAGCCCTTCCAAAATATTCTGAATCATTTCCATAATGTCCCAAGAGCTTTGAATAACCTCCACATCTTCTTAGGCTCTTTTTTATCTTCTCTCCATGGGTTTATCCAACCCTAGGAAGGTCAAGTGAGAGCCCTTCCCACAACTGCTCAAACAGTAGCTTGCAATTTTTACGAACTCCTAAAATCACCTAGGAAAAATGAATGGAATTTCCTAAATCACCTAGGGGAATGAGATAAATTTAATCAAGAGGTCACTTTGACTGACTGGAAAGACCCGAGGTGTCTTGGAATGATATGACTTGAAAAAATTAACACAGGGGTATAGTTAACATGCTCATAAATTGTTATTTTCCTTGTTGCACATTTACATGACAACAACCACCGAGGTTAGTTGGAGATATAACCTCTTTATTTTTATATAATTCTTAAAGTAATCCATATCATTTTTGGCAAGAAAATAAGGATATATTAAAATTTGGAAGTACATACCCTTGAAATCAGACACATAAGTGGATATGCTTTCTTTATATTTGTCCACCAATTGTAGGTAGTAAATCATGGGAAGTATATTTCCTTAAGAACTTTTTTGGTGCTAGAATATCATGCCTCATTAGGATTCATGCGTTATTTTATTCTTTAGTCTAATCTCCCTTTGATCCCACCATATGGATTGATGCCTTAGTGTGGAAATAAAATATCTTAACTGCACCTCCCCTACATATAGGTTAATTGGTATTTCTACCTATTCAGGGAGTAGAAATTTGTGAACATAAAATTCACATAACAAATTTTTCCCAACTGTATCAGATGTTACATATGCTCCCATGAATTTTTGTCATTCTCAAATTTTGGGGATTCGATGGAGAAGATCCTAGAGGATTTCCATTTGAAAAATTGTTCTTTCAAAAATAAAGCATAAAAATTGGAGGGTGCTCTACAAACAAGGGCTTGTTCATACAAGTGGTAGAGAACAATCATATTATCCTGGAGTATTTTATTTTCTTCTCTTAATATCTTGTTCTCATCTTCTAGTTTCTTGACATCATAACATCGTGCATCCATATGACCACACCTCTTAATATAATCATTTGTGGAGATACACAATTTGTTTGAATCATTTGGTCAGTGGTTGTTACAAAATCTATTTCATTTTTCTCTCTTTTTAAAAGTGCAAGTACCTCGACAGTTCTTCAGTTCTAGACTGTATTGATTGAATTATATATTCTTTTCCCTCTACAGTTTTTTGAAGTTGGATTATTCCATCTTTATTCTCCATTATTTTTTGGAGCTGCTGAAATCTCTATCTTTATCTATCTCCAATTGAGAAATACTTCCATATTTTTCTTGGAGGGTGAGTTACAAAAGGTTAATAATTTATTGAGCTTGATGTGATGTATCTCATACTCCACTTTTAAAATGGCTAAAACTTGGGGGATAAAGGTTTCAGCATCAATACATGAGCTAGGATCACCTTCAAGCATAGGTGCCTTTCCTTTTTTAAGCAAGAGGGAATCTTTAGTAATGGTTGATGTGTTAAAAATGTCTTCTTCAGAAATAGGGCCTGCAGGGGATTTAAAATCATATGGAGAAGTATGAGGTGTTTAATTTATGGTTCTCATTATGGCTATTGCCTCTTGTTCCTCCTGTGAGGGGATATTTTTAGCTTGGGGTCCTTTTATAGTTGGAGTGGGTTCATATGACCTAAGCCTTTTCTTTGCCCTGGTTTGGATGGAGGGCCTTGTTTCTCGAACTATAGTAGGTTCAATGGCATATTTATTTTGAAATAAGGTGAATTATCCCTTGGAAATTTAGATATGGGGAACCCCAACGAAATTTTTCATTGAAAGAGGAAAAAAAGTCAAAAAGGAACTGTGGGAGATTAATTGTATTTTGGTCTTTGGATTTTCCATGGCATAGGTGGATGTGAATTCTAAAGACCCGGCCAAGGATAACCTCATATTGGCCTTCACAAGTAAAATATTTAATTACCCATTTTTCCACATCTTCCCACGACTCAAGGAAAGTGTTTCTCTTGAATCCCTTTTCCTTCCCTTTGTTATCAAAAACTAACTCTAGCTTTTTTTCTTGCCCACAACAAAATTTTTAATGATTTTAAAGTAAGGAGTCATAAAATTTATGAATTTCCCTTCCTCCATGTTCGGAATTATGTCTATGTTGTTGTCATTGATGTATAGTCACATTGAGGTCAAGTCATATTGATGTCGAAGGGTGTGAGGGTGACTTAGGTGTTTTTATGAGGTGTCATCCATCAAATAAGGTGATTGTTGATTGGTAGTGAAGTCCCGAGATGTCATGATATTGATTGTAGCATGGTGTTTAGGCATGTATGAATGGTTCTTGAGGCATGGTCAACCAATTTGGTGACATGTATGGGATTTAGGAGTTTCTTGAAGGTTGGTATGGTGTCAAAGGTGTATAATGTTTACAAGGTGATATCGATCAAGTTTCATAAAATTAATAATTAAAGAGGCCATTATAGGCCTAGTCCTAGACCTAGTACTAGTAAATGAGATGGTGGCTTGAAGTATGAATTAGAGAAGGTTAAGGCATGCATGCGAAGTGTTTTTGAGGTTGCATATGATATGTGACAGATGTACAAGGTTAGTTTATGTGCAAGAGTATGAATGATCTAAAGAAGAGTGTGAGAGTGTTATGATGGGCCAATAATAGAGAAAATAAGAGAACGAAGAGGTTAGGAGAGAAAATAATAATGATAACAAGGTCATTACACATAATCAACACTATATGGTGCATGTTTGAGAAAATAAGAAGCATGTGTGTTTCGAGGGATTTTCAATGCATGGCGCTAAACTAGTGATCACAATCGAGTTGTTGAGAAATAATTTTCAGAAGTGATCTTCATCTTCAGGTGGTTGAGTTAGTTCTTGGTCATATTAGGGCGGTGTAGCCTCCTTGTAGAGTTTTTGCCTCACTAAATCATTGGTTGGTGTAACTTTTAGGGTTGTTTCCCTACTAAACTAGGGATTTGTGCTCCTTATGGGGTTGGTTCCTCACTAAATAAATATCTTATGACGTTTAATATTCATAGGAGTCCTTTGTTTTGATTAATTTAAGTAGATTTTAAGTGGATTTTCTTCCCCTTGAGGGTTTCCCACATATATCTTAATTCCTTGTGTTGAGTTGCATTGTGTATGTTTGAATGTGCAATGCTTAACTTATTTAATGCCTAATGGAATGAATCATCTATGATAATGAATTATCAATGTAATGGAATGAATGTTTTAAAGGAGTGATTCACCCCCTCTTAGTACATTTTGCTTCTAAAAATTGGAATCTAAACTAAATTCCTTTCAAACAAGTTTAACCACTTAAAGGAGATCATTGAAGAACAAGTATGAAATATGGTCAAGTTCAAGATGAATTAACTCCTCCGGTGAGAATGAGAGAAGGCTTGAAAACCTTGGGGTTTGATATATGGTAGTCAATCTATGATGTTTACACTCCTATCTCTAACTTTCCAGTTGATAAAACTAATGAGAAGACTAATGACAATGACAAAGTTGATCTTGAAGTAGGTCCTTCATAGATTTCCCTAAAGAAGAAGATGAAGATGCTAAATGAGAATAAATTGAAATTTTCCTTTATATGTTTGAACCTATACATGTAGAGGAAAGTGTCATGATGCCCTAATCATGAAGAAAATATATGGAGAGATCAAAGAGAACCCTTTTGTAGAGATCATTAGTCATGAGGTGAAACTCAATATGATTGGCTATGAAATAAGGATAAATGAAGATGATGTCTTAAATAGTGTTGACACTATAAGAGTGAGGATATATCCAATACCGAGACAAAGTTTTACCTACAACAAGTCAAGAAAGACATGGAATTCTTAAAAAGCAATCAATATGTTGATCCAATAATCTATCCAAGAAGATATGAATTTTTGTTTTATGAATATTCCTTTTTTTTCAACAAATGTGAACACATGATTGTGGAAAAGTTGAAGAAGGATCAATTTTTCCTAAAATAACCGAGGGGAGAAAATATTATGTCTTTAGAGAAGGTTGATCTACAAAATCAATGAAGTTATGTTGTCTTCTCGATCTAGTTGTTTGAAGATCTATAAGGTATGTTTTCTTACTGAGGATATTTAGACATCATGATGGTTTGTTATTGTGTATGGACCGTCATGAAGAATTGGGTATGATTGGCTTGAAAATGTTGTTAGTTTCTAAGTAGATTTGTTTCTATAACTTCGTAGTCATGTTAATGTTTTTCTAGCCATGTAAAGGACTGAAAGTACAATCAATAAGGTTGAGAAGCGAGGTTAGTATCTGGGATTGAAGATTACAAGATTTACAACTTCTAATGTTGTAGGTTATTCACCGTCATAAATGAGGTGTTAATGTTGAATACCCTTGAAGATACATCTCTAAGTATTGAATATCTAATGAGAAATATGTGGTATGATCATTCATGATGTCTTTGTGAGTACTCTAGGAAGACTACAAGAGTAATGGTGCATAAAGAATCTTGTTGGACCCTACGAGTGGTGTTTTAAGTCATATTAAGGACTATTATAGAATTACAAGGTATGTTGCTAAGTAATTTTTATAGATTAATTTATACTTTGCATTATAAGGACTCTGAAGAAGTGTATAAAGTCATGCGAAGTTGGATCGATTGAATGTGAAATGATAAAATTATGATAGCTTGAAGATTTTGATGGTTTCTTGTGTAATGGAGACTATAATGGTTTATACAAGGGAGATTTGTATTGAAGTCATAACGGAATTCCATTATCCATGAGATACTTGATAGGTGTATGAAGTGATATCATGAAAACTTGAAATCTACATTAGTATTACATGGAGGATTGAGTGTATGATCTAGGTAGGAGTAATTTGAAACTATTGAGGTATATTATTATTTTTTCCATGTGTGCTTCTAGGGTAATGTCGAAGAAATATGATTTTGAATATTAAGGTATGTGTTCTCTTTACATGACTTGAATAATATTTCTCTAATTTTGGAGCTTAAGTCCTGGGAAGAATGTCATTACGAATAAAAATGAAACAAGTTTAAGAGGACTCTATGATTAAGGGGAGTTGTGCAAAGAAAATTGAAGGTTTTTAAACAAAAATACACATTGTTGAACAAGGTATATTGTGTCTAGGTCAGATATGTCATAGTCATGTGGTATAAGGTTAGAGGAAGTGTTGACCTCATGAAATTATGTGGGTGTGTGTATGGTAGTAAGAACATCAAAATGTCTAAGTTGTTTGAAGATTTTTGAAATGGTAATGAATATATTAGTAGAAAGGTCTGAATTTGCATTTGGAGAAATATGGATCTATATAAGTGTGAAGTCTTTTTAAGAACTATAAGTGGTGTCTCAAGTTGTGAAATAAAATTCTTGATGATCTATTCTCATGTGAAATATAATGTTGCAAAGTCTTGAGCTCCTAAGATTGAAAAAGAAGGTATATAGTATTGTATAATTGCATGATTTTTGCAGGATTATAGGGTACATATGAGTCTAGAAGGTGATAGATGGAAGAAACCCGGAAGGAATGTGAATAAGTTTCAAAATCGACAAAATTTTTATAAAATGTTTCTAAGGTGTGGAAGCGACCCATGAAGACAAAGAATCGGTAAAAACAATATAACCGATACAATGAAGCATGCTCCTTGAATACATTTGAAGGAATTAAAAGTATAAATGTGTTAAGGTATGTAATCTTTGTCTAATGTAGTCATTCGAAGATTTACTAGTCCTATGTGACTCAAAGGATCCTAAATCTATTGAGTTCATAGTTATATATGGTGACATGTTAAAGCTTGCCTTAAATAATATTGATGTGACAAGTGAAATTAGGTATCATGTTTCCTCAAGAAAATTAGGGGGTGAGATAGCAGTAGCGATGTTTGATGATGTGTTCGTGGTACTTGAAATATTCTCAAAGTTGCATTGGATTTGCAAGCATGATTTTAAGGTGTTGATAGTTGAGTTTGTGCATCGACCTAAGTCAAGACAAAGATATGTTTTAGTAAATATTCTTAGTGTTGTTCCAAATAATGTTGTCATATGTTATGGATTCTTGATCAAGATAATTACGGTTGAAGTTGTTCAAGAAGATATGAATTAACCAAGGAGATTTTGGTTATTCTTAGACAAGGCAAGTCATTTTTGAGATTGAATCCTAAAAGGTATGTTTTTATTATTTGATGTTCATATCCTTACCGATTGTATTTGATGAGTTGTTTCAAGATGATTGCTTGAGGAAAGATATGTTTAGGATGCATCATTCAAGGAAGATTTGTCTAATTCTTGAAGTTATATCACAAAGGAAGACAGTCTCATGCATGGTTGAAGTTCTCGGAAGGAATAACTTAATTTGAGTTTTTGCTAGGTATGATTACTAAGAGGTCGGTGAAGTGTGTATCAATATAGTTCCTTAAGATAATGAATTCAAGAGGTATCTGTCAAAGATGGTAAGAGTATGATTGGTTTATGAAGGAGCCTTAATGTTCATGTTGTTGACATTATATGTTTTTGACAGAAGTCTAAGATAGTGTTCAAGGTTTCAAGGTCTCTTAATTTCATTTGAAGAAGATATACATGTTTATGTAATATTCCTTGTGTCTTGAGTGAATGTACAAAGCCTTAAAGATTCTGTGGTAAATGTGTCATGTTCCTATAAAGATCTACATTTCTATAAAGTGGTAAGTGATCTATTTCTAGAAAAATGAAGGTTGTAAGTGAAATAAAGTAGGAATTTAGGGTTGCAGTAAATAGAAAATTTGATAAGGTTGTTAATATTTTGGTGAAATTGTGTGACCTTATCTAAAGTCCATGATAATCCTTAGGGGTAGACTGTTATGTTTTGAATAAAGAATACAAACTTGAGTTTGTTGAGATGTAAATAATTCTTTTTTTCATAGGAAGATACATCATCTCAAAGTGGGATCTATATGAGGATGTTGAATATTTTGTATAGGTTCATGGATCATCTACTACCGAGTTGAAGTCAAGAGTGAGCACAAACCAAGGGGGAGTCTTGAAAGTAAGTAGATGTGCATTATTTTCAATGTTTTTATGTATAGTTGTAATAGATTCCTTTTTCATAGATGTCAAAGGGAGAGTATAATAAAAAACAATAAAATTGAGTCTCGTAGGTGCTTGCATATGTGGTTATCATTAATGTTTCGAAGGTAGTTGTCATGAATGAGAAAGGGGGAAATCATTGGGCATTATGACTATGTTGTTATCATTGACGTTAAGTCACATTAATGTCAAAGGGTGTCAAGTTCGATAGGATTATGTATGATGTGCCATCCATTAGATAATGTGAAGAGTGACTGGGAATGAAGTGATGAGGTTTCATGATGTTGATTGTAGTACGGTGTCTAGGCATGTATGCATGGTTCTTGAGGCACGATCAAGTAATTTGGTGACATGTATGGGATTCAGGAGTTTCTTTAAGGTTGGTATGGTGTCTAGCATGTCCAAGAAGGTTTTTAAAATGTGTATAAGTGTCATGAGGAGATATTAGGTCAAGTTTCAATAAAGCCATATGTTGAAGAGGCCATTATAGGCCTAGTACTAGACCAAGTGCTAGTAGATGAGATGGTGGCTTCAAGTATGAACTAGACCAGTTAGGGAAAACATTAGAAGCATGTTTTGAGGTTACATATGATATGCGATAGGTGTACAAGGTTAGTTTACATGTGTATAATTTAGGTAGAATGTCCTTTGAAGAAAGTACATTGAGATAAGGCAAGATAAACACGAGAAGGTCATGGTGTCTAGAGAGTATCAGGTGTGTGTAGGTATGAATGAGTATTGGACATCACCGAGGAGGATTTTATAGTTTTATGGTCCAAATTTAAGGTCAATAGGATGAAGAAAAAGTAAGGAAAGTTATTTTGAATATATCGAGGTCTCCGCAATGCTCATTTCCAATTCAAAGGTCAACATTGGATGCTTGCTTGAGAAAGTGTGATTTAAATGGGAGGATGAGCCTTTGGGGGATGTTGGTACATGTAAACAAGAAGGTATATCAATAATATTGAAGTATTTTGGTCATCAAAATTTTATGAACCATTGTTAACACCAAAATTTCTCTGTTATGACTTCAAAACCCTAAGTTGAAAGCGACTTGAGAGAAAATGATTGTCAAGAATTTTTTTATTAATTTTGGTAATGTGATGATTTTATAATGTAGAGTACTCCTCCATATTTATTTTGATTTATTTTAGAGTTCTTAATTGTGTGTGGGCCCTAATTACAAGTTCTAGTTTCGGAGATTTTCGAGTTTTGAAAAATATTTCCTTTGAACCTAAGGAATAATTTATCATTTATGTAAGAACAAGATTCATAATACATGTCTATTATAGTTTTAGATCATGATTGAGGTCCCAGGATGAAAATTTTTCCCTATCTTTGAAGACTGATTTTTGGGGATTAAATGACAGTTTTAGGGTAGTCTTCTTGCAGAGTTATTTTGAGGCATTTAATGTATGATTTATGGATGTATGAGAACATGTTAATGTATATAACATTAATATATTTCTATTGATATATAATAATTTCATGGTTGAGGTCATTTGATGTGGTATTGAGCCTCATCTTTGAGGTCTAGGGTTTGGTGCACAAGAACAAACATGTTCTTGAGATGGTTTCATGGCTTGAGGTGATGATGCAAAGCTTCTCGGGTATGGTGGATACATGATGATTTATTTTATAATTTTATTGAAGTGATTCAAGGCTTTGGTAATGCTCATGTTGTAACAAAGCGGTTTTGTTTTGACGAGATTGAGTTTTGGTGCAATTAGGCATATTGAGACCTAACTGTTGACCAAATTCCCTTTTTCTTGTTTTAGATTAGTGAACTAGTACTAAATAAAATAAGTAACTCTAAATATGCAAGGGTTTAAGGTACCTCGAGATGGGATGATGATGAATATGGTAAAAAAGAATAGATCCTTCTCCGTAGCGAGCTAGATGACATGTAAATCAAGTGAACTCAACATAAAATGGATTAGTAGATTGATGGGTGGGTTACCTGAAAAATTCAATCCCGAGAAGTAAAAATTCCTAAGATGGATATCAACCCACATTTTTCTAAAGATAAAATAAAATATTGATAAATAGGATGTAGCGAGAATCAAAATGTAACAAAAATAGAAATGTAACAAAATATGAAGAAATGCAAATATGATCTAACAAAATTAAACCAAACCTATATAGGTCGATGATGATGGAGGATGCAAAAATCCATTCGATGGTGACTAAAGCATATCAACTAAAACAAAAATGGAAAATTTATATCTTAAGGCTTTGGAGGTAGATCTGGAACCGATGATGCACAAATATGGCGGACATGAACCCGCAAAAGATATGGAACAAGATCTAATAGAAAGGATGCAATAAAATTATGAAATCGATGATAAACAAAACAAATACAAATCCAGTCAACGGTGACCTGGGATGAGTTGATGGAAATTAGGGATTGGTAGAGAAGATATGAATTGAAATAAATGGCAAGATGACGGGATCTAAAGAATAAGTGGTTGTGGAATCCGAGAGATGATGAATGTGGATCTGAATGACATAAATACCAACAAAATGGAAGATGGGTCAACGGTGACCAAAAATATTCAAAGGTGATTGGATCTGATATAGGTTTGGATGAAAATGGGTGGATGAGAATAAATACCTCTAGATAAAAACAAAGGATTGGGAGGGAAGAGATGGGGCCCTTGATGATATCTCAATCTGCACAAGATCTTGGTGAATAAAATGGTGACAAAATTGCAACAATGGACCTAAGCATGCAAGGGTGAAAAATATCTCCAAATATCCAAGGTTGAAGTACAAGATCTCCAAGATGATGATGGCATCTACAAGAGAAAATTCAAAATGAAGGAAAGATCACAAGAAAGCCCGAAATATCTAGAATTGCATCCTAAGAAAGGGAAGGGTAGGGGTGGATTTATAGGTTTGATGATGACCTAGATGGATCGCTGCCCATTGCAAGGATCCATCCATTTTGGTGATGGAATGGTGATGAGCTTGAGAAAAGAGCCCATAAGAGGTAGGATTAGGGTTTTGAAGGGTTAAGACAAATTAGGGTTGCTTAGGATGAGTAAATGGGTAGGTGGAGAGGTGAAAATATTAAATAAAGGCCATGGAGAGGTGAAATCATTAAATGATGGCCTAGAAAGGATAAAATGGAGGATTTATGAAGAAGAAATAAATTAAATAGGGTTTAGAATTAACTAAACATGGTTAGGTATGGTTAATATATGATTAAGGTCTAAAATAATGATAAGTGGGATAAATTGAATTTAGGAGGGAAAATGGGAGAGATGTATGTATGTAGGAAAAAGACGACAGAGAGTGAATACGGGCGAAAGGGTAAGCATACAAAAATTTGGTGTCTAATTTTTTTCCTTTTGTTGAGTGGTTTATGTTGGGAAAGCCATGAGAAAAAAATGAGAAAGGATGAAAAGATGATTGATGAGGTGCTCCCCCTCAAACTAGGGATTGATGATACAAAGGGAAGTTGATCACAATTTTGAAAGAGATAGATGAAGAAGGATGGAAAGGATGAGAAAAAGAAGATGATGAGATAAGATATCCCAGACGAGGATAAAAAAAATAAAAAGGTAAATAAAAATATGGCGGTGATTTTAGAATCACTTTGGTAGGGAATAAAGTACAGACCTTAATGAGAGCGAATGAAAATGTCCTATGGACTTGTGAGTCAGAAAAAACACCAAAAAAGGAGGGAATCTAAGGGGAATCCACTCAAATAAATGTGCAATCATGGAGACCAATGGGACAAATGAAAACAAAAACTATGCTAAAAATGTGAAAATGGTCGAGACAAGGGTTGTGAAAAAAATAATAGGGGTGGGAAAAAGTAAATGTGATATCCTTCATATAGGAGGAATCAAAAAGATGTGTTTGGGGTGGGACCGAAAGAAGGAAAAATAATGGTGCCCCAAGAGGGAACACGAAGATGGCCACAAAGGCAAGATGATACAAAATGAAAGATGAGGTAGATAACTAAGCCCATGGGGACAAATAAAGGTGTGGTATGAGGACCACACAAGGAAAAAGTGGAAGAAAAGATAATTTGAAAGGAAGGATTGATCAAAAATAGATAGAAGGAATATTGATCAAAAATAGATAAAAGAAGAAAGTCGATGCCGAATAGGTAGGGTCGGTGTGGACCAAGAATGAAGTGACGATGACTTAAAGGGGGTTGGCAGCGATCAAGTTTGGTTGGGGTATATAAGCACCTAAGTCAAAAATTAGGCTCATTTACACGATGCAAAGTGGAGGTCAATAAATCTTAAGAAAATGAGAATTGAGTTTATGAGCAAGATGGAAGCCGATGAAGCAAAGAGGAAGCGCTAGAGGACCCATAGGATGGTAAGTGCCTAAACCTTAGCCTTGTTTTTAATATTTTTTGTTGTTTTTGTGTATTTTTTTGCATTTTTTTAAATTTTAGGGTCGACGCAAGGGGTGGTTTCTAGTGATTGGGTACATTCGTTGTCGAGTGGGTCTCACATTAGGGTGTTAACCAATGCTAAGAGGTGTCGACCCAACCTTGGTCGGCATCGACTAGGGGCTAGGATAGATGTTTGATTTTTTTTTCATGTGGAGTTCAATGTTTGTATGTTTGATTAGTTTTTCAAGCCAGGACATGTTATATCTTTGAGACATATTTCCGCATTGTATGATCATATTAGAGGATATGTGATAGATGTTTAGTAGGACCATCTTGGTTGTAGTAGGATTGGGTGGATTTTGTCATTACCAGAGGATTCCATGATATTTTGGTTTAATGATTTATTTAGTGGAGAGATGAGATGTGCATACATGCACATTTTTGCTTAGGAAGGGTGAGATGAATGTGGCTCTCGAGGATGTATACAACATCCTAAGGGCTTGTCAAATCCAGGTAAACTCATACATCCTATTAGAGTAGATAACATATTAAGGGTATTTGAAAACGGATGTTTGGAGTCGATGCCCCACATATTACCTTCACATCTAGGGAATTTTAATATGAGATGAGATATGAGTTGGGAGTGGCATGGAGCAGATTGATATTCTTAATAATGATGCCATTTTTTGCTATGCACTTCTGCATTCATGATAGACATACTTACATACATTGTGGATCATAGGGTGGTGTTTTCATTTAGGCCTACCTTGTTAGCACAAGTCTATCATGAGCTTTATATGTATGCTTTGAGAGGAGGAGGAAAAGAGTTGATATGGCGTTCCTTCTCCATTACGGGAATATGAGCATATTGCAATGGACAGAGACCACCAAGGCTCTTGTGGGTCATAGGAGATTACATTGAGCGGCCGTTTGATTCTTGAGATGGTGATTCGATCGAGGCTCATGGAAAAAGGAGAGAGATAGGAGAAGAGTGGTATGTTGATAGACTAGCGGAGTTAGAGATAGATCACGTTAGGTGGCAGCCATACCTTGATTTTCATGCATGACCAGGGGTAGATGTCGAGCTAATTGGGATGAGGAGGATGACATGGGTACGTTGGTAGAGGTCTAAGATGATAGAGGTCATATAGTTTGATCAATTCAGTGAAAGTTTGGAGTGGTCCAGACCACACCTACCTAGGAGCCTATCGAGATATAGGTGAGATGAGAGAGAGAGAGAGGACCTTCCTGGGCCTTGAGATGGCAGACCCACCAAAGTAGGTTGGCACACAAGGGATGATGATGATGATTATGACATTGGGGTTGGAGCTGGGTATGTCAATTAGATGGCGGTGACATGGGCAGCCCAAATGGTGGCGGAGAGGAGGGAGGAGGAGAGGAGGAGGAGGAGGAGGAGGATGGAACTTAGGGGTGATGAGGGTGATGATATGGAGGGGTCCAATGCAAGTATAGCTCATTTGTGCAGAGCATGATTCAACTCACTAGGAGTGGGATGTGGCATGCCAAGAGATGGAGATGGTGTGTCAAGAGGCCATAGTCTTATGCCAAGAGAGGGACTTGGAATTACAGAATAAGAAAAAATATAGGAGGAAGAGGTAGGCTTATAGAGCATGATATGGAGACCTCGATCCTATATTGGCTGCATAGTCATAAAGTGGTGTGCCAACGACATCACAGAGCCTAGTCGATCACACCACCGGTACTTCTCCCATAGAGTAGACAGTCATTAGCTACAAAGGCGTGTTATTATGGGTGCATAGTGTCATCGAGGCTATCTTGACACCGAGATACACAACATATTTAGCCGAACAACGAGGATTAGGGGCACAACACAAGCAAAACCATCTGAGAGCAAAATCAAGTGTGGCCTAAACGAGATGAGAACTAGCCATGAAGGAGGAGATGATGCCTAGAGAGATGCCTGTAGCACTTTTCCCAAGGGAAAAGTCTTGAGATTTTCTCATGTAGAGTTTACTGATTTTAATGATGTATCATATTTGAGATAGGACCCTTAGTGGCCTGTTATGGATGTATAGATGTACTTGGATTATGATGATCTATATATATATATATGATTTTGTCATGATTTATTATGTGTCATGTGTTGATTTATGGATTTGTGATGCTATATTAGATTTAGATGTTACATGGTTATATGTATTAGATGTAGAGGTTTTTATGATGATAAATTGATATAGATGTTTGATTTTGATGTTATAATTTTGATTATGATGACATGATAGTGATTATGTTTTGGAAGTTAGAATAGGATATGAATGTGATGTGATATGTTATGATGAATATATACATGGATGAAAATGTGATTTGACATGGATAGATAGTTGTTATACATGATGAAATAATGGATACAAATGATGTAATGGATTTATAAATATGTTTAAATATAGGTGATACACATGCTTAATGTTATACTTTAAAAATATACACATAAGCATGGATGAGATGGTTAGATTAGGAAGAATATGATAAGAGAGAGGATGCAACTTTGATAGAAGGTGACCAAAAGGAAATAAATGACACTTGATCGTAGTAAGGAGCACATGAAGAAATGATGCTTCAAACCAGATTGGAGGTAAATAAGAAAATAATCCAATCAAAGCAATGCACTTGCAACCAATAGTAGGTGTTAACACATAACCATCGATAGTTAGTTATCCCAAGGATCATGAGGGAAAGTATAGGAAATGAACTTATGGACATAATGTCAACACAACAAAGGGGTTTATAGGTAACTCATACATAGAAATATAGGTTCTCCTTAGGTGGGTGTTCCTAGGTCTATACCCAGTTCTGAGCAATATGGTGCAAACTAATCAATGTGGGAAGTTTTCTATGGATGAGAAATTTGATCGATGGGGAAGCTTTCTTAGGATGCTTACTTTTGAATTTTCTTCTTGTGATTTTGAAATAGGTAGAAGATTGATCAATGCAGAAGCCTTCGTTGTCATGATATGAGATGGTAGCCATCCTTCGAGGGAGTGGTCTACATTTTGTTTTATGATTTATGATTTTTTCTTTTAGAAATGGTAGGGTATATGATAGCTTTCCTTATAGGGATCAATCTATACTTTTGACATTGTTAAGATTTTATGAATAGTTATCCTTCGAGGGAGCAATTTGTTTTCTTTTGGATAAAATAGCTTTTAAGATGAGCATCTAGGGAATTTTGAATTTTTATGAAAGATATGGGGATAGTTAGGTAGACCACTTAGGAGGGGATGAAGAATGTACAAGTGACACCTATGGACCCTTAGCATGGTTCCAGTAGGTAGATAAGAAGGTGATGAATGTAATGATTATGGAGTTATCACCAAGAAGAAAGAACCTATCCATAAGGAATATGCTATGAGAAGAGCCATGGTACCCATATTCAAGGTCATAGATAGGAAAGTGACGATAGACCACATAATTCCAAATCATTACAATGAAGGATAGAAGTATCAAATGATGGATGGATGACCACTGAGATAAATAAGTTCACGTTGGTAGGTATATTAATAGTAGAAAGGCTGCAAGTGCAATGCATTAAGAGGTTATGTTTCCAGTTTATCATTAAGGGAAGCCAAATGATAGGCTCTAGACTCATACTTATGTGTGATAATATATGGTCCAATTCAGTTGGGATCAAATTTTCCACATTGACTCCAATCTAGGGTAGTGATGTTCTAATTTTATTTAAGGACAAGGTCACCGATATTAAATTCATGTTCCTTAAGATGTTTTTGTAAGAAAATTTAATGCACTCTTGATAGTTATAATGATGTTCAAGAGAAAAAGGTGGCGTTCATCTAAGAAATCAAGTTGTGCTTTAGACACTCTTGGTGATAATATTTGTTAGAGACAAATTCACGAAGAGAAATGTGCAAGAATGGAATTTTGAATTAAAGAGTAAGAATGGCCTTTGAGCCATAGACGAAAGAGAAAGGATTAGCTCCCATAGAGGTGTGGATGTTAGTTTGATAAGTCCAAAGAGTGAAGGGGATATTAAGATGCCAATTATGACAATATTTATCAAAGTCTTGCTAAAGATATTACGAAGAGTTTTGTTAGTGGCTTCAATTTGGCCGTTAGCTTAAGGATAGTATGGAGAATAGAATATAAGTTTAATATTGAATGAATGTAACATCCCTAAGTTCTTGAAAAGTTAAAGTAGCTATGGTCAAGTCTAAATAGGATCAAATAAGAGAATCATAGAATGTATGGGTCCATTTGGCGGTCATGTTATGACCCACAACTTAGGTCGCGGGCATAACATTGTTGAACGGATGACCCCACACCCACTTTGATGATCCTGCCTAAACATGATTAGACCTTGACCATCGGTGTTTTGGTTCTTAAGCGTTTATAAGTGAACTAGTTAATTATTTTCATTTACTTAATTGTTAGACTATAATAATCGATTTGGTCATCTTCAATTCAGAACGACCATTACTATGACTGATAAATGGTAATTACCTTGTTTTCAATTAGCCAATTTTGCGAGAATACTTGGGCTTGGAGCATACCATTTAGTGGAAAATCCATGGTGGTATAAAAAACCACATGGCATAATTATCTTGGTTGGAGTAATTAGTTGGAATAATTTTCTCAGAGTCATATCTAATCATGTTACATTGTAATTATTTAGAGAATGATTTTTTTATAAATTTTTGCAAGTCAAATAATAATAATAATTATTATGCCAATGGGGTTTGGGTGGATCGGTTAAGTCGAGACGGTTGTGTCCGATCTACCTAGGTTCAAATCCCGCCGGCACAATCCCTTTAGGGTGGTTAACCGGTGGTGGTGGATGTTGCATCACCGGTTGGTTGTGGAGGTTCGGTGGTGGTGGGTGTTACATCACCGATGGTTGCGGCTCATGGCTTCGGTTGGTGGTTCTCGACGGTGGCAGAAATTACATCGTTGGCATTGGCGGCAACGGTGGCTCTAAAAATGGCGGTGGTGGAAAATTACATCATCGGTGCGGGCTCGGTGGTCTGCGGTGGTTTGTGTTGGTCTTAATTGTAATATCTTGTCTAAGGACATTGTTGTAGGGTGGGGCCCCACCAACCCTCTAGTTCATAGCTCCGGTCAAAAGCATTTAATGATAAAAAAAATTTATTATTATTATTATTGTGGAGGAACCTTTTGACCTCTTCTAAAATAGGGACATGGCCATGCAAGTTGGAGGCATACGTGGCACTTCGATTTAGTACTAGTTATTAAATGGTTAATTAATACTCTCTCTCCCTCTCTTGAAATTCCTAAAGTTTTAGGTAAAAAGTGGGAGAGAAAATTTAGGTTTTCATTTTTTTGTTAGGAGACATAACCGCCATGCTATAAATTGGTCCACCATTTTTGCATTGTTATTTTGTGAGTAATTTATGTTTATCACTCCCTTCTTTCTTAATGTTTTCGATGATTATTATTTTTGAGAAGTACGGAAATGGAGATACGCCTAAGGTTATTATTTAAAGGAGTTTATTGCTAGAAAAATAAGGGGAAAGGGTTTGGTGGCTAGAAGTAGTAAATAATTTCAAAGCCATTCGTATAGGAGCTCACCGTGGAAGTGCTAAGGTTTCTCGGAATCCGCGACATGAATTTTTCTTCCATTCTCTGTTTCTTGTTTAATATATATAGGATCTTGCATGCATCTTGTTTTTCTTGGCAAGTTCTGGGTAGATATTGTTTGAAACTCCAAAATCCAAATGGGTGTCCGATATGATGTTTTTGCTTAAAGTTTTGGTTCCTAAAAAGGGTATTGCTTCTCTCAAATTGATTTTTGTTGAAGAAAATATTTTTTACATACTAAAATCGATTTCTGCTATTTAAATTTGATTCATGGACACCTAAATTGATTTCTTCTATTTAAATTTGATTCATGGATACCCCAAATCGATTTTTGCTATTTTAATTTGATTCTTGGAAACTCAAATCGATTTTTGCTGAAAGAGGTCAATTTCTAGAAAACAAAATTAATTTCGCCCTTGGGTTTTTATTACGATTAGACAAAAATTTATTTTCTTGAACAAAGCAATTTTCGGAAGAATGCAAAACATTTTCCAGTATTTTACTTCAAGGTTTTAAAAACTATTAATAGAAAAAATTATTGTTGGAATAAAAACGTGTTGGGTATATGCAAAATGATTTTCTATTATTTATTTTCTTTTATGGAATTTGAAAAAAATGTGTTGGATTTCACGGGTTTCATTATTTGGACGTTTTATAAATGTATTGTTATCCCAAGTATGCAATTGAATTCATTGTGTGATGTGGTAATAATGATATTGGGCGGTTTTGTAGAGTTGCTCATTGGCTATTCGGAAAGAATATGTTTAATCTATTTTGTAATAATGATATTGGACGGTTTTGTGAAGTTTTTCATTAACTAGAAACAATATGTTTTGACTATTTTGAAAAGATGATATTGGATGGTTTGGTAGAGATGCTCATTGACTAGAAAGAATATGTTTTGATTGTTTTGAAATGATGATATTGATGGGTTTTTTTTTTAGTTGCTCATTGGGTGAATAATGATATGTTTTAACTATTTTGTAATGATGTTATTAGATGGTTTGGTAATGATATGCTTATGATTATAACCTGAATTTAGATGCTTTGACATGATTGCGGCTTGACTACTCTCTTATAATGGAATCTTATGAAGAATAATCTATGACTAGTGATTGCAAATAAAAACAAGAAATAAAGTACCAAGACTCTTCTTGATAATACTTTTCCTACTAGTTCTAGTATTAAATTTGGATGTTGAATGATCAAAGTGATAACAACCAAATAATGATATTTGAACTTTACGATTAGTTGGTTAAATAATTCTCTAAAATAGAAATTTTGACGTTATATTGACAATCATTTCCAATTGTATTTTAAAGGTTAACTAGAAGCATTATCATTCTCTGTTTTGTTACCCCGTGTTTGTTGTTAAAAATGACATGCATACCTTATTCTAATTTTATTAGATAGTAGCATTAGAAATTGGAAGTAATATTCTTGCTTTGGTTCTTTTTGAACTAACACTAAATAATCGCTCCCAAAGATTGCAAAGACAGATTACTCGTCATGCTTGGACATGATGGATTATTTTGAGTGAAGTTTTTTTATAGTTTATAAAAGAACTAAGTGAGATATTAGCTATCAAGTTGAAAAGGAATTTGTATCTTTTGATCATTGTTTGTAAATTGTTGGGATCTTGGATCTGTTATTAATATTCAAACCTCACTACGTGAGAGTTACCATATCGGTTATATATTCCATCTTAATGGCATATGTATCCTATGATTTTAATAAAGAGATAAGTACTTCAATTATATTGAGATCTCGTTTGGAATTGGATGATGATATTCTGGACTTCGGTAGTCTTACTTAAACTTTATTGTTTAAGCATTAATTTAATACTATATTTAATTAATGATCGTAAAATGATGATGATGACTGTTAACAAAACATTCAAAGTGTGTATTAATTTCGTAGTTAAGGAATTAACTAACTACTTTATTAAAATTGAGGACATCATAGGACATTATCAAGTTTATATGAATATTAAACGAGATTTTTGTTAGACGTAAATTCTATTTTCAAGTATATGAAAGAGAAAGATATAAATAAGTATTATTAATTTAACAAATTTATCGTTCTTAAAAATAGAACTAGAATGGGGTTTAAAAGGTGTGAAAATTAAATAATTAAGGTTAATTAATTGGTGGTGATAATGTAAAGCTTAAAATAAATCATCGTATTTTAGGGAAAGATTTAATAAGGTGTTTCCAACTCTGTTGGAACAAGGAACTATGAGTCCTTGAATTTCTTATAATCATTTTAATTTAGTAGAGATTATTAAAGCTTGTTAAGTAATTGAAGGGGGAAATAAATAAGATTACTAAACTATTGGATTCCATCAAACGACATAATATGCATGTATTCTTAAGATAAGTTCAATAGGAATAAAGGGACTTATAATTCCCATTTTCTTAAGGACCGTTCAAGTTTAGAAAGTAATTTCAAAAGTATGTGAAAAAGGGAAATAAGAATAGTGTATGGGCTCCTAAGATTTACCGAGACCAATGGTTAGTTTTGATTAAACATAAAGATAAACCTTAATGACCTAAGTGTCTAATACGAGATAGTAGTTATATGTTAGTATGAACTACTCTAGAAAATAGAGACTGTAATAATGGGTTTTTTTTTTTACTAAGTAATATTGCGGGACAATATTAATTGATTCATCAAGAATGAACTTAACTTCATTGTGGGATGTAAACAAAATTTGAAAGTTTAAGATTCTGGTTTGCATTATTGTAAAGGATGGAAATATGTATTTTAAGAACAACCATGGTGTGGAAATGTACTTAGATCTCTTGGTAATCACGTAAGAAGGTAAATAGATGAAAATACCTATTAGGCATATTAGGGGATGGGTACATATAGGATGATGAAATAGTTATATTTTAGCGTAACGGATGTACCTCTCCGTAATGAACCTAGTTAGTCTTTGGAATTTATCTCAAAACAAAGTCTTGTAAATGGATCTCATTTAAAATAAATTAAATGAAAACTAAAAGATCTAGAAAACTATGAAAGGGATATTTAAGAGGTGGTGGAATAATTAAACTCATTTGACTAGTGTGTTGTCTTGAGTTTAGTCGTAACATTCATGGCGAGTAAATTTGGCCAAAGTAATGCATTAATGGTTGTGCATTGTCTAACCACTTAGTCCAATTAAAATTTTCAATAACCTGATCATGGGAAGTGAACAATGAACATGAGGTAGAATTTGGTCGATAATAGATTACAAATTCAAGAAACCAACTTCGGTTAGACCCAAGGACATTCACATGGTTCCCATAACCTGAAAAAGGTTGAGCCGGAATGCTAGTAAGCATTAGCACTCGAAGAAGTGATGAAGGGAGATCGTGGAGATCTGGATGCACCCTTCTCAACCGCACATGGATTACACAGATGTTTTTAGATAGATCAAATGAACAAACCTGATTTAATGGATATGATTAAATATATATTGGTTGCGAGTTGTGTATATTACTTTGTGTTTTAAAAAAATCCTTGTTTTCCATCTCTTGTATTTTCAAGTGTTACAATGAATCGCAAAGATTCTTGAGTTATTTTTTAAGTAATTTCTGTTATCCATGATGATTTCATGGGGAACACTGAAGTGAAAAATGATGTGTTGATAGATGAAATAACAATTTGGTTAGATTTGGTTAATAAGAGTGGAATGGATTCCACCCATTTGGTGAAATAATTAGTAGTAGTGATAATATAATGATGGCATTGGGAGGAATGAAGATTGATGAGGCCAATGAGGTCAAGTCCCCATTGTGAGAAATTCCAAAGGTCATGAGTTTCCCACAAGGCTTGACTAGGAATGAAAATTATATTGGAATGTTGCTAGCATTTAACACATTTTTTAACGTATTCATAGAAGTCTTTATTAGGAGAAGGCCAATAATTTCCCATGTGAAGGATGCATTTAGCAGAACAACCAAATTGCTAAAATGGCCACCACAAATATCATTGTGGAATTCTTGCATAAAGACAAGTAGATTCATGAGACTTAAGGAAATGACTCAAGATGTCATCGAAGCCACGTTTGTAGAGGATGCCGCCAAGGGTGACATAGTGGTTAACACATTGAAGAAATGATCTCCTACCATTTTTAGATAGGTGGAAGGGGATGACCGAATGAGAAAGATAGTCAAATATTATTTAATACCAAATATCACGAGGATTAGATTCGATAAGGTTGACACTAGGTAATTTAGTAAGGTGAGCTTGTTTTTTAATGTGATAAACAATAATAGAGAGTTTAGACTCTTCCGTAGACCAAGGGATGAGAGATGCGCGATAATACAGTGTTGGAAAATCATTTAAGTGGTTGAGGGATAGGTTAAATGGTGTATAAATTGAATGCTCCAAGAAGGAATTCGACAATATCCTTATACTTTTGAAGGATATCATTTTTACATTGATAGATGTCTTTGACTTGATTAATGATGAGATGAGAATCCCGTAGATGTCAAGGATTTGGATACCAAGTAAGATGGCGGTTTGAAGGCCTAAGATGAGAGCTTCATATTTGGACATATTGTTTGTGCATTCAAAATTAATTTTATAGGTGATAGGAATAGGAGTATCCCATGGAGGAATGATAATGACATTAGTGCCTCCCCCTTCTAAACACATAGAGCCATCAAAGAAGCGTGTCATTTTGACTGCAAAAAAATCATTTTCAAAGGTGTTGATAGATTGGTTTATAAATTTTTCATGAGGAAGATAAGTATCGGGAAGAAGGGCTTGACTAATTGATTTGTGATAGTTTGGCCCTTAATTGATTTATGAGAGATGAACTCTAGGTCAAACTTTGTCATGAGCATGAGCCATCGAGTGATGAAATCACTATGAGAAGGGTTAGAAGGCATTATCTTGAGAAGATGAAAGCTAGTAATGACATATGTATTATGGTTGAAAAAATAATGGTGAAGCTTCAATGGTGCAACACAATTTTTCATCTTTAGTGTAACGAGTGTCATAATCACGAAGGGTGTGGTTGATATAGTATATGGCCTGCTCCCTACCTTGTTTATTGTGATGTGCCAACATGACACATAGCGCATGATCAGAGGTAGAGACATAGAGATAGAAAGGCTCCCCCTCATGTGGAGGTGTAAGAACATGCGGGGATAGGAGATACTACTTAAGGCCATCGAAGGTGTTTTAGTAGTTTTCATCCCATTTGAAGTCAATGTCTTTACGAAGAAGATGATGAAATGGTTAGAAACGATAAAAAATTTATGAGATGAAACGATGATTTATTGAAGTTGGCCTTGAAGGCTTCAAGATGCTTTAAGTTGGAAGGATACATCTCAAGGATGGCTTTGATTTTGGCAGGGTCAAATTCAATACACTTGATGGAAATGATTAATCCAAGGAGTTTATTAGTAAGCACTTCGAACACACACTTGGCTAGATTGAGACGGAGGAAGAAGCGATAAGGCACTCAAAAATGACTTCAAGGATGGCAAGGTGGTCACGTTGATGATTGGATTTACCCAAAAGTTCCTCAACGTAGTCTCTACGGTCTTGTAAATAAGATCATAAAATATGTAAGTCATGGCTCATTGATAGGTGGCTTTGGTATTTTTCAAACCAAAGGGCATAACGTGATAGCAAAAGGTCCCCCAAGGAGTAATGAAAGAGGTCTTATGTTGGTCTTCTAGTGTGATGAGTATTTGATTGTAATTAGAGAAACCATCCATAAGAGAAAGCATCTCATGGCCTGTGGTAAGGTCTACAAGTTGATCAATGTTAGGAAGAGGAGAATCATCTTTAGCACAAGAGAGATTAAGATCTCAAAATTTAGTGTAGATGTGGATCTTACTTGGAAGGCTTAGAAATGGGTACGATGTTGGAAATACCTTGGGGACAGTCGATGGGGATGATGAAATTAGTGGAAAGGATGTGTTGCAACTCCTCTTTAACATGGAGGGAAACTCAAGGGTATATACGACTAAGCTTCGCTAACCAGATTATTGTTAGGAAAGGTGATGATGTTATGGAAAATAATAGAAGGATATAGGCCGAGCATGTTGGCATATGACCATGCGAAGGCTTGGCTATGTCAAGAAAGGAAGGCGGTGAAATATTCAATCTCCTGTGGATCAAGGGATTGACCCACTTTGAGGATGCAAGGTTCTTGTAGAGTCCCTATGTTGATGTCAATTGTGGATTCACCGAAAAAGTGGATGTGTCTAGCAGTAAGCTCTTATGAAGATGGGAATATTCTACCCCCATGTGGGAAAGAATGGAATCATCATTACATTGAAGAATGTCAATGGTAGGGGAGTCTTCCTCTATCATTTCTAGGAATTGAAGAGAGAGGTACCTAGATTTTCTATCACACTGATAAGTGATGGGTCCTAAGGTAATGATGGAGATTAAAAAAATTCAGAGCCAATAGACACGATATTATCCATATCCATAACCTCATGGGATGGAGAAGATGGAGGATCTATGTCCATGAGAGCTAAATATGGTGGAACATGCTCTACAGATTGTTCCTTAGAGCCCAACCCTATCTTTTCATGGGGTTTATGAGATTGATCAATGATGAGGTCATGCATTCCTTATTCATAATGCCCCATTCCAAATCCTTTCTAGGTACAATGATGAAGATAGGTGTAGGAAAATTATTTCTTATAAATAAATTCAAATCCGTTGGTATATAGTTTTGTTTTTGGTTGAGTGTCTATATGGGAGGATGATATATCAATGCCACCATAGATGAGATTGGTGTGAAGATGATATGAACTAAAAGGAATGATATCCCGACATTATTTTGATACGTTGGAGCTTCATCGGGTCTACTAATTCTATGAAGTATGGGAAAATCATTGAGTATGAGGAGGCGATACTCCCCTAGTGAAATATGATCCATTACTTTGTCAAAGGATTCATCATTAGGAATCTTGAACGAAGAGACATATGAGATAGTAGATGCTTCAGAAGAACCTTGCATGGGAATGAGCACATCATTAGGATGATAATTCATGTGACATGCTTTAAATGGAGGAATTTCTGTGGGGAGAGTTAATATTTTCCCCTCATGTTCATACTTGATGCATTGATGAAGGGTGGAAGGAATGCAACACATGGCATAAATCCATGGTCATCTAAGGAGGATATTGTATTAAAACTCCCCTCTATAATATAGAATATCTCATGGAGGATTTTTTTCACCAACATGGATGGGAAGAACAACTTTTCCCAAAGCAGGGGAAACATCATCGTTGAATGCGCGAAGGTCCATGGGTTATTGGAGGAAAATGGTGTTATGGAGCTTGAGTTGATCAAAGGTGTGAGATGAGATAATGTTTATGTTAGCTCCATTTTCTATCATATAATGACGAATGAATGTGTCATTAATATGCACAATGATGAAGAGGGGAAGGTCATGTTTCTTGGGTGATATGTCGGGGATTTCAATGTCATCAAAGGATATGGAGGCTAAAGTGACAAGTGCTCCAACAAAATATGCAAATGGATGAGCCTCATCACTAGGACTAGGGATATGTTTGAGAGCTTTCTTATGATCCGAATAAATTTAGATGAGATCATAGAGTGACATATTAACTAGGGCATGATGAAGTTGTTTCATAACACTGCTCAATGGAAGTACGCTGAGGGTAGCTAAGATAGATGCTTTGGGTTTCAATGAAGAATGGGGTGTAGTAGACTCTTTAGAAGGAGAGATGACAACCACTTTAGATTTTGATTGAGTGGATAGTTGGATGTTATGGGGATGAGAATGGGTTTTGATCCGAATAAAATTGATAAAGAGAGGAGGACCTTCTTTGGGAGAGGTCGAGGTTGGAGGAGGGACAACAACGTAAGTCTTGGACGAATGAGAAGATTTGGATCTCTTATTGGATGAGGGTTAGGATGATGAAGCAAGATCATTCGATGTAGGTGTGTGATCCCCTTCAATGAGGAGATCATCCTCATTGATAATATTATGAATGATAGTTTGGACGGCTTTACAATATTTAGTTTCATGTCTTGGTGCACAATGGCATGCACAAATGAGATTAGAGTCAAACCAGAAGGTCTCGGGAATATGGATCAAAAGGTTTGATAGATGGAAGGGTGATTACATATGTTTGAAGTAATTGTTGAAATATTTCAATGTTAAAACCTATGGGGGTGGTTGGCGAAGAGGTTGTAGATGAAGCAAGTATTAAGGATAGTGGATGAAGTTAATTTTGGACCACAATTGCCATTAGACCAAAACCCGCAGTGTTAATCTCCACTACAATCACTAGAGTTAGGATCCATGAGAGGCAGTTATTCCATGTCACAAAACTCACCAGGGAGCACTAGATGCACATGCCAATAAACCCCTCCCCCGGCATTACCTAGGTGAGTTTCAAACTCAAAAAATATCGTTATGATAAATTTTTTAGACCATGATTATCATTAGACCAAAACCTACAAGTGTTAATCTCCACTATAATCATCACAATTAGGATCCATGAGAGGCACTTAGTCCATGTCACAAAACTCATGGGGATCATTGGACACACATGTCAATAGGTAAGAGAGATGATTTACTTTGATTTTGTTTCATGGGAGCCTTTGATTCTATCTTGGGCTTGAAAGAAGAGGAAGATGGTTGTGTTTTGGTTTCGATTTTGATTGGTGGTGACTTAGATGGTTTGGATTCTGATTTGATGATGGAGGATGTGGATGATTTTGAAGGAAGATCAATTTTAGAGGAAGGATGAGATTGCTTTGACTTGTTGATAATGGGGGTTTTAGATGAAGGTTTTGGCCCTAAGATGGAAGGAGATGCTCCTAAGAGTGATGATGTGACGCTATGTTTCTCAAGATGGTAAGCCATGGGAGAAGGAAGCTCCAATATTTTTTGGATGTGTGAGGGATTTTTAAATGGGCATGCCAAGGTTCTTAGACTTTGGTTGTGAGGATTTACCTTTGGTAGGAATGATGATAACTTCAATTGGGGAATCTATGGTAGAAGAACTAGGTAATGTGGGTTGCATTGTAGGGGTGTATATTAAAGATGGAAGTCATTTTTACATGATGCGCTTGACAAGATCTAAAGGGGTTGTAGATTATATAGGTTTAGGATTTATTGGTGTAGGTGTGATTGGAGTTGTAGATGTGGTGAGAGTGTCATTTGTAGATGTATTGAATATGGGTGTTTGCATGGTGGATGATTCAAGAGGTGGTATGGATGTGGACGTAAGTTTGTATGTTGATGTGGGTATAGTCATGGTAGTATATGTGTTTGAGATTAAAGTGAGTGTAGAGGTGTGAGATGAATATGTTAAATTAGGTGTTCAGGTAGTTATTGGAGAAGGATGAGATGTGATAGATGAGGATGTAGATTATAGTGTATAGAGAAGTGGGTATGATTAAGTTTTATGGGCATGTTGTGATTGTGGTCATAATTGATGTCGATGAAGTTGTGATCATGGGGGAGATTCCGAAATAGGGGTGTATGTAATTGATGAGGAGGTGATGGTGTTATATTTTTATCTATAGTATTAATGGTATGGGAATTATGTGCATATGATGTGGAGGGTGGATTTTGATTATTGGTTGGATGATTAGGAAAAGGTTGGTTGAAGACGTCAAGAGGCTGATTAGGTGGTGCATTAAGATTTTGCACTTGGAGGTCACTAGATTCTATGAGTTTTTATATGAGTTATTTGAAAGTTTGACACTTTTGAATGTCAAGGTCACGAGCATTAGTGATATTTACAGATAATGTTCCTCATGATATCATGTTGGTTTGGATCATGATTCATCATAAGGGTGAATGGGAGGAAGTCGAATGAGATTGACTGCAATTAACTTGTCAAATATTGAACTATAAGATTCCCCAAGAGGGTTATAATTAAGAATTGGTCTAGGAGATATTTTTGAAGGCTCCATGTGAGAAGTGGATGTAAAGGAAGACTTAACCACAATGGCGTTAGTGACATTCTTGGATTTTTCACCATGCATGGAGGATTTAGTGAACTCGGTCTTGGGTTTGTTTGATCGAAGTTTAAGATGGCCTTGCTCAAGGCGCAAAGTTCAAGTTTGCAAGCCATGGTAAATTCCTCTTCAAATGTTTGGAATGATTGAATTTGAAGAGTGGAGGAGATGTGCTTTACACAATACCATGAGAAAATTTCAATTAGTTCATTTTGTGGAAGGGCGACTAATAGGTTATTGATGATGTCATGCCATTGTGTAAAAAAATATGGAATAGATTATTTGTCATATTGTTTCATGTCGTAGAGGTATGTGAAAGTGATCTTACGCACAATATTTATTGAATTTTTTTAGGAACAATCACATGAGTTGAGTGAAAGGAAAAAAGAGTGTTGTGGGATGTCATTATACCACCAACACGAGGGTCGGCTAACAACATGGGGAATGTGCAAAGTACAAGGTCTTGATCACGGGTGATAAGGTAACATGAATGTTTAAAAGAATGAAGGTTTTGTTGTGGGTCCTATTTGTTATTGAAGTTTGTGAATTTTAGTAATTCCCAATGAAGAAGGATATAGGTCTTTATGGGGACGAGATGGATTGATAGGTTCATTACAATTTTGTTCATATGTGAATGTGGTTTTGGATCCCAAGGTAGTGGCTTCAAGGTTATCCATTCTACTTAATAACACTTGTAAGGGATCATTAGATGGATGGGGTTGTGAAGTTGAAGGATGAGATTGTGATGCATAAGAGGTGGATGGATTATGTTTTTGATAAGTTTGATATGTTTGAGGATGTGTGGGTGTTGGTGGAAGTGGTTGATAAGGGGGATGTAATTAAAGGGTTGCGATTGAATGGGTTGAGATAAAGGTTGTTGTTGAGAAATGGGGATGTGGTAAGATTGGTTAGATTGAGTTGGTTGTTGAGAGATGGGGATATTTTATTGGTTTGTTATGGGATGAGTTGGAATATAAGTAATGGGTGGTTGGGATACTTGAGTTGGTTGAGTGGGAAGTATGTAGTGATAAGCACCTGGAGGAGGTTGATGGGTTTGTATTGATTCAGATGGATGAGGATGTGAAGTGATTACATTTTCATGGACATGGGAAGTGGAGATAAGGGGTAAAGTTTTTTTATGTTGTTCAGGGAGGAGGAAGAAGCAAGTGATACTCTTCAGATGATTGGATGGGGGCACAAGTGATCATAGTAGATGATGAGGTGATGGGGATAGAAGAAGTTATAGTATTTTTAACGCGAGGAATATTATGGGGGTGAGGACCACCAATTGATTGGTTTGGTGATTGTGAGGTATTGAGGAAGAGTACGATGGGGATAAATCTTGTATCATGCCTTAACGAGCTCATTCATGGCTCTAGGAAAGAAAACAACAAGTTGTGATGTGAGGAATTGCATAGATTCAAGATTGGAATGGTAGGCGTAAATTTGTTGCAAAGGAGGTCCATCAATGGGGAGGTTGGTATTCTTATGAAGGAGATAGTCATGAAGGGAAGCCGAATTAGCATTGAGAAGCTATTGGAATTATACACACCCCCAAAGGATGAGAGGAGACCCAAAAGCATCGATATGGGTGGCAAAAGGGGGTGTTGCTAGTCTAGATGGAGTGGATTGATGGGTAAGAAACTATTTAGTTTCTATGTGAGCATTAGTTTTGATCAATTGAATCTCTTGAAGAGGGGGAATGGAAACCATGGGTTGAGTAACCGTGGAAGAGATGGCTAAAGGGGTAGAGGTAAATATGGAAAGTGCATAATGTTTTTGGAAGGAAGTGGTAGTGGAATGAGGAATGTTGTTTGATGTCATGTTTTTTTCCATTTGTTTCTCTTGATATCTTGTAATAACTGGCATGAAACAAACAATAAACAAAACTATGCTGATTTTTAATTAGAGAAAGAAATCCACATAGAAGAATTTGGATTATCTTGATTATTAAAGATGTGAAAAGAAGTAAAAATGGGCTTGAAGGAAACCTAGGAAATAGAACTCTATAAATGGTTTCAGATAGTTTTGGTTGTAGTCCTTGATATAACAGAAGGTATGTGAGGCATGAATATGTGATGACTACTAGTACAGAGCTTGGTATTAGAGATTATGTCCTCACTTCATAGTCTTGCGGCGATAAGGGAGTCGTGTGCTTAGCCAATATACCAAGAGAAAAAATCTTTGTAATGCAGCGAAACAACGCGGTGGATTTCCTATTAGGTGATGAAATCCCAATAGTTCCACCTAGTAGGAGATGTTTAGATGTGTAAATTAGTTTGTGTGTTCGGATGTGTGTGATGAAGTATACGCAACGAATTAAACCCCTATTTAAACTAGATTTCCAAATAGATATGAGGGGTTCTTTTTAGATCCAAAATGAAAGGTGTAGATTCAATGAGGACAATCAAGAAAGAAAGGAAAGTATGATGCAAAAGGAGCAACTAAGAAAAAAGAGGAATACCTGGACAACACTTTTCCTTTTTATCTAAATTTTTAATTTTTAAGAAAGCAAGAAAAATCCAATCCAAGCAATGTGATCCAATGTAATCAAGAAAAATTATGCTCCTACCTACAAGATTAGTAGAAAATGGACCAAAGAAGATGAAAATGAAAAACACAAAAATAAGACTCACCAAGAAAGGGTGGTCCCACCGGGCGTGCCATAATATTGACCAAATTCCCTTGTTCCTATTTCAGATTAATGAAATAGTACTAAAGAAAATAATTAACTTCAAATATGCAAGGGTTTAAGATACCTTGAGATGGGATGACAATCAATACATGCGCAAACAAGAGATCCTTCTCTGAATGAGCTAGATGACCTAAAAATCGAGTGAAATCAACGAAATGGATTAGTGGATTCATGGGGGTTGCACGACAAATTCAATCCTAAGAAGTGAAAAATTCCTAGGATGATTGTCAACCCACATTTTTATAAAGATAAGATAAAATATTGATAAATTTGATGTAACAAAATCAAAGCCGTAATAGAAACGAAATGTAACCAAAGATGAAGAAATGCATATCTGATCTACCAAAATTAATCCAAACCTATACAATTCAATGATGACATGAGGCTACAGAGATATAGTTGACGATGATTAAAGCAAATCAATTGAAATAGAAATGGAAAATCCAAATTTGAAGGCTCCTGAGGTATATCTCGAACTCGATGATGCACCGAGATGGAAGAAAAGAACCTATAAGAGATATGGAATAGGATCTGATAGAAAGGATGCAATAAATTATTAAATCGATGATGAATGCAACAAATAAAGATTTGTTCAACGAAACCGGATGAATCGAGGCGATTGGAGATTGGAAGAGCATATATGAAGTGACAGAATGAGTAGGATGACAAGATCTCGAATCTTAAGTGGTTATGGAATCGAGAGAGATGATGACAATGGATTTGAATGACAAAAGTACCAAAAAAATGGAAACTGGGTCGACAGAGATAAGACAGGGTTAACGGTGATTGAGTTGATATAGGGTTGGACAAAAATGGATGGATGAGAATGAAGACCTACGGATAAAAAAATAATGGATTGGGAGGGCATAGACATGGATCTTGATGATAGTTGAACCCGAACGAGATATTGAGAAAGAAAATGGTGACAAAATTGCAACAAAGGACCTAATCATGCAAGCGTGAAAATATATCAAAATCTCCAAGGTTGATGCATAAAATCTCCAAGATGGTGATGGCAGCTACAAGAGAAAATTTAAAATGAAGGAAAGATCACAACAAACCCTGAAATATCTAGAATTGCATCCGAGAAGGAGAGGGGTAGGGGCAGCTTTATAGGGTCGATGGTGACCCGGATGGGTTTTCATTGATTATAGGGATCCATCCATTTGAATGGTGGAATGGTGACGAGATCGAGACAAAGAGCCCATAAGATGTGGGATTAGTGTTTTGAAGGGTTAGGATGAATTAGGGTTACTTAGGTTGAGTAAATGGGTAGGTGGAGAGTGAAAAATATTAAATAAAGGCCATGGAGAGGTCATTAAATGATGGCTTCGAAAGGATAAAATGGAGGATTTGTGAAGAAGAAATAAATTAAATGGGGATTAGAATTAACTAAACATGATTTGGGATTATTAAGAGATGATTAAGGCAGAAAATAATGGTAAGTGTGATATATTGAATTTAGGAGGGAAAATAGGAGAGAGGTATGTACGTAGGAAAAATACAATAGAGAGCAAACCCGGGGTGAAGGGTAAAGCAATACCAAAAACTGATGTCTACACTAATGGAGAGACTTTGGCATGATGGTGATATAACCGACCTATGTGACCTTTTGTGTGATGTCTTTCTGATGTATTTATTATGTTTTTGTGTTATCTGATCTATGAAGGTTGAACTACATGATGTAGGTTCATGTGACTTATATATAGGTAGTTTTATTTGTTATAACATTTACGAAATGAAAAATTAAATAATTATTAATCCACAATATATATTTCCGAATATTATAGATGATGAAGTGAAATAATTAAAACATAGCTTGATATTTTTATGTTCACATATTATAGAATGTAAATACCATAAACAGAAAGTAAATAACACACTAAAACAAGATATTAGTGGGAAAACCATGGAAGGTAAAAAAACCCACTGAAAAATCACTTATCTTTATTGAGAATATACCCACTATTTCGTATGCAATTACACCTCCACTAAGGAAATATGAATGAACTCATATATCTTCTCATGAGTCTAAAACATTTTATCGCACATATATCTCCCATAAAATGTTATAACCGTGTGTGACCAATCCCTAAATAATCGCCTTGTTATATACAAGCCAGGTGGTCATGATCTGCTCTTTAAAATATGACCCAGGTCATTTGGAGGGATTTATAAACAAGAGATTTCCCACTTAATATTATAACCCCAAACACTCACCCTTAATGTTAAGTGGTAAAACATGTTAACATTTGTTCCTTATGCCAAGTCATCTTTTGGTACAAAAGGAGTTACAATCCATAATCACTTCGTGATTTAGGATAGCATCCAAAAACACTTGTTTCGTAGGTTTGTAGTTCCATAGTGCACAAAAATAGAGTCCTATGGGTTTTTCAACTCTGTAGTACACTACCACATTGTCTCGCAGACTTATACAAGCCGCGAACAACTATAAATGCATTGCGAGATTTAGAGAATCATGCGAGACACTATTTTGTTGCGGTTTAAAATAGTGTTCCAATAATTCTATAAAAACCGTAATAAGAAGGAACCTATAAAAATTCTCAAGATAAAGTGATTAAGTATGAAGACTTACATCAAATTATGGAGCCTTTTATAACACAAGGCATACCCATAACTAATTTTTCGTTGGGAATTACAAGTAAACTTCACATACATGACAATTTACTTGAACAACATAGAAATAGTCTTGGAAGCATCAACTTGAAATATTCATGCCATTAGGAGGTGGCATTATCATGCACAGTCCCCCTCAATAGAAACTCTGAAATGCCTAACAAGGCATGAAACTTGCAAAACTTCAAAGCACACAACAACTTTGTGAAAATATTTACAACTTGATCGTTAGTCGAAAATAACTTGAGATCAATATCTCTATTTACAACTTTCTCTCGAATAACGTGCATATGAACTTTGATATGTTTTGTCCTCGATGCTAAACTATATTTTTAAAATATCAATGCAACTCTGACTATCAAAAATAATATTATTGCTTCCTTTGACGCCCATATGGAGTTCATCCAACAGTATTTTCAGCCACGTGACTTCCTTTGTTGCTTCCATAACACTTCTATACTTTTCTTCAAGAAAAGAGATAGAGTTTTTCAGATTGCTTCTTGTTGCTCTAAGTGATGGAACATGCACCAAAATTGAAAAACATATTCACATTTTTATTTTATATCAATAACATCACCAAGTATGGTCGAATCAAAATATCAAAATAATTGTGCATCATGAAAATAAGAATAAAAGAACCCATAATTAATTGTTCCTTTATCATATTTCGAAATTCTTTCGCCATTTTCCAATGATCCTCATAAGTATCCTGTATAAATCTAGAGACAACTTCTACCGTATATGAAATATCAGGCCTAGTAATAATCAAATAAATTATACTACCAACTAGTTGTCTATAAAGAGTAAGATCAAATTTAGCACATGTAGGTTTAGGATCTAATTTGACAAGAAATTGTTAGGAATGACAACAGGATTACAATCAATCATTTTAAATATTCTAATTAAATTCAAAACATACTTTAGATTGAGATTAAATAATATATTTATGATCTTGATATATAACCATGCCCAAAAAATGATTTAGAAAACCTAAATCAGTCATTTCAAAAAGTTGTTTTAACCTTTCTTTGATTCTAACAATTAATTTTTTACACTACTAGTAATCAACAGATCATCAACATATAAAAGAATAATGATAATATGATTATTTTCAAACTTGAAAAACAAATCATTATCAAAACAAAAATTAGTGAAACCAAGATCTTGAAAGAAACTATTAATTTTAGCATACCAAGCTCTAAGAGCTTGCTTAAGACCATACAAAGACTTTTTCATCTTATAGACATATAGTTCCTTACTAGGTTCTTCAAAATCTTTAGGCTGATACAAGTATATATCTTATTTCATATCACCATTAAGAAATGAATTTTTAACATCCATTTGGTGAATCTCCCAACCATATTAGGAAGCCATAGAAAGAAGAATTATGACAGTGCTCATCTTAGCTACAAGAGAAAAAGTCTCAACATAATCAAGACTAGGTTTCGAGTGAATTTTTCAATTTCTCCTATAGAGTTATACTTAATTTTATACAACCACCTGGATCCTACAATGCTTTACTTAGAAGGAGGAGGGACTAGTTCCCAAGTGTTATTTTTAATCAAAGCATTGTATTCATATTTCATAGCTTTGAATCCATCTATCATCTTGACAAGATTCTTCAAAATATTGTGGTTTAACCTCATAGAGGGTCATCAAGGCATGATAAGAATGTTGACTACGAGTTACCTTTCTCAGATTAATAGGATTATAATCCTTAACAAGATTTTGAGCCCATTTAGGAATCTTGGGATGCAACACATTTTGAGATGACTCCCCCTAAATCTCCATCATATCTAGATCAAAATAATCATCCTCTTCAACTCCTGTTCTCATATTATTTAGAGAAGTATTATCAAGCTCTATTTCAAGAGAAACAAAGGAGGGTTCATAAGAAACATCAAAGAATGTATTTTCTAAGACATGAACATTCCTATTTTCAACTATGTCATGCTTGAAAGGGTAATTGACTCCTAAACCTTTTGTTTGACAACCATAACCAAAAAAATAGAGGAATAAGAGGTTGGATCAAGCTTATTACTTTTAAATTTTGGAATGAATATAAAAGCAGGACTACCAAATAGCCTTAATTGAGAGATATCTGGTTTTTATTTTTTCCATAATTCATGAGGATTAGCTTGAGGAAGAGCATTAGAAGGAACTCTATTAAGGATATAGACAATAATATTCATTACTTATGACCATACACATTTAGGCACATTTTCTACATGAATCATATTCCTAGCCATTTCTAAGACATTCATATTTTCCTTAATACGGTGGCATTTTTCTAAATATCATTCCTAGAAGAGGAAGAAAAGCAAGATTCAGACACAAAACCATCAAAAATATATAAGCCATTTTTCTAAATACCAAAAGCAATAACATTACTGATTTTATCTTTTACATACCATTTATCTTGCAAAAAAACAACTTTACAATTTTCTTTAGTTAACTGAGAGCAAGACAAAAGATTATTTTTCAACTAAGGAACATACAAGACATTCCTAATTATTCCATTTTTCAGTTTAACATTTCCACAACCTTCAAATCTAATGATGGAATTATCTCCTAGATATATATTTTCTTCACATTTTATAACATTTGAGAGGATATCCCGAATACAAGTCATGTTCCTAGAGGCACCACTATCTAGAATCCATTCGTTGTCATTTGAAGTTGAGAGAGAAGTATACAAGGCAATAGAATGCTCAACATTATTTGCATGATTTTTTCTGATTTTGATATCTCTTTTGATTGTTAAATTTACTTCTTTTAGTATTTTTAACAAATTTATTGAATTTCACATGACAATCAGACTCTTTATGACCAAATTTGCCACATTTGTTACATGTGCCATTGAATTTCACTTTGAAGTGTTGACTATTTCTAACAGAGTTAGAGTTAGGATTAGATTTGAATTTTGGTCTGATGTTAGTTTTCTAATTAGGGTTGATATTATTCTTATTTTGAGAGGGTTTATGATTATGAGAGAACAATGCCCGAGTGGCATTTTCTTTTAAATCAAAATTTTCCATAACACGTTCTTCTTGAATTAAAAGCGAAAACAGGTTTCCAAATCAAGAAGATCATTTTCATTTTGGTATTTAGAGTTAAGAAAAGAGATATAGATTCTAAAATTTTCACAGATATTTATCTGACGATAAATTATAGAATCTTATCTGAAAAGTTCACAATTACATCCATCTAATTAAGCTTTAATGTTTTTAATTTTAGCTAAGTAATTAACAATTTTCTCATCCCCTTCATGGGAGTTGTAAATAGTTCTAAAATTAGCTTAATTATCTTGGACAGATGATTTCCTTCATGCATAGTTTCTAATTGTTTCCATGCATCAAAGATGAGAATCTATATGACCTATATGCATTAAAATTCATCTTTTATGCTTTACAATAGGATGGACAGAGCTTCCTGCAAACTTTGAGAGAAGGAGATAATACTTTCATGATTTACAAGTCTTATGATGGGTCATTTCTCCATGCCATTTACAATATCCCATAATTTTCTTACCATAAAATAGGATTTTAACCTAACTCTCCAAATACTGTAATTTAATCCATTTAATAATTGAAATTTATGCATTGAAAAAATAGCGAGAAGAAGCCATCGCAAAATTTGAAAAAAATTTATAAAGCAGATTCAAATGTAACTTGATGAAAATATCCAAACAAATTTCAAGACCCAAGAAGGAATCCCAAAAAACACAAACAACAAGCCACAGAAGGCCGCAAAGAAGAGAAAAAACAAGTTATAAAAATTTCTAATTTTGGAAGTCGTTGAACAAAGGATAAGTGTTCCGCGGATACTTAAAGTCTTAGTGATATGCGAAAAACTTAGGTCAATAGATACATAATAATAGGGTCCATATGACAAAGAAAGAATAACACATAGATGGTAAACACATGGTGCAGAGTAACACATCAACGAGGACATGTGTCAAAAATCGCACTCTTTAGAGGAAAAAACACTTTCATGCGAACTCAATGAAAATGAATGAGCAATAATTTAAAAGAACTTGAATTCTGAAAAGGTAATTCCATAGGTTAGAGATTTGTGCAATTCTAAAAAGAAAGAGGAAAGTTGTGAATAAATAAAAGAACTGCGCAAGTCTAACAAGCCATAATTTTTAAAAAGTCATGCAAGTCCAAAATCAGAGAAGATTTGTAAAATCCGCTGAAGAATAAAGTCGTGCAAGTCTAGAAAAATCACAAAATAAATAAATATGCTAAATAAGGACTCAAACTATTCAAATTAGTCACATAGCTATAATGGTTGTAAACAACACACAAAAAATTCAAATAAGTTGCGACAACTAAGAAAACTGTGAAGGACCACAAAATTTTCTCTCGAAGGCCTTATAACCATAGAGAAAAAAATTGCAGATGGGGAAGATGCAGATCTATGCACACAAATGACAAGATAGGCTAAAAAACATATGCACAAGAAAGATCTGACAAACTAATCAACCAATATTCAATATTTTTGCAAGAAATGGAGTTTTGAACCTGATTAGTCTTGAAGTCGGCACAGAACAAGGGTTTCACAGATTAAAAATTCAAGTTTCTTCACACCTATGAATCAACAAAAACATCCAAATCTATCCTGCACAAGCATAATCACAAGCTCTGATACCATGTTAGAACATTTATGGGAATGAATAATTAAATAATTATTAATCCACAATATAGATTTCTGAAGATTATAGATTATGAAGTGCAATAATTAAAACATAGCTTGAGATGTTTATGTTCATATATATAGAATGTAAATACCATGAACATAAATTAAATAACATAGTGACACAAGATATAAGTGGGAAAACCATGGAAGGTAAAAAACCCACTGAAAAATCACTTATCTTTATTGAGAATATACTTTTACCCAACACTCCCACTATTTTACATACAGTTACACTTTCACTAAGGAATTATGAACTGCCTCATACATCTGCTCATGAGTCTTACAAATTTTCTTGCACATATAGCTCACATACAATGTTACAACCGTGTGTAACCAATCCCTAAAGGATCACATTGTTATGTAAAAGGAAGGTGGTCATGATCTACTTTTAAAAGATGACCCAGTGTCATTTGGCGGGTTTTATAAATAGGCGGTTTGCCACTTAATATTATAACCCCCAACAATATTTTCTCATTTGTGCGTGTTAGAGAGATGTGAGAATAAAAATTTGGAAGGAAGTCAAAATAGACTATGAGGGAAGAAATGAAGTGGATAATACCTTAAAATGTTAGAGGATGCTACTATGAAGCTGATTTGAAGATGACAATCTAAAGAAGGTCATCCATACATGACCTAGTTTGCGTCAAGAGGATGAGAGAGATAAAAGAGAGTGTGTGAGTGTTAAGAGGGATCAATAACATATAAAATAAGAGCATGAAGAGTTAAGGAGAGTATAGAATAAGGATAGAAAGGTAATTAGACTTAATCAACACTATGTGGTGCATATTTGAGAAAATAATAAGGTGTGTTTGAGAGGGGTTTTCAAAGTACACGAAGATGAACTAGCGATCACAAACATTTATTGAGAAACAAGTTTTGGAAGTGATCTTCATAGGGGTTGATTATGTGCTTAGTAAATTAGGGGTTGTAGCCTCCTTGTTGGGTTATATCCTCCTTGTGGGTTTGGTGCCTCACTAAATCGGGGATGGTGTTCCTTGTATAGTTTTTCCCTACTAAAATAGGGGTTGGTGCTCCTTTAGGGTTTGGTTCCTCACTAAATAAATCTCTTATGATGTGTAATATTCATAAGAGTCCTTTGTTTTGAGTAATATAAGTATAGGTTCAGTGGGTTTTCTTCCCCTTGAGGGTTTCCCACATATATCTTGTCTCCTTGTGTTGAGTGCTCTTGTGTATGGTTGAGTGTGCAATGCTTAACTTGTTTAATGCCTAATGGAATGAATCATGTATGATAATGAATGATGAATGTAATGGAATGAATGTTTTAACAAATTGACTCACCTCCCTCAATAATTTATGCTTCTAATAGTTGGTATAAGAGCCGAGTCCTTTTGAAGTAAGCTTAACCACTTGAAAAATATCATTGAAGCACAAGTATGACAAGTATTCAAGTTTAAGATGAAGTAAATCCTATGGTCGAATGAGAGCATGCTTTAAAATCTTGGGGTTTAATATATGGTATTCAATCTATGATGTTTACAGTTATATCTCTAATTTTACGCTTTGATAAATCTATGAGAAGACTAACGATGATGATAAATATGATCTTGAAGTAAGACCTTGTATAGATCTCCCTAAAGAAGAAGATGAAGATGTTGAAGGAGCATAACTTGAAATTTTCCTAGATATGTTTGAACCTATACATGCTAAGGAAGAGTGTCATGATTCCCTAATAATGAATACAAACTATGGAGATATCAAAGTTAACCCTTTTAAAGAGATGATTAGTCATAAGGTAAAACTTAGTATGATTGGATATGAAATAAGCATAAATTAAGATGATGTGTCAAAGGGTATTAACATTGTAAGAGTGAGGATATATGCAAGACCTGAGACAAAGTGTTACCTAAATCAAGTCAAGAAATACATGGCATTATTAAGAAGGCATCAACATGTTGATTCACCAATCTATCCATCAAGGTATGAATTTTTATTCTATGAATATTCATTTATTCACACAATGTGAACATAGAACAATGGACAAGCTGAAGAAGGATCATTTTTTCCAAAATAACTAAGGGGAAAAAATAGTATGTCTTTAGTTAAGTTTGATCTACAAAATAAATGAAGGTGTGTTGTCTTGCGATCTATCTATTTGAAGATATATGAGGTATGTTTTGTTTGCGATGATAGTTAGACATCATGATGTTATGTTGTTGTGTATGGATTTTCATGAAGAATCGGGTATACTTGGGGTTGAAAATGTTTTTATTTTCTAAGTGTCTTTGTTTCTTTAACTTTAAATTCTTGTTAGTTTTCTTCAAACCATGTAAAGGGATGAAACTATAGTCAATAAGGTTGAGAAGTAGGTTAGTATATGGGATTGAAGATTACAAGGTTTATAGGTTATGATGTTGTAGGTTGTGCACTTTCATAAAGGAGGTGTTAATGTTCAAGACCCTTGAAGATATATCTCTAAGTATTGAATGTTTGCTAATAAATATAAGGTATGATCATTCATGATGTCTCGTGTGATTATTGTTATCCAAAATGAACCCCTCCTTATTTTGGCTAACCTGCCTTCATTATTTCCTTCCTTGTGCTTCAAATTCAATTTTCACACATTTCAAGCACTCAAAATATTCTGGAAATGGATTCATAAGATAGGATTTTTCTTCCCCTTCCCAGAAAGGTAAATAATTCCTCTTAACTCCTTGTATTTTTTGAGTTATGGCTTGGCAGAGTTTGGAGGGGAAATTTTCCTAAGGCAGGCCCGTGGAGCTTGGGAGAGTTTTGTGCCAAAGAGGCTCGGGCTGGCAAAGCAAAGGAAGAAATTGAGAACTTAGCACTTTTTGGATAAAAGTGCAAAAGTCATTTGCACTCCCATGAGCCCGCAAAGGAAACGAAATTGCTTAAGGCCCGCAGCCAATGAAATGATGCCATGTGTCAAGGCAGAGCGGTGGGCGTCGGAGGGATTTCTAGTTTTTGGCATTTGGTCAAAATGTGTCAAAGGAAAAAATGGAAGTGCATCCCTGCTGACCAATCAAAAGGTGCCATGTGTCCACATCAGTAGCGGAGATTGGGTCGGCAAAGAACTTTAAGAAAATTTGCCTCGTGGGTAAAAGGGGCAAAATGTTGTTTTGAAGTCTGCAGATCAACCAGAAAGTTCCACGTGTCATCCAAGAAGCGGGCGCGGAGATTTTGGAAAAATTTCCCAATTTGAAAAAGATGGAAAAAGGGAGGATTTTGGCCCGCAAACCCAATTTTTGCCCTAATTTTGCCATGTTTGCCCTAAATCTTCATAAGGCCATATCTTTTGATCTAGAGCTCAGATTTTCACAATTTTTGTATCAATGGAAAGATGTTGAAATCCTCTACACGATGGACACTTAAATTTTAAATTTTGATGGAGTTTTGTAGGAGAAAAATGGGAACACATCTCTAACATGGAAAAATTACAAAAAAACGACTCCAACCACCAAAATTTATGAAGTATGGGCCTCTTTCTTGCTCTGCGAAGCAATGTATGATGAAGTATGGGATTTTTCATGGAAACCCATCATTTTGTGGGATAATTAAATGGATCTTGTTGGTGGTTCAAGTTTTAAAATTGATTTTCCTATGTTTTCTCATTTCCTTCATTCTGTTTGAGCGATAAAAGCTAGTTTTGGCTCATTTGAAAAAGTTGTTCATCCTTCTTCTCTACCTCTCCCTTTTTTTTTCCCCGGGTCAAAATGGAGTTTAAACCTCTTCTTATGCTCTCGTAATGGAATTTTTTTTACCTCTTACCCATGAAATGATGCACTGTGTAAATTCGAGCAATAAAAAAATGTGTTTTTGTGATGCATTTTTCCATCCTTGGCTCATTCTTTGTTATTTTCCTTACCTCTCTTCATTACAGGTATTTGTGCATGTTTGATGTTCATTTTAGGTTTTGGAGCTGTTTTCATGGATTTTTAGAACATTTTATGTGTGAAATCCATCTTTGGTCCGTGATGCACTTGTCCATCCTTTCCGTTGCTCAGCTCTTCTTGTTCCATGGCAGTTTTGATAGATAATCAACACTTTCCTTCTCTAATGTATCACCATATTAGTGTAGGCTCTATTTTTCCATGTTTTCTTCCTCTCCTTTTCTCCTTGGAAGTTATATTAGGTTAGATTAGCTTGCCTTCACTGGAATAGCTTGTGGCAGGTAGTTTAGGAAAAGGAACCAGACTTCTCTGGAGAGCTTTCCCCATTTGCAAAGGTCCCACACTTTGGGAAAGATCAATGTTGTGCAATCACACCAAATGACTTTTCCTTAGAAAAGTAGTTCCATAACTCATTTGAGGCTGTTGTGAATTTTCACTAACATTTTTGGCACACCGGATGGGACCCAAGAGGTCTTCCACTTCATTTTTTGTACAGGTTGATGTGTTCCTGTGAAAATTTCAGCCTTTGGAGGCACTTTCAAACACATCTGGTTAGTCCATTTGGTCAACAACCCATCTCTGAAGTTGTAGACCTTCCTTTTCATTCATTTTCATTCCCTTTTCACCCATTTTTCTTCCATCTCTTTCATTCTTTTCCATTCCATGAGGTTGTGCAATCATGACTTCATTTCCATCATGGAATTCACATTTGCAGTAGCAGTGCCATTCAAATCCATCTCCAATATGTTTTACAACTCCTCCAAATCAGCATTTTGAACAAATTCAAAATCAGCATGCCTACCCCTATGATCAGCAGTGCCAAAATCAGTTTGGCTATGGAGCTTTCCAAGAGCAGGGGTATGCAAACAATGAAGACAATCAAATGCAAGATGTTGGTCTGTTGGAGAAGATCCAAAAAATGGAGATTGGCATGGTGCAATCAAGAGCAACAGCTCAAATGAAGGCTTTTAGAATTGGTTGTAGGGCACCTTGTCCATGGGTTGGCCCTTTTCCAAGACACTTCAGCCCTCAGGAGAAGCTGGACTTCATGGTGGAGATGCTGCCCCAACTTACACAATGGACTGAAGAGATAGGGGCCTATGAACTTGGTGCCAAGCAACCTTGTCAATGGGTAAATCCTACACCATTATCTGGTAATTTTCTCTCTACTCCTCAAGTAGCACCATCTCAATTTGGGCTTCAATTTCCAAGCTTCCCATTGAATGTTTCCCCAAGTGTTGATTTCATTTCTCCATCTCCTAGTCTTCCACCTCATCTCAGTTCTTCTATCCTTTTCCCTTCCAAACAGTCATCCCCTCCAAACAAACAAAAAGTTCCACCTCCCTCCCCACCACAAATAATTGCAAAACTGGTTGAATCTCAACCTGCCACTCCTCTTGCTTTCCCAAGCCCATGTTGGGAAGAGACTCAAGAATCTAGTCAAGGAGAACAGCAAGAAGAGGAGCCCAACAGAAAAGAAATGATAGAAAATCTGAAGAGTTGGGTTGCCAAATTTGGGTTTACAAAGATCCCCTTGATGGTCAAGCCAATAGAGGAGGTCAAGATTGAAGAACTAGTGGTGGTTGAGGCCGAGTTTACAGCATAAGAAGAGAAAGAACAAGAGGAGGAACAATCAGCTCTAAGTCCCATTGAAGAGGAGCAACTGGAAGAAATCAAATCAGAATTGGAACTAGATGAAGGAAGCATTATTGAAGATTTTTTGCTTTCATTTGAAGGGCCTGATTTGATTGATGAATCCATTATGGAGGTGACCAAAACAAATTCAGAGGCACTAAATCATGAGCAGGTTACACAAGAAGTTTCATATTTCTCTCCCACTTCATCTCTCCAAAAATCTGATTTTTTGGATGAGTTCGAGCTGACAAGCTTCATGTTTGAAGATGAAGCTCCACATGGTGAAAAAAATGTAGATTTGAAGGTCACCATACAAAAGGGAGAGACCTTGCTGCAACAGGACATTGAAGAGTTTGATTTTCTATCAGACTTAGAAGAATGTTTTGATGAGAAGGAGCCTGTAGAAATTGCAACTTTTCCTTCTTCATCATTCATTCTTTAACCACAAGAACCTGCTTCCATGGAAGAGAACATGCAAGCACCACCTGTAGTTTGCAACATGCCTCTTGAATCAAAGTTGGAAGAATTTTATCTTCTAAAAGCTATAATGGAGGAACTCCAGAGCCAACAATGTATTGCAGCAGGTTACAATAATGCAAAATCAACTTCATTGGATGTTGCAATCAATAATGATGAGCTGCATATTATAGAAGAGTTCCATACTACCATGAAGGAAGGAAAAGAGCATGAGGATTCCATCATCTCTCCCACACCATCCACTCAAGAAGGTCCATGAGAAGACTCCATTTTTGGAGTTAAATTTCAGAGAAATGGGCACATCCAAAGGATCAGACCATGCCCAATCAGGTACTTGGCTTCATTGGAGCCAAAGGAGAAGCCACAACCAGTCATGTTTGCCTCTAAGCATGAGGATGATATGCAAAGTGCCAAGGATCAGCTGCCATACCTCTTCAATCCAAATGTAGAGCAACTAAAAGAGGTATTGGATTTGTCTCCAGTTGATACTTTGATGATTTGGGTGGAGGACTAGCTTATTGTCAGTTTTTCACTCATCCAACTAGCCATGTTTAGTGCCAAATCAGCTGCATGGCTGCCATTTTTTAGGAAGGGAAGTTATTTCTCCTCGCCATTCACGAGGATTTGTTTGAGCTCTATTTTCTCTTATTTAGAGTAGTGTAGGTAGTTTTTTTTTTTTTAGTAGAATAAGTTCTTTTGCACACTCTGCATGTTCCATTTGGAGCATGTATGATTTTTAGTTTGTACACAATTTTTGGTGTTGTTGTATTGCTCTTACACAGTGCATTTAGTGGCTTTTGGTGAAGATCAACTCCAAGTTTTAGTGGGTTTCCAAGTGGCTCGAGAGGTCATATTTTCATAGTTCGATCGAGTTGGTTATCGGGCTTGACTCCATGCATAATGGATGCTTCAAAAGGCCACTAATCATTCATCTAGCAAGAAGATGACCCCTCTGAGTCACCAAAATTGTTATCCAAAATGAACCCCTGCTTATTTTGGCTAACTTGCCTTCATTATTTCCTTCCTTGTGCTTCAAATTCAATTTTCACACATTTCAAGCACTCAAAATATTCTAGAAATGGCTTCATAAGATAGGATTTTTCTTCCCCTTTCCAGAAAGGTAAAGAAGTCCTCCTAACTCGTATTTTTTGAGTTATGGCTCGGCGGAGTTTGGAGGGGAAATTTTCCTAAGGCGGGCCCACGAGCTTGGGAGAGTTTTGTGCCAAAGAGGCTCGGGCCAGCAGAGTGGAGGAAGAAATTGAGAACTTAGCACTTTTTGGGCTAAAAGTGTAAAATTCATTTGCGCTCCTGCGAGCCCGTAAAGGAAACGAAATTGCTTAAGGCCCGCAGCCAATGAAATGATGCCACATGTCAAGGTGGAGCGGCGGGCGTCGGAGGGATTTCTAGTTTTTGGCATTTGGTCAAAATGTGTCAAAGGAAAAAATGGAAGTGCATCCCACGACCAATCAAATGGTGCCATGTGTCCACATCAGGAGCGGACGTCGGCCGATAGAGAACTTTTAGAAAAATTTCCTCGTGGTTAAAAGGGGCAAAATGTTGTTTTGAAGTCGTAGATCAACCAAAAGGTGCCACATGTCATCGGAGAAGCGGGGCACTGAGAATTTTGGAAAAATTTCCCAATTTAAAAAAAGAGGGAAAAAGGGAGTATTTTGGCCCGCGAACCCGATTTTTTCCCTAATTTTGCCCTGTTTGCCCTAAATCTTCATAAGGCCATATCTTTCGATCTAGAGCTCAGATTTTCACGATTTTGGTATCAATGGAAAGCTGTTGAAATCCTCTACATAATGGACACTTTAATTTTAAATTTTGATGGATTTTAGGGGAAAATGGGAAAACATCTCTGGCATGGAAAAATTACAGAAAACGACCCCAACCACCAAAATTTATGAAATATGGGCCTCTTTCTTGCTCTCTAAGCAATGTATGATGAAGTATGGGATTTTTCATGGAAACCCATCATTTTACAAAGCTAGTTAAATGGATCTTGTCTGTGGTTGGAGTTTTAAAATTGATTTACCCGCGTTTTCTCATTTCCTTCATTTTGTTTGAGCGATAAAAGCTAGTTTTGGCTCATTTGAAAAAGGTTGTTCATCCTTCTTCTCTGCCTCTCCCTTATTTTCTTCCCTAGGGTCAAAAATGGAGTTTGAACCTCCTCCCATGCTCTGTAATATCAATTTTTCCTCTTACCCATGAAATGATGCACTGTGTAAATTCTGAGCAATAAAAAACATGTTTTTTGATGCATTTGTCCATCATTGGCTCGTTTTCTTTGTTGTTTTCCTTACCTCTCTTCATTATAGGGTATTTTTGCATGTTTGGATGTTCATTGCAGGTTTTGGAGCTGTGTTCATGGAGTTTTAGAACATTTTCTGTTTGAAATCCATCTTTGGTCTATGATGCACTTGTCCATCCTTTCCATTGCTCACCTCTTCTTGTTTCATGGTAGTTTTGATAGATAATCAACACTTTCCTTCTCTAGTGTATCACCATTTTAGTGTAGGCTTTGATTTTCCTTGTTTTCTTCCTCTCCTTGTCTCCTTGGAAGTTAGATTAGGTTAGATTAGCTTGCCTAAACTGGAATAGCTTGTGGCGGGTAGTTTAGGAAGAGGAACAAGCCTTCTCTGGAGAGCTTTCCCCATTTGCAAAGGTCCCACACTTTGGGAAAGCTCAATGTTGTGCAATCAAACTAATTGAATTTGCCTTAGAAAATAAGATCCATAAGTCATCTGGGGGTGCTTTGTGAATTTGCACTAACAATTACTCTAGCAAGAATACATGAGTTATGGTGCATCAAGAATCTTGTTGGACACTATAGCCGGTGGTTTAACTCATATTAAGGACTCATTATGGAATTATAAGGTATGTTGCTAAGAAATTTTAATAGATGAATTGATACAACATTATGAGGATTTCTATAGAAGTGAATAAATTCATGCAAGTTGGATCAAGTTACTATGAAATTATAAAATTATGATAGCTTGAAGAGTTTTTATGGTTTCTTGTGCAATGAAGACTTTATTACTTGATCCAAGGAATATTTGTATTTAAGTCATAAAGGTATGCCATTACCAATGAGATACTAATAGGTTTATGAAAATGATATCATGAAAATTATAAGTCCGTATTAGTATTACTTGGACGAATAAGTGTATGATATAAGTAGGTGTAATATGAAACTATTGAGGTATGTTGCTATTCCGATCCATGTGTGCTCCTAAGAGAATGTTGAATAAATATCAGTTTGAAGATTGAGGTATGTGTTATCTTTATGTGACTTGAAGAAGATTTCTCTTATTTTGGAGCTTAAGTCTTTGCAAAATGTTGTAAGGACTAAAAATTAAAGAAGGTGAAGAGGACTCTATTAATAGGGAGAGTTGTGTAGAGAACTTGAAGGTTGTTGAATAAGGTATATTATGTCTAGGTCATATATGTCATAGTCATGTCTTACAATGTTTTTATTTTTTATTTTTGGCAAATAGTTTTTTGAAAGGGACTATACCCTTGAGAACAAAAGAGGGCCTAGAAGCCAAAATAGGAATGAGAACCAGAACAGAAAGGATCAAAATCCAGATGGAATAATGAAGCCCAAAGTATCCAAAGAGCAGCTACCCCATCAAAACAAAAATAGTATGAACACTACAGAAAAGCAGCAAAAAAACAAAAAACAACAATAATTACAAAGAAGTGCAACAAAAGCACCCACAATTACTTCTTGGCAGCTTTGTCAATGCTGGATTTGATATTCTGCCAAGATTTAAACACAGCCAAAGTCATCATGTGGGCAGATTCAGTAACATCCATCTAATCAATGGTCCTTTTTCTTTCCTTATCAGTGCCCCAAAGGGTTGCTGGAACCCCACTGAGATTGGAGACACTACGGACATGTTGCTCAATGAACTCTTCAATTACACTAAAAATGGCCATATTATAATTATGCCGAGTCTTGGCCTTCCCTAAACGGGAGTCTAAGGAGTTCAGATTCTTGTAAATATCTTCAATCTGGCTATTATTCATAGCCACCTCCTCCTCCTTCTTCCTCTTACCTTTTTGTTTTGCCAAGTTTTTGACCTCTTCCTTCAACAGCTTCATGTCAGCTTCTAAGGCTTCCAAATTTTTGTGGAGCTCTCCATATGTGCTTCCTGAGAACTAGCACTACTAATATGAAGGAGGTTATGGGCAATTTCAATCTCTTGAGGACCCTTCCCCACAGCAGGGGTATCAAGGTTCAGTCTTCTAGAGGACCTGGTAACCGGTCTGGCTGAAGTGGAAGCGAAGGGGGTGGGAGCAGAGGTGGGGGAATGGGAGATGGAGCCGGAAGAAGGCTGGCAGAGGGGTGACAACAGTAGTGGTGGGGACAGAATGTGGAGAGATGGGGCTAGCGGCCGCTGAACCAGGTAGAGGGGGAACAGAGCCAGGGGAGGAAGGGAAACTAGGAGATCGAAGAAGACATAATTTATGCAGCAAGAAAATTAGCCCCTGGTGCAAAGGAACCGCACGAGCATGCTTTTGAAACTCCAAAATGGAGTGCTCAAGAGAGTTAAGCAGATAATGGGGGAAACATACCGTGTGATTCTGAGAAGAGAGAGGAAGACAAGATGCTTAGCTGGCACAGTGACGAACCTCCCTTCCAAAGAAATGAAACGCACCATCATACGGGTAACCTCATCATAAGGCGAAGGGATCAAGTTAACAAGCAGGCCCACCATGACAAAGATCAACTTCTCTGTTCCCTCAACAAATCTCCTCTCCTCAGCTTCTCTGTCAACCCTTTTATTAAAAAATGGTACCCCTCCATGCCAAGGCCAAATCGCTTGAAATTAACTCCTTGTTGATCGAAATATTCTACCCCCATAATCCAAAGTGTGATCGCTCCACTCCTTCGTAAAACACACTTTGAAATATTTTGGTCGTGGCCCTGAATCTTCTCCATAAAGTTGGTGATGCCTCCCTGGCTAATAATATTCCAAAGCTCCACATTATCCTTCCAATCCGAATCTGCTACTGGGCTCAATCGCAAGGGGGCCCCCATTGTCCACCGTGCTTAACGCTTGCAAAAATGTTAGAATCCTTAAGAGCACTAATACCAGTCCACCTTTCACTATTGCTATCTGCACAGTGAAATTGCTATTTAGAATAGTTGTTGCTTTTCCCACAAGTACCCGTGTGACTACTGATTTGAACCTATGGAAGTTCACATGTGGGAACTATAGTCCTTTTACTAGCCTACTCCCTATCATCATTAACATTATTTCTATCTTGGGGATCCGTAGAGTCTTGTAACCAGATTGTAGAGAGCACAATGTTGCCCGCATGCGTGACTTTCATTTCTATATAAATCCACTTGAACTTTCCATTATACTTCATACAATCTTGATTGTTCGACAAGATTTGTATAAGCTTAGTTTTAAAGTCAGCACGTGTGGGAGCTTTATTAATCCACTCCCAATGATCATAACCCAAATCATGAATTTTCATGTGTATAGGTATCTGCTTTAATGTTGCTTTGAAGCTGTTTAGGAATGCTATTATTATCCCAAACAATGCGGTTAACATTAATGCCATAATTACCCAATGCATCTGCCAACTTGTTACCCTCCCGATAAGTATGCATGATCCAAATGTTATTGAAGGTTTGGCAGATGCTTATGGACTCTAAGATAAAATCATTGATGTTCCAACTTGGAGGTGAGCACTAATTAAGGTGATTAATGATATTCAGGGAGTCCACTTCAAGAATGAGGTTTTGGATATTATGAGTCTGAGCAATTCTCACCCCATAAAGCAGATAATGCTTCGGCAAAATGATTGGTTTGAATTCCCATTTTTCCAGCATACGCAGCAATCAAACTGCCTTTATGATCCCAGATCACTCCTCCCCCTGCCGCAATCCCAGGGTTACCCTTAGAGGCCCCATCAAAGTTCAACTTATACCAGTTAAAATCAGGAGGATGCCATTGAATCAAATATCTATCAATACTATTACTGGAATTGCTACGGCTATTGACAGCTCCAATCTACCAGTTGATAAGACATATTCTTCATTTTCTGGATAACTCTTGTTCTTGGGGGGTTTAAATCTAGCAATATTCTCTTTGATATCATTAGAAATTTTACCAATACTGAGCTTATAGTTTTGATTCTTATTTCTAAAAATAATATCATTTCTTACAATGTTAGAGGTGTTAGTGTAGGTTATTATTTATCCTTTTATTTATTTATTAGGATAATTCATACACTTGTGTTAGCCCTATAATTTTTGGGTTAGCTTGCTTAGGTGTACTAGTTGTGTGGAATTATCTTACTAGTTATGTTGAGTTAGCTTTTAAGTTATGTGGAGTTAGCTCACAAATCTTATGGATTTAACTTAACTAATAGTATCAGTTAGTGGGAGTTCTTCACCACTAATTTAGGTAGTAGTTGCACTTCCCTCCTCCTATATGTACATATTTCTTATTGAATAATTCAAGTCATTGTATTGTAATGTATTAAACATTATGGATTATGATGGATTTCCATATATGGTATTTTATCTCTTTTGTTTTGCAAATCTAATGTGGTGTGTTATTATCATCTGAGATCATGGCTTGGAACAATATTCTTATCGTTCCTTTCATGGTATCAGAGCTATAGATGATGTAGACATCCATATGTAAGTTTTTCTTTGCAAGCAAGGGTTTATTATTTTCATGTATTCAAAATTTGTTATCACTTTTCTGCATCATGTATTTTTATGCAAAACAGAGTGCGAAATTAGACTTGGAAGGTTCCAAAACCTTAGAATCGACTGTAAACTCGACCATGTTTTGAGACAGTCAAATCTAGACATTTTTAAAGGTTTTTGGCACATTTCTCAAAAAATCCGTATAATTATGTACAAACATATTTTTGACTCAAAAATTATATCATCTTTCTGGGTTTTTCAAGAAAATTTATGGGTTTCACTCTTTTTTTTGATATAGGTGCCAGAAAAAAAAGAGATATTTGCAGTCAAAGTTTATATTCATAATTGTACTTTTTAGGTGCATTCTTTTATCCATTGGATATAAGTGTTAGGTTGTGGAGCCTGTTTTCATGTGAGAAAGTGTTCAAGACTATACACTAAGAGTATTGTACACTTTCCATAGTTATCTCACGGGGTTCTGGGCGCAACCCCAAGAAAATTTATTTTTGGCCTTAAAACGTGCCCGATATCTACCGAAATTTGCTTTTCTCATATGGGCGGGTTTTTTTACCCATATGTTTATGGGATGGTTTTGGCCCATGGTTTGATACCCATATTTTTGTAAAACTCGCTTAAGCTTGTCTACTTGTGTCGCTTTGTGCATATGGTAGGGTTAATGTAACATCAGATGTGTTTTACATCCAAGTGTGAATTCTCAGAGAGTTTGTTGAGCATAGCTCCAAATAGATCTAGGTATTATATTTAGAGAGTGGTGTCTTGTAATAAAATATGAGCAAGTGATTCTTGGTGGACGTAGCCCAAATTGGGTGAACCACGTTAAATACTTTGTCTCTTTGTGTTGTGTTATTTTATTCTACACTTTTATTTGGGATCTCAGTAATATTTTCTCGTATATTAGTTTCTATTGTTTGCGATTCGTGAGGGATTATTCCACATATTTTATCCATTATTTCCTAACAATTGGTATCGAGCCTAGTTTGGTTTGTTGAAGTGTTCAATTGTAGAGAAATTTTTATCTTGAGTGGGAGCTATGGCGGATGATGGAAGATCAAGGGTTGATAAATTCAACAGGCAAAATTTCAGTCTTTGGAAGATGCAAATGGAAGATTACCTTTATCGAAGGATCTTTATATTTCATTTTCTCGAGAAGGTGAACAAACCCTCAAACATGACAGATGTGGAATGGGATTTTCTCGATAGGAAGTCACTTGGGACAATCCGGTTGTGTCTTGCATCTTCGGTATTATTTAATGTTTCAAAGAAAAAACTACAAAAGAATCTGATGGAAGCATTAGGGAAGTTGTATGAAAACCCCACTTGCCTCTAATAAGATATTTTTAATGAAAATTTTGTTTAATATGAATATGTCTAAGAATGGTTCAGTAGTAGATCATTTAAATGATTTTAATATGGTCGTAAATATGCTAACTTCTGTTACAATAGAATTTGATGAAGAATTTAGGGCTTTATTAGTTCTATGCTCTTTACCCGAGAGTTGGAATAGCTTGGTAATGGAGGTAATCAAATTAGTTCCACTAACTCAAAGTTGAATTTTGTGGATGTTGTAGGGGTGATTCTAAGTGAGGAAATGTGAAGAAATGGAATCTTCTACTTCAAGGAATGCTTTGACAAAGGGAAACTAGAGGGAGACAGAAGAATAGAGGAAGCCATGGAAAATCAAAGGATCGGTAAGGTCAAAATCCAAAAGCAAGATAGTATGCTGGCACTTGTGGAAAGTTTGGGCATGCTAAGAAGGATTGTTAGGAACCGTACGTACTAAAATTGTAGGGTGTTGCACCGGAACAACATTACACGTGCCCCAATGATGATACATGTCTCCTCACA